>OU343222.1:234339846-234484868 GCA_910596185.1 Chrysanthemum makinoi | reverse complement strand
AATATTAAGTGTCAATTTCCCCCGATAATGCTTGTAATTTATATCATTTTGTTAGGATTTAGAAAATCTAGTCATTAAAGAGTCGGTCACCTCAAGGATATGTAATCGTAGAAAGCTCTCAGAGTAGATTATTTAATGTTAAGTAGTATTTAGTTATGTAACAACGTGGAGGATCGGACGGTCTTTACCATCAGATGCCCTGATCCACACTCGTAGGTGGCGATATGTAAGAACTATAAATACTCTATACCCAAGGTAGAGAGTTGGAGCTCATAAATATTCTTCATTTTCTCTCACTAAAAGTTCCCAAACCCTAAATTCTCTCAAACCTCTTGTATACGCCTCTTGATCTTGGTTTAGTGTGTTTGTAAATCCAATATCCTACAATTGGTATCAAGAGCTACCAAGTTGATCATTCTCTTCATATCCTTGATTTAGTGGTTTTAGGTGGTTTTTGAGTTTGAAAAAATTTAGTGGGTTTTGCATCATTTGGATCATTTCTATGTTAAAGTTGAATTTTGGGTGTAATTTCTTTTGTGTTTTTAGTAATCATTGTAAGTGCTTGGGTTTTGATTTGGAAAGCTTGAATCACTGTGGTTGAGCTTGTTTTGATTGAAAGTGCGTGTTTTTGAAGTTTTTCTTTACCGGTCCTCGCTTGTGATTTTCATCGTGAGTGACTTGCTTCAAGAAAAGTTAGCGAGTTACGTGTTAGTTGTTAGCTTAATTTGAGCCTAGCGACTTGTTATTGAGACAAGCCTAAAAATATACAAGTATGGATTCTCCAATTAAGGCTAGCTACTTGGCGCTAACCACTTGCTTCATGAATTGTTAGCGAAGTTGTAGTGCAAATTGTTAGCCACTTGATACTAGCTTAATTTGGATCTTAGCTGTTGTTCTTTAAAGCAAATCAACCGTATAGCTTTACTTCTGGTGCTTTAGCGAATTTGTTGTCATAATTTTAGCGACTGGTATTAGCTTAATTTTGGACCTTAGCTTAATTGCTTTTAGCGACTTGATCATGGTAGCCACTTGGTAAAGCGAAATGACTTGGGCTTAGCGACTTGGTTCAATAACTCTTAGCGACTTGGTTGATTTTTGTTTGTAATACGTGTAGAAAACTAGAAGGGGGGTTGAATAGTTTACCGATTAAAAACTTTGTTTTGAAACTTATTGAAAGATCAATTGATATTGATCTTGAGTATGTTAATGAAATATGCAAGCAATATGTAATGAGTAAATAAGGAAAGAAATGATCAAACCACAACAAGTTGTTTATAGTGGTTCGGCCTACAAGGACTCTTTTTCCTTGCCCTACTCCACTCCCCCGAGTCTCACACTCGAGAGTTTAACTTCACTAGTCAACAAGCTCCTTTCACGGGTGGAGAAAACCTTTACACTTCGCTTACACTATTTCCGACACTAAGCTAGATGTCGAGTTCTTTCCAAGGGTACAACTACTCCCACACACAATGTATTTTGAGGACTAAAATACTAACCACTCACACTCAC
The DNA here is from genome assembly GCA_910596185.1 of Chrysanthemum makinoi. Lineage (NCBI taxonomy): Eukaryota > Viridiplantae > Streptophyta > Magnoliopsida > Asterales > Asteraceae > Chrysanthemum > Chrysanthemum makinoi. Next base: position 234,483,359 of record OU343222.1, on the reverse strand, counting down.
AAGATTATGATGGTTTGATACAACAATGAAGTATGAATCAACACTAGATCATACAACACTAAACAAACAAGACTTCCAACTTCTCGTTGAAGCTTGAATATGACTTGATCTTCTTTGCTACAAAAGAGATCACTAATATGATATGAAACGAGTTAGAAGGGTTAGAAAGAAGATATGTATGAGAGTATGTTAGAAAGGGATGAGAAACTACTTGGCTTGGCATTGCTATTTATAGCCAATTTGGACAGGAGCGTCCACGGACCGCGGACCCCTAAAAGGGTTCGCCCGAGTGTACCAAATTGGTACCGCCGGTCGACAGTCAAGATATCACATCTTGTCTAAAGTCAACTCTATCTAAGTAAGATTGTGCAAGATATGAAGAGTACAAATCTTCACAAAATATCTAATGGAATCTTCCAATGATTTCCATGATGTAATACATGATGTCAAATGTTGTATTACTATTAATAGAAATATGCAAATGCTTAAGTAGTGTTTGGTTTTAAGAACCTAACACATTCTACAAACTATTATCATACATAATGATTAGAGTCATATCAAGATGTTACTAATCATAAATGTAAATGCTTGAATGATGAATATATTGTTTAAGAAAGCTTGTTTTAATATCTAATAAACTTGACAAGCTTTAAGCTTTTATAAATTAAATTTACTTTTGTCGTTAACAAAACTTAGGCAAAGATCAAAATATAAATAACGTTTAATGACGATATTTGTATTAACAATCTCCCCTTTTTGTTGAGGACAAAATATAAATTTATTTTTATAAAAGAAACAAAGTTTGTACAAGAGTTATAAAAATATTAGTTTTAGAACTTGAAAAGAAAATGATAATGCAAGTGTATGAAATTTGACTTTTTATGAAAGTCAAAGAATTCACTAGTTGATGCATGATGTTTGACTTTTGAGAAAGTCAAAGTATGCAATTTGACTTTTTCTTAGAAAAGTCAAATATAAATAATTTCAAGTTCTATATTTTCTCCCCTTTTGTCTCAACAAAAGAAGAGGCTATCGGAATGTAATGAGCAGAGCTATTATCTCCCCCTTGTTCAAAGCTCACCCTAAATTGGGTGCTTTTGTGGGAAGATACATGGATTGTGAAAATAAAGCAAAAAAAAAAATTGTTAGTAATAATGATCATTCACAAGCATTTCCAAACACTATGTAATGACACCAACAATATAAGAAACAACATTAGTTAAAATTTTTCATGAGTAAAGATCATGAAAAGAGAACACAATGATGTGTTTCTAGTACAAGAAAATGAAAATTATCCTAAAAAAAAAATAAAAGAAAGACTATTTTAAAACCATCCTAAAGTGATGGTGGATGGGAAAGAGCGTTGAGACGCTCAAGAATGTGGTTGAGGATGAACCTCATTTCTTCGTGGAAGTCATGGACCATAATCTGGGTCCGTTCCACGGTTTGACCCGTTTGCTCACAAGTTGAGCAACCATGCCTTGGAGGGTAGAAAGTTTGGGAAGGTTGTGGTGGTGGAATGGTGGATGTGTTGGTGGTGTTGGGGATGTTTGGAGTGGTCATGATGGATGCAAGCAAAGCTCTTTGCATTTGCATTGTCTCACTTAAGTGAGAATCCACCATGCCTTTGAATTGGTGGAGGTTGTGGAGTTCGGCTTGAATCTCTTCTCTAGTGGGATTGTCATCCCACATGCTCTCCGGAATGTCCTCAATATGAGGGAACATTGATGATGGAAGTGGATGATCCCCGTATAAAGGACCATGAATGTCCTTGTGAATGGGGTGGAAAAGGAGAGGTCTTGGCCCTAATGGGGCGTTTGGGTCAATGGATGACCGAGGTGATTCATGAGCGATTTGCTCAATGGTGCCAAAGGATGGCAATGGTGGTGGATGACTTGGCCTAGGAGGCAAGTCTTCCAAGTCCTCTAGGAAAGGATTTGGTGATGTTGGTGGAGTTGAAAATAACTCCATGGGGGTGAGAGTGGGAGACCTTGGTGAAGGTGGTGAGGGTGTTTTGGATGTTTGGATGGGTGCGGGTGGAGGTGAAGTAGGTGTTTTTATTGGTGGTGGAGTGGTGATCACAATGTGTGATGAAGTAGGTGTAGCTAAGGTAAGGTGTGTATCATCTCTAATGGGAGATGAGATTGTGAGTGGTGAAGATTCGGATGATGAGCTAAGATTGACAAAACAACAAGGCCTTACGCTCATTCTAGCGGTTTTCTTGCAAGGTTTTGGTGATGATTTAGTCATTTTAACTTGGGTTTTGATTTGCTAGATAGTAATGAGAATGAAGAAGGTGTGAGGATGATCATGGTAAAGCCTTTCAATTTATAGAGGTAAGAAATTGTTGAGAAATGGTTTGATTTGATGTTGAACCATTGAAGAGATGAGGTTCCTAATGATTTGGAAGTGGGTTGAATGCTAGTCATATCACCCAAGTCAATCCATACAAAGAAGATGGAGTGAAGAAGAAAAGATATGCAATAAATGTGTTCTAGTGAGTGGAATTTCCTAATATTCAGATTACCCACGGATTTGAAGGTACCAAAATTTGGTTCCTTCCTTTATGCAAAAGGGCTCCTTGGGTGGATTTTTCAAATTTTGAATTTTGGTGGGAAATGGATTTCTTATATACTTTAGTGAATAATACTAGTTCTAATAACAGTATAAACTAGTTAAGGTTGATTTATAAGTGATGGAAGATAATTTGGAATCACGAAAGAGTCGAAATTCAGAAAATTACGTGGAGGATCCACGGCACCAAAATCATACACGACGGAACCCAAAAGGGGTGCCGTCTGGTCCTACTGATATGGCGGTACCAAATTACATAAGGACGGTACCAAGATAATGGTGCCGCGGATCCGTGGAGTCTTGAAATTTGGACAGAATGTTTTTAAAACGAAATTTTGAAACACGAAATTTTTCTCAAAAGTTGTTATACTAAACATTTCTAGTTAGGAAAAGTAAATAACACATATGTAAACATAGTGGAGCATAGATTTTGAGCAAGGCTTATTGATTTTCACAATATAGTGAAAATGGGTAAAATTTGATAGCATACTTGTGCTATCCCCATGCATGAGTTTGTTAGCATACACCATTGTTTTAAGTTATATTATCATCCTACATAATAAAACAACTAAATAGTATCAAACATTAATGATAATGCATTGTTCCAAACACTCCTTAAAGTACCCTTATTTGTCCAATTTCTTGTAAATCTTGTTCATCATCCTACCAAGGCACTTGAACATTCCCTTAGTTTGCTTGAATTCTGTTGATTCATTCTCAATCTCGGGAAGAGATGCGTAATACTCATGAGGTGGAAGATGAGAGCTTGGAAGACCATCCTCGGAGCTATTTGATGATGATGATGAAGGAGTTGGAGGTTTAGCTCTCTTGCCTTTAGTCTTAGCAACTCGATCATCACTCAAAGGTACAAAGATGTGAGGGATGAGTTCATAGTGAAGGTGCATTCCTTTTGGGGTTGGTGGAATTGGGGCGAAGTTTCTATAGAGACGGGTGAGAAGCATCCCGTATGGAAGAGCAACGGATCCTTGAGTTGGAATATCAATCATTCTCCTAGCTATGTAGTAGGCTAAGTTGAATGGTTGTCGGGTTGACAAGTTGTAAAGCATGTGACAAAGACAAGCGTTTATGTGATCCCTATTCCCTATGGTGCTAATGACGTTTGCTCTAAGTAACTCCTCCCATTTCTTAAATTTGTGCTTAAGTTCATTGAGCTCCATTCCATATGGATCTCGGTCTACCTCTTTTCCCTTTCGGGTTACTCGGGTTGTATCGTTTTTGGGTTAAAAGGTGTTCACGGATGACATCCTTATCGGCTAAGCGGGTTATGTAGGGAAGAGAGCGGTCATTGATTGCATCAAGGGCGGTGAGTGACCACTTATCCGTGTAGACACAAGTTCCTCGGTTGGGAATTCCTAGTACTCTAGCAAATTCACTTAAAGTGATGGTGTAGTCATTTTGGTTGATTCTAAAGCTAAGACAAAACTCATCATCTTCATCACTAAAACTGGTCACACTAGCATAGAATTCTAACACGAACCTAGGACAAATTGGTTCATCAATGTCAAGAAGACAATCGAATTGAATGGCGGCTAGTTCTTCACGAAGATTGGTATGCTTAAGGAAGGATGAGTGAATGGTTCTACCCTCATGGAAATACCTTGATTCTAGACCCCTAAATATTTCTACTTGTTCCTTGGTAGGTCCTTTGGTTTTGTGGTGTTTGGGAATGTAGTTAAGAGTGTCTTTGTGATCATAGAATCTTGCGGCTACCATGGTTATTCCTAAGGACAAGAGTTAATATGTTAAAAAAATAAGATAAATTTTAACGTTTTTGATTCTAGTGTGTGCCTATATGAAAACAATTTGGAGTTGCGGTTATCTCGACTCATTTTATGCACAAAATGGTTTTAGTGGAGTGTTTGGCAAATACCATGAGATAACCCAAATGCTCCTAATTCAATGTGGCTATATTTGAATATACCGGGAGTGCATATTAGTTATGCAATACCTTTAGTATTCAAGAGCATGCAAGTGATGAAAATTCTAACGTTTCTATTTGTATTAGCAATGAAAAATGTTTTCCTACAAGTGAGAAGCTTTTCAAAACTTTTGACATGGGGTGTTTGGTTGTTTGAATAAGGCCTTATATTTATTATCTATCAATTAGTGGGAAACATGATTTGTTTATGCAATATGATAATGTAGTACCTAATTTGAATGACTAGTTATGCAATTTGCCAATTGAATTCATATTTGGTATAAAAGCATACATAAAACCCCATGTAATGATTTGTGATAGTTTTGTGCATAAATAAGAATCCTAGACTCGGAATTAAGAGATGAAATGTAGTTAGGATACTTACAATGATGTTATCTTCATTGATTAGTGAGTGGGAAGATGACAATAATGAGCTTGGTTTAAGTTTTGCACGTTTTGGTAAAGTGGGTTGTGAGGAAGAAGATGTTATGTATATAGTTTGTTTTGCCATACGTAGACACCACGGACCAGACGTTACCAAATTTTTGGTTCCGTCCGTGTTGTCGTTTGGTGCCGTGGCTACTGATAGCGAAACAAGACAAAATTCTTTTGGTTTGACTATTCTAATGTTTTAGGCTATGTTTATCCTACATGTTTGGTTCCATTAACCTAAACCAAGTCTAAGAAGATTAAAAGGTTCTCGTTTAAGAGGTTTAGTAAAGATGTCGGCAATGTTGTCTTCGGAGGATACTTTCGCGATTGAAATGTTTCCTTTTTGAACATTGTCGCGAAGAAAGTGATGACGGATTTCAATGTGCTTTGTACGAGCATGTTGAGCGGGATTCTTCTTTGAGATCGATGGCTCCTTTGTTGTGCAAAAGTATCACAATGTCGTTGAGATGAATTCCGTAGTCTCACGAGCTTGCTTCATCCAAAGAGCTTGTTGACATGCTTTTCCTTTGAGAGCGTATTCGCTTCATAGTAGAGATGGCTAATGCCGTTTGCTTCTTTGCAAACCATGAGGTGAGACAATGTCCAACAAAAGTGCAAATACCACTTGTACTTTTTCTATCGACATAATCACGGGCATGATCCGAGTCGGCATACACTATGGTTTCTATACCCGTTCCTTTGGGATACCATAATCCTAAACACGTTGTTCCCTTAATATATCTAAAAATCCTTTTTAATGCTTCTAAGTGTGATGCCTTTGGGTTTTCTTGAGAGCGAGCACATAGACAAACACTAAACATAATGTCGGGTCTACTAGCCGTAAGATAGAGTAGGCTACCAATCATTCCTCTATATTTAGTGTTATCTACGGATTCACCTTCTCGTCCTTGGTGAGTTTAGTGTCCGACATGGGTGTTTTAGTTGGTTTGGAATCTTCAAGACCAAATTTCTTAAGCATGTCTTTTATATATTTAGATTGGTTAAAGAAAATACCATCTTCTAATTGTTTAATTTGAAGTCCTAGAAAGAAATTTAACTCACCCATCATACTCATTTCAAACTCGTCATGCATGATTTTAGAGAAATCATTACATAGTTCTTGACAAGTTGATCCGAATATAATGTCATCAACGTATATTTGAACAATAATAATTTGTGATTCCTTTTTCTTAGTAAAAGGAGTATTATCTACTAATCCCATAGTATATTTGTTATCAATAAGAAAAGTCTTAAGACGGTCGTACCAAGCTTTAGGTGCTTGTTTAAGGCAGTATAATGCTTTCTTGAGTTTGAAGACATGATGTGGTTTCTCAAAGTCGGTAAAACCGGGAGGTTGAGCAACATACACTTCTTCGTTAATAAACCCATTAAGGAAAGCACTTTTAACATCCATTTGAAATAATTTAAAATCATAAGCACATGCATAAGCAAGTAATATTCTAATAGATTCAAGTCTAGCTACCGGTGCATAAGTTTCATCATAGTCAATTCCTTCTTGTTGATTATAACCTTGTGCAACAAGCCTAGCTTTGTTTCTAGATACTACACCATTTTCGTCCATTTTGTTTTGAAAGACCCATTTTGTTCCAATTATAGTTTGATCTTTGGGTTTTGGAACTAGTTTCCAAACATCATTTCTAACGAATTGGTTTAATTCTTCTTGCATGGCAATTACCCATGATTCATCTTTTATTGCTTCATTTATGGTTTTGGGTTCAATGGTGGATACAAAACAAAAGTGATTACTTTGATTTTGAGCTTGTGATCTTAAGGTTCTTTGATTAAGTTGTCCTATGACCTTTTCTAATGGATGACTTTTAGATTCTTTGATGTTGATAATTTCCTTATTTAATGGTTCATCTTCCTTGTTATTATTAATTTGACTTTCTATTATTTGACTTTCAACTAAGTCATCATCTACCAAAGGTGATGTCTTAGAGGGAGGTGGACTTTTGTCAAATGTTATGTTCAACGATTCCTCGACTATCATTGTTTCTTTATTTAGGACAATGTAAGCTTTACTAGTTTGAGAGTAACCAAGAAATACACCTTCATAAGACTTTGGGTCAAACTTGGTGAGATAATCCTTAGTATTAAGAATAAAGCATTTACAACCAAAGACTTTAAAATATCCTAATGTTGGCTTTTTACCTTTATAAAGTTCATATGGTGTTTTGTTTAGGAAAGGACGTATTAGGACTCTATTTAAAATATATGTAGAAGTGTCAACGGCGTTACACCAAAACTTTTGAGGAATGTTTTGTTCATTAAGCATTGTTCTACTCATTTCTTGAATTGTTCTATTTTTACGTTCTACTACTCCATTTGATTGAGGTGTTCGTGGAGCCGAAAAGTTATGTGTTATACCATTTGTATCACAAAAGTTTCCAAATTGAGTTTCGTTGTCAAATTCACGACCATGATCCGTTCGGATCGACACAATTTTGACACCTAGAAGATTTTGAATTTTCTTGCTAAGTATTTCAAATTTATCAAAAGCTTCATTTTTGGTTTTCAAAATTAACGTCCAAGTAAACCTTGAGTAATCATCTACTATGACCAAAGTGTATAAGTTGCCTCCATAGCTTCTTATAGCGGATGGTCCAAACAAGTCCATATGTAATAATTCTAGACACTTAGATGTGGACACCATATTTTTAGATTTGTGACTACTATGTGTTTGTTTACCAATTTTGCAAGCGTCATAAAAGTGTTGGTCATATTTTAGTTTTGGTAAATTCCTAACCAACTCTTTTGAAGATAGGTTTTGTATAAGTCTCATATTAGCGTGACCTAAGCGTCTATGCCAAAGAGATGAGCTATCATCTAATGTTGTTAGGCAAAGTTTGTCATTATATGTTTTATCTATTTTCATGAGTATATATGTTATTTTTTTCTAACTCCTTTAGCTATGGTGATACCATCTTTTAGTATTTTACTACCATTTTCATCAAATAGTACTTTATACTTTTTATCACATAGTTGGCTAATACTAAGTAGATTAAATCCTAACCTATCCACATGAGCAACATTTTCAATAGTTAGAGAGTTATGAGCAATCGTACCTTTGCCAATGATTTTGCTTTTGAGATTGCTACCAAAGGTGACATTACCTCCGTCATACTCTTGGTATGATGAGAAGAGACTTTGTTGCCCGTCATGTGTCGTGAGCATCCACTATCTTTTATCCATTCATCGGGTTCCAATCCAACTTTCAAGCATACCTAAGAAGCAAATAACTCAAACATTTGGTCCCCAATATCTCATGGGTCCGTTTGGGTTAAACATACCATTTATTTGATTCATGTATGGAAATGATGGGTAAGGGTTCCATGGCATGTAATCTGGAGTTTGATATGGTCTAGGAAAGTTTTGATTCCAACCGTTGTGTTGGTAGTTAGGGTTGAGCGTTGTGGTTGCTCTTAGGAAATGGGCGTTTGGCAAAAGAAGTTTTATATCGTTGTTGAGTAGTTTTTGATCTAAATTCATTTTAACAAGTCCTACTCCAGATATAATGGCTGGTTTTAGTTTAACATTATCATTGGTTTTCTTTGTTATTTTAACAAATTCAGTGCGGTCCGTATTGCGAACATTACGTTACTGGAAGTACCCGCGGTACCATTTTTCATAACGGACGGAACCCTTATTTTGGTTCCGTCACGGTCGTGGGTGTTATCTTGCAGCAGTTTTGTGACGGATGAATGTTCGTCTTTTTGGCCGTTTTGTTTTGACTCTTTGGAATTAATACTTCATTAAAACCTAGCCCATTCATGTCTCATGGTGTTTTATGAATTTTAACTATTTCATCGGCAAGAGCGATGTTTTGTTAAACCTTTTAAACTTAGAATTATTTTCTATTAAAACTTCTTGTGTGAGCTTTAGTTTTTCTATTTCAAGATTAAGCTCTTGACATGATTTACAATCATCGTCATTTGCTTTTCCTTTTTCAAGTCGTTTTGCTTTTTCTTTTAACTCATATACCTCATTTTCCAAAAACTTCTTTTTGGTTTTTAGAAATTTATTTTTAGTTATGATTTTTAGACTTAGCTCACACAATTGATTATATTGTTTTTGCAAGGTGTCATCATCTATAGAGGAATAAGAAGAGTCGGAAAGTACCTCATTTGACTCATGTGCCATTAGGACGATCTCTTCCTTGCTTGATTCTTCATCGTCTTCACTATCACTCCAAGCACCACTTACAAAAGCTCGTTGAGTTTTGTTTTTAGGTGGCTTGGGACATTCTCCTATGAGATGACTTGCATCACCACATCTAAAACACTTTCTTTCACCTTTAATCTTCTTATCATCCCGATCTTTTTGGAATGGCTTCTTTTCTTCTCGAGGTTGTCTTACAAACTTTCCTCTTCTTCTAAAGAACTTCTTGAAATCTCTAACGGCCATGGCATACTCCTCATCTTCACTATCGAAACAAGATTCACCATCATCGCTTGATTCCGCTTTGCTTAAGAGCAACGGATCTGATCTTCTCCTTTCTTCCTTTGATGATCTCCGAATCTTTCTCCATTACCATTTCGTGAACTTTGAGGTTGCCAATTAGCTCGTCTAGTGACATTATTGAGAGATCTTTTGATTCTTCAATAGCGGTCACTTTAGCTCTCCATTTGGGATGGAGTGCTCTAAGAAATTTCCGGACAAAGTTCTTACTACGAAAAGATTCATCAAGTGCTTTAAGTGATGTAATGATAGTGTTAAAGCGAGCAAAGCCACAATCAATGGTTTCATCTTCAGGGATAACAAATTGTTCATATTGTTGAACAAGAAGATCAATTTTGTTATCCTTGACTTGTGAATTACCTTGATGTGTAACAATTAAAGATTCCCAAATATCTTTGGCGGTTTCACACATAAAAATTCTTTCATATTCTTTTCTAGGTAAAGCATTATAAAGCATCATTTTAGCTTCATTATTTTTAGCAACTAATTTCTTTTGTTCATCAACGGAAATATCCTTTGTTGTAGAACTAAAATCTCCTTTAACAATAATAAACCAAAGATCTATATCTTTTGATTTTACATATGTTTCAAAGCGGTTTTTCCAATAGATAAATCCATTGGTTTCAAAGAGTGGTGGTCTTTGCATAGATTGCCCTTCTTTAAAGTTTTCAGAATCCATGGATCGTTTCAAGTTTATAAAATACAAGTTATTTTAGAAATTCTTGAGCAACGAGGCTCTGGTACCAATTGTAGAAAACTAGAAGGGGGGTTGAATAGTTTACCGATTAAAAACTTTGTTTTGAAACTTATTGAAAGATCAATTGATATTGATCTTGAGTATGTTAATGAAATATGCAAGCAATATGTAATGAGTAAATAAGGAAAGAAATGATCAAACCACAACAAGTTGTTTATAGTGGTTCGGCCTACAAGGACTCTTTTTCCTTGCCCTACTCCACTCCCCGAGTCTCACACTCGAGAGTTTAACTTCACTAGTCAACAAGCTCCTTTCACTGGCGGAGAAAACCTTTACACTTAACTACATTTCCGACACTAAGTTAGATGTCGAGTTCTTTCCAAGGGTACAACTACTCCCACACACAATGTATTTTGAGGACTAAAATACTAACCACTCACACTCACAAGATTATGATGGTTTGATACAACAATGAAGTATGAATCAACACTAGATCATACAACACTAAACAAACAAGACTTCCAACTTCGTGTTTGAAGCTTGAATGTGACTTGATCTTCTTTGCTACAAAAGAGATCACTAATATGATATGAAACTGAGTTAGAAGGGTTAGAGAAGATATGTATGCGAGTATGTTAGAAAGGGATGAGAAACTACTTGGCTTGGCATTGCTATTTATAGCCAATTTGGACGGAGCGTCCGCGACGCGGACCCTAAAAGGGTTCGCCCGTGTACCAAATTGGTACCGCCGGGCACAGTCAAGATATCAAAGCTTGTCTAAAGTCAACTCTATCTAAGTAAGATTGTGCAAGATATGAAGAGTACAAATCTTCACAAAATATCTAATGGAATCTTCCAATGATCTCCATGATGTAATACATGATGTCAAATGTTGTATTACTATTAATAGAAATATGCAAATGCTTAAGTAGTGTTTGGTTTTAAGAACCTAACACATTCTACAAACTATTATCATACATAATGATTAGAGTCATATCAAGATGTTACTAATCATAAATGTAAATGCTTGAATGATGAATATATTGTTTAAGAAAGCTTGTTTTAATATCTAATAAACTTGACAAGCTTTAAGCTTTTATAAATTAAATTTACTTTTGTCGTTAACAAAACTTAGGCAATGATCAAAAATATAAATAACGTTTAATGACGATATTTGTATTAACAATCACAGTTTTCTCTTGATTTAGTAAAATCAGTGAAAGAATCTATTTCGGTTTAATCTTGAGTTATAAAATCCCGTGTAATCTGATAACATGTCTATACTTGATACCTACAATCATCTCCTTTATTCGAGGATGTTCAAGCTGCTTTAGTTCGATACTCGTCCACTTACATGCTTGTGAGCCGACTCACGACTCTTGGGCTCAGCGAATGATTATCTTGTCTTGTAGGAAAGGAAAATGGGGTCAACATTGTTGGATCGATATACTTTAATCAAACTATCTTAACTAGCTTGTTAAGGTTTAATAACCTCGGATAAATCCTAAGTTATTAACAAAGAAACACTGAGCAATCATATCTTTATCAGAAATGTGAATTTGCTTAACAAAGCTAAGAAGAATAACCTTTTATTATAAACTCTAAATACTGCTTATGCGAGATACTCTATCAACTCTAAGATAATCGAACTTCTCTCTAAAACACTAATTAACTTGTGAATACGTAAACTCTAAAACTCATAATTTCGTTACATCTAATGCCAATCTAGGAGTCCTTTTATAGGTTCAAGGATATCCTAGTCGGTTTACAATTGATAGCCTTGTACGACAAGTAATATAAACATAGAATATACTTTCCATAAGCGAATACTTGATTCTTTTGTTCTTGCGATTACTTTGACTTTTAGGTGCAGTACTTTGGCTTTGTCTTTAGCAGTACTTTGACTCTTTGACTTTTCCATGCTGCGGCTTACGATTACTTTCATATCTTGATGCTTTCATGTCTTGACTCTTTCATATCAACAATCCTCCCCTATCTTGAATTCTACTTGCTTGACTTCAAGTTCCTTTGTGAATGTATCTTTAAAAACTTCATCTTTAAGATCAGATTGTTTCTTAGTCTTTTCAATATATCTGTAATTATACGTGCTTGTCAAAATCTCTTAGAATTGTTCTTTCTCGACATTGACAAGCTCCATCTTTTTGCTTAACCATGACAACATATGACAATTTGTACATTAATTGAGTTTAAGTTGCATATATTCTCATCACTTCAGGTGGTGTTTAATTCTGTGAGAGGTGAATCATTGAAAATTTAATGGATTTAGATCTCTTTACAAGCCATATCTTTGGGTAGCAAAATGTTTTGGTGTGTAAGACCATGGTACATTGATAACCATATGATTTTTAGCAAATCATTAACTATCAACAGATTTGATTTGTCTTTACAAAGTTTACACCATGGACTAGTTAGTTCTTCTATCTAATGGTGAACTAATTACCAATAATGGTTTTTCCTTTGCCTTTACCCTGAAGCCATTTTCTTTGTGGGCTAATGCCATCTTCACATTAACTGATATGGTGAGTTGATTACCATACAACTTATTAGCAAGTTGTCAACTAAAAACAGATTTGATATATCTTTACGAGCCGTTGCTCATGGATTGTCAATCCTTTTTGTAACCATGGTGGATTGATTACCTATTGATGTTTCCATCTCAAAATCCATTTAATTCATTTAACCTTTGTTTCAAAATATTTTATACTTTAGCAGAAGGTTTCTTTCAAAAATCCTTAGCGGTTTTAAAAAGCGCAAAAGCGATACTTTATGAAAGTCTTTGTTTGATCAATGATACTTGAAAAAGAATCTTGATTTATAATATTCAATAAAATATACCAATTTACTCATCATCTTGACAATGGTATCCAGGTTATAAATAGATTGATAACCATGCAGCAGTTTTCATTATATCTTCTACTTCAATCCATGTAGCATTCTTCTCATGAGCTCAATTTGTGAGAGATATCTTGTTTACAAACATGTGTATAATTTTACCATTCTCTAGCTCCAAAACATGAACTCCAGATTCTTCAAAGATCTCAATGAAACAATTTCAGGATTTTCTTGATTTTTCATATATCATCGATTGCTTTCCTCTTCGACACATGGTTATGAGATCTCCGCAAACCAGACAATTCCTTGATGGAATATCTCAAAATAAGCTTTTACATTATATAGATAGAATAGTCCCTCTATATAATATGCAATCCCATAGCCTATTAAAAACTTTGAAGCTTTCATCTTCCTTATGAAAAATCATATAATCTCCTTCTTTGGATTTCACAATATCAAAAGCACTAATCGAGATCGTTCAAATTCCGTATGCGCATCTTCTTTTGAATAATCAAAATCTACCACTTTCTGAGATAATTTCTTAATGCATCTTTGGACTTTCGAGATCTTAATTCAACTCTTTCTTTCTTTGAAAACGTCTATCTGTAACTTGGTTTCTTTCTTTTAAGCTCTTCTTCCTTTTCAGCTTAGATCCAAAAGCAACTTACCAAATCCTTGATATCGCAACACTCTTCTTATAAACTACGTCTCAATCATAGAGTCTTTTCATGTCAACATAGTTCATTCGCAATCCTTTATACCTCGACCTTTCAAATATGCCATCATAGCATTCCGTCGCCAAGCTAAATTAGGTCTTCTAGGCATATATCTACTTGAGTAGGTGATTGTAATGGTTCATCGATTTCAGACATCTAATTGCTCTTGCAACTTTTTAGTAGCTTCTCTACTTTGAGTTTCTTGACTTCTTGGTTTGCTCTATCTTTAGCATTTAACTCTTCTTGAATTTTCTCCGTCTTCATTCCTAGCAACTGTTTCTTAAATCTCTGCCAAAGAAGTTTCTTCTTCTGCTTCTACTAAAACACCTTTCCCTTTATCCTTAGGATCAATTGCAAGTTGAGAAGTTCTTTGTTGTTCATCTACTTCTCTAATGATATTTCACCTCTAGGTTGTGATAATTCTTGAAAAATTGTAGCAATGAACTCATCATCACTTGAAGAATGAATTGGTTTGAGAATAGCTTCCTCCTCTTCTTGTATAACAGTTGTAGAAGGACCAGACTTCTCTTTAAAATTCAAAACTCTTGGGTTATCACTTCTTGTCTAAAAGTACTTTCTTTACATTTGCGGTACTTTGTTGTTCATTACTGCTTGTTGTTCAGTACCTTGAACTGTTCCTCTTTGTTCATCGGTACCTTGAATGATCTTTTCTTTGTTCATCGGTACTTTAGGTTGTTTCTTCACTCAACATCTTCTTTCAAATTATCTTTTCTAAATTCCTCCCCAAGTTGTGAAGAAGATTGTTGATGAAACCTTTGTACGTTTGTTTTCCTAAGAAGCTGCTTTTCTTTTTCTTGGATTTAACCAGTTGAAATTGTTGAACCAATGGCCACGAAAAGTCTGCTTGAAACTTGATTTAATTTCTTTATCTGTTTGGCTTGAACCTCTGTAGTCTTTTCAATTTGACCAACTCCTTGTCAAAAACATAATTATCAATGTGATTTCATCGGGAGGTATGGTATGTAATCTCTCTTGAATAGGTGAATGATCCTCGGTTGAGAAGCGAGGCAGACCCTTGTGGAGATGGAAAGGCTACGCATCTTCTTGAAGTTGATTACTAGGAGAAGAAGTACCTTGTAGAGATGCAGTACCTTCTTTTGATGTAGCACAATGAAGAAGCGGTACTTTTCGAGCGGTACTTGCAGATCATTTTGGAATCACGATACACGGTCTGATCACCTACTTGAATCGCAGTACCTTGATATCATCGGCCGATGCTCGGCTCTAACATTTTGAACAACATCCATCATGGAGTTGTTAAAGGAGTATCTTGACCCCTGAATAAAACACTCCGTTTTGCCATAAAAGTAAAAATCTTGGATTGTTGAACAATAGCAATTAATAAAATTTGTAGGTTTTGGCACATCGAGAAAGTTGCTTGTTTAAGAAAACTGTATAAACCTTGGGTACATTAGCCAAGTAGATCCATGTGAAATATGTGAGAGCATTCCATCCAGGATTAGCCTTGAGAAGTTAAAAACTCTATCATGGCTAACTTGATGCCGCGGAATCTATATTTGACCCAAAGTTGCTCCAGAGGTACTCTTAGCACTTATGCAATGGAGCAACACATGAACCCAAAACTTCCAATGCGGACAAAATAATTGTTTTCTAAACGTTTGTTCATTCAAGGATCCTTCATAGCCAATATGTCGAAAAGTATCCCATATCAATTGCTTATCAAACCTTAAAGCCCCATCTGCATCATTGAACAATAAATCTTCTCGATGGAGTCTTGATTAATCTTAATAGTTCTTTCAGCAACTGTTGATCTAATATAATATTCATCATTCTCCATGTTATCTCTAGCATTAGCCCAAAATTCTTGAATCCAGGGGCTCAATTATGTCCGGCTCCACTAAAAGAGCATAACGATAAGCGAACCGGTAAGATAATCAATTATATCATGAAAAGTATATTGTCGGTAGTCTTATCCAAATTAGCCACCATATTATGCTTTAGTGAGCTTGAAGGGAACGATTTCGCCATTGTTGATTATGTAAGCAAAAAGAATTGACTCTTGAAGAATATGAATATGATGAGAGAAAGATGGAAAAGATTCTAAGGTATCAATATGAGAGGAAAATTGAAAGTAGGTATTTATAGGTGAGATTTGAAAAATCCTGACAAAATATTTACATTATTCTGTTAGCAAAATTACCCCTCAAGATAACCGTTGGAGCAAGATTGCTTTAATAAGACAAACAATACTTCCACGCATGCGGTACTTTCCCCAAGATACTTTCCAAGCATACTTTCAAGCAAAATTTCAATGCAACAGATACTTTTCCAATTTCTCGATATCAACTAAGTATACATAACTATCCTCCCCTCAAGCATTACGGGACTATACTAATACATTATAGTCCTCCCCTTAAATGTAGCTCAGTAGTTAATCATGCCAATGCTCACCACCAAGTGAGTGAATCTAGAAACATCAAAACCTTTGGTGAGTAAGTCGGCTACATTATCATCTGTGTGAACCTTAATCACATTTAATAGGTTGCTCATAACAATCTCTGATAAAGTGATGCCTAATCTGGATGTGCTTGGTCTTGGAATGATAAAATGGATTCTTCACAATACAAATAGTACTCTCATTATCAATGTTAATAGGAGTATTCTTGAAGTTGAATCCATAGTCCAAGAGCTGATTTTGCATCCACAAAACTTGTCCACAATACTGCGGCAGCTACATATTAAAACGGTAGAGGATGTTGCTATAATTGTTTGTTTCTTGCATTGCCAGGAGACTAATCTTCTTCCAAGATATTGGCATCCTCCAGTGGTTGATCTTCTATCATAGTTATCACCTGCATAATCACTATCTCAAAAAGCTTCTAAGTGAAAAGGTGACTCTTTTGGATACCACAACCCCAACTTTGGTTGTTGTTTCAAATAACAGAAGATTCTTTTTACTGCATTCATGTGAGAGATCTTTGGTGAGACTTGATATCTAGCACATAGACAAACCGCAAACATGATATCAGGCCTTGATGCAGTGAGATACATAAGAGAGCCAATCATTGATCTATAAAGCTTGACTTCAAGAGGGTGTCCATCTTCATCTTTGCCCAATGAATTGATAGATTTAATGGGTGTAGTAACGACTTCATATCATCAAAATTGAATTTCTTAAGTATATCAGTAACATACTTGTCTTGACTGATAAAAATACCTTCCTTTATTTGCTTAACACGAAGTCCTAAAAAGAAAGTCAACTCTCCCATTGAACTCATTTGAAATTCTTTACTCATGTTGCTCAAACTCCTTAACCATGGATAATTTGGTAGCCCCAAATATGATATCATCAACATAAACTTGAACTAACATGATATCTTTCTTGTCTCTTTTGATAAACAAAGTCTTGTCAATAGCTCCCCTTCTATATCCATGTTGCAATAAGAATGTAGAGAGTCTCTCATACCAAGCTCTAGGTGCCGGATGAAGGCCATAAAGAGCCTTAACCACCTTGTAGACTTTGTTTGGGTGTTTAGGATCTTCAAAACCGGGAGGTTGTTTGACATAAACTTCCTCTGTAATCTTGCCATATAAAAGGCACTCTTTGACATCCATCACGGTAAACTTGAAATCTCATATAAGAAGCAAAAGCAAGAAATATTCTAATAGCTTCTATTCTTGCTACAAGAGCAAACACTTCATCATAATCTACTCCTTCTTCTTGTCTATATCCTTGTGCTACTAACCTTGCCTTATTCTTGATAACATTACCTCTTTCATCTCTTTTGACCCTAAAACCCATCGGTTCCAATAACTCTCTTTCCATCACGGAAGATCACATAAAACCAAAACCTCTTGAAGTTTAAATTGAAGAAGTTCTTCTTGCATAGCTTCAACCCAGCTTTCTTTAGTCAAAGCTTGAGCAATATTCTTGGGTTCTTCTTGAGAGATAAAACAAGTAAATAGACAGGTTTGATGGTCCTTATGATTCACCCTGTTTTGTTTATACACAAAGCTAAGTAAAGCATTGTGAGGTGTATAAAAAGTCTTAGCTCTGTGTCTAGTCATTACTCCAGAAGTAGAAGGACCAATGATTTGATCAGAAGGATGATCCTTATGAGTTCTTAAGTTTGGAGACTGTGGAACTCCATAATTATCCTCTAAATTAGTAACATCGGCACCTTCATTGGAATTTGGGAAAATACCTTCATCTTCAAATTCATCATCGGTATCTTCTAATCCAGGCATGGTATGATCATCGAGATCATCTAAAGTATCTTGTCAAGCTGGTGCAGCAGGTACTTTGTTCAAAATCTTGTCCAAAGTCTGTGAGAGTACTCTGCATGTCTTGTTCTTCTCTTTGCCTCTTCATATGCTCTCCTTTGTTCATCAGTGTAAGAATGTGCTAAAACATCTTGAAGAAGCATCGATTAAGTTCTCTTTGAATAGATTGATCCTCGCAGGATAAAGAGATTCGGAACAACGTTGATTTTCTGTTGTGGAGCAACGATTACTTTGTTTTGGAACTTCAGATACTTTGTTTTGGACTAACATCTTCATCGGGAACAACATCGTGTCTAATATGAACTCCATGAACAACATATTGTAAATCTTCTCACGTACCTTTGGTTGATTTTCTTCTATAACAGGTACATAGTTCATAGATGGAGTTAAAACCTCAAGATCAAACATCCAATCGGGACCTTTACCTTTCTCATTGTCTTGATCTTCTAAAACTCAACATGAAGACAATCTTGAACCTTCTTAGTAACCTTGTTGTATACTCTAAAGCCCTTCCTGTTAGTGCAATAACCCAATAAGTATCCTTCTTCTGACTTGCCATCAAACTTCCCAGATTATCAATAGTGTTTAAAATAGTAAGAGGGCATCCAAAAGGTTTCATAAAGCGAATGTTGGGTTTATTGCCCATCGACAATTCATAAGGTGTCTTCATACGTGGTTGGTAGTGGTGAGACTCGTTAAGTACATAACAAGCGTACTACGCTTAGCTTCCGGCTGAATAGGTAGGTGAGAATCTGCTAACATTGTTCTTCTTTGCTTCAATCAAAGTCCTATTCTTCCTTTACGCAACACCATTACATTTGTGGTGTTCTTGCAATACTAAACTCCCTTTTTATGCCTTTGTTTGCACAAAATTCATCCGTAAGCTTGTTCTTGAATTCAGTCCCATTGTCACATCTAATACCTCTAACCTTGAGTCTCAATTGGTTTTCAAGAGCTATAATCGGTTGAATAGCATCAAAAGTATCATCTTTAAAACCCAGAAAAATACCCAAGCTGAATCTTGCAATCATCATTTTTACAACTAAGCGGTACTTTTCTTGTTTAAACTTGCCACGTAAACAGTCCAAACAAATCCATATGTAAACTCCAAAGGTTCTCTAATAGTCCTCTCCTCAAGCTTCTTGCAAGAAGCTTTGTGTTGTTTACCCTTCTTGCATGCCAAGCATGATTGATCATTCTTGTAAGTCTTTGAAGGTAAAACTCTAACTAGATTGCCTTTGACCAGTTTATTGATATTCTTGAAGTTAACATGGCCCAATCTTCTATGCCATTGATGTGCCTCTTCAGATGTTGCTTTAGCCACCAAACATGTGGCTCTTTCATAGGAATGTAGACTCTTCATGTCTAAACTATACACATCATTTGTCCTTGGTACTCTAAGAACTACTAATTCATCATCAACAGGGCTTAAAGTCGGAGGAAAGGATAAGACATTCAGTGTGGAGTGAATAACACATGATGCTTTTTATCACAGATTTGTGATACTGACAATAGATTGAACTTTAACTCCTTCACATATCTAACATTCTCAAAATCTATAAGCCCAGCTTTGATAGTCCTTTTCGGTAATCTTTCCTCCATTTGGATCATTCACAAATGCAACTCTTCCTCCACTAATCTTCCTAAAATCGAGGACAGGGATCTCTTTGTCTCATGCCATACTTCCAGAGCAACCACTATCCACAATAAGATGATCTTTAAGCTCCTCTTCGGGTTGCCTGCACACTATAAAGAAAGAGTTAGAAACTTTTAGGAACCCAAGCCATTACTGACTTGTGTTCCCTTTGTGGAGTTACAAACTCAAATTCTTTGAGTATGTAATTACCACTATCTTTCAAATGATGATCCGATTATCTTTTTGATCTTTAGCACGTGGATTTTCAAAACTTTCTGGTTTTTCAACACAAATCTCTTTTTCTGTCATCACAAAACATCGATTCACTTTTGGTTGAGTATCTTGCTGTCCCTCTGCAGTACTTTCCTCTTAACCCATTCTGTTTTAACACTTGGTTCATGTGATCTAAATCTCCTATATGAATTGTAATACCTTCTAGGTTGATAGTGAGATCTCCTAAGATTCCTATACCAAGTAGTGTGATCAGTACCTTGTTTTGTCTGAGCAGTACTTTGAGAAAGTCTTGGGCGAGGAGTTAACATTACTTTGGAAAGTCTTGTGAGATAGAAGGTTTTGAAAAAGGTTTTCACGTGTGGGTATCTGATCCGGTGAGAAATTTCGTGATTGACCCTATTTGAATTATTCCAAAGCTGGTTTGTGCTCTCTAGGTTTTCGGTTGGCAGTCTGTTTCTTTGAAATTTTCTAAGGTATTACAGATGATGTTCACAATCTTTAATTAGATGAGTAGGACTAAAACACACAAAACACGTTTCGACCCATATCTTGTCAAAGTGACATTTTCTATGTCTATGCCCAAAATTATTTTGCCTTCTTGGTGAGTGATTAAACTTGTTTTGACCAAAATTATCCCAAAAAGGTTTAGCATCTTGTTTTGAAAAGGTTTTGAAGAAGTATCTTGTGGAGCAGAGATACTTTGATTTAAAGGTACTGCTTGATTTTGAACATCATTTTCAACAGTTCTTTGGGTTTTGGACTGATTGAGCAACTAGCTTTTTCCTAAACTCTAGGCTGTCTACTCCAAAAGCGAAACATCAGGCCTATGGGGTTGATGAATGCCAGTGGGATGGGGAACAACATGATAATCATTAGCTTTCTTATATTTAGGAGGTGAGTCACTTATTGAACCATCATTACTAGATGTATCTACATAATTAATGAGTTCTTCATCACTAGTGGTTATATCCTCATACTCACCTTCATCGTGATTACTAGATTGGTTTTCTTCTATCTTACTAAAATCCATTCCAAAACCTAATCCAGTTTTAAGGTAGGCTCTTTCTTTGTTTTGAACATAAGAAACATGTGACAGACCAATTCACCCTAGCGACAAACTTAGCTAACAAATCATCTCTTTCCTTAGTTAATTTCTCAATTTAAGCAATTTTCAGATTTAATTTCCATTCACTAAGCTTTAAGCGGTAATCCTGTTTGTGCATATTTTTCATTCAGCCAGCTACTTCATTAGTTTCTTGTGCTAAGATTTTGGCTTCCATAGATTCTAAGGTTATTTGATAACTTGCTACCTCAGACCTAGCCTTAACACAATTATCTCTCTCAATCACATAATTGCTAAGTAATTTATGATAAAAATCATAGCAATTTGAGCATACCTCGGAGATAGGAGATTGATTTGGTGAAGTAGCCACCAATGCAAGTTGAACAGGATCATCTTCACTTTCCTTGCTCCAATCAAATCCTCCAAAGCCATCATCGATTCCAAACTTGATGTTGGGTTCTTCACAAAAGCAGATTGCTCCAATCAATGCTTACTGAATCTTCAATTTCTTCTTCCACTGCTACCATGCAATAAGTTAGTGGTTCATCATCAAACTCTTCACTCCAGTCAACTTCTGATAACTTCTCTTGAGCAACCAAAGCCTTTGTTTCAGTAATGGAAATTTCCTTAAGCTCAAGTTTTGGTTTTGAATGTCTGTTTGCTTGATACTTAGCAAACACCGCACTCCTTGCAAAGTGACCAATCTTTTGACAATTGAAGCATTCAATTTTAGATTTGTCAAAAGTTATGCCCTGTTTTGGTTTGAAATCAATGCTTTTGCCTGTCTTCTTCATGTACTTTTGATCCTTGCGATGATCATAGCAACTTGCCACCTGATATCAATTTCTTCAAGTGCATCTTCTTCAATCTGTGCTAGATCTTCTTCATAAGTGACAAGTAAACTAGCTTGTTGTGCAAAGAAGGAGCACATAACTTCATCTGAGGCCATAGTGGTAGTTGGTGGGGCTTGTTGAACATATGAGGGGGTGTATAGACAGTACTTTGAGAAGCACTTTGAGGAAGCAAGACTTTTAATGGAAATCTTGGCCTTCTTTTCTGGATGATAGAAAAGCAATCTTGTGAACTTAGAACTTGTTTTACCACTCATCTCATGCTCATACACCTTAAGTTGATGATAGAGATCATCAAAGTCCATGACATCCAAACCTTGTTGTCCTCGATCATTAGCAATCACATGCCATGAAGATGGCAAACTCCTTAGAAACTTCAAATTAGCATCTTCAAGCCCGATACTTTCGCCTTGTATAGCTCCAACATGTTGAGAAGATTCTGAAACCTATCATATCACGACATCAAGACTCTCTCTTTCACCAAGCTGTGAAAGTTTCAAAGCTGATTGCTTTAGCAAATTTATGTCCATCTTTTTAGAGGCTTCATTCCCTCCAAATCTGGTCTTGAGAGCAGCGAAATGCTTAGCATCTTTAGCATCATGAAATTTGAGAAGATGACCATCTGGAATGGCGGATAAGAGAATGTTGAGTGCCTTCTCTTGATTCCTTAAGGTTCTTTAGCACGGTATCTTGGTTTAGGTGGCTTGGGTTGTCCAGGAATATCAATGGGGTCTGGTACAACTTCATTCCCATTCACAATTACATTCCATAGAGCATGATGCAGTGGTAATGGCAATAACTTGCCTCATCTTCATGCACCGAGATCATATTCTCCTTCTTGATTATTGGAATTACGAGTGAGGTGATTGAGGGTGGTGGAGCGACTTCAGGTCGACATCTTGAATATTGTTGTAGTAGGGTTTCTTCCTAGTTTCCACACAAGCTCTGATACCACTTGTTGGATCGATATACTTTAATCAAACTATCTTAACTAGCTTGTTAAGGTTTAATAACCTCGGATAAATCCTAAGTTATTAACAAAGAACACATGAGCAATCTTTATCAAGTATGCTTGGAATTTACTTAACAGCTAAGAAGAATAACCTTTTATTATAAACTCTAAATCGCTTATTATCAGATATACTCTATCAACTCTAAGATAATCGAAATTCTCTCTAAAACACTAATTAACTTGTGAATTCGTAAACTCTAAAACTCATAGACTCCTACATCTAATGCCAATCTAGGAGTCCTTTTATAGGCTCAAGGATATCCTAGTCGGTTTACAATTGATAACCTTGTACGACAAGTAATCTAAACATAGAATACAATACTTTCTATAAACGAATAACAGTTCTTTTGTTCTTGCAATACTTTGACTTTTAGGTCGCGGTACTTTGACTTTATCTTTAGCGATGCTTTGACTCTTTGACTTTTCCCTTTTCTGACTACGGTACTTTCATATCTTGATACTTTCATGTCTTGACACTTTCATATCCCAACATACTAGATCCACCTATGCTTGTCTGAGAGGCTGATTATGACTCATGGGCTCAACGAATCCGATTGTACTGTCTTGGAAAGGAATTACAACACTGAAGCCAAGGCAGTTTGGGATAATGTCAAGATGCTTCTCTCAGGTTCTAAATTAACCAAGGAAGACATAGAATCACAACTATATGATGAGTTTGAGCACTTCAAGATGAAACCAGATGAGAGTGTCTATGAGTACTACGTGAGATTCCATAAGCTTGTAAATGACATGAGGAACATCAAAATGACCATGCCAAACATTCAGTTGAATTCAAAGTTTGTAACAACATGAATCAGAGTGGCAAATATTTGTCACCTCTGTGAAGCTAACCAAAGGACTAAAGAATACAAACTATGAGCAATTGTATGCCTTCCTTGAGTGACATGCTATGTTTGAAAAAAGGATTCGGATCAGTTCAAAACCAATCAGGGAGAAACAAGCTCACCAAATGATTCTACAGCTTTCTACACCAATGTTGGTATTACCACCAAAGCATCTCAAGTCATACCCATGGGTAATGGTAATTACAAGCTCATCTCTGATCCAACATATAAGCCTCCCGACTCAAACACACTCATGGAAAACTTCATCAATCAACTGGCTCTCATGGTTAGTCAAAACATGAACTCTCTCCCACACACCAACAATAACAACAGAGATAGCTTCCAATCCACACAATCAAGCTCTTGTCGAGATGGGAAGGTTGTGGTGTAACTAGTTCAAGAAAGGCAGTATGAACAAGGAAGAGGTGGAGTTGGTAGAGGATATGTAGCAAATCAGAATCGTGGAAGGAATCCAAATCAAGGACAAGCAAAGCCAGTCAAATGCTACAACTGTGGTGGTGAGGACACATTGCTAGGAAGCGCACATCTCCAAAGCGTCCATAGAATGCAGAATACTTGAGAGACAAGATGTTGCTCATACAAGCTCGGGATAATGGTGCAACTTTGGATGAAGAGGAGTTGTTGTTTCTTCTGAGGAAATGCCAAGACATATGATGCGGATGTGGATGGCAACCGAATTCGAAGATAGGTCACAATCATCGAAATGCCTTTCAAGTCGACTATGTGATGCATACGACTCTGACGTCGATGATGAACCTACTGCACAAACAATTTTCATGGCTAGCATCTCTCCAATGGTCTCTCCTAAGGTCTCATCATCACAACAAGCTAATCCATCCACAGAATCAATCATCTCAGAGGTATTAAAACTATATGATGATGTTGATGAGCAAAAGATGCATAATAAAGTACAATCTCTTGAAACTTATGAATCGATATTGATGATAGGGTAATGGCAATATTGTCTCATATGATCAATATGTGAAGCAAAGTGAAAGTGAGGTTGTACCAAGTAATGCATCTTCTGCGTCAATGATGATTATGTTTTGATGAATACCTGCATGTGCCCACGATGATTCGGCTATCTCGAATGAATGCCTATAAAGAACGAGTTGCCATTTATGAACAACGTGCTAAGTTTGAGTTAACCACTTGTGAGCGGGGAATGGATGACCAAGTCGTACAATTATTAGAAAAAGTAATTTTAGAGAAGAAGTGTTAAAAAAGAGTTAAACTCCTTACAAGAAAAGCTTTCTAAAGCTGCTAAGCAAAAACAAGAACTTCAAGAAAATGTTAAAATGCTTAAGCAAGAATTCAATGCTAAGGAATCAAAACTTTTGAATGATTTTTCCAATCTAAAAACTTTGAAAAACAAGCTTGAAAATAAGTTGTACGTACAAGGGAATACCATTCAGGCTGTCACTTGATCACTAAGCATAGAGTCTTAAGCGATAAGCATAGCATTCCCTTGTTGAGGAACCAAATCCAGAGGTCATTAAAAGGCTAGAACTGCTCATAAGGTAATTTATGATGGCAATGAAATCCTTAAGCCTAGGCAGAAACCTAGTTGCATTGAGTGCTACGAGGAAGATAGGAAATCAGATGAAGTCACTAGGGAGAAAATGGATAAAAACTAACAACCCTACATGTAAAGAGAAAACATAACTATCAAACCTCATGATTACAAGGGAAAATTGCTCCTTAACATGTTTAAGCCTCAAACTCAATTAACCCAAGAACAAGTTTTTTGGAAAAAGATATGGATATGCAAAAAGCGAAAATTTTGTTGAAAAGAATCCCCCTTGTAGGAAATGGGTCCTAAGCAACTGTGTATCCTTCTAATACACCAATGCATTTAGTTCCTAGATCAATTGCCACAAATAGCAAAACCTTAATCAGCCTCCAATATGTTATTTTCAACCGTTGTTTGTTGATTTTGAGAAAACATGTAAGAAGAGAATCACACCTACGGGGATAACTGAGGGGAAAGGGGTTTTGAGCAAACTAAAGAATGTTATTTAACTGAGGTCATGCCTTTCTTTAAACAATTAAAAGGTCAATTTGAGAGTCTTCAAAAGGAATAAATTCAGATATTAAAGAAATGGAAAAGGAATTTGATGCAATGATAGTTGAGGTTAGTGATTATGAACATTACTCAAATATAATGAAGTTTTGAAAGGAAGAACTTGCATATCTTAAATGAGAATTTGATTTCGAATTGTGTTGCTCAAGATGTGTTTTATCTTTGTTACTAAGCACTCTATTACTGCTTCTCGATTTCATGAATTATCTATTGCATTGAAAGTCTCCCATGATCGTGTCATTGAGCTTGAAAACAAAAACTCAGAACTTAATGAGAAAATTGATCAAGATGATCACGATAATTTGGTAAAACATCTTTCTAAACTAGAAGTTGAACATTTTGATTTGCAACTAAAATATCAACATCTCAAAGAAAATGTTAAAACCTCAAATATCAAGACATCCTCAGATGTTCCAGAGTTTGATGCAGTTTTTCAGATAAATAAACGTGAAGAACAGATTCAAGCTCATTGTTGCACGATCAGAAAGCTGAAAGCCCAAATCTCTCAATTAAAGGGTGAAAAGAACAATGTGACTGGCTCCCAAATGCCTCCTCCTTTAGATTCTCGGTATTCTCAAACTTTTCATCTTCAAAACTTGGTTAATGTTTTACAAAAAAAGGAGAGTTTTCTAGAAGAAAATGAAAAGTTAAACGACACTTTAAAGAGTTATATGATTCAATGAAAGTCACTCGTGACAAAAACAACGAAAAATAACTTCTTTACAAAAAGAAATTGAGAATCTGAGAGTCAGGGAAAAGGAAACGCCACTTGTTTTAATAAGAATGTTGCATCAAAGTCATCCTTAGACGCAAATATCTGTGTGTGATTAAATACATTCCTCTCATCTTAGGAATAATGAACTTGTGTTTCATAACTATTGTGCTCACCTTAAGGATAGTCTAGAATGTCTCCGTGAGATTGTGGAAGAGGATTTCATTAATAAACCTCTTGATAGAAAAATTAGGTTTGCTTGCATTCAGGCCAAACGATCTCAAGAGTTGCTAGAATGTTTAATTGCAACATGTCCTAAATCCTTAGGTGCGAAAGGAAAAGCAGTGATGCCTTGTTCTATGCCTAGTGCCAAGCATTCAAATCATTCTATGCCCAATTTTAAGAAAGTGAACACTAATGTGCCTTCAAGTAGTTCAGATCCCTACACATCTAGTTAGGGAATGCAAAAAGTAGCCCAACCAACTAATGTTCCCATAATTCCCTCTACAGGAGTAATCGGTGACATTAAAGCAAGCGGGTCAAAGCCTCCGGCAATACCAAGCAAGATAGGACCTCGCAAGCTAAGAATGTGCATTGGAAGAGAGTAGAAGATCACCCTAGGAATATTAAGTTTGAGTTGAATAAAACGAATCGTGTTGATTCTAGTATTAGCTTAAAGCGTCTTGTAATTAATTACAGAATTCTTTACTGCAGCAAAACATGTAATGATGATTGCTTGGTTTCATTTACTAATCATGAATGTGGTGTGAATGATTTGTCTAATCTGCGTCAAATGCCCTAATAACACTGTTAATGTTAAAATTCAAGCTAAGAAGGCTAAAAGGCAAAGGCGAAAGAAAGTTAAAAACAGTGGAAACCCACGGGAAGAAATTTAGTAATATAGGATATCAATGGATACCTTTTGGCCGTAAGATTAATGAGCTTTGCCCTAAAGTTGCTAAATCAATGCCCACTAGAAAATGGATGCCTATTGGTAGAACTATTCCCTTAAGAAGTGAACATACTTTGAATAGGTCAAATCACGGACACTAGCCTTTGCATCTATTTCTAATAAGTCCATTGTTTCTACCTCTGATGTGGGTGTTCCAATCAATGTTACTAACCAAGTGGAACCCATTCTTGCATGGGGATCCCAATTATCCGATTATCCATTCTTGTGCGTGTTGTTCAGCTACGGATCGTTCAAATCGTTACGTGGTTTGGACTCGGTACATTCCAAGCATATGACCGACCAGACCGGTCGGCTCATGAACTTCGTGAGTAAATTCATCGGGAGTTAGATTGGGAATGATCATTTCGATGCTATTATGGGTTATGGAGATTATGTTGTCGGTGATAGTGTTATCTCCGGGGTATATTACGTAGAAGGTCTTGGTCATAACTTATTCTCTCGTCGGGGTCATTGATTCTGTGATTCGATCTAGAAGTGGCATTTAGAAAACATACTTGTTTCGTTAGAGAACTTGATGGTAAGGAACTTTTAAGAGGAACCCGTGGTTCAAATCTATACACCATCTCTATCGAAGATATGATGAAGTCTTCTCCAATTTGCTTGTTGTCAAAGGCGTCAAAAACAAAGTCATGGTTATGGCATCGTCGTCTCAATCACTTGAACATCGGCACCATCAATGATCTCTCCAGAAAAGGACTTAGTTGTAGGTTTACCTAGACTTAAGTATGAAAAGGATCATCTTTGTTCAGCATGCCAATTGGGAAAAAGCAAAAAATATGCCCACAAACCCAAACCTACTAACTCATACAAAGTTCTTCATACCATTCACATGGATTTATGTGGACCCATGAGAGTGCAAAATATCTTTGGGAAGAAATATGTGTTAGTTGTGGTTGATGATTACTCTCGATTCACATGGGTTAAGTTCTTAAGGACAAAGGATGAAACTCGGATATCATCATCAAACTTATCAAGCAGTGCAGGTTCGACTTAACAAAGCTGTCGAGAATCATCGAACAGACAATGGAACTAGGTTTGTTAATAAAGAACTTAGTGAGTTTTATGAAAGTGTTGGAATCAGTCATCAAAGAAGTGTTCCACGAACTCCTCAACGGAACGGTGTAGTTGAAAGACGAAATCGAACTCTTGTGGAAGCCGCTAGAACAATCTTTGATTTACTCAAAGGTTCCAATGTTTCTCCATTTTGAAGTCATTGCCCTTGCATGCTACACTCATAATCGATCCCTAATTCACACTGCTCATGGAAAAACTCCATATGAACTTGTCCACAAAGAAAACCCAATCTCTCATTTCTTCGTGTGTTTGGTGCATTGTGTTATCCAACTAATGAGGGGCAAGATTTAGGCAAACTTAAAGCGGACATTGGAGTATTTGTAGGATATGCACCAAACAAAAAGGGATACCGAAATCTACAACAAAAGAACCGAAATATCATGGAAACAATTCACGTTACGTTCGATGGTGGCCGGTCCAATGGCTCCAGGACAATCCCAGTTCTGGACCACATCTTCAAGTAGTCCCATCGGTTCTACTCTTGTATACAATTCTTCACTAGAACTCCTTATGTACCTCCTTCGAAGATGATTTAAAAGAAATTATTTGATCCAATGTTTGATGAACACTATGAGCCAACTGCAATGATCGTCAATTCCATCATCGAGGCGCTACTATCCTGTCAATGAAGTTAACCCCAATTTCTATGACACTAAGTCAGAAGCGCTGCTGCGATCACTCTGTCCATCAACAAATCATCAATCATCGAATGTACATAATGGAATTGTTTCTGGCACCCATGATGAAGTTAATCCCTTTACTAAGATGATCCATTCGAAAACATATTTGCTCACGAATCATCATCAGAACCATCTTCATCGGGAGATATAAACTGCACGCTGCCCGTCCTCCACAACAACCACATGAACACCTTAGAAAGTGGACACATGATCATCCATTGGACAACATCATTGGAAACCTCTCGTCCAGTATCCACACGGAAACAACTTGCAACCGATGCCTTATGGTGCTTCTTCAACTCAGTACTCTCTAAGGTCGAACCAAAAGATATTAAAACTGCCATGAATGAAGATAGTTGGTTCAATGCCATGCAAGAAGAAATTCATGAGTTTGATCGACTTGATGTATGGGAATTAGTACACGCTCCGATTGTGCTATGATCATTGCTCTAAAGTGGATCTTCAAAGTGAAACTAGATGAGCATGGTGATGCTTTAAAGAACAAGGCTCGATTAGTTGCAAAAGGATATCGTCAAGAGGAGGGTATTGACTTTGAAGAGTCATTTGCTCCAGTTACTCTTATTGAGGCAATGGCAAATCTTCTTGGCTATCTTTGTAAGAACATGGTGGTTTATCGGATGGATGTAAAGGCGGCTTTCTTAGGAGATCTTAAAGAAGTCCTATCACGTCGACCAACACGAGAAGGCTCTTGTGAATCAGAACATCATTCCGTACTATCGTTTGAAGAAGGATTCAGGCAAAGGAGATTGATCCAACATTGTTCACCGGAAGTCGTGCAAACATTTAATTCACGTTCAAATATATGTTGATGATATTATCTTTGCCTCGTGACCCAATGAATGTGATCGTCTTTCAAATGAAATGGGTTCCAAATTTCAAATGTCAATGATGGGACAAATGTCATTTTCTTGGGATTACAAATTTCACAAAGTCCCGGAGGCATTTTATAAATCAATCTAAATATGCTAATGAGATTTTAAAGAAATTTGGATTTGATTCTAGTGACCCTTTTGACACTCCCATGATAGGCGTACTAAAGCGGATGAGGACCACTCGGGGATCATGGTAGACCAAGAAAATCGTAGTATGATTGGATCCACGATGTACCTCACGGCCCGTAGACCAGACATTTTGTTATTTGTTTGCATGTGTGCAAGATATCGGCTAAGCCTACCAAAAAGCACCTTGAAGGTTAAAGGGTCTTTCGGTACCACCAAGGAACCATCAATATGGGACTTTGGTACCCGAAGGACACCGGTATGTCACTAACCTATCATGATCTTGCATCACGGTGTCAAGATACTCGTCGAAGTACGTCTGGAGGTGCTCAGTTCTTGGGTGATAAGCTTGTGAGCTGGTTTTCAAAGAAGCAAATGAGTACTTCTATTTCCTCTACAGAGGCAGAATACATAGCCATGTCATCTTGTTGTGCTCAAATCCTATGGATGAGATCCCAATTATCTGACTATGGCTTTAAATTCAACAAAATCCCTCTGTATTGTGATAATAAAAGTGCTATTGCTCTCTCATGCAACAATGTTCAACACTCAAGAGCAAAGCGCATCGACGTTCGACATTATTTCATCAGGGAGCAAGTAGTAAACGGTGTGGTGGAACTATATTTTGTGAGGATGAATACCGGTTAGCGATATCTTCACCAAAGCTTTTCCTAGAGAACGTTTTGAGTTTATCCTCCCACGACTTGGTCTAAAGAGTCTACAACCGGAAACACTCAAACGTCTTCAAGAGGAAGACAAGGAGTAAAGGTCTTTCTTCATCCATATCTTTGTATATATTTATTCTAAAACCAAAATACAAAATTATAAAACCAACAAAATGCAAAGATAAAAATATAAAACTTTCAAAAATCCATAAAAATTAGAAAATCTTGAAAAATTCCAAAAATATTGTTTTTTTTTCAGTTTTTTATTCGATATCATCTACGGATTTTTTGTTGACATTCAAAGAATGTCACGGGTCTTTAGATGTTCTTCGAATGTACATAGTTTTGTTTAAAAAAAAATAAAATAAAAAAATGAGGCGGAGAAAAATGGTGGTTTATTGTCATTTCAGGCAGTAACCCGTTTTAAAAGTAAAGAACAGAGCCGTGCTTTATCTTATTTTCAAATTTCATGCTCGATTCTTAAAAATGTTTGTCATCAAAAGACAAATGTTTCTCTTTCCAAATATTTTTCCGTCTAATGATTCTTCCGAAAAATATTTGCCATCTAATGAAAACTAAATTGCTTTGAAAATACCTTGTACTCTATTATTCGTGTAAATCATTTGTGCTTATCATCCGTCAAAATCTCTATCTCTCAATCAACAACTTGTGTCATTGATTGAGGGGGAGAATGATTTTATTCGAATTAAAAAGGTTATTTTGAAAGGTCATTTTTTAAACAATTGGCATGTAAATGAGCAAGGTTCTTGTTGAAAAATCAAAACCTTTACAAATGTTATGTTTTCAAATGACAATCTTGCATGTTTAATCAATGGGGTTTAAAGTCTGAAAATCTGATCCTTTTCAGTTAATAAGTTAAAAAAAAAAAAAAAAAAAAAAAACAAAAACATTATTCTCTCCAAAAGCTTTCAAAATTGAACTTAAATCAATAGAGATCACAACTCTCAAAGGAGTTGAAAAATGTGATCGGGGAGAATTTATGATTTAAATTGGATTTAAATGATAATTATACATGGTTTTATAAGGATGTACAAGCTCCTTCCCACATGTGCAAGCGATTTCAAATTTTCCATGCACATGTTGAGGGGCATCATCTTAAACCACAAAGACTTGAAACGTGATCAATTTATTTCAATGTGTAGTCTTTTCATAATATGTGCAAAACATTTTCAAATTTCTATGCACATATTGAGGGGGAGCAACTATTTTGAAAACCACATTCTTTATATAACTAATCTTAGATGCAAGCCAATTCCTCAAAGATGAAAATTATTTCCATTACAAAATGATGATTGATGCACATGTTGAGGGAGAGCTCTTGTTCTAAAAATATCAAAAACAATTCAGGTACAAAATGCTTTGATAATATATCACAAGTATCAGGATTGATTTTAAAATGGTTTTCAGTTGGTTCCAATGGCAGATGAACAATACCAAATAGACCGACCAACTTTACTTTATGTATGGTGATATAAGGATGATAAGGTTAGGTATTTGTTCCCACGATCCGCCAGAACCGGAGGGATCTACCCAGGGACAATCCACTAGATAGTGTAGAAGTCCTTGGGTATGATGAAAAAAGGAGAAATGTGAGATATGGGAAGAGTCGGGTGAGACAAAGCTAGTACTGGAATAAACCCAACAAGGTTCTAGTTATGAAGTCTCGTAAGCACTAAAGGGGTTGAAGAATGAAAAAGTATTGAATGTGAAAAGGGTGAAAATAAATAGCCCTCCGATAATTCAACCTTAGGGCAGTATGGGGTTCAATTCATATACTACGGTGGTTACTAAGGTAACACGGTATTGAAGACAAGACATCATGGACCCATGTGCACTGCACTACAACTTCCCAAACCACTCAATTCCTCTTAAAAGGACTTGTTTCATTCTCACGGGAAACCGACATTATCTATCGACTTTCTCTTAGAGATTGTTGATATTGAAGAAGGAGACCTCTCCCTAGTCTCCGGCATAGGAACCAAATATGCACAATTGAGTCTAGAGCTACGAGATCATCTATAAATCTCATTAGGGCACTTTCAATGAAGACTCTCTGTTTCACACAATGTGGAAAGAGATATTATATCTTATGAGTCCTACACATTATCCTTGTGGTATTGCTAGAACATCTGAGTGATATGCCAACATATTCACAATGAAGATGGAAAGCCTTCCAGAGCCAACATAAAACAAGCTCCTGGTAGATGGCATGTGAGATCTATCCAATAGATCAACCATGTGACAACGAGAACGAAAACAATGGGGCGATTCAATCTTTTGAATCAATCACGGTTCGGGTTATGGATTGACGGATACTTTTGCGGTCGTTGTGCTTAAAAAAAAAGAAAAAAGAAAACTCTTTTCTTTAGCACATAGACTGTGTACTCATATTTCAAAAAAAAAAGGTGTTTATGATTGATAATTGATTTTCATTAAAACATTCGTTGTATTGCAAAAACAATTTCTATTGAGCAAGTGCACGACTATTTTTCAAATCTCTTTTCATCAATCAGTGAATCTCAATTCGCTGGTTCACTCACTCCGTGTTGTCTTCTTTGAGACGTTTCGGTTTGAGAACGACTAGAGCATTCGCGAAACCTGTCAAGGAAAGTCTTGAATTTTACGATCACAGGCGTACTATGTGATCAACGGGAACCATGGGCAGTGTACCTCAATTCAACGAAAGTGATCAAAGACACTTTCGTGCACTTTATTGCTAACTTTGTATGCAGGTACCCAGCGTTCTGCTGATCGAGAATGAAGCAGTCAATCCATAGCCGCATGCTCACACTACACATTCATCTCAAAAGAAATCATGATAAGTGCTTCAACGAATCTGATACTTTCACTCCATGCTTCGCTATATCTTTGCAAATATCATGAACCCGATAAAGCTTCCGCTACTCTGATGAGAAAATATCATGATCTAGAATGTGAGCATGTCGGTCCAAAAGTCACAACATCACATAACACCAACACCACAAAGGAAGACTCAGAGATTGATGTTCGCTGATGATCTCAATCTTTGGCTCAAAACTCATCATCACGTGGATCGATTAAAGACCTCCACTTGAAATTATCCAAACATGCGGAACATGAAGAATCAAAGACTACAAGCTTCTGTTCAAAGAACTTAATCAAGAATCCTAGAACAATCTAATGTAATATCTGTTTGTATTCTTTGTAAATTGAGGTGACCTCCCTTAGGGGGAGATTGTTAGGAATTAGAAAATTCAGTCGTTAAAGAGTCGGTCACCTCAAGTATATGTATTCGATAAAAAGCTCGTAGTCGTAGTCATGTTATGTTAGAAAGTAGTTTGTTAAGTTACACCGTGGAGGACGGAACGGTCTTTACCCACTTGTATGCGATCCACTTGCAGTAGGTGGCGTTTATTATAAGACACTATAAATACCCTCTACCTCCCAAGGTAGAGGGTTGGAGCTTCAATACCAATTTTCTTTGTTTCACATAGTTCCCAACTCTCTTCCATTTCTCTCTCTAGAACTTTCTCTCTCTAAACATATTGAACGCCTCATATGGTTATGGTTTAGTGTGATTGTGAAATCCAATATCTTACACAGTGAGTCTTCATAGATTGTGTCCTAATGAGATTTATTGATGATCTCTTGGTTTAGACTCAATAGTGCACTTTTGGTTTCCTATGCCGGAGACTATGGAGAGGGTCTCCTTTTTTAATATCAACAATCTCTAATAGAATGTCGATAGTTTATGTAGGTTCCCCGTGAGAATGAAACAAGTCCTTTTCAGAGGAACTTGAGTAGCTTGGGAAGTTTAGTGCAGTGCATGACTGGGTTTATGACGTCTTGTCTTCAATACCAGTGTTACCTTAGTAACCACTAGTAGCATATGAATTGAACCCGGCTTCTGCCATAGGGTTGAATTATTGGAGGGCTGTTTCTTTTCACCCTTTTCTCATTCAATTCTTTTTCATTCTTCAACCCCTTCAGTGCTTACCGAGAATTCATAACTAGAACCTTGTTGGGTTGATTCCAGTTCTAGCTCAATCTCAGTCGGCACTCTTCCCATTTCTCACTTTTCTCCTTTTTTTTCATCATACCTAAGGACTCTACACTATCTAGTGGATTGTCCCTGGGTAGATCCCTCCAGCTCTAGCGGGATCGTGGGAACGAATACCTAACCTAACCATCCTTATAACACCATGCATAAAGTAAATTGGTCGGTCTTTTGGTATTGTTCATTCCTTCTTGAAACCAATTTGAAAAATCATTTGGAAAATCAATCAAGGCACTTGTGATATAATATCAAAGCATTATGTACCTTAATTGTTTTTGATCTTATATAATGCTCCCCCTCAACATGTGCATATGATTTTGAAATTGTTTAGCACATGGAGGCAAGAGTTCTTTGAAATAAATTCCTGATCACAATTTTCATAGAAAAAGCCATTTGATTTTCTTGGTAAATTCTCCCCCTCAAAATGTGCATTGGTTATTTGAAATCATTTTTGTCACACCCCCAAATTACCTGTTTTGCAGCGGAATGGAATTCCTGGGGATTGACTGTCATAGCATAACAATCACATTTATATTGAACGACCTAAAGTGTCGTTTTATAAACACATCATTTGATATTTATTTAAAACATTCAGAGTTACAAGATAGGTCCCAAAAGTTGTTAAAGTTTACGGAAAATAAGTTTATTACAAGTCCAAACGATGTTTTGAAATTGCCATAATATACAATGAGACGCGTCGACGCCGCGACTCTATGAGGGTTCCTTATTCGTGCCATGATGCGAATGTCTTATTTACCTGAAAATACATTGCTAAAAGTGTCAACACAATGGTTGAGTGAGTTCATAGAGTTTTGGTAAATGTTTATCGACTACCACAAGTATAAATTATGTATGACAAATATGTCAGAAAAATGTTACAATTGCTATAAGTCCATGACACCGAAACTAGACTGATCATGATGTTCGGCCCCAACGAGTGTTTGCCAAACAACACAAATAATGATATTAAATGAAATGCATCCGTTTAACCAGTTGGAATCCACCAACCCGGATGGAGAGTCACCTCGATAGATCTATACACTCACCCTCGCTTCTATGAAATTAACGGTTCATGTTATATAATGGGGACATTAAATTGGCATGAGGTAACTTAAGCAAATGTAAATAAATTGGAAATACTTGGTATCGTAATAAAAATGATGTGCAATGTATTCTCCCCGTAGGTTTGAAATAAAGTAAAAAAACTTAAATAAATCGGGGCTATGAAAACTCACTTGATGAATTGATGCGATGACAAAAGTGAGTACACCGAAATGTAGCGTGAATCTCAAAACTTGACCTATTATGAATGATATGATACGCAATAAGTTATGATGTAATGCTATGCATGCAATTCGGATGATATTTATACCACTTAAGAATTTTTGAAAATAATACTTTTCGTTGAAAAATAATCTTTTAACGTCTTGACCATTTTTAAATTACTCCACATGTATTTACGTTGAAATGATATCCGACGATAATCATTTAGTGATTTATTATGAAATTATAACTTTTCGTCGTAAAATAATGTCGTTGAAATTTTCATGAAAGTGACTAAATGGCCTCGAAAAGCTAGTCGTAAAATGGTGCACGTCGAGCGTTAGGAAACGAACTCAACGGTTTTGGGAAGCTTGTATCATTATCTCAAAGTTTTAGTGTTTAAGTTTTCATCCTAGAGGTCTCGATCTTAAAGAAAAATATAAGTTAAGTATGGTACTTGTGTCCAAAATATAGTTTAAGGGTGGTTTTCGGCAAAGTTTAAGCAACCGTATGTAATTCATTACAACTCCGCTAGACAAACGGTAGGACATTTTGGAAAATATACTTGGCGAACTTACTTTTACTAGAAGACATCACTTTATGAAAAGTTCTACATCAATGTTAAAAACGACCTTCAACATGGTCACTTGTTGCCGTAAAACTTGTCTATTAGAAATTTAATAGTTTTTTCTTATATAATAAAGTTACGACAACTTTTTGTAAACGTGTATAATTTAATCGTTACAAATTCGTTTTCTATGTTTTATATGTCCTTAGCTTTGTATCAAAGTATACTAATATATTTTTAATAAGTCGACACAATTTATAACGCCTAAGCCTCAATTTTTGACTCGTACACATTAGACGTAACATGCTGAAATTTCCAGAATTTATAGTTTTCGTCGCCTAACTTGAAAAATTCATAACTTCTTCGTTATAGCTCCGTTTTAATCCGTTCAAGCGGCCACGTTTTCGTTTTAAAGTGTATTTTCTAAATATCTAGGCCAAAAATTTTTACTTACTGTCGAATTTTCCAGATTTCGAAAATAAGGACAGACCCTTTAGAAAACTTGTGGAAATGTGTTTTTCTCGCGCCAAACCTATTCCAACCCATTCAAAACAACTCCGAAGCTATTCTAATCCTACCATACACCTTCTTAGGGTGTCATGGGTTCCTAGACATCACCAAGAGTGATTTATAACAAGGAGTAATTATAGGATGACATAAATATATGTAACTCTTAAAAACATGTAAAAGTGGTATAAACATCCATGAGACTTGCATATTTTCTCAAATATGATGAAATGAATAAAACCATGAATATGAAATATGATCATGAATATGGATGCTTACTAGTAAACTTGATGAGGTTTATGAGAACAAATGATTTTTCCTAATCACCCAAGGTTTTTATTGCACAACCTCAATCAAGAGTGATACTACAGTGTTTAAAACTTGTCTTGTAAAAATGTTTGATGATCCTTCTTGGTCCCTTGGTGTGGCCGGTTTTGCAAGAGGAAGAGAGGAAGAGAGAAATGGCCTTTCACCTTTGATATTTTGAGTGTATGTGTTATGTGTGAAGTATAATACATTATACTTAGAAGATATTATGCAAATTCACATGACTCACCCCCTTGTGTCGACAAGGGGGTGTTAGTCATCTCTTTATATATTTTTTTTTATATAATGTATAAGTATAATTAAGTGTGAGTTAATTGAAGACATGTGGTAAATTGTATACACATTTGAGTATTTAGGGTAGCGTTAGATAAAAATAAATTTTAACGGGTCAAGATAAAATATATTGAGGTCATAAAAATTATAAAAATACATTTCTTGCAAAATTTGAATGAAATAATAATTATCGTGTTTAAGAAAACCATCGTAATTATTTAAATATAACAATTTATATACAAAATAAATTTAAAATACTGGGTAAACTAATAATAATATTTTTAAAATGTTAATATAAGTATAAAAATATATCGGGATAATTTTTGAAAGTAACGGATCAATTGTTCAAAATAATTAATTACGCGATAGCGTTTATTTAATATGAAATTATACGTTTAATGTAATATGCAAAACCATGCATGAACTAATATGATGATAATGATGCTAATGATATGTAGACTAAACCTAGTCTATATAGAATGTCCTAGATGATTGTTCATGAATTCACAGCTAAACCATTAAGGTTACGCGAATTTGATACTCGTAAACCTAGTTTACGATAAACGATAAATGATGAAGCATGAGTAATGTTTTGAAAAATGACCTGAAAATACGAGTTGTCACAATTTTACACATCGAGGAAAGAGGTTTCTGAAGTACTTTTCATGATTGCCAATAGAAACCATTCGCTCCCCCTCAATATGTGCATCGATATACGAAAGAGTTTGGCACATATTAGAGAGAACTTGCACTTTGAATCAAAACGATCATCTTTTATCAAATTTCATATTAAATCACAAATTCTCCCCCGATCAAAAATATCAAACCCTTTGAGATTTTGGATCTCAAGTGAGTTAATAAGGTTTGGAAAACATGGGAGAATATGTGGCCTTGTTTAAATACTCTTCTGGTTTTTGGTTAAATGCTCCTCCAAAATCATGTGCATTATGTATTTGAAATCGTTTGGCACATGAAGGAAGGAGTGCTTTTGAAACAATCACCCTTTAAAACCGATTTGAGATTTAAATCACGATCTCTCCCCCGATCAAAAATTTCAAACCAATTGAG
The DNA here is from genome assembly GCA_910596185.1 of Chrysanthemum makinoi. Taxonomy (NCBI): domain Eukaryota; kingdom Viridiplantae; phylum Streptophyta; class Magnoliopsida; order Asterales; family Asteraceae; genus Chrysanthemum; species Chrysanthemum makinoi. The sequence continues at coordinate 234,444,472 of OU343222.1, read as the reverse complement.
ATTTATGATCCCAATTGATTTAAATCATTTAGAAAATTTTGGGGAAAGACGTGGCAAGATTTAATTTTTGAAATTGACTGATGAGAACCCATTATAGACATTAAAGATTGTTAGTGTCAGGTATGATAGTTTTAAGAGATATTTTAGTAAAATAAAACAATTTCACAATCAAACAAGAACAAAAAAAAATTCATTTTGAAAGATCTTTGAGTTTTAAGGAAAATCATACCATGACATAACATTAAATCTTTAGATCACCACTTATTTTGTACAAACCGGACTTTTATGAAGAAATATTGTTTGAAAATACTTAAGCTTGAAATCACTCTCCCCCTCAATCAATGACCGTAGTCGTTGATTGAGTGACTTATGTTTGAAATGAAGTCCGGTTGATTTCCAAAATATGAGTTCAGTTTATTTTCAAAACAATATTTTTCCATTTTCAAAACAATTTTATCAAATTTTTGAAAAATGGTATTATTCACTACTTGTCCTGCACAAAGATACGTTAGGTGGTTAAGCTGCTTTTGTTGTTGTTGCTGGAGGTTGGAAGAAAACCATCTGCAGATGCAGTGAGACCTCTTAAGTTGCATCTATCGTGCCAACTCTCAATGGAGATCAAATTAAGCTCCGTTTCTTAATTTTTCGACCCAAGAAATAGTCGCCCTTTCCTTTCGGCATCCAATCTTCTTCATTTGTGGGATCCGGATCGGGAACATTCTTATGAACCATGATATCTGCATACGTTAGTGGACATACAAACAGATATATGGTGGTCGACATCACCCAAACAGTAATCGACTAATAAAAGTCAATTCAACATATCAATCAGATCATGTAAATCATAGGAGTACTGAGTTTATCAAACTCTAATCATCTAATCCTAACAATCATATCCTAGGCACCTAGTCCTTCAACGTAGGTTAACATGTTTTACATTTAAGTATATAGGATAATTAGATAAGACCGCTAGATGATATAAATTTGAAAACCTTCTCCCCCTCAATCAATGACTCATTCTCTGAAAAGTTTTAAAAGCGCTGAAGTCATTGATTGAGTTTTGCAAATTTATGAAAACACTAATTCTGATTGATTTTTTAAGCAACTCATTTTCCACCATTTTGAAATACAACAAATATTTTTCTGAAGAATTATAGAAAGAAAAACATTTGTGTAGGAACAACAGTCTTTTTGGTGACATGCTTTCCTCAAATCGTATTTGGATAAGTGCACGAATTTATGAAAATTGTTTTAGCGCAACACTTTCCTTTCTTGAAGAACGGGTTGCTATCTGAAATAATAGCAAACCATAGTTTTGAAGAACGGGTTACAGTCAGAAGTAACTGCAAGCCATATTTAGAGACATGTTTAGAAAGAAATATTTACACCTCCTGCTCGAACTTCATCTAAAGTCCCGTGCCATTATTGAATGACATTTCTAAGACCGTAGATGTTATCGATACCAGGAGACATGTCTTGAGAAAACAATATATATATATATATATATATATATATATATATATATATATATATATATATATATATATATATATATATATATATATATATATATATATATATATATATATATATATATATATATATATATATATTTATGGTTTTATATTTTTGTATTTTGCTTTTTGATAAATATATACAAAGAGGATGATATAGTTTAAGAAGGACGATGATACGAGTACCGAGATAAGGATATCGTACAACACTTTATAGAAGATAGAAGTCATTATCTCTTAAACTTTCACCACCAAAGCTTTCGAGGCTCTTTAATCGTCGTCAGAACTTGAGCCTTCTGAAAGTGAGACTTTGGTAGCTTCCCCCCAAACCGACAAACTAAGAATAATGACCATTTCCCCAAGAAGTAGAAATGAAGAAAAATGGTCTCATTGAATGAAGCTCAGCACCCCGAAGAACTCGAAAACACCAAAGTAACAAGTTGAAACATTGATCGTCTCAGTGGTTATCAAATCCGGAATAACTGATTAAGTCCGATCACATGAACCTGTTGTGCGTCCCTGATGTACACATTACTCTTCGAGATTGACCAGTTGTCTATTCAAGGGAAAAATATATCAACATCTTCATTTTACCAAGTGCATTCCAGTTATCTTCCATATAACCAATCAACCCATAATGTACACAAGTACCCAACCAGAGTAGAGACAACGACATCACAGTAACTGGTTGAATCACTGATCTTCTCTGCGGATGTCAACTCCGGAATAACGGATTAAGCTTGATCATGTGAATATGTTGTACGACCCTGATGTACACATATATCTCCCCTGATGGTTGCGATCTCATCGGAATCATCATTACATTGTGTACATGAAGCACTAACCGGAAGCACATTATCATAAATCATATAGAAGATATCGATCAGCAATATCATCTCACATTCCAAATATTCTTCTCATATTTCTTCCTACTGAAGGCTGATTTAACACATACCAAAAGTATCTAGAGACCACTTCCCCCCAAATGGTTGGAATAGCACACCAAAGGCTACGAGTTAAACACTGAGTTTCTATACGGTTATGACATTTTTCTTTCCCGGGATTACTTCAATAGAGAAGAAGTATTAAGTTCATCACGTGTACTCGTTGTGTGTTTAGATGTATGTCTCCTTCCCCCTTGCTGGTTTTGATACCTCAGAATCAGCAACACATTGTATATACCAAATATTCTTGAACTAGAGAAGAACAAAAATTAGCTCAAATGAATCATGTGAGAATCAACTGCTACAGAAACTCTCTCTGACTATCTTTATCAACCCATATGTAGAAAATTTGAAGTAACCACTGTTGAACAAAACTAGATATACCAAACTTGAACCTGAAGTCGAATTCACCACATTTGTATCTTAAGCTTGCACTTAATGATGGAAGAATAGTGTTGAGAATTTATGCTTTAAGCAAATCTCTAAGTACTCAGTGCTCAAACAAAGTATGAGACATTAACACCTCTTGCGATTATCCACACCGTCATAGCGTGTGACACTGAGTAAAACAACGTAACTCCTAAAAGTGATAGTTAACCAGGTCTTCAACCATCCACCCCGAAAGCTGGTAACTAGATAAACCAAGTCTTCAACTTAAATTCTTAAGCCTGAGCAAGTTATCAAATAAGAGCACGCCTTTGTGAAAGTCAACTTCAATCTCAAATAAGTGATAAATGATTAACTCCGAAGTAATCAACCTGTGTCAAATGTCTAACACGTGAATAAACATACAAATGGGTGTATATTGACTCACTGAATGAACTGAAACAAATGATTCCTCAACATCAATGCATTCTTCCTAGATGTATACATGTAGATATTGATCTGGAAGATTCACCAATAATGTTTTCGAGCAGATGAGGTAGTCATTTTCCTTAATGTTAATGTGGTTGATTTATAGCGTGCACATTGAGAGGAACAATAATCCGTCAAGATTTGGCAAAGGAATACCAAAGAGCGTATCATTATTCATGAACAATAATCTGTGAAGATTTGGTAAAGGAATACCAAAGAGCGGATCATTATTCATGAGTGCAACTCTTAGATGATCAACATTTGCTAGCGGTTGGAAATACTCATAAAAAATATCTTGAAACAATGAATCCCAAGCAATAAATCCCATTTATCCTTAGTAAGTGAAACATTAGGCGTTGGAGGAGAGTCGTATGACCATTATTCAAACATCCATCAACATGTAGTATATTCACTCTTCTCCCCCTTAAAGATTGCATCCGAAGTTTCCATTTTTGATTTAACCAAGTGAATACGAATACGATCAACGGTAAGTAGATTCCTTGATGATTGACATTTAGTTTCTTCACTCTTCTCCCCTTCAAAAATTGCAAATGAAATTTGCCATTTTTGATTGAGCAAGTGAATAAGACTATACACCAATGAATGTTGATCCACTTGATGACTGAATGAGTATGGGAGAAACATGAAGCTTGTTGATTAAGAATGTCGATGAGAATGGTCATAAACATGAAGATTTCTCTTCATCTGAAGATAAAGCGCACTGAAGCGTACACCTTTGTTTTCTTTGAGGAACGGGGCCTGAAGTGTTGTCTGCAGACGCCATTATGATGAAGTACGAGGCCTGAACTAATGTGAACAGACGTCATAAGAAGATTTCTCTTCTTCAGAGGATAATGCGCACTGAAACGTACACATTTCTTTTCTTTAGAGTACGAGGCTTGAACTGTTGTGTTCAAACGTCATAGCAGATTAAATATCAAGGTTGAGTTACTTGAACCCGTGAGTTATGAGATATCAATCCATTTGTTATCCATACTTTAAGCCAATCCATGTAGTGAAGGATCGAAGTATCTGCAACTGAGTAGGACTACCTGCACTAACATTACAAGCTTGATTGCATATATATTGGTTAGTGACATTAGTATCCAAACCCTTTGGGGTTTCACGGTCAACCTTGATTTTGCCATCAATAAACAGCTTTCCGGTAGGTATCCACCTAAGTCCAACATCCTTAAAAATTCTACCAGACGGCATCCACTTATGGCAAGGTCTAGGATTTTTGATATTCTTATGCAAAGTGGAAGACTTATCATTATTCCTAGACTCCAAAGATTTAGTAGTTGGGATCCATCTAGGCAAAGTTTTAGGTTTGTTTTGCATCATAACATGTTGAACCTTAGCCATGTTAGTAGTCTTAGTGGATTATACCTTAGCATGTGAATTAGGAAAATGTTTCTAATTCGGAAAAGACTCAGAATTTCTTGTTTTATTTTCTACATGCTTAACATTCTTCTTCATATAACTACTCTTAGATGCAAGCCAACTCCTAGTCTTTTGAGTGTTCCTAGGTAATGGTTTACAACTACTAGGAGTGCCTTGAAATCTCGTGGAATGCATCACCCTAGGTCTTGCACCTAAAATTTCGTCTTTTCGAATGTGTACCTTTTTCCTAGCTTGTTCTAGATAATAGTTCTTTCACAAGTCATTCATATCATATGAATTATGGGTTTTAATGCTTGATTTTGACACTGTTTTCGAACTATTCCTAGAGGTGCTGGGAGTAGAAGTGGCTACTTGTTGAGGGTTAACTGAACTAGAAGCCTTATTCTTAGGTAACTCAGGTGAAGTGACTGGTTTTGACAAAACTGTGGAAAACTAGAAGGGGGGGTTGAATAGTTTTGCCAATTAAAACTTCCTTTTAAACTATTTAGATCGACTTATGTCAATCTATTTGGATGTGTGTGTTGGATGTTGATAAACAAACATATAAAGGTATGTAATGAAAGATAAGAGTAAGAAGCACAAAACCACAACGCGAGTATTTATAGTGGTTCGGCTACAAGCACACCTTCCTTGCCCTACTCCACTCCCCGAGTCACCTACTTGAGAGTTCCTAAACACTACACCAATCTCCTTATGGCGGAGAAGCCTTCACAACGTCGCCTACCCTTTTTCCGGTGCTAGGCTAACCACCGGGTTCTTTCACTCCAAGGTGAACCACACCTACACAACGTCGCCTACCCTTTATAAGGTACTAGGCTAAGTACCTAGTTCTTTCACACCAAGGTGAACCACACCTACACAACGTCGCCTACCCTTTATTAGGTACTAGGCTAAGCACCTAGTTTCATTGCAATGGAGGAACTACTACCCAACACTACACCAACGACTAATCCAAAAGGAGATCAACTCCTTTACAACATCATCAAGGATATCAATATCCTTGGATCTAGTACTAATCTATCTTGTACATCGAAACAAACCATATCCAATGTACATCTAAGGCACCTTTCACTAATACCTTTAACTAGATCTTCAAGACACCCTTGACTAATGTCTTGTGTCTTAACTTCTAAGCACCCTTCACTAATGCTTCTAGTCTTGACTTCTAAGCACCCACCACAAGTGCTTATGATATGGACGATAGATACCCTTCACTAATATCTTCATCTTGACAATTGAGACACCATTCACAAATGTCTTCAACACTTCTTAGAAAAGAAAAACAATCATCAACAAGAAGACTTCAGTAGTCTTAATGATGAGGAAGCATGGCAACTCATGGACTTGAGCTTGCTCGACTTCAAAGGTGGTGATCTTGCCTTTAAGAGGAACCTAGAAGATCACATAAAAACAAAACTACAAACATAGATCTCTTGGATCTGAGGTTAGAGAGTTTTTAACTCTAGGGGAAAGTATGTTAGAAAGGGGTAAGAAACAATGAAGAAATGGCTCACTATTTATAGAGGAAAAATTCTATTGTTCCGCGGATCCCACGGATCCCTTCCACAAGGAATCTGTCTAGCGTAAAGCTAGGGATCCGTGGGACGCTCCCCTTTACCCATGGGTATTTTGATTATGGGTCATGGGTCATGTGTTGATCCATGGGTCTTTAGCTAGATACAATGTATCTCTTGAGTGCGATGCACCTAGTCACATGGGTATGGGTCAAAACCATGCATTATGAATATTATCTATATATGATATAAGCATGATGTCATGCAATGGGTTATGGGCCAAGCTCCATGGGTCGTGGGCTTTGGGTTGTACCCAACTACATTCAATGTATTTGCCCAATGGGTTATGATACTTAAGTCTCTACCCATTTATATTACCCAATATACTACATACTAGTTATGTGTATATTTTACCAAAATATGTAAACACTAGTTGTTGTACATATGTAATATTAAATCATAAAATCACTTATACTTATTTTAGTGTTTTATGTGAAAATGTGAATATGTTAGAAACTATTATTTCAAACCATTTACGTATTTTATTTGTTTCGTTAAAATGATTTTACGTTTGTTATCGACAAAACATTAAAAGATCGTAAAATATAAATAAACGTTTTTACGGCTTATTTGTATTAACAATCTCCACCCTTTTTGTTGATGAAAAAACATAAAATTATTTTAAGGAAAAGCTAAAATTCGTAAAAGTTTAAATTTGTAGTTTTTACTTTCTTCTCCCCCTTTTTGTCGAAACAAAAAGAGCTTCGAAAGGAAACTAACTCATTGTTTTAGGAAAAACATGGAAAGAAATAAAAAGAATTAGAGAGCAAGTAACGGGAAAGGATCTCGTCTTTACTCCCCCTTGACGAGTCCTTCCCTATGTAAGGGCGTCAAGAAAGTAATACTAAGCTAGTTTGTTTGCAACTAAGTTTGCAAAAGATTTCGTCTAAGTGACGAATGTGCTCCCCCTTGATGATTGCAATTTTGCAAAGGGATGTCAAGAAATGTAATCCTAATATTGCAAGTAATTTTCAATGTATTGCTTTGACACAAAGCTCTCCCTAGCTTTAGGGTGTCAAAGTCTTCAAGTGTAGATTGAATAACTACAAAACAAAGGTTATAAATCAAGTATAATTCACAATTTCCTGCAAATGTGGTCCAAGTTAGTAGAAAAATAGTTTACTGTATCACGGATCCCACGGTTCCCTCCTAGTAGGGATCCGTCTAGGCAAATTAGAGGGATCTGTCTGGCTGATGAATAAATTCAGCAAATGGTGGTATAACACATAATGTTATCACAAAAGTGAGATATGAATACAACGTAATCATATACTCAAAAATATATCAAGTAGCATGTAATTTCATTTAATAAAACTAGAGTTATGATATACATGACTCTAAAAACTAAGAAAATACATGACTAGGAATTTCTAGACTAACTATCGCTTGATGCTAGGACACCACTAAAATCTTCTAGCTCAAGTTTTGTTTAGGTTTAATCTCGTCTAAACGTTTGAGGAGATGATAGAACATGAAACGTTGGTCTTCTCGTACTTCATGTATCAAACTTTCAACATGTTGACAATGATAACAATCTTTGTCATGGCTATGTAGTGGTGGTGGAAGAAATGAAATGGCTTGATGCAAAGGATCAAGTGAAGCGGCTTGTGGAGCTTCAAACGACGAAGGGATTGGTGGAGGTGCATTTGAGAATGGCTCGACCAAGAATGATGGTGGTGGTAGAGAGGTGTCAACTTCCATATGGTCGGGTGGTTGACTTTAATGATTTCTCATAATCCAAATGGGATTATATGATGGAAACGGCGAAAAGGAAGCCGAAGCTAGTGTTGACTCAACACCTTGATTTTGTACCATTATTCCTCCTAATGAGGAGAATGTTGTCGGCGGAGGAGGATGTGACGGCCTAGGAGGCAAATCCTCTAAATTGTAGAGGTGTGGTGATGATAGTGGAGATGTAAAATAAATAGCTCTAGGAACCAATGGTGATGGTTTAGTGGAGATGGTATTGTTTGGCCTAGGAGGTATGTTGGTGTTTGGCATAGGTAGTTTTGTGGGTACTATCCTTTTAGGAATTAGTTTGATTGGTTGAGAAGAGATCCTTGCATTTGGTGATTTGACCAGAGATGATTCGGTTGAAGAAATTTCGTGTACAACACGAGCAATTTTCTTGGGTGGTTCTTTGGTGGATAAGTTACTACTTGGAGTTTTCCTCATGATGAGATGATTTCAAGAAGTTTTTAAGGGTTTCTTAAATGCTAAAAATTAGGATGAAGGTGATGACTTTGGAAGTCCTAACAATGTGGTTTATAAAGAAAGAGATTTGGCAAGTGCATTTAAGCCTTAGGCCACTAAGATTCATTGGAATGTGATGATTAACATGCACAAGAGTCAACTTCAGAGTTTGTACTGATCTAGGAACTCATTTATTGTTTTAGCAAGGTTTGACATAATCTATCATCCGGATCCCACGGTTCCCTTCTCAGAGGGATCCGTCTAGGCTAATCCTAGGTATCCGACTCTCAGCAGCTATGACAGAGTAGAAATGATGTTTCTAAGGTCTAAGATCTATATCATATTGAGTGTTTCAGTCCTCCTAAGTGTCTTAAATGAAGGGGTGCTTAAGTACTTGAAGGTAATGAGTGATGTAGCTAATGATTGCCTTTTATGGAAGGAATTGGAACTTTCATGAGTACCAGTGAATGAGCAAGGATGACACTAAAGACTTTGAGAGTGTCAAGTGAAGCTAAATGATCCTAGAGATCAGATAGTGACTTAGATTAATCCTTTTGGAGAGTATCCTAAAGGCTTAAGATGGAAAAGCTAGAATTTGATCAATTTCGACCAATTTTGACGTAAGGATGATTATGATCAATTTTGATATAATAGGTTTCCAATGTTTAGATATGAGGGATCATGTGAAAAATGATGTGTGAGCTTAAGAGCGGAAGAGTAATGGATTAAAATGAAACGATAGATCTACAAAACGTCTTTGAGTGTGATCTAGGTGAGTTATGTGTGAGTGGGAAGGATCTACTTAACTTGATAAGGACTTAATTTGCCTTCAGACATTATGTTTAGCTTAGTGTGAGGTGTTCTAAGGATATGTTTGAAATAAAATGCTTGCAATTGCATTTTCTGTTTGCCGGATCCCACGGTTCCCTAAATGTAGGGATCCGTCTAGCACAAACTTTGGGATCCGTCCATCTGCTCAGCAGAACCTTTACTAAAGGTATGCAATGATCTTGACAATGCATTATATTCCAAGGTTAGTTTAAAGGGGTTCTAACACTAAGATATCAAATGTAAGATGTTTTATTTCATGAAGGAAATCGGATTACATTGATAAAGCACGAGTACAAGAGGATTGATCCTATTTGAAATAATACTAGGTTCCTTGAGTGTTTTCGCTAGATGGATCATCAAAGGGTTGATGAGTGTTGGCGGATTCAGGAATGAAGAACGTCTTCATGAGGGAAATGTTCAGCGGTTCCATCATCTTGTTCACAAGTACGTACAACGGACTTTGATATTGAGGATGAAAATGCATGACATTATGATAGAGGCTCGTCAAGAACATTCCATAGGGAATGAGTTTATTCTTGGAGCCTTGAAGGTTTACAATTCGCCTTGCAAAGAAGTAGGCGAGATTATATGGTTGTTGTGTTAGCAAACAATACATTATGTGAGCACAACAAGCGGGAAGGATTTCTCGATTTCTCCTAAGACTCCAAAAATTTTCACGTAGGGTGAGTGCAAGGGGCTTGTACTCTTCTAGAATATCCCATGTGTAGATGATGTTTGGATTGGAGTGATGGGGTTTGCATAATATGCGAATTAAGTCTTGCGGGGAAGGAATGTGAGAACAATACAGACTATTTTCTTCACAAAAGTTGAAGAGAGAATCAAGAGACCAATCTTCGCTGAAGGCACATTGTCCATGATTTGGAATTCAAAGAATTTGAGCAAATTGCCCAAGAGTCAAAACAAACTTTTGGTTTTTTATCCAAAACCAAAGGGATAGAGAACGATCCTCGTTACGAACGAGTTCGACTTGACGGAAGACTTCCAATACAAACCTTGGAAATATTTTCTCGTTAATTTTGAGAAGACATTCTAGTCCAATGGCTCGGAAGGAGGTATTGATACATTCTTCGAATTGTAGAGAGGTGTCTACAATACGTCCTTCATGGAAGTGACGGGTTTCGAGATTATTGAACCCACAGACATGATTGCCAGGGGTGTTGGGCTCAAGAGAGATGTTTGGAGTGTAGACGCTAGAGAGTGAAAAATCAAACTCATATACGTGCGACATAGTGAAACCTATGGAAAAGATGAGTTAATAGAGAGTAATGTTTGTGGTCAACCTATGATTATCTAATGTTTTTACTAGATTTTTATTAACAATGGTTTTTAATAATAATGACATTTAACTCACTTATGGTTTTGACATTCTAGTGGAGTATTACTTTTAGAAGAAAAGTGGTTTTTAATATTCATGAAGAACTGTTCTCCAGTTGGACGGATCACACGGTTCCTTTAAAAAAAGGGATCCGGCTAGTATATCTTCCGGGATCCGTAGATCTGTAGTTACAGAAACAGATTTTATGATGAAAAGCATAGGTTTTTATATCTCATAGTTTTATATCAAGATATGTGTTTTAGCCTACATTTTTGTTTAACATGCATACATGTCTTCTAATGTATCACGAGAGAATGAAATAAAACAAAGAGAAATGATAAACACATTATGATAATAAAAACCTAGATAACTAGACTATTAGTAATATTTCATTTCAATACTAAGAATGATACAAAGGATTGGGTATATAACCCCAATGTAGATTAACAACACAAAGTAAATGTCTCCGTATGTAAACTTCATCATAGGGAACACAAGTGCGATGAGTGTTAAGACGATGAGCACGAAGGCGATGTAAACCATGTTGAAGATGATTCTTCTTGGTTTCGGTTGAGACGAAATGGAGAGGAGGATGAAGTTTTAAGTGAGAGGGAATTTTTTGAAATTAAAAGATTTGAAAAAGTGGGGATTTGATGTTGTGGTCGACGGTGGGGGTATTTATGGCAAAAGAGGAATTTTTGATATTTGTGTTTTGTTTTATTATTAGAAAGAAATGATTTTTGAATTAAGTAAAACAAAACACAAGTTTTATAAACCATGATTTTTAGACGAAAGAGTGACACGTTTGTGAGAAAAAACTTCCTAATTAAGCTACATGTAAAGCATGTATATGAACAAAAATTAATCAAATAAATACCTTAGTAAGCATACTTATCTATCAAGCTAATGTAATTTATAGATGAGTGGAAAGACATACCTCGAATGCACTTAGGAATGTCTTTACAAATGATACAACAAATGTCAGAAGATAATTCCAGCTCCTTTTCTTAGGGAAGGTAATCTTTATTATCAAGCAAATCCTATGGCTTGATAGATGTGAGCTTTGACTAATCAACATGACAAAGAGGACTAGTGCAATTAAATGAAAAAGTAAATAAGAAAAATGTTGTTATCAAATCAACATCCAAACATATAGTTTTAAAAGACATGGTGTTTGTTTTTATGAAAAACCATCTTTGTAGTTTTCAATTAACCATGGTTCGTATCAAAATTTTAAAGTACAATATACTTCAAGAAACTTGGTAACGAAGCTCTGATGCCAATTGTGGAAAACTAGAAAGGGCGGTTGAATAGTTTTGCCAATTAAAACTTCCTTTTAAACTATTTAGATCGACTTATGTCAATCTATTTGGATGTGTGTGTTGGATGTTGATAAACAAACATATAAAGGTATGTAATGAAAGATAAGATTAAGAAGCACAAAACCACATCGCGAGTATTTATAGTGCTTCGGCTACAAGGACACCTTCCTTGCCCTACTCCACTCCCCGAGTCACCTACTCGAGAGTTCGTAAACACTAAACCAATCTCCTTATGGCGGAGAAGCCTTCACAACGTTGCCTACCCTTTTCCGGTGCTAGGCTAACCACCGGGTTCTTTCACTCCAAGGTGAACCACACCTACACAACGTCACCTACCCTTTATAAGGTACTAGGCTAAGTACCTAGTTCTTTCACACCAAGGTGAACCACACCTACACAACGTCACCTACCCTTTATTAGGTACTAGGCTAAGCACCTAGTTCCATTGCAATGGAGGAACTACTACCCAACACTACACCAACGACTAATCCCAAAGGAGATCAACTCCTTTACAACATCATCAAGGATATCAATATCCTTGGATCTAGTACTAATCTATCTTGTACATCGAAACACACCATATCGAATGTACATCTAAGGCACCTTTCACTAATGCCTTTAACTAGATCTTCAAGACACCCTTCACTAATGTCTTGTGTCTTGACTTCTAAGCACCCTTCACTAATGCTTCTAGTCTTGACTTCTAAGCACCCACCACAAGTGCTTATGATATGGACGATAGCCCTTCACTAATATATTCGTCTTGACACTTGAGACACCATTCACAAATGTCTTCAACACTTCTTAGAAAAGAAAAACAATCATCAACAAGAAGACTTCAGTAGTCATGATGATGAGGAAGCATGGCAACTCATGGACTTGAGCTTGCTCGACTTCAAAGGTGGTGATCTTGCCTTTAAGAGGAACTTAGAAGATCACAAAAAAACAAAAATACAAACATAGATCTCTTGGATCTGAGGTTAGAGAGTTTTTAACTCTAGGGGAAAGTATGTTAGAAAGGGGTGAGATACAATGAAGAAATGGCTCATTATTTATAGAGGAAAAATTCTACTGTTCCCCGGATCCCACAGATCCCTTCCACAAGGGATCCGTCTAGCGTAAAGCTAGGGATCCGTGGGACGCTCCCTATTACCCATGGGTATTTTGGTTATGGGTCATGGGTTGATCCATGGGTCTTTAGCTAGATACAATGTATCTCTTGAGTGCAATGCACCTAGTCACATGGGTATGGGTCAAAACCATGGGTTATCGATTACCCCGGTAAAATATATTAACCCAAAACAATGAAGTACAATGGAATGTGGCTGAAGTACCACATTAACCTCAAGCAAAAGCTTGAACAACCACTACTAATCCGAGTGACATGCCACACGGAAGACTATCCCTATTACAATGACTAAAACACCAATAGGGAAAAACCATCTAAAACTACACAAAGAGAAACCGCGTTTGATCACCCTCGAACCTGAATTGAATTTAACTTCCATATCTTGCTAATATTATCATAGGCCTTCGAAGACTTCCATTTACACGATGCAAGCTTAAGCCTTACCGTGTTAGTAATACAATCAACCACTTGTTCTTTAGATCGCTTCATCTTGCCAAACAAACGGTTGTTTCTTTCTTGCCATATAAAATAAGCCGTAGCAGCCAACACTAACTTAGTACTTAAACTTTTAGTGTTTCTCCTCTTGGCAAACGGGATAATACCAAGAATAATATTATCAATAGATGAACTTCGGAATTGGCGGTTTAGCATAATTAGTAACTTGAGTCCAAACTGTTAGAAAATGGGCATTCGAAAAAGAGATGCTCATGGGAATCCATATACCCATTACATAATGTACACGAAACCAATGTAGCATCCACATTATCCCAAACTCGCAACATATCTTGGGTTTTTAGCCTCCTTTTGATAATAAGCCACAAAGTTAAAGCATGTCTTGGAATATTACCCGGGAACCAAACACAATACATCCAAGGCACCTTATCCCCCTAGGCCTAATCGTATTAAACACATTACTAACAGAAAATGGTTTAATAACACCACTAGAATCCTTCCAAACAGACTGGTCCACGAAATCCTTGTCTAAGAATAGGAACATTAATCGAATTCAATATAGGAATTTGCACATACCATTCATTCGGCCAAGCAAAGTTTCCATCGTATAATTTCATTAAGTTTCGATGCTTGACCAAACCCTGCATTATAAATACTTCGGCTAGAGATAACTTTCGCTAGAGGACCTTGATCACACCAACGATCATGCCAAGCCGATATTGAAGAGCCATCACCAATCTTGTAATTGATAAACTCACGAATAAGCGGACGAAGACGCAAAATTTTCCTCCAACCACACGTCATATTACCACGAATAGGCACATCCCAAAAATTGCGACCCATTAATTTATATTCATGAATCCACTTAACCCAAAGAGACTCCTTATTATTAATCAAATTCCAAATATGCGATATCATTAAAGCATTATTGAAAACGGATAATCTACGAATACCAAGACCTCCCTCATTCCTTGGAAGGAAAATAACCTCCCAAGCAACTTTCGCTTGGCCTCTTTTATACTTCCCTTGGCTCCATAGAAAACCTCTCATGATTTGCTCAATTTCATTCAAAACTTGAGAAGGAAGAACAAAAACCGAAGCCCAAAAAACATGTAAAGACCCGATGACGGATTGAATAAGTTGAAGCCTACCTGCTGAAGAAAGGAACTTATTCTTCCAATTATCCACACGAGCTTGAACCTTCTCAATTAACTCCTTGCAATCAAGATGAATCAATCGAGAAGACACAAGAGGCACTGCCAAGTACTTAACAAGCAACCTATCTTCAACAAAAGGAAGAATTTGCAAGATTGAAAGCTTTACATGATTAAGCACATTACAAAAATAATCCGTACTCTTGGGAATGCTAGGCACCAATCCGTAAACTTTCTTAAACTCCTCCAAAGCTTCCATGATCACTCTCGTTGAATTCACATCCCCATGAGCAAAAAGAAAAAGGTCATCAGCAAAGCATAGGTTGACCAGCTCCAATTTAGAACAATGATGGTGATATGTAAACGAATCAGCATCTCGAACCTTACGCTTAATAATAAGCGTTAAAATCTCCATAACCAATGTAAATAAATACGGGGAAATAGGGTCACCTTGACGAAGACCCCTCTTACCTTTGAAATACCCATGAAGCGAGCCATTAATACTTATAGAAAAGGATGTAGAAGTAACACATTCCATAATCCATCCAACCATCCGAGTGTGAAATCCAAAACCAATCAGAATACCTTTAAGGAAATTCCAATCAACCGTATCGTAGGCCTTTTGAATGTCAACTTTAAAAGCACATCTAGCAACTCCACGATCCAAATGGTAATTGTGCATGAGCTCTTGGGTAAGTAAAATGTTATCAGCTATACTTCGACCAGGAACAAAAGCAGATTGGTTTGGACTTACCAAAAACTTTAAACTTTCTCTTATACGATTAGCAATAATCTTGCTAACGCATTTAAAAATAACATTGCAACAAGATATAGGCCGAAAATCATTAATCCTAGCAGGCGAAGAAACCTTAGGAATTAAAGCAATGATTGTGTGATTAACCTCCTTGAGCAGCCGACCATTAACAAAAAATTCACGAATCGCGAGCTTAAAATCATAAGCAATAATGTCCCAAGATTCCTTAAAATGCAGCCAGTATAACCATCGGGCCCGGGGATTTATCATTCCCCATAGAGAACAAAGCATCCTTGATTTCAAGATCACTAACCTCACGAATCATTTCCATAGCCTCCTGTTCCCCAAGCCGATTCTGAAACAGCTCCGTAGTATTTAAATGTTCCGTTGTACCTGCTTGACCAAGAAATATTTCATAGTGTGATACAAACACATTAGGAACATGCTCATTTTCAAACGTCACACCATCTAAATCAGTAATCACATCAATTCGACTTCGAGAGACACGACTTTTAACCGACTTATGGAAGTAAGCAGTATTCGAGTCACCATCACGAAGCCAATTTACTTTAGACCTTTGTTGTAAAAACCGTTCCTCTAAAAGAATAGCATCACAATACGCTTGCACATACACGGCTTCCTCTTCTCGAAGAACAGTATTAAAAGGGTCTTTATCCAATGCACGCTGAACAGTATCAAGCTCAAATTGAAGCTTCTTAACATTATCGTGCAAATTACCATTCTCATACATCAATTTACGAAAAAATTTCTTCATATGTTTAAGTTTAGAAACAACTTTGAACATATAAAAACCACTAACCTCTTTGGTCCAACCCTCCATCACCACTTCTTTAAACCTTGCATTCAGAAAAAGGATATTTGCGAATTTAAACGGTCTAGGTTTGGACGGAACCATGGAAGGAAGACATAAAACAGCTGGAGCATGGTCAGAAATGCGATATGGCTGAAAAATAGCATGACCTCCTGGAAATTCATCAAAAAATTCTAGATTAGCCATAACACGATCTATTTTCTTTAAAATACCATCAACTCCTTTTGGTTTTTGATTCCATGTGTATTTCAGCCCCGTATTCTGCACATCCATGACTTCAATATCATCAATACATTCCTTGAAATCACGCATCCTGATATCAATAGTCGAAGAACCCAAAGCATTATCATCAAGCATCAAGGCAGCATTAAAATCCCCCAAGATACACTAAGGCCTACCACAAATGTAAACCTTATGCATACCCAAATTATTCCATAAAGCACGACGATGAATATAATAATTATGAGCATACACAAATGAACAAAAAACCTCTTTCTTGTCCGCTTTAATCCAGATTCGCGTGTGAATAACCTGGTCATCTTGAGTAATCACCGAAACCTCAACATCATTACGGTTCCAGCCTAAAAGAATCCTCGTACCTTTAGCACAAATATTACCATTACTTGTCCAGTCCCAATGGCGAAATATAAACGAGCACAGCTTCATTAGATTATCACCTCTAGCATGAGACTCAAGAATAGCACAAATAGATAATTTGTTCTCAAATATTACATTCCGAACTTCTTTTTGTTTCGGGGAGAAGTTTAGACCCCGAATATTCCAAGAAGCGATGTTACACATTGATAACATTCGTACTGGGAGTGCTTTCCCCCTTCGAAGTACTAGCAGCTTGACTTGTACGATCAACCATGTCCAATTCTTCATCCACTTCCTCACTATCACTTTCATTAATCATAGACTCATTAACTTTATCCTCCCACAAATCATCATCTTTATCCAAAGCATTGAAAGAGTTCGAAACAATAACCGGATTCTTATCTTTGGTATTCTGGTCACTTGTATTATTCGGACCATCCTTCTTTGCATCCTTATCCACCCTTCGATATTGAAGGTTAAGAGATGGCTTGTTCAACTACACACCTTCTACTTGTTTTTGTTGTTTGTTTTTATTCTTGTTGCGCTTATTCTTGACCACTTGAAACCCATCATTCACAATAGGAGCAGCTGGAACTTCTTTAGGAAGTTTAGGGCATTTGTCATTATTGTGATAAAAAATCAAACAAGTAGAGCAACGCGGAGGTTTCCATTCACATTCAATAGAAACCGTAGCCAATGTGTGACCTAAATCCTTACCAATAGGTATAGCAATCACCAATTCCTCTTTAATGTCCACTTCAGCCGAGACCTCAATAAGAACCCTAGCATACGTATTACGTCCCCAAGAACTCACACACATATTGCTAGTGTACGCATCCAAAGTGATTGGTTTCCCCACCTGGGTAGAAATAAGACTCAACCCAACTTCAGAATAGGCAACAATTGGAACATGATGAAACTTAACCCAAATCGGCACATTCTTAATTTCAGCCTTCTTCAAATCAGTAGTTTGCGACCAAACATTAAGCATAAGAGGTTCCCGTCGAATCATCCATGGTCCTTCTTCTAAAACACGCTGCATTCCTTCCTTAGTTTCAAACTGGAACAAAAAGAATTCCTCATGAAGTTGAATTAGTTTTATTCCATATTTCGCCCATGTGTTTTTCACATAGTTCTCAACAAGCGGAAAAGCAAGCCTCTTTCCAATAAAATACCCATAAAGGGTATTTTCAAATCTTGACGTAACAGCTTCCACCGCCTCTAAAGGAATTGCAACAGCAGCTCCATCAACCTTTTCCGTATTTCGCATCTCTTGAACCTTCACAACTTTTTTGGAAGCCATTTTTTGAACTACATTCACAAACGATCCTGTAGTTGTAGCCTTATTCTTAGATTCCCAAAACGTATCAACAGTAAGGTTTTCACCAGTAGTAAAACTAGAGCTTGCATGGAAATTACCACTGTTCACAATTGACACCCTAGGGTTTTCCTTATTCAATTCTGACGGCACATTAATGTGAGAATATTGGTCATTAGTGTTTAAGTGCGAAACCCTAACACTTTCCTCAAACGAAACCCTATTAGGGCTTCTATTAATCTCAGCCGCATTCAACGCATCACCCTTAGGAGAAGATGGCTTAACATTACGAATAGCAGATCACAACGGTTTACCATCAATGTTACGAATTCGCGATGCCAAACCAGATACCGAAGGCTTATCAGATTTACTCGCATCTTCCATCTCTCACTAAAAATCAAACAATAAAAAACATGAAACCCTAATAAGGTTTCCAAACGAGATCCACAACAGCTACTAACCAACCTCCATAATTCTTTATCTTAACAATTAACGAACACACAAAAAACCCTAACTAATGTAGAAAAAAGAACCAAATGACAACTACACTACAAACCCTAACCCACGTCGAATCGGTTAACAATAACTAAGACCCAGATAATATTACCCTCGCTTAGAGACGAAGGAGCACAATCAATGAGAATTAACAATCGTTAAACAATGAATGATGGATTACAGGATCGAACGCAGTTGCCAAGGATAGGGTTCAAAATTCGCCCACATTAGACAGAGAGAATTAGGGTTTTGTGTACGTAAAAAAAAACCATGGGTTATAGATATTATCGATATATGATATAAGCATGATGTCATTCAATGGGTTATGGGTCAAGCTCCATGGGTCATGGGCTTTTGGTTGTACCCAACTACATTCAATGTATTTGCCCAATGGGTTATGATACTTAAGTTTCTACCCATTTATATTACCCAATATACTACATACTAGTTATGTGTATATTTTACCAAAATATGTAAACACTAGTTGTTGTACATATGTAATATTAAATCATAAAATCACTTATACTTGTTTTAGTGTACGTTTTATGTGAATATGTTAGAAAATATTAGTTCAAACCATTTACGTATTTTATTTGTTTCATTAAAATGATTTTACGTTTGTTATCAACAAAACATTAGAAGATCGTAAAATATAAATAAACGTTTTTACGGCTTATTTGTATTAACAAAAACTTTTATCGCATCAGCTTGGGAGGCAAGCCTTGTCTTTAAAGATTTTGTTCTTTCAGATATGAATGCAGTAGGCTACAGAACAACGGACCAGTCTCTAGTGGGATGAGAAATTGGCTTTTCCAAGGTTGATGGTTTTGTAAACTTAGTGTTCACGCTTTTCCCTATGGTTTTTCTAAGCTCATTCTTTAAGGCAACAATAGCGAAACTCCTTTCCTGAAGTTGAGCTTTGAGTTTATCAATTTTTGCTATCAAAGAGTTTGTTTGTTCCATTGACTTTGTTCTAGTTTCTTTGACAGAGTCACTTAGTTCTATGTGATGCTTTCTCAAAGACTCATTTTCCTTTAGTAATTTGGCCACACAAACCGCTAATTCATCATTTCTCATTTGAATATCATCAATAACATTAACATCAAAATTACTTGCAACCAAATTACTTTTCACATGCATATCAGAAATATGTTTCTTCAAATTGTTGATAGTCGAGTTTTTGGCATGAAGCTGAGCTTTTAAATTGTTTATTTCAAAAAATTCACAAAATTCTGGAAATTCTGGATTTTTACATGGTTTCTTAGTTTAAAAATTTTCCTCCTTTCTTTGTATTGCAATTTCAAGTGAAATGCAACGTTTTTCAAGTTTTGAGAATTTGTTTGAAAGTTCATCAAAAGCCTTTTTATCAACCATATCATTTGTTTTGAAATTATTAGACTTAGCCTCAACCAAGGAACATTTTTCAGAATCATGTTCAGCATTAAGATCAGTATGTTTAGGTACATTAGCAGATGAACTATGTTGAACAGTTAAGGGTACCTCATCACATGACACCTCTTCATTTATCTGTATGATATCTGCATCCACATCATGTGTAACAAGAGTCACTGAACTACTAGCCGTTTCAAGCTTAACTGCCTCTGAGCCCATGTATTCAGTACCAACTGATCCATCATCTGGAGCTTTACCCATCTCAACACTGTTCTCTTGATTGCACTTTACATTCATTCACCAAACATTCATTCACCTTTTTGATTACTGTATCCACATCTTGTCTGACATGAGTTACTGAACAATTTGTTGCATCATTCTTTGTTGTTGTCTCTATTATTCTGCATTCAGCAACATCCGATCTTTCAACTGATACATTACCCGAATCATCACAACTATCTCTCAATTGTACCCGAAACTCATCCACTTTTTCATCTTTCTGAATAACTTCCTCAATATACTTCTCCAAATTATCCATGAGTTGGATAAGTGTCTCAATGAACACGTTAATTTCCATTCCAGTGTGTCTTGTGAAAGACATTTCAGTCATGTGATGATCATAATCTGATGTGAATTCCTTACTAATGAATGACTGAAATTGTTTGTGGATCACTTGAAGTGCAGTTCTAGAACTATCTTCTTGAACCTTTTCTTTGACAACTTGTTGTTCCAATTGTTCTAAGTTCAATAGTAATGTTCCCTATAATGTGGACGAATCTTGACGGAAAAGAGCATTGCACGTTCGTTCCATACCAATAGGTAGAAGTAACATGAGGTGTGAGTGAAGTTGTTGATAATGTTCAATGCTACTTTCCTTATACATGGTATTCTGTAGCCTAGATTGGTGCAATTCTCTCTCTTTAGATTATGAACACGGAGATCTCACATCCTCATTGATTGATTCCATCATCTGTAACCGTTCAGTATAGCTAATATTCTCATGGTTGTCAACAACATCATATAGTTTGAGTACTTCTGAAATTACTGAATCAGGAGTGTAAGACATGATGTTGATGTGTACACGGGATTTTACAAGTCTGTGATTTAAACCGAGAAATAGAATCTTTCGCTGGATTTTACTAAAATCAAGACCAAACCGTAAGAAAGTGAGAAGTAGAATGTAGTAAAGGAACTAGAAGATGATAAGGAAGTGAAGATAAATTGGTATTATGGTTGAGTTTGTGATATTCCCTAATTCTTTATATATACCCCCTGTTCCGCGGATCGAACTTAGTCCTTGACAAATCGCTTTGATGACAAATCGCTTAAGGGACAAATCGCTTAAGGGACAAATCGCTTAAGGGACAAATCGCTTAAGTTGACAAATCGCGTAAGTTGACAAATCGCTTAAGGGACAAATCGCTAAAGTTGACAAATCGCTTAGGTTGACAAATCGCTTAAGGGACAAATTGCTTCCAAGAAAGGCTATCCGTGAGACAAATCGCTTCCAGAAAAATTTCAAAAAAACACCACTTTTCAATCCAAAAACAACCCAACCACAATGATTCAAGCCTTTCAATTCAAACCCTAAACACTTATAATGATTCTAAACACAAAAGTACTATCAAAATCCAAACTTTAACACTAGAGATGATCCAAATGATGCAAACTACACTAAACTCATTCAAACCCAAAAACCATATAAAAACCACTAGAAATCCAAGAACATGTAAGATGAATGGTCAAACCATGGCTCTTGATACCATTTGTAAGATATTGGTTTTCACAATCACACAAACAATCACACATAGGGTCGAATTAGGCAAGAGTTTAGAGAGAGAAAGTAGAAGATGGGATCCTTTCTAGAGAGAGAAAGTAAACAAAAGAAAAAAAGGTGAGACTGAGTGAAAGGTCCAACCCTCTGCCTTGGGAGGTAGAGGGCATTTATAGTTACATACTACACGTCCTCCTTCGGACTGTGGATCAGGCATACAGTGGGTAAAGACCCGTCCTTCGTCCACGGTGTTACTTAAACTAATAACTAAGCTAATAACTAACTAATAACTACTAAATAACGTAAAGTCTACGAGCTAAGATATGCTAAACAATAATTGGGGTGGCCGACACTTTCTTATGGAATTTCCAATTCCTAACAGATATAGTTGAAAGACCTCATGAAAGCTCTGAGTGGCCGACTCATGTAGACATACCAGAACAGGATGATCCGGAGCTCTCCCCCGATCCAGCAAAAACAAATGAGCATGATAATGCTCCTATTTATGATGCTATGGCTAGACATATCAGAGATATGATATCTCAAGAGATAGCCAAGGCACAAGAAGCAGCTATACCATATTATACAGAACGTCTCAGTGAGATCATAGCTCAGATTATCACAACAGAACTTGATCAGAAACTTGCTGCACGAGTCGCACCAACCAAGGAAGTTACTTATACTGACTTCGCAGCTTGCAAACCCCCGACTTACTCGGGAGAACAAGATCCTTTTAAATGTTACAGATGGATCTAGGACGTTGAAGGGGCGTTTGCTACTAGCAAGTGCCCTGAGGATCGTTGGGTTAATTTTGCTATTAACCTCCTTCGTGATCGGGCTAAAACATGGTGGAATTGGACCCTTGCATCAAAAAGAATAGAAATTGCTAGGAATATGACTTGGATGGAGTTCAAGGAAGCACTCTTTCAGAACTTTGCTCCAGAGGTGGAACTTAATAAGATTCGCCGGGAATTCTTAGGTACTCATCAGACCACGGAGTCAGTACATGATTTCTCCATGACCTTCCTTGACAGAGCTCATTTTCTACCTAAATATGCTAATGACGAAAGGTTGCTTATATAACATTATTTGGATATGCTTCGAAAAGATATCCGTCAGTTTATTTCTGCCAGGGATTGGACAAACATGGATCAGCTCATGAATGCAGCCTTAAAGCGAGAACAGGAAACAAAGAAGGAGGAAGAGATTCCTCCTAAAAGAAAGGTGGAGCAGGCTAGTTCTTCTAGGAAGAAAGTTAAGTCGAATGAGGCTTATCCTAGCACGGGGGCTAGGAGCTTTCTATAGTGTGCGAATTGTAAAAGGTTTCACCCAGGAGAATGTCGTGCAGGTAGCAAGACCTGCTATAGTTGTGGTGAGCCTGGTCACATCAGTAAAGATTGTCCAAAACCAGTTCAAGTTTGCAGGAGATGTTATGATCCGAAGTACAAAACTGAGTCTTGTCCCAATGTCAGACCCCTTCCTCCTCCGCGTTAGCAAGAGCCTAGGAGGAATACAGACAGGCGAGAGGCGTCATCCACCTCTAGACCTTCAGGAGCCCTTGGCCTTCCTACTGTTCAAAGACCACATAGACCACCAGCCCGCGTTCATCAGATGACTATAGATGAAGCTAAAGAAGCATATGATGTTGTGACGGGTACCTTCTTTGTGAATCTATTACCTGCTCGTGTGCTATTTGATTCTGGTGCAGATATATCTTTTGTATCCGATAGGTTTAGTAGGAGATTTTCTGTTCCGATTAGTCAGCTTAAGCCACCACTAGATGTGGAAGTAGCTAATAACAAAGTGATACGTGTAACCGATGTCTTCCAGAATTGCGAGATAGAAGTCGATAATGATAAGTATCTAATCGATTTAATTCCCATCCCTATGGGAGAGCTTGATGTAGTTATCGGTATGGACTGGATCGGTATGAATGAAGCCATCATTGTATGCCGACATAAGCTAGTCCAACTCAAAACCCCAAGTGGGGGAGAAACAATCATCTATGGCAAGCGTAAGAAGGCTAACCTTGCTATTTGAACTTATGCTAGAGCCAAGAAACACTTGGCACGTGGCTGTCAAGGCTATTTAGCTCATCTTGTCGATATTCATAAATATGTTCCAAACCTTGATAATATTCCAATTGTTTGGGAATTTCCCGATGTCTTTCTAGAGGAAATCCTGGGTATGCCACCTAATAGACAGGTAGAGTTCCACATTGATCTTATTCCAGGGAGTACTCCTATAGCTAAAACTCCCTACAGACTTTCCCCATCAGAAATTCAAGAACTCATGAAGCAGTTACAAGAACAGCTAGATAAGGGTTTCATTCACCCTAGTAGTTCCCCGTGGGGAGCACCATTCCTTTTTGTGAAAAAGAAGGATGGTAGTATGCGCATGTGCATCGACTACTGAGAGCTTAATAAAGTTACTATCAAGAATCGTTATCCTCTTCCTAGGATAGATGATTTATTTGATCAGCTACAGGGCGCAAGTTTCTTTTCAAAAATAGACCTCAGATCTGGATATCATTAGTTAAAGATTCGGGAAGAAGATATCCCAAAGATAGCTTTCCGGACTAGATATGGGCATTATGAGTTTACAGTTATGCCATTTGGTTTGACGAATGCCCCAACAGCTTTTATGGACCTAATGAATTGGGTCTGTCATCCGATGTTAGATAAGTCAGTTATTGTGTTTATTGATGATATCCTCATTTATTCCAAATCAGCTGGTGATTACGAAACCCACTTGCGCCAAGTCCTCAACATGTTAAGACAAGAAAAGCTTTATGCTAAGTTCTCGAAGTGTGAGTTTTGGCTCCACGAAGTTCAATTTCTCGGGCATGTCATTAACAGTGAAGGAATTAAAGTTGATCCAGCTAAAATCAGTGCCATCACGAATTAGGAGCAACCCAAAACTCCCACAGAAATTAGATCCTTCCTTGGACTTGCTGGTTATTACCGCTGTTTTATCCAAGATTTTGCAAAGATTGCTTCTTCGCTTACTAAGCTCACCCGCAAGAAAGCAATTCGAGTGGGATGAGGATCAGGAAGTCGCCTTCCAGACTCTTGAAAAGAAGTTAAGTCAGGCTCCAGTCTTAGTATTGCAAGGCAATGATGACCTGGAATTTTATTGTGATGTATCTTCTAATGGCCTCGGTTGTGTTCTTATGCAGAGAGGTCGAGTCATCGCCTATGCCTCTACACAGCTTAAGAAACATGAGGACAAATATCCTACTCATTATTTAGAGCTAGAAGCAATAATCCTTGCCTTAAAACTGTGGAGGCATTATCTTTATGGAGTAAAGATCATGATCTTTACCGATCATAAAAGTCTCAAATACTTCTTTGATCAGCGTGACCTCAATATGAGGCAAAGACGTTGGTTAGATCTAGTCAAGT
The DNA here is from genome assembly GCA_910596185.1 of Chrysanthemum makinoi. Taxonomy (NCBI): domain Eukaryota; kingdom Viridiplantae; phylum Streptophyta; class Magnoliopsida; order Asterales; family Asteraceae; genus Chrysanthemum; species Chrysanthemum makinoi. The sequence goes on along the minus strand of OU343222.1, from coordinate 234,419,197 downwards.
ACTATGATTGTGAAATCCTTTATCATCCAGGGAAAGCTAACATTGTAGCAGATTTCTTGAGCCGTAAGACAAGGAATGACTCCTTATTAGTCAAATCACTTCAGATGGTGATTACCCCAAACTTTTATGAGCATATCAAATCAGTTCAGCATGAAGCATGGGAAAATGGCGATGTAAATTCAGAACGACTCGCGGGTCAGGTGCACAACTTAGTTATGGAATCACGAGGGCTCAGAACACGCTTCGGTAGAATATGTAACCACCCGCATTTTTAGGTTACTTTTCATTTTCGAGAATTTACTATTCACTTTTACTATTCACTTTCACTATTCATCCCGTAAAATTTTTAATCCAGATTCTCGTAAGATAAATTATTTTAGTAATAACCTGAGATTTCGACCAGCGTTAGATCATTTTCGTAAAAGTTATTAAGTAAACATCGTTTTAAAGTTTCGTTTTAGACGGTCCACCGTTTAAACATCACGCGTATAACGAAAATCAACTCGACAATTTTCTCGCATCGAGATAAATTTTTAGATCACTCATGATTAATTTGAGAATTTTTAGGATTTATTATTTTTAATATTACCAAATAAGCCCATGAGAACAAAACTAAACTTATGTTTTAAACAATTCTATTTACATCCAGGACTTAACGATTCTGCACGTGTTTCTAATATGTTTTTGAAACTTTTACATTTTTTAGAAAATTCAAACATATTTCCCTCCTCCTTTGACCATAAAGAAATTAAGCTTGTACGTTCTACATTTTTGCTTAAATCGCGTAACTTTTAAACTTCGCGTATAACTGTTAAGTTATCCCACGTATGGCGAAAACCACATTTTGACATCGCATATCACTTTTAGACTAATTCTAGTCTACTCTAAATAAATTCACGGTCGTTTCCCTGAAATTTCGTTATTTTATGATAAACTGCGAATTACGCGTTTTTTACCCGTATTTCCAGCTTTAAGCAGCGTTTTTGCACCCAATGAGACTTATCACCCATTTTATATTTTTAGATGAAGTATAATGATGAGTTTCACCATTCCTACAAATTTCGTATTTTTAGGATACCCGGTTTTACGTTTTATGGCTTCGGTTAGCATTTAACGGAACCAAAACTCACTCCGTAACCAAGATAATACCAAAACTATCCACCAAAGTCATCCTATCTTATCATGAACGAAATTAGGGGAGTCATCACCTTGGTGTCAAAATCCTAAGCATGCTTTCTTTAGATCATTACATGTGTAAATTTAACCATGGTTAGTTTTTAACCCAATATATAGTTAACCATATTCTCTAGCCTATAAATACCAAGCTAAATCACTTTATTTTTCTTGCACCACCCCTTTCTTAACATCTAAAGTCCTAAACCTAAAGGCATTTCTTATAGATCTTGTAAGAACATTCATGTGTTCTTGAAGAAAACTAGCGTTTGATCTTCGTTCTTGGAAGTTTTCAAGAAAGAGTCGTTATAATCTTCAAATATCTTCAAGTCTCCAAAAAGACGTCGTTATAATATTCTAATAGCCTTGGGTTTTCAAAGATTGCAAATTCTACGTCGAAGCTCCGCTAATATTTTATTTTTCCATAATACTCAAGAATTCTATTTTAAGGTAAGTATTTATAAAACTCAAACTTATTTAAATACTTATAAACTTTGTTAGTTTATTTATTGTATTTATAAACTCTTAATATATCATATAATCAAGTAATCAAAAATACATGTTTTACGTATTAAGCACTACAACACTAGGGAACTTCATGTGAGGGGTTCATTTGGGTAAACGGATCGACGAGTTACTGGATTTACGATTTAAAGTGTCCTAGCTCCTCGAACGTTCTTGCATGACCTCTGAATTATGATGGCCGAACGGTAGCCGATATCTATAAACTAATTATGTTTTCACATATTAAAGATCTTTCTATAAACACCAAATGATAATTGACTACATCATGATCAACATAGAAATATATATAGAATGGTTTATGTTTTCCTAAACATTATTCCAAACCAAAGTCGCAATATTCTATTTTAGGTTGCTCGTAGAAGTTCTCACGGCATATCCATCATTCTCATTATACATTTGATATCATTTATTAAGGTGAGTTTATAGCCCCACTTTCTATTACTTAATTGTTTTACAAACCCTTGGGGGGAGATACATGCTTTATTTTAAATCGAACACATTGCTTTCAAATTATACTTGAAATAGATTAGTTGCACTAAGTACACTATTGCCAAAGTCCCTATTATCATGAACCATTAATCACTTGCGAGTGAACGCGAATAATGTGGATAGATCTATCGGGAATGACAAATCCCGTTTGTGTTGACCGGGTAGGCAAACAAACGCACTCTATTTGAACATCTATAGGTTTATTGGCAAATTACTTATTAGGGCATCGGTTACTATTTTATGACAGCTGTTAACGTTTTCGGTATCATGAGCTTAGTGCAATAATATCTCTTTTGGTTTTCAAACCATTGGTGTGAATTTATAACTCACACTACAAACATTATGTGTTCAACTGATTTCCAAAACTCTATGAATTTCACTCAACCTTTGTGTTGACGGTTTTAAGCATGTATTTCAGGTCCATAATGTCGGAAGCGGCGGAAGAGCAAGGATACAGAAGAAGGCTATAAATTTTATTATCATTCGAAAACCAATTTAATGTATTTTGTAAACTTGGAACCAACTGGGACCTCATTTTTGTAAACTCTGATATTTATATAAATTGAATGATAAATCCTTTTAAGCGACTCCTTTAGAGATCGTTTTCTATTGTTATGACTGTTGTGCCATGAAGTAACACCCAGTTTGAATTCGCGTATCCGCGAAATTGGGGGTGATATGATTAGGGCATGGTACCACTTTTAAAAAGCTTTAACTGAAAACACTTTTGTACATGGTAGTTTTGGTGTTTAGGTTTCGCTAACTTCTTTTACTTATAACTTTTGACTTGTTTGTCCATTTCGGGTGATTCAAATTGCTATGTTTACCTTTTTATCTTGTCTACCATATTATGTAAGTTAGAAAGTCCTTATGTTACTGTTTTTAATGGTCTCACATGTGTAGAATATGACTAGTTTACTAGTTTGTTACCTTTATGACAATATGTGAATTAAAACAAGTGGTTGAGTATATGTACATCATGAATCAACATAGTAACTATATATATACCATGAAATAGTTAAGATTATGAATAATAAAGATGAGATGATGGTGGTGATAAGTTGCTTACAACTTTTGGCTTTCAATAAGAAAGGAGTAACTTAGTAAGGATCGGACTTTGATTGATCGCTTAAGACTTTGGATTGAGCTAGCTTTGCACACCTTGGCACCCTTACAAACTTGAAGAGTTGGTGATGAAGTACTAAGTAACTTGAGTGGATTTAAACTCAAGAAGATCACTTAAACTTGCTAGAGATTTGATGTAGAAGCTTGATATTTGGAACTTCCTTGCATAAACTTGGAGTTTATGGATCAAATGATGGAAGATATGTATGATTTGTGATATGAATGACCCAAAACAGATTGTGAGGGTTCTTAGGATGCATATCACTTGCTATTTATAGGAGGGTAAGTTTGGTTAACCATATATTGGGTTAATTATTAACCATGGTTAGGTTAGGAAACTTGTAAAGATCTAAATGAACCATGGTTAGGATGATGCCACCAAAATGATGACTCCCCCCCTCCCCCCGCCTAAGTCGGCCAAGACATGATAAGATGACTTAGGTGGTTATTTTTTTATCTTATCTTGAGTTTAGAGTAAGTTTTGGTTCCGTTAAATGCCAACCGTAAGTCGTTAAGCCATAAAACGTAAAACCGGGTATCGTAAAAATACTGAACTTGTAGGAATGATAAAACTCATCATTATACTCCATCTAAAAATATAAAATGGGTGATAAGTCTCATTGGGTGCAAAAACACTGCTTAAAGCTGGAAATACGGTCAAAAGCAATTCGCAGTTTTATCGGAAAAGAACGAAATTTCAGGGAAACGACCGTGAATTTATTTATAGTAGACTAAAATTAGTCTAAAAGTGATATGAGATGTCAAACTTTGGTTTTAGTCATACGCGGGATAACTTTACGTTATTTGTGAAATTTAAAAGTTACGCGATTTAAGCAAAAATGTAGAAATACAAGGTTAATTCCTTTATGGTCAAAGGAGGAGGGAAATATGTTTGACTTTTCCAAAAATGTAAAAGTGTCAAAACATATTAGAAACACAGTGCAGAATAAGTCGGATGTAAGTAGAATTGTTTAAAACGTAAGTTTAGTTTTGTTCTGCTGGCTTATTTTGGTAATATTAAAAATAATGAATCTTAAAAATTCTCAAATTAATCATGAGTGATCAAAAATTTATCGATGCGAGGAAAATTGTCATGGTTGATTTTCGTTATGTGTGTGATGTTTAAACGGTGGACCGTCTAAAACGAAACTTTAAAACGATGTTTACTTAATAACTTTGGCGAAAATGATCTAACGATGGTCAAACTCTCAGGTTATTACTAAAATAATTTATCTTACGAGAATGTGAATTAAAATTTTTACGGGATGAATAGTGAAAGTGAATAGTAAATGTGAATAGTAAAAGTGAATAGTAAATTCTCGAAAATGAAAAGTAACCTAAAAATGCGGTGGTTACGTCTCACTTCCCAATGGGAATTCCGTCCCTGAATTCAGGGTGTGTTACCCGATGTTGAATTGTCTAGGGAAATGTGGATGTATACGCCAAATTCTAATCTTTGTGTCCTCAAGTTTCTAGTCATAGAATGTATTATATAGCATGTGGCTTAAGTTGATAATCTAAAGGGTTTTATTAAAATCTTATAGAGTTCAATATACCTAAAGTTTGATTTTTCACGATTCTCAAAACGAATCATATCTTATTATATCGAGGCTATCAATAAAACCTTAATTTCTATCATGGAGTTTTTGGTGATAGTGTGCGGCATGGAGCCTAATTTATATTTGTATGGTTTCCTTATTTGTTTCGTGGGTGATCTCTGAATACCTTAGTCCAACAAATGGTTAACTAACACTTTCGTCTATATAGTGTCTCAAATGGAATAGTTTTGTTGTTGTTAGGTTAACTGTTGTTAATCAAAGGTGTAAGATATTGTTGATATGAAATAGTTTATAATGATGTTGTAGGAAAGTATTGCTAGAGGCAAGTGTTTATCCAAACCATTTCCAAATTTGATCATGTCTTAGGTGGTTTCGGGGTGAAGGCTATATCGTATAGTGTTTATGTCTACTAGTGTTTGAAAGAAATGTGGTACTGTGAAGTTTTACAAATTGAATTTCAATGGGGTTCAGATAATGATGTGATATGTTGACGATTAGAAGAGTGTAGCGTATGTTTACCATTTTTCTTAGGTAGAGATGTCAAGTTTGTTTTAAAATCAAAAGTGAATGACGGAATGATATCCTTGAAATCTAATCAGGCTAGTACTTCTAAGGAATGACGAGAAGATTTGACGAGTATCCCAAGATAGTAGTTCGGATTATCTCATAAATGAAAACTTCAAGAATGAAATTAGGTAGTATAAATAAGATGTTAAGATTTTGCTGAGTGGTAAGACACTATCGTGTCGCTAGATCTTTTTAATGAATTCTGGTGGTTTATCGAGTTTAAGTAGGAAATTAACCTGAATATAACCCTTGTATAACTGTTCTCAGTGTTTGAAAAATTTAAGTCGAACATAGTTAATCAGACTATGTTCCAATACCCATAGGTTAAATATAGGTGATTAGGCTATATTTAGCCGAGGTTCGATAAAATTTTCAAATACCTAAATTAGGTATACTTGTGATATGTCCATAGCTTTTGAGAAATTGTCCACTAAGCAAAGGCGATATCAAACCATCCAGTTGCAAGTCCGGGCCATAAAAGACTTGTAACCTATGTTTTCACATTCAATTGCATAGAAGATAGTATGGGTAGATACGTGTGGAAAGGAAATCTTGAGTAATCCTAAAATAGTCCATACTTGGCTAGCATTACAGACCTTTAACAATGAAGGTTTAGAAGAGAATTTTGATGAATGTAGAGAAAGTTCTTTGAACTTCAGCTTTTGTAGATGATGGGTCACTTTGTCCTTTAGAAATCCTATTTCTTTTATTTCCATTAGGGAAATTGATAGACTATGACGGGTTTCATGCAAAACGATATCATATAATGTTTTGAAGATAATTTTTAGAGACTATTGTATAACTTACAATATCTGAGGAGTAGTTGAGACCATTGTGCAACTCACAATGTCTGAGAAATAGTTGAGACCATTGTGTAACTCACAATGTCTAGGAAATAATAGAGACCATTGTGTAACTCACAATGTCTAAGAAATGATGGAGAGATCATTGTGTAACCCACAATGTCTTGAGAAGTGATGAAGAGACCATTGTGTAAACCACAATGTCTTGAGAAATGATAGAGAGATCATTGTGTAACCCACAATGTCTTGAGAAATGATGCAGAGACCATTGTGTAACCCACAATGTCTGGGAAGTAGGAAAGACCATTGTAGTCAGTTACAATGTCTTGGATAAAGTTTCGTAATCCTAAAAAGCACGAGTAGATGCATGATTGGGAGATTAGGAAAATATGATTGTTCCGTAATGCCTTAGAATAGGCATACGTAGATAAACGATTACGCGATAACGTTTATTTAATAGGAAAATAAACGTTTTATGAAAATACAAAACCATGCATGAATTAATATGATGATAATGATGCTAATGATATGTAGACTAAACATAGTCTATATGAAATACCCTTGATGATTGTTTATGAATTCGCAGCTAAACCCCTAAGGTTACGCGAATTTAATACTTGTAAACTTAGTTTACGATAAACGATGAAATAGTAAATGTCAGAAATGACCGGAAATTGAGAATTGTGACATTAAAATGAGGTCCCAGTTGGTTCCATTGTTTACAAAATACATTAAATGGGTTTTCGAATAATAATAAAATTTATAGCCTTCTTGAGTATTCGTGCTTCTCCGTGCCAGCCTCGTACAATATGGACCTGAAATACATGCTTAAAACTGTCAACACAAAGGTTGAGTGAAATTCATAGAGTTTAGGAAATCAGTTGAACACATAATGTTTGTGTGGGTACGTTGTTATACACCCATAATGTTGAAAACAAAACAAATATTATTGCACTAAGCTCATGATACCGAAAACGTTAACAGCTGTCATATAATAGTAACCGATGCCCTAATAGGTAATTTGCCAATAAACCTATAGATGTTCAAATAGAGTGCGTTTGTTTGCCTACCCGGTCAACACAAACGGGATTTGTCATTCCCGATAGATCTATCCACATTATTCGCGTTCACTTTCTTAAGTGATTAATGGTTCATGATAATAGGGACTTAAGATTGGCAATAGTGGTACTTAGTGCAACTAATATATTCAAGTATAATTTGAAAGCAATGTGTTCGATTTAAAATAAAGCATGTATTTCCCCCAAAGATTTGTAAAACAAATAAGTAATAAAAAGTGGGGCTATGAACTCACCTCAAAGTAAATGATAGCAAATGTATAATGAGAATGATGGATATGCCGTGCGAACTTCTACGAGCAACCTAAAATAGAATGTTGCGACTTAGGTTAGGAATAATGTTTAGGAAAACATAAACCATCCTATATACGTCTCTATGTTGATCATGATGTAGTACATGGTATTTGTGTATGTCATTTATAGAAATGGTCTAGTTGTGAAAACATGTTTAGTTTATAGATATCATACTACCGTTCGGGCCATCATAATTCAGAGGTCATGCAGTAAACGTTCGAGCAGCTAGGACACTTTAAATCGTAAATCCAACAACTCGTCGATACGTTTTACTCAAATGAAACCCCTCACATGAAGCTCCCTAGTTTTGTAGTACTTAGTAGATAAAACATAGATTTTGAATGAAGATTGTTATATAAATAAGTTTATCATGTTTTTACAAGTATCTAGTTTTTACAAGTTCTCGTCGTTTTCATAAATATGATCACCTTAGTTAACGGTCTTGGGTAAACAAGCCTTAAGGCTTTAGCCATGGCCTTGCCGTGACTTTGGTCTTGACTACCATAGTCTTGAGACTTAGCTTTGTCCTTAGACGTAGCCGTGGTCTTGCCTTATGGCCATTAGGCCTCTTGGTTTGCTTTTAGTTGTGACAAAAGTATAGTTATGAGACTATATTTACGGCAGTTTCTGTTTTTAAAAGATTTTGGCCTATTTATGCGTTTTCAAGGCCCGAGCTTCTTTAAAATAGAAGGAAAACGTCATTCCGGACAACTTTCGTGTTTTAACTTTTTGATGATTCGGACCAGAAGTACCACTTTTAAAAAGACAGAACTGAAAACAGCTTGTACATGGTAGTTTTGGCGTTTAGGTTTCGCTAACTTCTTTTACTTATAACTTTTGACTTGTTTGTCCATTTCGGGTGATTCAAATTGCTATGTTTACCTTTTTATCTTGTCTACCATATTATGTAAGTTAGAAAGTCCTTATGTTACTGTTTTTAATGGTCTCACATGTGTAGAATATGACTAGTTTACTAGTTTGTTACCTTTATGACAATATGTGAATTAAAACAAGTGGTTGAGTATATGTACATCATGAATCAACATAGTAACTATATATATACCATGAAATAGTTAAGATTATGAATAATAAAGATGAGATGATGGTGGTGATAAGTTGCTTACAACTTTTGGCTTTCAATAAGAAAGGAGTAACTTAGTAAGGATCGGACTTTGATTGATCGCTTAAGACTTTGGATTGAGCTAGCTTTCCACACCTTGGCACCCTTACAAACTTGAAGAGTTGGTGATGAAGTACTAAGTAACTTGAGTGGATTTAAACTCAAGAAGATCACTTAAACTTGCTAGAGATTTGATGTAGAAGCTTGATCTTTGGAACTTCCTTGCATAAACTTGGAGTTTATGGATCAAATGATGGAAGATATGTATGATTTGTGATATGAACGACCCAAAACAGATTGTGAGGGTTCTTAGGATGCATATCACTTGCTATTTATAGGAGGGTAAGTTTGGTTAACCATATATTGGGTTAATTATTAACCATGGTTAGGTTAGGAAACTTGTAAAGATCTAAATGAACCATGGTTAGGATGATGCCACCAAAATGATGACTCCCCCTAAGTCGGCCAAGACATGATAAGATGATTTAGGTGGTTATTTTTTTTATCTTATCTTGAGTTTAGAGTAAGTTTTGGTTCCGTTAAATGCCAACCGTAAGTCGTTAAGCCATAAAACGTAAAACCGGGTATCGTAAAAATACTGAAACTTGTAGGAATGAAGAGACTCATCATTATACTCCATCTAAAAATATAAAATGGGTGATAAGTCTCATTGGGTGCAAAAACGCTTAAAGCGGAAATACGGGTCAAAAAAACGCGTAATCGCAGTTTATCGAAAAGAACGAAATTTCAGAGAAACGACCGTGAATTTATTTAGAGTAGACTAAAATTAGTCTAAAAGTGATATGAGATGTCAAACTTTGGTTTTCGTCATACGCGGGATAACTTTACAGTTATTTGTGAAATTTAAAAGTTACGCGATTTAAGCAAAAATGTAGAACGTACAAGGTTAATTCCTTTATGGTCAAAGGAGGAGGGAAATATGTTTGACTTTTCCAAAAATGTAAAAGTGTCAAAAACATATTAGAAACACAGTGCAGAAATCGTTAAGTCTGGATGTAAGTAGAATTGTTTAAAACGTAAGTTTAGTTTTGTTCTGCTCTGGGCTTATTTGGTAATATTAAAAATAATGAATCTTAAAAATTCTCAAATTAATCATGAGTGATCAAAAATTTATCGATCGAGGAAAATTGTCGGGTTGATTTTCGTTATGTGTGTGATGTTTAAAGCGGTGGACCGTCTAATACGAAACTTTAAAACGATGTTTACTTAATAACTTTTGCGAAAATGATCTAACGATGGTCAAACTCTCAGGTTATTACTAAAATAATTTATCTTACGAGAATGTGAATTAAAAATTTTACGGGATGAATAGTGAAAGTGAGTAGTAAATGTGAATAGTAAAAGTGAATAGTAAATTCTCGAAAATGAAAAGTAACCTAAAAATGCGGGTGGTTACAGTCTCACCCCTTAATGGGAATTCGTCCGGAATTGAGGGTGTGTTACCCGATGTTGAATTGTCTAGGGAAATGTGGATGTATACGCCAAATTCTAATCTTTGTGTCCTCAAGTTTCTAGTCATAGAATGTATTATATAGCATGTGGCTTAAGTTGATAATCTAAAGGGTTTTATTAAAATCTTATAGAGTTCAATATACCTAAAGTTTGATTTTTCCCGATTCTCAAAACGAATCATATCTTATTATATCGAGGCTATCAATAAAACCTTAATTTCTATCATGGAGTTTTTGGTGATAGTGTGCGGCATGGAGCCTAATTTATATTTGTATGGTTTCCTTATTTGTTTCGTGGGTGATCTCTGAATACCTTAGTCCAGCAAATGGTTAACTAACACTTTCGTCTATATAGTGTCTCAAATGGAATAGTTTTGTTGTTGTTAGGTTAACTGTTGTTAATCAAAGGTGTAAGATATTGTTGATATGAAATAGTTTATAATGATGTTGTAGGAAAGTATTGCTAGAGGCAAGTGTTTATCCAAACCATTTCCAAATTTGATCATGTCTTAGGTGGTTTTAGGATGAAGGCTATATCGTATAGTGTTTATGTCTACTAGTGTTTGAAAGAAATGTGGTACTGTGAAGTTTTACAAATTGAATTTCAATGGGGTTCAGATAATGATGTGATATGTTGACGATTAGAAGAGTGTAGCGTATGTTTACCATTTTTCTTAGGTAGAGATGTCAAGTTTGTTTTAAAATCAAAAGTGAATGATGGAATGATATCCTTGAAATCTAATCAGGCTAGTACTTCTAAGGAATGACGAGAAGATTTGACGAGTATCCCAAGATAGTAGTTCGGATTATCTCATAAATGAAAACTTCAAGAATGAAATTAGGTAGTATAAATAAGATGTTAAGATTTTGCTGAGTGGTAAGACACTATCGTGTCGCTAGATCTTTTTAATGAATTCTGGTGGTTTATCGAGTTTAAGTAGGAAATTAACCTGAATATAACCCTTGTATAATGTTCTCAGTGTTTGAAGAATTTAAGTCGAACATAGTTAATCAGACTATGTTCCAATACCCCTAGGTTAAATATAGGTGATTAGGCTATATTTAGCGGAGGTTCGATAAAATTTTCAAATACCTAAATTAGGTATACTTGTGATATGTCCATAGCTTTTGAGAAATTGTCCACTAAGCAAAGGCGATATCAAACCATCCATTGCAAGTCCCCGCCATAAAAGACTTGTAACCTATGTTTTCACATTCAATTGCATAGAAGATAGTATGGGTAGATACGTGTGGAAAGGAAATCTTGAGTAATCCTAAAATAGTCCATACTTGGCTAGCATTACGGACCTTTAACAATGAAGGTTTCAGAAGAGAATTTTGATGAATGTAGAGAAAGTTGCTGAACTTCAGCTTTTGTAGATGATGGGTCACTTTGTCCTTTAGAAATCCTATTTCTTTTATTTCCATTAGGGAAATTGATAGACTATGACGGGTTTCATGCAAAACGATATCATATAATGTTTTGAAGATAATTTTTAGAGACTATTGTATAACTTACAATATCTGAGGAGTAGTTGAGACCATTGTGCACTCAAAATAACCGTAGAAATAGTTGAGACCATTGTGTAACTCACAATGTCTAGGAAATAATAGAGACCATTGTGTAACTCACAATGTCTAAGAAATGATGGAGAGATCATTGTGTAACCCACAATGTCTTGAGAAGTGATGAAGAGACCATTGTGTAAACCACAATGTCTTGAGAAATGATAGAGAGATCATTGTGTAACCCACAATGTCTTGAGAAATGATGCAGAGACCATTGTGTAACCCACAATGTCTGGGAAGTAGGAAAGACCATTGTAGTCAGTTACAATGTCTTGGATAAAGTTTCGTAATCCTAAAAAGCACGAGTAGATGCATGATTGGGAGATTAGGAAAATATGATTGTTCCGTAATGCCTTAGAATAGGCATACGTAGATAAACGATTACGCGATAACGTTTATTTAATAGGAAAATAAACGTTTTATGAAAATACAAAACCATGCATGAATTAATATGATGATAATGATGCTAATGATATGTAGACTAAACATAGTCTATATGAAATACCCTTGATGATTGTTTATGAATTCGCAGCTAAACCCCTAAGGTTACGCGAATTTAATACTTGTAAACTTAGTTTACGATAAACGATGAAATAGTAAATGTCAGAAATGACCGGAAATTGAGAATTGTGACATTAAAATGAGGTCCCAGTCGGTTCCATTGTTTACAAAATACATTAAATGGGTTTTCGAATAATAATAAAATTTATAGCCTTCTTGAGTATTCGTGCTTCTCCGTGCCAGCCTCGTACAATATGGACCTGAAATACATGCTTAAAACTGTCAACACAAAGGTTGAGTGAAATTCATAGAGTTTAGGAAATCAGTTGAACACATAATGTTTGTGTGGGTACGTTGTTATACACCCATAATGTTGAAAACAAAACAAATATTATTGCACTAAGCTCATGATACGAAAACGTTAATTTTGTCATATAATAGTAACCGATGCCCTAATAGGTAATTTGCCAATAAACCTATAGATGTTCAAATAGAGTGCGTTTGTTTGCCTACCTGGTCAACACAAACGGGATTTGTCATTCCCGATAGATCTATCCACATTATTCGCGTTCACTCACAAGTGATTAATGGTTCATGATAATAGGGACTTAAGATTGGCAATAGTGGTACTTAGTGCAACTAATATATTCAAGTATAATTTGAAAGCAATGTGTTCGATTTAAAATAAAGCATGTATTTCCCCCAAAGATTTGTAAAACAAATAAGTAATAAAAAGTGGGGCTATGAACTCACCTCAAAGTAAATGATAGCAAATGTATAATGAGAATGATGGATATGCCGTAGAACTTCTCGAGCAACCTAAAATAGAATGTTGCGACTTAGGTTAGGAATAATGTTTAGGAAAACATAAACCATCCTATATACGTCTCTATGTTGATCATGATGTAGTACATGGTATTTGTGTATGTCATTTATAGAAATGGTCTAGTTGTGAAAACATGTTTAGTTTATAGATATCATACTACCGTTCGGGCCATCATAATTCAGAGGTCATGCAAGAACGTCGAGGAGCTAGGACACTTTAAATTGTAAATCCAACAACTCGTCGATACGTTTTACTCAAATGAACCCCTCACATGAAGCTCCCTAGTTTTGTAGTACTTAGTAGATAAAACATAGATTTTGAATGAAGATTGTTATATAAATAAGTTTATCATGTTTTTACAAGTATCTAGTTTTTACAAGTTCTCGTCGTTTTCATAAATATGATCACCTTAGTTAACGGTCTTGGGTAAACAAGCCTTAAGGCTTTAGCCATGGCCTTGCCGTGACTTTGGTCTTGACTACCATAGTCTTGAGACTTAGCTTTGTCCTTAGACGTAGCCGTGGTCTTGCCTTATGGCCATTAGGCCTCTTGGTTTGCTTTTAGTTGTGACAAAAGTATAGTTATGAGACTATATTTACGGCAGTTTCTGTTTTTAAAATATTTTGGCCTATTTATGCGTTTTCAAGGTCCGAGCTTCTTTACTATTGAAGGAAAACGTCGTTTCGGACAACTTTCGTGTTTTAACTTTTTGATGATTCGGACCAGAAGTACCATTTTTAAAACGGCAGAACTCAAAACAGCAAGCTATTGGCAGTTTCGGCGTTTAGGTTTCGCTAACTTCTTTTGCTTATAACTTTTGACTCGTTTGTCCGTTTCGGGTGATTCAAATTGCTATGTTTACCTTTTTATCTTGTCTACCATATTATGTAAGTTAGAAAGTCCTTATGTTACTGTTTTTAATGGTCTCACATGTGTAGAATATGACTAGTTTACTAGTTTGTTACTTTTATGACAATATGTGAATTAAAACAAGTGATTGAGTATATGTACATCATGAATCAACATAGTAACTATATATATAGCATGAAATAGTTAAGATTATGAATAATGAAGATGAGATGATGGTGGTGATAAGTTGCTTACAACTTTTGGCTTTCAATAAGAAAGGAGTAACTTAGTAAGGATAGGACTTTGATTGATCGCGAAAGACTTCGGATTGAGCTAGCTTTCCACACCTTGGCACCCTTGCAAACTTGAAGAGTTGGTGATGAAGTACTAAGTGACTTGAGTGGATTTAAACTCAAGAAGATCACTTAAACTTGCTAGAGATTTGATGTAGAAGCTTGATCTTTGGAACTTCCTTGCATAAACTTGGAGTTTATAGATCAAATGATGGAAGATATGTATGATTTGTGATATGAACGACCCAAAACAGATTGTGAGGGTTCTTAGGATGCATATCACTTGCTATTTATAGGAGGTTAAGTTTTGTTAACCATATATTCGGTTAAATATTAACCATGGTTAAGTTAGGACACTTGTAATGATCTAAAGGAACAATGGTTGGGATTTTGCCACCAAAATGATGACTCCCCCCCCTTAGGTTGGCCAAGTGAAGATAAGATGACTTAGGTGGTTAGTTTTGGTATTATCTTGGTTACTGGTGAGTTTTGGTTCCGTGAAATGCCAACCGAAGCCATAAAACGTAAAACCGGGTATCGTAAAAATACGAAACTTGTGGGAATGATGAGACTCATCATTATACTCCATATAAAAATATAAAATGGGTGATAAGTCTCATTGGGTGCAAAACGCTGCTTAAAGCTGGAAATACGGGTAAAAAACGCGTAATACGCAGTTTTTCAGAAAAGAACGAAATTTCAGGGAAACGATCGTGAATTTATTTAGAGTAGACTAAAATTAGTCTAAAAGTGATATGAGATGTCAAACTTTGGTTTTCGTCATACGCGGGATAACTTTACAGTTACTCGTGAAGTTTAAAACTTACGCGATTTAAGCAGAAATGTAGAACGTACAAGGTTAATTCCTTTATGGTCAAAGGCGGAGGGAAATATGTTTGACTTTTCCACAAAATGTAAAAGTGTCACAAACATATTAGAAACACAGTGCCGGAATCGTTAAGCCCGGATGTAAGTAGAATTGTTTAAAACGTAAGTTTAGTTTTGTTCTGCGCTGGGCTTATTTGCCTACCCGGTCAACACAAACGGGATTCGTCAATCCCAATAGGCCTATCCACAATATTCGCTTTCACTCGCAAGTGATTAATGGTTCATGATTGTAGGGACTTAAGATTTGCAATAGTGGTACTTAGTGCAAATAATACATTCAGATAAGCATACAGTTTGAAAGCAATGTGTTCGTTTTAAAATAAAGCATGTATCTCCCCCAAGAGTTTGTAAAACAATTAAGTAATAAAAAGTGGGGCTATGAAGTCACGGTAATCAGTAAAAGTTTAGAGTACTTATAAAAGTATATGAAAATATTTGAGCATCTATAGGTTTAATGGCAAATTACCTATTAGGGCATCGGTTACTATTTTATGACAGCTGTTAACGTTTTCGGTATCATGAGCTTAGTGCAATAATATCTCTTTTGGTTTTCAAACCATTGGTGTTAATTTATAACTCACACTACAAACATTATGTGTTCAACTGATTTCCTAAACTCTATGAATTCACTCAACCTTTGTGTTGACAGTTTTAAGCATGTATTTCAGTCCATAATATCGGAAGTCAGTAAGAGCAAGGACTAGATCAAGAAGGCTATAAATTTTATTATCATTTGAAAATCAATTTAATGTATTTTGTAAACATGGAACCATCTGGGACCTCATTTTTGTAAACTCGGATATTTATATAAATCGAATGATAAATCTTTTAAAACGACTCCATTAGAGTACGTTTTCTATTGTTATGACTGTTGTGCCATGAAGTAACACTCAGTTTGAATTCCGCTGCGTATCACGAAATTGGGGGTGTTACAGATTTGAAAATAACGAATTACGCGTTTTTGACCCGTATTTCCAGCTTTAAGCAGCGTTTTTGCACCCAATGAGACTTATCACCCATTTTATACTTTTAGATGAAGTATAATGATGAGTTTCATCATTCCTACAAATTTCGTATTTTTACGATACCCGGTTTTACGTTTTATGGCTTCGGTTAGCATTTAACGGAACCAAAACTCACTCTGTAACCAAGATAATACCAAAACTATCCACCAAAGTCATCCTATCTTATCATGAACGAAATTAGGGGATTCATCACCTCGGTCAAAATCCTAAGCATGCTTTCTTTAGATCATTACAAGTGTAAATTTAACCATGGTTAGTTTTTAACCCAATATATAGTTAACCATATTCTCTAGCCTATAAATACCAAGCTAAATCACTTTATTTTTCTTGCACCACCCCTTTCTTAACATCTAAAGTCCTAAACCTAAAGGCATTTCTTATAGATCTTGTAAGAACATTCATGTGTTCTTGAAGAAAACTAGCGTTTGATCTTCGTTCTTGGAAGTTTTCAAGAAAGAGTCGTTAAAATCTTCAAATATCTTCAAGTCTCCAAAAAGACGTCGTTATAATCTTCTAATAGCCTTGGTTTTTCAAAGATTGCAAATTCTACCGAAGCTCGCTAATATTTTATTTTTCTATAATACTCAAGCATTCTATTTTAAGGTAAGTATTTATAAAACTCAAACTTATTTAAATACTTATAAACTTTGTTAGTTTATTTATTGTATTTATAAACTCTTAATATATCATATAATCAAGTAATCAAAAATACATGTTTTACGTATAAGCACTACAACACTAGAGAACTTCATGTGAGGGGTTCATTTGGGTAAACGGATCGACGAGTTCTTTGGATTTACGATTTAAAGTGTCCTAGCTCCCGAACGTTCTGCATGACCTCTGAATTATGATGGCCCAACGGTAGTAATGATATCTATAAACTATATATGTTTTCACATATTAAAGATCTTTCTATAAACACCAAATGATAATTGACTACATCATGATCAACATAGAAATATATATAGAATGGTTTATGTTTTCCTAAACATTATTCCAAACCTAAGTCGCAATAATCTATTTTAGGTTGCTCGTAGAAGTTCTCACGGCATATCCATCATTCTCATTATACATTTGATATCATTTATTAAGGTGAGTTCATAGCCCCACTTTCTATTACTTAATTGTTTTACAAACCCTTGGGGGAGATACATGCTTTATTTTAAACCGAACACATTGCTTTCAATTTACCTATTAGGGCACGTACCGACATTTTCACCAATTAATTTTGGAACACGTTAACGCCTTGATTGCATGATGCTTAGTCTAATAATAACTGTTTTGCTTTCAAACCATTGGTGTGAATTTATAACTCACACTACAAACATAATGTGTTCAACCATCAAACAAACTCTATGAATTTCACTCAACCTTTGTATTGACAGTTTTAAGCATGTATTTCAGGTCCATATTATACGAGGCTGGCACGGAGGAGCATGGATACTCAAGAGGGCTATAAATTTTATTATCATTCGAAAACCAATTTAATGTATTTTGTAAACTTGGAACCATCTGGGACCTCATTTTTGTAAACTCTGATATTTATATATATTGAATGATAAATCTTTTAAAACAACTCCATTAGAGTACGTTTTCTATTGTTATGACTGTTGTGCCATGAAGTAACACCGCTTTGAATTCCGTTGCGTATCACGAAGTTGGGGGTGTTACAGATTGGTATCAGAGCCACAATTATAGAGAAACGGGTCTAATTGAGACTTAAACTATAACTACTTTTACAAACAAAAACATTTTATAGCCTTCCGTTCTCCGTGCCTTCCATCCTCCAGACGATTATGTGACTTTTGAACATTTTAAGCTACAAAAACATACTAGTATATTGACATATACACTCGACATATTTTCAATTATTTTAGCTAAATGATAGACTAAACGTATCTGTGTATGTCTATTCTAAGGCATTACAGCACATCGTATTTTCCCAATCATGTATCTACTTGTGCATTTTAGGATTACGAAACTTCCTCCAAGACATTGTAAATCCTACAATGGTCTTTCCTACTTCCTAGACATTGTGAGATACAATGGTTTCATTCATATTTCAAGACATTGTGAGATACAATAGTCTCTATTACATTCTTAGACATTTGTAGAATCCTACAAAGGGTCTCTATTACATTCTCGCATTAATCGTAAATCCTACAGTGGTCTCTATTACATTCTCGACACTATAAATCCTACAATGGTCTCATTTATTTCTTAAGACATTGTAAGTTCTGAATGATCTCTCCATCATTTTCTTAAGACATTGTGAGTTACACAATGATCTCTCCATCATTTCTCAAGACATTGTGAGTTACACAATGGTCTAATTTACTTCACAAACATTGTAAGTTATACAAAGTCTCTAAAAATTATCTTATAAACATTATATGATATAGTTTTACATGAAACCCGTCACAGTCTATCAATTTCCCTAATGGAAATTCAAGAAATAGGATTTCTAAAGGACAAAGTGACTCATCATCTACAAAAGCTGAAGTTCAGCAACTTTCTCTACCTTCATCAAATTCTCTTCTGAAACCTTCATTGTTAAAGGTTCGTGATGCTAGCCAAGTATGGACTATTTTAGAATTACTTAAGATTTCCTTTCCACACGTATCTACCCATATTATATTCTATGCAATGGAATGTGAAAACATAGGTTACAAGTCTTTTATGGCCAGGACTTGCAACTGAATGGTTTGATATCGCCTTTGCTTAGTGGATAATTTCTCAAAAGCTATGAACATATCACAAGTATACCTAATTTAGGTATTTGGAAAATTTATCGAACCTCGGCTAAATATAGCCTAATCACCTATATTTAACCTTGGGATAGTGGAACATGGTCTGATTAACTACGTTCGACTTAAACTTTTCAAACACTCAGAACAGTTATACAAGGGTTATATTTAGGTTAATTTCCTACTTAAACTCTATAAACCACCAGAATTCATTAAAAAGTTCTAAAGACACGATAGTGTCTTACCACTCAGCAAAATCTTAACATCTTATTTATACTACCTAATTTAATTCTTAAAAGTTTTCATTTATGAAATAATCCTAACTACGATCTTTGGATAGTCATCAAATCTTCTCGTCATTCCTTAGAAGTACTAGCCTGATTAGATTTCAAGGATATCATTCCGCCATATTCCTTTAAAAATTCACTTTTAAAACAAACTTGCCATCTCTACCTAAGAATAATGGTAAGCGTCTTGGACTCTTCTAATCGTCAAACATATCACATCATTATCTGAACCCCATTGAAATTCAGTGTGTAAAACTTCACAGTATCACGTTTCTTTGAAACACTAGTAGACATAAACACTATACGATATAGCCTTCATCTCGAAACCACCTAAGACAGTTTCAACTTTGGAAATGGTTTGGATAACCACTTACCACTAGCAAGACTTTTCTACAACATCATTACAAACCATTTTACATCAACAATATCTTACACCTTTGATTAACAACAGTTACCCTAACAACAACAAAACTATTCCATTTTGAGGCACTATATAGACGAAAGTGTTAGTTAACCATTTCTCTGAACTAAGGTGTTTACGGATCACCCACGAAACAATTAAGGAAACCATACAAATATAAATTAGGCTCCATGCCGCACAATATCACCAAAAACTCCATGTTAGAAATTAAGGTTTTATTGATAACCTCGATATAATAAGATATGATTCGTTTTGAGAATCGGGAAAAGCCAAACTTTAGGTATATTGGACTCTATAAGATTTTAACCAAACCCTTTAGGTTATCAACTTAAGCCACATGGTACATAATACATTCTATGACCAAAAACTTGAAAACACAAAGATTAGAATTCGGCGCATACAACCACATTTCCCTAGACAATTCCACATCGGGTAACACACCCTGAATTCCGGGACGGAATTCCCATTAAGGGGGTGAGACTGTAACCACCCGCATTTTTAGGTTACTTTTCATTTTCGAGAATTTACTATTCACTTTTACTATTTACATTTACTATTCACTTTCACTATTCATCCCGTAAAATTTTTAATCCAAATTCTCGTAAGATAAATTATTTTAGTAATAACCGAGATTTCACCAGCGTTAGATCATTTTCGAAAAAGTTATTAAGTAAACATCGTTTTAAAGTTTCGTTTTAGACGGTCCACCGTTTAAACATCACGCGTATAACGAAAATCAACTCTGACAATTTTCCTCGCATCAGATAAATTTTAGATCACTCATGATTAATTTGAGAATTTTTAAGATTTATTATTTTAATATTACCAAATAAGCCGAACAAAACTAAACTTACGTTTTAAACAATTGTATTTACATCCGGACTTAACGATTCCCGCAGTGTTTCTAATATGTTTTTTGAAACTTTTACATTTTTTAGAAAAGTCAAACATATTTCCCTCCTCCTTTGACCATAAAGAAATTAAGCTTGCACGTTCTACATTTTTGCTTAAATCGCGTAACTTTTAAACTTCGCGTATAACTGTTAAGTTATCCCACGTATGGCGAAAACCACATTTTGACATCTCATATCACTTTTAGACTAATTTTAGTATACTCTAAATAAATCCACGGTCGTTTCCCTGAACTTTCGTTATTTTCGATAAACTCTGAATACGCTGTTTTGACCGTATTTCCAGCTATAAGCAGCGTTTTTGCACCCAATGAGACTTATCACCCATTTTATATTTTAGATTTAAGCGAGTTTAAGCATCATTCCTATTTTTTTTACGATACCCGGTTTTACGTTTTATGGCTTCGGTTAGCATTTAACGGAATCAAAACTCACTCCGTAACCAAGAT
Organism: Chrysanthemum makinoi; assembly: GCA_910596185.1. Lineage (NCBI taxonomy): Eukaryota > Viridiplantae > Streptophyta > Magnoliopsida > Asterales > Asteraceae > Chrysanthemum > Chrysanthemum makinoi. The sequence continues at coordinate 234,398,228 of OU343222.1, read as the reverse complement.
AATACCAAAACTATCCACCAAAGTCATCCTATCTTATCATGAACGAAATTAGGGAGTCATCACCTTGGTTTCAAAATCCTAAGCATGCTTTCTTTAGATCATTACATGTGTAAATTTAACCATGGTTAGTTTTTAACCCAATATATAGTTAACCATATTCTCTAGCCTATAAATACCAAGCTAAATCACTTTATTTTTCTTGCACCACCCCTTTCTTAACATCTAAAGTCCTAAACCTAAAGGCATTTCATATAGATCTTGTAAGAACATTCATGTGTTCTTGAAGAAAACTAGCGTTTGATCTTTGTTCTTGGAAGTTTACAAGAAAGAGTCGTTATAATCTTCAAATATCTTCAAGTCTCCAAAAAGACGTCGTTATAATCTTCTAATAGCCTTGGGTTTTCAAAGATTGCAAATTCTACGTCGAAGCTCCGCTAATATTTTATTTTTCCATAATACTCGAGCATTCTATTTTAAGGTAAGTATTTATAAAACTCAAACTTATTTAAATACTTATAAACTTTGTTAGTTTATTTATTGTATTTATAAACTCTTAATATATCATATAATCAAGTAATCAAAAATACATGTTTTACGTATTAAGCACTACAACACTAGGGAACTTCATGTGAGGGTTCATTTGGGTAAACGGATCGACGAGTTGCTGGATTTACGATTTAAAGTGTCCTAGCTCCTCGAGCGTTCTTGCATGACCTCTGAATTATGATGGCTCGAGCGGTAATGCGATATCTATAAACTAATTATGTTTTCACATATTAAAGATCTTTCTATAAACACCAAATGATAATTGACTACATCATGATCAACATAGAAATATATATAGAATGGTTTATGTTTTCCTAAACATTATTCCAAACCTAAGTCGCAATATTCTATTTTAGGTTGCTCGTAGAAGTTCTCACGGCATATCCATCATTCTCATTATACATTTGATATCATTTATTAAGGTGAGTTCATAGCCCCACTTTCTATTACTTAATTGTTTTACAAACCCTTGGGGAGATACATGCTTTATTTTAAACCGAACACATTGCTTTCAAATTCTATACTTATCTGATTGTTATTAGCACTAAGTTGCCGCATTTGCCAAACTTAAGCCCCTTAATCATGAATCATTAATCACTATGTGAGAGTGGGCACGAATATTGTGAATAGATCTATTGGGATTGACGAATCCCGTTTGTGTTGGCCCCGTTAAAGGCAAACAAACGCACTATATTTGAGTAACATTAGGTAAAAATGGCAATTTACCTATTAGGGCACGTACCGACATTTTCACCAATTAATTTTGGAACACGTTAACGCCTTGATTGCATGATGCTTAGTCTAATAATAACTGTTTTGCTTTCAAACCATTGGTGTGAATTTATAACTCACACTACAAACATAATGTGTTCAACCATCAAACAAACTCTATGAATTTCACTCAACCTTTGTGTTGACAGTTTTAAGCATGTATTTCAGTCCATATTATACGAGGCTGGCACGGAGGAGCATGGATACTCAAGAGGGCTATAAATTTTATTATCATTCGAAAACCAATTTAATGTATTTTGTAAACTTGGAACCATCTGGGACCTCATTTTTGTAAACTCTGATATTTATATATATTGAATGATAAATCTTTTAAAACGACTCCATTAGAGTACGTTTTCTATTGTTATGACTGTTGTGCCATGAAGTAACACCCAGTTTGAATTCCGTTGCGTATCACGAAGTTGGGGGTGTTACAGAATATGGATACCGAATGATAAAGAGCTCAAAAGTTGTTGCTTGGTGAGGCTCATAAGTCAAAATATTCCATTCACCCAGGTGCCACCAAGATGTATTATAATCTTAAACCAATTATTGGTGGCCAGGTATGAAAAGAGACATTGTAAAATATGTCGAGCAGTGTCTTACTTGTCTCCAAGTTAAGGCAGAACATCAACAACCTTATGGTAAGCGACAACCTCTCAAGATTCCTGTGTCAAAATGGGAAAGGATTACTATGGATCTTATCACGAAATTACCCAAGACACCGCGGCAACATGATGGTATATGGGTGATTGTAGATAGTTTAACAAAGAGTGCGATTTTCCTTCCTATTAAGGAATCGATGTACTCAGAAGCTCTCACGGAGTTGTATCTTTGTGAAGTAGTGGCCAGACATGGAGTGCTCAGATTTACTTCTAGATTCTGGAAGAAATTTCAAGAGAATCTAGGTATTCGTGTCCATTTTAGCACAGCTTATCATCCGCATACAGATGGTCAGAGTGAAAGGACCATTCATACATTAGAAGATATGCTTCGAGCCTGTGCTATTGACTTCGGTGGTAGTTGGGATAAGTACTTAGCGCTAGCAGAATTCTCGTACAATAACAGTTATCACTCCAGTATCAAGATGCCTCCATAAGAGATGTTTGTATGGAAGGAAATGTCAAACTAATATATGTTGGGGTGAGATTGGGCAAAGAGAATTAGCCAGTTCTGATGTTGTCCAACAAACGAATGAAAAGATTGATCAGATCAAAGAAAGGCTTAAGATGGCCCAGGATCGACAGAAGTCCTATGAGGTTAAGAGGAGACGACCAATAGAATTTCAGGTCGGTGATCGTGTTATGCTGAAAGTTTCCCCATGGAAGGGTGTTATCCGTTTCGGGAAGGGTGGAAAGCTAGGACCACGTTACATTGGTCCATTCAAAATAGCTGACAGAGTTGGAAAGGTAGCGTGCTGTGTTGAGTTACCAGATGAGTTAAACAACATACATAATCCTTTCCACGTGTCTCATCTACGAAAATGTCTAGCAGATGAGGCAGAGTATGTCCCTCTAGCGGACATAGTAGTTGATGAGAAACTTGGCTACGTTGAAGAGCCGGTAGAGATTGTTGACACCATGGTCAAGAAACTCAGAAAAAGAGAGGTCCTCCTTCTTAAAGTCAGATGGAAGCACAAAAAGGGGATAGAGTATACATGGGAACCCGAAGAGGATCTCATCAAATACTACCCCGCTTTTTATCAGGAACGGTTTGTGAGGACACAAACCGAATAAGTGGGGGAGAGTTGTAACACCCCAACCTTTCAGGTAATGATTACTTTTATATTCTTATAAGGACCTCTCATGAAGTGAAGTTAAAGTAATTAGGAATATCTTTGCAATAGTCCTGCAACCAGGGACTAAACTTGTCAAATTGGTCAAAATTGTAAATATAACTATTTAACTTACTTCATTCCCAGAAAAAACAAAATTTCCAGAAATCTCTCCCTCCTTCTACAGCTACAATACGACATACTCTCATTTATCTCTTTGTGATTCTTAGGTTTTAATTCAAGTTAGTTTTGAGCAAGATATCATCCTACATAAGCTTATAAATGAATAGGCTAGGGTTTCCATCATCTAATTTAAGGTCAAAATCATGTCTTGATTCTTATTTCACATTTTAGAGCTACTTTTTGATGGATAATGCTTAATGATTAAGTCTTTATGCTACAAGAACTTTACATAATTATGTGAATATATGATTTTCAAGAAATCATCAAGAACCCTAGTAATTGTGTATAAATGATTAGCCAAATGATGGGTAGCCTATTTAGATGTTATAACACCATTTTATGGTGTTAAATTTCAGAAATCATGTTGGTATGGTTACATAAGCCATGAACCAAACACCCCTTTATGGCTTATTTATTCTTTAGTGCTTATTATAATAAGCCTAGTCATGTTCTTAATAAGCTCCATGTAATTCATATATTCCTAGTTTATACGGGTTAGTTGGGGACATCTTATAAGGAGCTCGTGATTCTACTCAAGCGACTTTGAGGTGAGTAACATATTTAAGTATAGAAGTGGGTCCTTAGTAACCCGTTAGTGCACCATTCTAATTGTGGTATTCACGTTCATGTTCATGTAGTATACTCGAGTTACGACTTCATGGTGTTATAATTATACGTTATGTGCCTAAATGAGTTACTCATAGTATGTTTATAAGTGAATTATGTTAAACGGGTCAAAACAGCCCCAAATGACCCGTTTGGATTTCGTTAAGTATTTTTAGCCTAAATATTATAACATTATTTGTATAGCGTCCTAAGTGGGCGACACAGCTAAATTAGCCGTCCTAAGTGGACGATTTGCATAATTATATGCATTATGACCCAAAAGATGGGTATAGACGTCCTAAGTGGACGACATGTGTTATTATGTCATGACATGCTCCTAAAGGGAGCTTAGACGTCCTAAGTGGACGACCGAGCCTTTATTAGTATCTCATTTTGTAAAATGAGACTTACACATCCTAAGTGGATAACCAGTGTGTATAGCGGCTCAAAGTCATGGAGTATATGACTTAGACGTCCTAAGTGGACGACTAGAACATTTTCAGTTATACTGAACCAATATGGGTTCACAAGGTCCTTAGTGGGTGACTAGTATATAATAACAAACAAGTACTCATTGTCTATGAAGCAACCATAATATCATGCCATGTTATGATTAGTATGTTTTATATGTTAACTCACTAAGCATTGTGCTTACATTGCTTTGTTGTACTTGTTATAGGTGAAGCTAGTGGTAGTGCTACGAAGGGTACGAAGACCGAGAACTAGACCTTGGTGGGATACTTGGGTAATGAGCCTTTTCCCTACACGCTCTCTTACCAAGAAATGCCCTAGGTTGTATGCTTTTTTGTATGAACATATAAACTCATGGTTATGTGATAATCAAGTAGATAAGTAGTTTCTTTTATAGTTTAAAGGGTGTTTGGCATAGTGTCATTCTTGCCCATTTTGATCATGTACGGGTCAAGGTAGATGATATATGTTATGTACAGTTTTATGTGTTAATATAAATGTTGGTGTTAATATTATATCAGTTCATTTAAAAAAAAAATCTCTAGCCTGGGTGTTTCACATCGGGTCCTTTGTCACCCCGGTCTCACGGTCTACCACACGAGAAGGGGAAGAAGAAGTAGTGGTAGGAACCGTGGGTCCATCGTAAGCTACACCACTTCGGGTGGTGATCGCTTTCATGTCACCTCTCGGGTTGGGAATCGTGTTACTCGGAAGAGTACCGGAACCCGAGGGTTGAGAAGAAGAGGTAGAAGGTTGATTTGACTGAAAGAAACTAGTAAACATATTCATCATTTCATTCATTTGCTTATTATGGATAGTATCAATCTTATTGCTCAAGATGTTGATCTGAGTCTGCATCGTATTAACGGTGTTATCGGTGCTTTTGACGTAATTTGCAAAATCATTGTTCGGAGTAACTTGATGAGGTGGTTGATAAGGTTGTTGAGGAGGTGGTTGGTAAACTTGAGGTGGAGGAGCTTGGTAGTTTTGATTACCATGATTGACATTAGCTCCTCGGTTTTGATTATCAGATTGGTTTTGATAACGGTTTTGATTTTGTTGTGGAACGGGTGCAAAACAGGGTGGTCCCATTTGGTTGGCACGGAATCCTTGATTCTGATGTTGAATTGGATTAGCGGCAGCTACAGAAGCATTTCCGCCATTGATTTGAATGCAGCCTTAGAGTGAGAACAGGAAACAAAGAAGAAGGAAGAGATTCCTCCTAAAAGAAAGGTGGAGCGGGCTAGTTCTTCTAGGAAGAAAGTTAAGTCGAATGAGGCTTATCCTAGCACGGGGGGGGGGGGGGGGGGGGGTAGGATCTTTCTACATTGTGCGAATTGTTAAAGGTTTCACCTAGGAGAATGTCATGCAGGTAGCAAGACCTGCTACAGTAGCGGTGAGCCTGGTCACATCAGTAAAGATTGTACAAAACTAGTTCAAGTTTGCAGGAGATGTTATTATCCGAAGTACACAACTGAGTCTTGTCCCAATGTCACTTCCTCCTCCGCGTCAGCAAGAGCCTAGGAGGAATACAGATAGGCGAGAGGCGTCATCCACCTCTAGACCTTCAGGAGCCCCTGGCTTTCCTACTGTTCAAAGACCACATAGACCACCAGCCCGCGTTCATCAGATGACTATAGATGAAGTTAAAGAAGCATACAACGTTGTGACAGGTACCTTCTTTGTGAATCTATTACCTGCTCGTGTGCTATTTGATTCTGGTGCAGATAGATATTTTGTATCCGATAGGTTTAGTAGGAGATTTTTTGTTCTGATTATTCAGATTAAGCCACCACTAGATGTGGAAGTAGCTAATAACAAAGTGATACGTGTAACTGATGTCTTCCAGAATTGCGAGATAGAAGTCGATAATGATAAGTATCTAATCGATTTAATTCCCATCCCTATGGGAGAGCTTGATGTAGTTATGGGTATGGACTGGATCGGTATGAGTTTACAGTTATGCCATTTGGTTTGACGAATGCCCCAGCAGATTTTATGGACCTAATGAATCGGGTCTATCGTCCGATGTTAGATAAGTTAGTTATTGTGTTTATTGAATTGGATAAGCAGAAGTTTCGGTAATTGCTTTGACTGGCTCAGATTTTTTACTCTTAAATTATTTCATCATACAATGAATAGCATTAGTGAGCTCATTCAACTCAATCTTCTGAACATAATTGTCGTTGGTAGTGATCTTAGAAACAACCGGTTTGTTTCTAGACGAAAAAACTTTTGACTTGTTCTGAATAATCGTTCAAATATCGGCGGGCATACGACTCAAGATATTGCCACCGGCGGCCGCGTTAAGGGAATCTTGATCGGTCGGAGTTAGAGCATTGTAGAACGTATCAATCTGATGAAGATCGGAAAAACCGTGATTTGTTCATTTTCGTAAAAGTTCCTTAAATCTATCCCATGCTTCACCAAAACTTTCGTCGAATTTTTGTTGAAAATTTGTTATCTGATTTCTTAAACTCGTAATTCTTGACGGAGGGAAGAATTGTTTAACAAAATTCTTAAAAAGGTCTTCCCATGTTGTGATTGAATGAGGGGGTTCTTTCTCAAGCCAAGTCCAGGCTGCCCCCTCAAGGGAAAACGGGAATAATCTTAACTTAATTGACTCATGAGAGACGCCTCGAAAGTTTATAGTAGAAGCTACTTGATTAAACCAACGGATATGTGCGTGGGGCTCCTCTCTCTCAAAACCACAAAAAGGTTTAGACGAAACCAATTGAATCAAATTAGTTTTGAGTTCGAAATTTTCGGAATCAATTGGTGGAACAACGATAGCATCACCATAGCCATCTACGGGAGCTTGAAGTAATTCGGACATTGTTCGAGTATCCGCCATGACGGGTTCTTCAATGATAGTACGTAACTCGGGTACGTCTATTCTTCGATTACGATAACGCCATGACTGAGAACGAGTGCGCATGCACTAAAAATCAAAAATTAAAAAGTAAAAAGGAAAAATAAATTTGAAAAAGGAAAATCTTTTTGGTTTTTATATTTAAGAAAACTTTTGAAAAACAATCTTTTTGGTAACCGTCCCGTCAACCAGTGCTTGGTAACTCTCAAAAGTACACGCAGCGTGGCGGGAAAGAAGAGTGGATCTTTCTTCAGTCTGCAATTTAATGTCAAGACTTCCTTAAACTCCGTGTATAGGTTGTACTTTCAAGGTGAGCCGACCTAACAATTGACGTTTCGATTTCTTTTGTTGGTTTTTTTAATTTTTATGGTTTTGTAAACACTTTAGGAAGAATGTTTTGGTTTATTAGATGTTTTTGGGTTTTTGAAAAAGAAATATTCACAAAAACAAAACAATAACTTCACTCGGGGAAGGATCTTCAAATACATGCGAATCGAGACGGAATTGGAAACTCACTACATGCCCTCCCCGGCAGCAGCGCCAAAAATTGATTCTTAGGAAAGAAACCAATTATAGTATTTGTGGTATTGGGTAACTCAAATGTATTAGATTTGAATCCCCAGATCGTTCCTAGCGAATGATGAATGGAGTTAAAAACTCATGTCGCGTTATTCGGGATTTGAATGTTTAAAAGGATTTTGGTGATTTCTAAACTACGGGGCAAGGAAAAGTAAGGGGAAGCAATTAAAATTTTTAAATCTATGGTGCAAACAAGGAAATTCGACTAATAATACAAATTTATACTAAAAACGCAAATTACGATATTTATAAAACCTATACTAAATTGCAATCTAAGGTAATTAAACTCCTAAAAGTGAACTAATATTTTTCAACAGCTAGAATGTGATTGAAAAATTATCTAAAATTTAAAACTAATTTGTTTTTGGTTTTTCTTGATTTTATTTGACTTAAAAACTATTTTTATATTTTTAAAATTGATTTAAAAAGCTAAAAAAATATTAAAACTCACAATAAAATTACCAAACTATTTTTCAAAAATCTAAATTAACTGAAAATAATTTTCAAAACTGAAATTATATTTTTCTGACTTTTTCTCTATTTTTTATGAATTTAAAACTAATTTAAACTAATTAAATGTCTAGAAAATACTATTTTAACTAAAATAAATCTGGAAAAAATACTTTTTATGCCTTTTTGATTTTTCTAAACCTAAGGAAATTAATTTTGTATTTTTGTGAAACTTTTCTGATTTATTTGAATTAAAAGCTATTAAAAAGTGCTAAAAACTGATTTTTAATCCAGAAAAATAGTAAATGAGCTTGGAAAAGTATGAAAATTTGCAGACAGTTCTAAATGCTACTGAGAAGCTATGAAAATTATGGAAAATAACTAGTGAATGCAGATTATGCTATATGAATGCAAACTGTTATGAATAAGCTAAATGTAAATAAGCTAAAAGCTGAATTAAGCTACCAGAAGCTACACTAAGGTTAAATAAGCTAAAAATAACCTACAGTAATCTAATTCAACTGATTAAGTTCAATTAAGCACAACCTATAAGCAGAAAACACAAATCCAAATTCTGACAACAATAATCCTAAAAGCTCTAAACCCTCTTTTTGCAGCTGATATAATAGCTTGTACACAAGAGCTAATGGAACTATGCCAATTGGAGATTCTAGACAACCTAACAAATTCCTAAATTACCAAATATGAGCTTCAATGGAACTGATATGAGCTATTTAGAAACACAAGAAAAAGCTGTGACAGAATCAGTTTAAGCTGATTCTGTGCACAGGACACTTTTTGTAAACCTGACCATCTTTAAGCACTTATTTAGCTGTTTTAGAAAAATTACAAAACTATTCTAAAAATACTCTGTTATACACCACCAACCAAAGTCCTTAAATCCAAAGTTTCAACTATTTTGAGCTTGAAATGAAGATTTTAAAATTGCAAAAGTAGTGGCTGTTGAGAATTTGACATAATTTTTGACTTTTTGAAAATCCTTATGGTTTGACTTATATGAACTTTGTTTGCTTCCTACTGACTATAAATGATGATCTAAGATGATCTAACACCTAATTAAGCATCCTACACTAAAACTACACCTATATGAAAGCTTATGCAAACTTGTTCCTAACTGATGTTCACATGAAATGGATTTAAAAACTGATTTTGACTTTAGAGAGTATGCAAGTGCGATTTTATGTTCCAATTATCCTAAATGCACCTAAATATGAATGAATCAACTTCAATTGAACACTACACAATTCTCTAATTCACTAAAAGTCACTAATCCAAACACTAGTTAATGAGACTGTTTTGAGATTAATAACACCAAATCATAGATCTAAGTTATACCAAGACTTAAAACAGATTCTAAAACATATTTTAGAGCCAATTAATGCAGAATGATAGATCAAATCAAACAATAACCTCTAACACCACATGATGACAGATTGAATAGTTATGTGTGCAGATTTTAGATTTAATCTAATCAATGATATAAACTACCAACATAAGCTAACAATAGATCAAATTAAGCTAATCTAACATCTATAAGCTGAATATAACAGATCTAAACTAATAAAACAAAATAAAGTAGTTTAGAAGCAAATTAAACAAGCAATTACACTTATTTGAGACCCTAGTTGAACAAGGGCTCCCAAAAGGGCAGCTACAAGCTGCTAGCTTATAAATAAGCTAGGTAATAGTCCATCTTGCCCCTCCATTGCAGGCAACTTCCAAAGCTCTCCCAATTTGCATATGAATTTTGGTATTTTGACTGATTTGAAGTGAAATATGTGAAAAAATGATTATGAACCTAAGATAAACCTATAATAAGCTTATATAAGCTTAATCTAACAGAAACTTAAGCTTGTTGAAGCTTGTAAAAGGATTTGTCATGATTTTTATATTTCAAGTATTTTCTAGATTTTTTTGTGATTTTTGATTTGGGTAGAAAACAAGCTGAAATAAATAGTGAAATAAGCTAAATGGATTTAACTAACAACTAATAAGCACTTTGTGATTGATTAAAACAGTAACTAAGAAATTATGAGAAATTGCACTTTAAACATAAACTTTCATTAACATGAAACTGATTTCAAAGTAAAAATTGAAATACAAAATTACTTAATAATTTGAAAACATATTAAAAGCATAATTTAACACTACAATTCACTACTAAAAACCTACGTACAAGCTATGTGAAATTCGGGGGGTATTTATAGCTGAAATGAGCCCTTTGAAAGCTTCAGGAAGGCATCAATTTGTGCTTTCTTTGACGATTCTCCACCCTTGATCAACATCCCATCATCACTCAAATCATCTCAGCTTTTGATTCCCCTTGATGACATCTCAATAGCCAATGAGAGCGCACCTTGACACACGGATTGCCAAGGTGGCATTCCCATGTGTCCGAATTGTCAGTTGATTGTACGATTCTACCCTTAATTGCAGTAATTATTGTACAAGATAAATTAGGGTTCATGGTCTGGGTAATTAGGGATATTTTGGGCGCGTGTTTTAGTTGGGTGAATTTTTTATTCACATTTGACTTGTATTGACCACAGGTAAAAGGTGGGAGGTCATGGGGCTTTTGACAAGGGATCATGTGGTGAAAGGGTTTAAATGGAAATGGTTTTGACTGGTCAAGTTTTAGTGAAAGGGTTGAAAGGATTTTTGGACCTTTTGTTTTATTTTAAAGATTTAAGTTAAAAGGTTTAATGTAAAAGGTTTTAAATTGTAAATAGGTAAAAGATTAAGGGTAATTTTGGGAAATTGAGCACAAGGGTATATTATGTAATTGTGAAAAAGATGAGGGACCATTGTTGTCATTTTTGAAACTTCAAGGGTAGATTTTGCCAATTATTTAAACTTGATGGACTGAATCCGTAATTCCTTCAAAGTTGAGCATCTAAATCTTCAAATTTACTCAATCTGATTCCCCGGCTTCAGCTTTTGCACTCTCTTTCTTCTCGTGCTCGATTTTTGTCTGATTTGTCTTTCTTTTGTGTGTTTTGCCATATTCGTACCTGCACATGCATAAACTCAAGAAACCAACAAATATTAGGCATAAACGGCTCTTTTCTGATTATTTTGGGTCTATTTTGGTAAAAAAATGGTATGTGTTTTTGCACATACCAATCATCATCATCACTAACATAACTAAAAGTTTCACTCACATTGTCATCACTTAAAGCTTCATGAATTTCACATACCTGTACAAATTTACCTATTTGGATATGCTCAACAGGATTACATATTAAGGAAAACTCTAGGTGGCGACTATTGGCGATTTCCCATGAATTCATCTTTTTCATTCGAATCTCCTAATTTAGTCTTAATCTTATCCCTTATAACGACTCTACTACTGTGGATCATTCTTTGTAATGAGTCCTTGTAGTCGTTGTTTTATTTGGGTGCTGTTTTAGTCTAGTTAGGGTTTCGGTCCTGGTTTACGGTTTCGCTAATAGTTATTGAACCTTTCTGAATTCGCTTTTCATTTATTGTTATCATTAATCATGTGAGTATCTTGGTCATTATGGTGTAACATGGCCCTTTAGGGTTTCGTTTTGTTTGGATTATGTTCGTTTGGCTGCTGGTTTAGGTTTGATTTCTAGGGTTTTATTTTTGTCCCTTTTTTCTATGGATTCTGCTTTGTCTGGGGATAATAAAGGTGTAAAAGGTTCTGGTAATGCTGCTATAGGTCACAAGGGGTCTGACCTGCTGGTTGATGATCCAATACTCAAGTCTATTTTGAAGATAGCTTATCGAAATTTGCCTACTGGTGCGAATAAAGGTATGACGTCTGAAAGTTTGTCATCTCAACCCAATATTGATAATGTTAATGTGACCATAATAGTTGAGGAGGGGGCTGATGGCAGTTTCATGGGTAATAAGGTTGGGCATAATATTGTTAACCAAGGTGAACCTTTGGTTAGTGAATCGAATGCTTGTTCTATTGATGGGAATGCATGTGGGTCTGATGATACGTCTGTACCAAAGGTTGTGCATGAGTCGTCTACTTTTTGTACTTCTCAAGCTAATGCTAATGATAATAAGACGGGGAAAAAGTTTCTCTCTAGCGATTTCCTGCCGCCTTGCAACCCAAACTAATCTGATTCAATACTTCCTATCATACACGGTTGATTTTAATCTTTTCCTTGAGATTATTAGATATCGTGCTAGTTTTTGATTGGTTTGGGTTGCAAGGTTGAATTCTAATCTACCCTCTTTAAACAATTCCACCCAACCGACAATATTTGTTTAATCTCCTCAAGATCGTGGGACGGTGGCTTATAATTATTGTTTATACGATTCAATCTTAATCTTTTTTTTATTAGTTTTTTGGATCATGGGACGGTGGATTTATTTGTTATAGTACGTGCATGAAACTCCATTTTCATTATTTATTATCAATCATTGGTATCTTGGAGTTTGTTTTCATTGGTTTGTGATGTTGACATGCGACATATTATATAATGGATCATCTGCTGTGCTTAACGATTTATGAAACCCTAATTTTTTAGGGTTTCGTATCTTCTTTTTATCGCTGGTGTGTGAACCTGTCGCTTGTTCTTTGAACGGTAACCTTTCTTTTAGGGGTTGTTTGTTGATTGAAATTTCTAGCATGATACTAGTTAGATGAATGTAGGTTTTAAAGAGAGATGGAAGTTATGTTTTAGGGTTCTTGGTGACGGCAAGAACAAGAAACCCTAGGTTTCTAGGGTATTTCTGTTAACGTATATATTTTCTGGTTCACCGCATTGTGATTCATGGAAGTGTGTATGCTATGGAGTTCTGCCTATGAGGTTCTGTTGGTTTCGTGGGTTTCAGGAGATAGCAGTACATGTGGTGGTCACGTGTAATTCTTTTCTTCGTGGTTCTGGGTTTATGATACAACCAATCAGGAGGTTTGGATTGTGATATCAAGAGTATGGGACATGCATGTTTCTATTCGTTGTTTGATGGTTGGTTCGTGAATTGATGTACCGTGTGTTTGTAAACATGGTGTTGGTGCAAATATTACGATATTTAATCTATACCTTCTCATTTGTTTTGTTGATGACAAACATATAACTTGTAATACATAACGTAAAATGTATAAGTTACTTGTAATTATATATTGTCTCAACACCTCTCGATGACTCAAGTCCTTGTATGCTACAACACAGGTTCGTACATGTTTGTTATGTTGCGTTATGATCAAACCCCCAACAAACCATTAAAACATGGTTAGTTAAATAGTTTATGTATAACAACTAGTGTTTACATATTGGGTAAATATATACATAACTAGTATGTATTATAATGGGTAATATAAATGGGTAGAAAACTTAAGTATTTGACCCATTGACCAAATACATTGAATGTAGTTGGGTAAAACCCAAACGTCCATGACCCATACCCAATGTCTAGATACAATGTACCCTTGGTGGGCACTCAAAACCATAGACTATATGCATTGCATCTTGTAGATACATTGAATCTACTTGGTACCCATAACCCATGACCTATACCTAATGTCTAGATACATTGTACCCTTGGTGGGCACTCAAAACCCATGGATCATATCCATAACCCATGGTATTGACCCATACCCATAAGACTAGATACATTGTACTCACTAGATACATTGTATCTAAAGGAATACCCATGGACCAACCCATAACCCATGACCCATAAACAAAAAACCCATGGGTAAAAGGGAGCGTTCCATGGATCCCCAGTAATACACTGGACGGATCCCTCAAGGGAAGGATCTGTGGGATCCGGGGAACAGTGGCTAGTTTTCTTCTATAAATAGTGAGCCACTTCTTACCATTTCTTTACACCTTCACACATAGTTTCTCTCCACCAAATATAGGATATTTAGATCATTAGGAAACATGTAAACCACCCTCATCTCATATGATCATAATGCTTCCAACTCTCATTTGTTGTAAGCATACTCCCGAAGTGATCCTCCAAAGCAAGCTTAGAGATCTTGCTTCCTTACCTACTGAAGTGATCACCCATCACAAGATACAAGCACATGAAGATCTTATACAACAAGCTTGGGAAACTTGTCATCTTCATTCATAGAAGACTAACTACATCATGCTTTGGGTTCTTGATGTTTAGTCTAGGAGTTCATATCCATTAGACACATTGTCTTGGATATTTTCTAGTATCATATTCTTGTATCTATGACTAGACTAGATGGTTTATGTGTTTGTGCCATAAAACACAAGGTTTGTTATGTTGGGCCACAAAACATAACGGGTGTCATAGATGTGTCAAAAGCGTTAGTGAAGAGTGCCGAAGATCCGTGTTGAAGGCATTAGTGAAAGGTGCTGAAGGATCGTGTAAATGACATTAGTGAAGAATGCCTAGATCGTATAATCGATGAGGTGCATCATTATACATATAGTATTTGTTTAGATCCAAGGATGGTGATATCCTTGATGGTGTTGTAACAAGGAGTGGATCTCCTTGAGATTAGGTGTTGTGATGGGTAGTAGTTCCTCCATAGTAATGGAACTAGGTGCTTAGCCTAGTACCTAATAAATGGTAGGCGACGTTGTGTAGGTGTGGTTCACCTTGGAGTGAAAGAACCCGGTGGTTAGCCTAGCATCGTATAAAGGGTAGGCGACGTTGTGATAGGCGTGGTTCGCCTTGGTGTGAAAGAACTCGGTATTAACTTTGTACCGGAAAAAGGTGTAAGCGACGTTGTGAAGGCTTCTCCGCCATAAGGAGTTGGTGTAGTGATTACGAACTCTCGAGTAGGTGACTCGGGGAGTGGAGTAGGGCAAGGAAGGTGTCCTTGTAGCCGAACCACTATAAATCCTCGTGTTGGTTTGTCTATCCTTTTACTTATCGCTTTACTCTTATTCTTGCATTACATTGTTTATTTTCTATGTGGTTGATGTCTATGTTTGTGACACATACTTGGTCTTTCATATAGCACAAACTATATTTAACACTTTACATATTATGACATGCTTGATCAAGAAAAAGCAACCGGACTAATAATGGTGAAACTTGATTTTTAATGAACCATTAATCTTGCAGAATCTTATGTGATATTAAGGGGTTGGCCTTACATGTCGTAATGCGTTAAATGCATCCTCGCATCGAGATTAGAAAATGCAATGGTTTATACTATATTTGATACAAAAGTTTCAAGTTTGAAACGGAAACGTATTCACCCCCCTCTACGTTTTCACACACGGTTTTAGGCGCTTAGTGCTGCTGTTGTTCATTTGGGTTAGTGTTTTGCACGCCAATTGATGATGGATAGAAGCTGCTACTATGGAAGTGCGTAGGTTTTCTACGTGTTCGTTGGTTATTCTTATTGGTATTCGGTTTTGCATCTCAACATACACCTTTGGAGCGAGTTTGTGCTTGCTGCTCTATCCGTGGTTTTAGAGTCTCTCACCATCCGTTGTGTGAAATTTGTGAGCTGTAATTCAATTTGATGACCATGTTACTGAATATTTGGACCTGTTATTGATTTGCGTTACAAGGTGAGGTCCATTATTACTGGAAGTTAGGGTTGTTCACCCTATTTGTTACTGATCTACTTCTTGGACAAAATTCCGATCATTAGGTCCTCGTGGGTTGGTTTATTGGAAGTTAGAGTTATCGTTGTACATTGAGTGCTCGTGGTTTTGGTCACGTTCTGAAGTGTACAAGGTGAAGCTATTGTGGTATGGTATGGATTTATATGACGCCTTTTGAAAAATCAAGTGTGTCTGCTTGAGTAGTGTTTAATTTGTTATTTTTAATAGGCGTTCTAGTTTTCTTTTTTATTATTGTTATAAGAGTGGTCTGTCACTCTTATATTGTGGTTAGTTGTAAGTTATAAGAATGATTTTTCAATCTTATATGTGAGCCTGTAAGTGTCCGAAGGGACTGAGACGAGGGAGTCACCATCATCCTTTGTACTTCAATGTTTTTGGTGCAATGCATTTTACTAGGGTGAAAAATCCCTTTTACCAAAAAATAATAAGACGAGGAATGGGAGTGTGAACTTAGAGGCTGGTGTACCAAATAAGAGTTCCCCATAAGGTTCTAATTCTTTGTCATTTGCGGATATGCTAAAGGTTAAAAGCCCTAAGAAGGTGGTGAGGGTTTCGGAGATGAGAAATAGTGAGTGCGTGGTTGGTGCAAACGCTACTATTCCTTTGGAAGTTGTTGACGAGGTTAGTTCTCGGTTTGAGAATTCTCTTTATGGATACTTTATTGGTAAGAGCCTCGCGTTCCCCATTGTTGAAAATTATGTTAAGAATATGTGGGCGATGTTTGGTTTACAACGGGTGATGCTTCACAATGGCTTCTTTATGTTTCAATTTGCGACAAAGGAGGGGATGGAAAGGGTTTTAGAGGAGGGTCCATTGCTGATACGGCTTGTTCCTATCATGTTGAATATTTGGACTCCTAATTCTAAACTAAAAAGAGACGAGATTAATTCTATCCCGGTGTGGGTTAAGATCCATAACGTTCCTTTAGTAGCTTATTCTGGAAAAGGTCTTAGTCTCATTTCCACACAACTTGGTCATCCAATTATGTTAGATGCTTATACAAGTGCAATGTGTCTTAAGTCTTGGGGCCGAAATTCGTACGCAAGGGTTCTTGTTGAGGTTTCTTCATTGACAGCTTTACTTGACTCAATGGTTGTTGCAATTCCTTATCCTAACGGCTCTGGACACTCAATGGAAACGCTTGATATTGAGTATGAATGGAAGCCTCCTAGATGTGCAATGTGTAAGATTTTTGATCACAATGACTTAGGATGTCCTAATCAGGTTAAAACGGTGGAGAAACCGGTGGTGAATGGCGATGGTTTTATTGATGTGAATAGAGGGAAAGGAAAAGGTAAGCAAAACTGTTAATAAACATGTGGATGGTGTGCGACTTCAGAAGCCCAAGGTGTCTTTTTTTCTATAGACCGGTTGCAAAGAATAATACGAGTGGAGCTTCATCTTCTCAAGCGACTCCAGGTACTTCTGTTCAAGGTAACAATTCTGTCGATAATCATTCGGCGTCTAATAATGAGGTAGATAAGGGTAAAAGTCATCACTTAGCTTATACTGATAATAAGGTCACTTCTACTCAAGCTAATATTCCTGGTGAGGAGGCCCACGTTAAAAAGACATACATTAGTGATAACTTGGTCGATTTGAGGAATTCTTTTGATGCATTATCGAATGAGGATGATATTTTTAGTTCGATTGAGGGGGTTGTGTTAACTAATTCGAGTGGTATTAAAGGGGTGATTGATAGTGATAGTGAGGTGGACGAGATTATTGATTTGAAGGGTGATTCGGGTACTTTCAAAGATGATGGCATTAACAAAAAGGAAGTAAGCACTTCCTCGACCACAGTTTCCCATGTATAGCATAGCCTCATGGAACATAAGGGGAATGAATCTATCCCTAAAAAAAATGAGGTTTGGCAGGTTATTAGTGAGAATAAGCTTTCGGTTTGTCCGGTTCTTGAATCTCATATTGCTAGGTCGCAGCTTGATGTTTTGTGTGCGAAAGTTTTTCGTAATTGGGATTGGACTTCTAATGGGTATTTGTGTTCTAAAGGGTCTAGGATTGTTTTGGGTTGAAATCAAGAGGAGGTAGATTTGAACATGGTTTTCATGAATGGTCAAGTTATTTACACATGTATTTGGTTCAAGGCTGATAAGAAAGAGTTGTTTGCTTCGTTTATTTATGCCCATAACCGATATATTCATAGGCGTCCTCTTTGGGATAATCTTAAGTTGCATAAGCGGTATGTTCGATCTCGCCCTTGGTGTATTCTTGGTGACTTTAATTCTGATCTTAATTTAGAAGATAAATTGGAGGGATCGTCCATTATTGATATCGGTATGTGGGAATTTAAAGAGTGTGTCGATGACATTGAGGTTGCTGATGTGAACCGTTGGGGGCTGCAATTTACTTGGAATCAAAAGCCAAGGGTATCGGATGGGATCTTGACTAAAAAACCCTAAAACTCTCTCTCCCCCATCGAGAAATCTGGAAGCCCCCCTCCCTTCCTATTCCGGCCATAAAACCACCCTTCACCGCTGATTAGGGTTTGTTTTTACTAAAGGTGGTGGCTGCTGTTAGTTATTATCTTGGTATATCCAGTCGGTTTCTTCATGTTTAATATGGTCGATTCTCTTTTTTAGGGTTTCGTTCATATTGGTCCAATTATTAAACCTAAACGCATAATCGTTATCCTATTGGATTTCGATACTATCTATTTGCAAGTAATCCTTTTTAGGGTTTTGGTGTGTGTACGTTCCTTCCTGGATTTTATGCTATGAACGTGGGTCAGAGGGAGAGTGGTTGTTTGTGTTGACTGTTTGTTAGGGTTTCGTTACCCTATGATTATGGTCACATTGGTTATTTTAAACCAATTGGGTTTTGATGGGTTGGTCGTCTTAGGGTTTTCATTACCATAGGTTTTGTCTTCCTACAAGATCGATCATGGGCTGTACAAGGATGCGTTTGTATTGGATTGCCTCGTCACTCCGATTAGGTCTTTCAATCTTCCTTGTTGATCCCCTAAGCGTTCCTGGTTTAGGTTTTATATGGTGGTGCTGCGTTTCACTCTTTTGTTGGTGTTGATTCGTGGCTTGTTGTCGATGCTAGGGTTTTCTATCTGGTCATGTAGCTGTTTAAATTCGATTATGTTATTAGTTTCTTTGATCATTTAGTTCGCTTGTATTGTTGCTAGTTCTGTTAGGACATATTTATGTTGAAGGTGATTATTACACTTGCTTTGGTGTGTGTTTTCGTCTTCATTATGGTTTAATGGGTGACTTTGAGGTCTTGGATTTCTTGCTACTAATTTGATCTAATTGGTGACCTGTTGTTACGCTTGTTGTTTGGTGGATGTTGGTAATGGAGGTTAGGGTTTAGTTAACCCTATGATCGTATATTCATTGAAGCTGCTGTTGGTTGCTATGGCTGGAAGTTAGGATTCTTTAATCCTAGTTTCGTCCCTTATGATCCGTAGGCATGCCTCTATGTATGTTGGGACCTTATTCGTGATGTGTTCATTATTATGGGTCCATTGGTGTAGTGATTCGGGTATATGCTGATTGGTTCTGCGATTTTTTTGCAGCTCTGGTCCAACTATATCTAATCGCTATTATAATGTAAGTTAGGGTCTGTCAACCCTATTTTCGTCTATGACTCAATAATATACATGGGGTTACATTCTTAGCTAAAGTTTCACTCCTTTGGAACTTGTAGCAGATGAGGTGTTGGGTTGGGTCGTAGTGTTGGTGTTCTGGTTCTGGATGAAGGTAATGGACTTCTATGAAGACTTTTGAAGATTCAAGTGTTTTACTTGAGCTTTTAATTTGTAATTTTATAGTCATCATAGTTTTTTTGTTCATTTATTAGTTATAAGAGTAGATGTCACTCTTATATAGTGGTTATTTGTAAGTGTCCAGCGGGACTGAGATGAGGGATTCACCCTCATCCTTTGTACTTCAATGTTTTTTGGTTAATGTATTTTACCAGGGTGCAGGATTACTCCCCTTTACCAAAAAAAAAGGGTATTGGATGGGACGCTTAAGAAGATTGACCGTATCATGGCCAATCTTGGTTTTTTGGATGTATTTGTTGGTGCTCATGCTCTGTTTCAGCCATATCGTATATCGGATCACTCCCCGGCTATCCTTACTATTCCTTCCTCCCTTTCTTTTAAACCTTGTCCTTTGAAGTCTTCTAACATAATTGAACAGAATCCTCGGTTCAAAATGCAGGTTAAGGAGTATTGGGAGAAGAATGTGTGTGGTTTCCACATGTACCTTGTTGTTCGCAAGCGTAAGTTATTGAAGAAGCCGTTGCGTACTTTGCTGTATAATGAGTGTAATATTCTTGAGAAACTTATTAAACTTCGTCATGAATTGGATACGGTTCAACGGGCTTTGGATTCGGATCCCTTTAATGTTGAAATTAAAGAAGAGGAATCTGCGTATCTTAATGCCTATAATGAAGCCATTCTTTTGGAGGAGAGTTTTTTGAAGCAAAAAGCTAAAATAGAGTGGCTTCGTGTTGGGGATGCTAATTCAGCTTATTTCCATAAGGTGGTTAAAAGTCGTAAATCTAGGAGCATGATTGATTCTGTTTGTAGTAATGAGGGGGTCAGGTTTGATCAAGATCAGGTTCCTAATGCGTTTGTTATTCATTTCACTTTGTTCTCGGTTAAGAGGGGCATTCTATTCCGTTCGATGGTAATGATCTATTTAACACTACTCTTGATCCCGTTGTTGCTAATCATATGGTGCGGGGTGTTACCGCTCAAGAGGTTAAGGATTGTATTTTTTCGATGGGTGATGATAAATCTCCTGGTCCGGATAGGTTTTCTGCGGCTTTTTTAAAGGCGCATGGGATATTATTTCTGAGGATGTTATTAAGGCGGTTCAGGAGTTCTTTATTAATGGTAAGCTTCTTAAAGAATTTAATCGTATTACTATCGCTCTCCTTCCTAAAGTCAATACTCCTTCCCGGATTAATGACTTCAGGCCTATTTCTTGCTGCAATGTTATGTATAAATGTATTAGCAAGATTATTGCTAACCGTATCAAGGAGAGTTTAACATCTTTGGTTAGTTTAAATCAATCAGCATTCCTTTCGGGTAGAAGGATTTCGGATGATATTTTTCTTACCCAGGAGCTGATGCATAATTATCATCTTGATCGAGGGCCTTCTCGTTGTGCTTTTACGGTGGATATTCTAAAGGCTTATGAAACGGTTGATTGGAGATTCTTAAGGAATGTGCTGGTTGGTTTCGGTTTTCACATGCATATGGTTGATTGGATTATGGAATGTGTTACGTCTATATCATTTTCTATCAGTATTAATGGTGCTTTACAAGGTTATCTTAAAGGTAAGCGGGGTTTGAGGTAAGGCGATCCCTTGTCTCCTTATCTCTTTACACTTATTATGAAGATTCTCACTCTCATGTTGCATCGCCAGGTTCGTTTATCGAATTCATTTACTTTTCATCACAAATGTTCTAAATTGAAGATTATTAATTTGTGTTTTGCTGATGATTTTTTTTGTTTACCCATGGTGATGTCCATTCGGCCCAAATTATCATGGATGCTTTGGAAGAGTTTAAGCTTGTTTCTGGTCTTACTCCGAGTTTGCCTAAAGTACAACCTATTTCTGTAATGTTCTTAATCATATCAAGATAGCTATTCTTCAGGTCCTTACATTTGACGAGGGGTCTCTTCCAGTTAAATATCTTGGTGTGCCCCTTGTTACTACTAGGCTGATTTTCAGAGATTGTAAGGAATTGGTAGAAATATTGTCTAATCGGATCAAGGATTGGAGGAACAAATCGCTTTCGTTTGCTGGTTCGTTACAATTAATTCAATCAGTGCTTTCTTCTGTGCATATTTATTGGGCATCGATTTTTATTCTTCATGCTCGTATTGTTCATGATCTTGAACAACTTATGAGAGGGTTTTTGTGGTGTCATGGTGAGCCGCATAAAGGTAAGTCGAAAGTTGCTTCGGAAGTTGTGTGTTTACCTAGGAAAGAAGGGGGTCTTGGTATTAGAAGGATGGATTCTTTTAATAATGCTTTGATTTCTTCTCATATTTGGAGTATTGTTTCGTGGTAATATGACATGAGTTGGCGGAAGATATTGCAGATTCAGCCTCTTATTCGTAGATTCATATGGTACACTATAGGTAACGGTGTTAAGGCTTCTGCTTGGTTCGATTCTTGGTGTGTTGTGAGTCCCTTGGTGTCAATTGTTTCTTCTCAAGATATTTTTTGAGCTGGTTTTTCTCTTGGGGCTTCGGTTAGTGATATTGTTTCAGATGAAGGGTGGGCTTGGCCCATTCAATGGATTAGTCGCTATCCTTCTCTTGCTTCGATGACGGTTCCTCAGTTGGTTAATCATACAGAGGATAGATTGTCTTGGCGTGCTAGTGATGGTACTTTTAAGCACTTCTCGGTTTCTATGGTTTGGGATTGTATTAGACCTCGGAGCTCTACAGTTGATTGGTTTCATGTGGTTTGGTTTTCTTAGAGGATTCCCAGACATGCTTTTCATCTATGGTTGGTTATCAAGAGAAGGCTAAAGACGCAGGATATGTTGAGACATCGGGATGATATTATTTTGCAATGTCCGCTTTGTGACTTGCAATCGGATTCTCATGATCACCTTTTCTTTGATTGTTTGTTTTCTTCTCAGGTCTGGGATTCGTTGAAGGTGTTTGCTAGTG
This sequence comes from Chrysanthemum makinoi, assembly GCA_910596185.1. Classification (NCBI taxonomy): domain Eukaryota; kingdom Viridiplantae; phylum Streptophyta; class Magnoliopsida; order Asterales; family Asteraceae; genus Chrysanthemum; species Chrysanthemum makinoi. The sequence continues at coordinate 234,375,743 of OU343222.1, read as the reverse complement.
TTGGTTCTCTGCCTTTTTCGCTGGATGCTATCGTTAATTTTCTTATTATTACGGCGAAATCTAGGTCTGCTAGGAGTGTTGTTTCGAAGCTACTATTTGCGGCTGCTACTTACATTATTTGGCAAGAAAGAAACAACAGGATTTTCAAGGAGCAAAAAATATCGCAAGCCCAAGTTGTTGATCTTATCAAGTCCACGGTTCGTCTTTAGCTTCTCTCGTGCAGATTTAAGAAGACGGCAAAAGTGGAAGATCTTTTGTGTGTGTGGCAGTTGCCTTTGTCTCTTATGCATTCATGATGTGGTCTTCTGAGTGCTGGTGCCTGATGGATGATGTGCTCTCTTTGGAAGTTGCATTTGGTTGATTGGATTTTTCGTTGGAGATCCACTTGAGAGCTGTACTCTTTTTTCCCTCTTCCAGGGTTTTCCCACTAGGTTTTTATCTGGAGAGGTTTTTAAGGAGGTAATCTCATTTGGTTCATCAATCTCCTTCGAAGCGGCTGATGGACAGTTGTGGCGATTCATGTTTCCTTCGGTGGTTGTTTCCTATTGGTGATTTAGTTTTTGTATTTTGATTTTTAGTTTCGCTTTGTGGCCTGTCACAAGTGATTAGTGTGTAGTGGTTGTTCAAGCTTTAGCTTGATGTTAATGTGGTATCTCAGCCACATTCCATTGTACTCCATTTGTTTGTGATTTATATATTTTACCAGGGTGAAGCCCTTTTACCCAAAAAAAAAAAAAAAACAGGATTACATATTTCCTCCTCTTGATGACCTAACTCTTGATAATTTTGACATACCTCTTCAAGACTATCTATTTGGATATGCTCAACAGGTTTATCTATTTGATGGTTGACATCACCTACAACATCTTGAGTTTGACAGACCTTTACAGACGAAAACAAGGGTTCTGTTTGTGGCATTTGACTAGATTGTATCAAAGTATTGACTTACAAAGGTTGATGTGTAACCTGACATAAATCCTCTACCACAGACTTATTAACAATGTTTTCTAAGAACAATTTGTTTGAGCAATATGGAACAATAGCAAGAGCTGCCTTTTTGTTTTGTTGCATCCACATCAGCAATAGCTGTCCTAATTGACTTTGGTGACATTTTATCAACATCCAATGTTGTCTTATCATTTTTAACATAAACTTCTATCATCTTATGGTCATCAACAAGATCTTTCAATATTTCTAAATTTGCACTCTCACTTAAGCTATACAAACGATCATCCAAATTACTACTAGGCTTAACAAAGTAATAGTAATTTTTTGAACCAAGCTCGTAACAAAATTCATACATAATAACATCAAACTCTTCAACTGAAACACTATCAACATCAATCAAATCGACTAAAGTTTCCATACCTCCAACGTATATTCTACCAGGCCAGTATTTAAAGACACCATTGTGATGAACCCTCATGCTAAACATATTAGATCTACCACTTGAAAACATGTCAACATATGTTTAGGACATTCTCAAAAGTTAATTGCCAAAAAATAAATTCCCCAATTAGAAATTCCAATGTTTATAATCAAAATAAAAACCGTACTGTATTTCTTCTTAGCTGAGTTGTACAAAAAGGTATCATCAACTAGATAACCTGGATGTCTTCTTACTTTCCACAGAGTAAAATCCATGTTTTGGTTTTTTGAATAATAAAAATGGGTTTTTTGACATGCAATTAGGGTTTGTGAATTGTGATAATTCTTGTAACGAAAGTTGTGGGACGGAAAATAATATAGTCTATGTGTTTATGGGGCGGGAAGAGAGAGAGGGCATGTGAAAATAATACAAACATTTTTAATCGAAATAAGGAAATGACAGTGTTACCCTTGGACTAAAGACAAAGCAAATGCCGACTAATGGGGTTGACTAACAGAAAACTAGTCAAGGGACCAGTTTAGCCTCAAAAACTTGGAAAAAGGACATCTGATGATGAAAATGCCAAGTTTTGGTTCAGTACAACATTTTTGGCCAAGTTTAGGGACCAACAGTGTATTTTAGTCTATATAAAGTGAACCATTAATTTGAGACATCCTAAAATAGAAATGTGGACCATTATTTTAAGACAGAGGGAGTAACTGCGTAGTACTTAAGTTATTTTTTTGTTCTTGCGTTTATTGTTTGGGAAGGTTTTTTTCATTTTCACTTCTCTTATCACTCTGTGATAAGAGGACTAGATACTCATTACATGTGAAGTCATGGGGAAAATTTTGATATCTCAAATTTTTTTTCATAATATCAGAATCTATCATATCACATAAAACACATCGTTGTATATTTTTTGATGCGATGAGATACCCTTTGGTCCACACATAACCCACTAAAACACAAATATAACATAAAAAAGAGAGAGAAAATACGAGACCGCTTGATTGATAGGGAAGGCGCAAAGCACGAAAACACCACCCACGATGTGGGTTTGGCGCCATATGGTTGGCGTTTTGAGATGGCGCCACCTCAAAACGCATATATACCTACTTCCCTAACACATCAAAATACGTCATCACTAATCATTGTAGCCAAAACATCCGTTTTATTTTTCTTTTTGTATATTTTTTAAAACCAACTAATTCTCTAATATTTTAAAAAAATTATATATATAAAATAAAAGAAACATTAAAAAAAATAACAACATAAATTAACTCACTTAATAAACTTTTTAATAGTTAGGAGTGTCAGTTAAAACTTTTGGATAAAAAAGTAAATCTCAAAAGAAAAGTGAGAAAAGTGTACAATAACCCCCGCCCATTCCCCTTTATTTTTTCCCAACTCAACGGGCCTTATTGTAATTTTTATTTTATAAGGTTTGTTTCATAACTTTTACACATTTCCAGCTCTATCATATATAAAATGTATTCATTTTCATTTTTTTCGCTTCTTCTTTATCTCAATATACGCTCCTCTCATTTTTCTCACGATTTCTTCTTCTTCTTTCACCCGAGTGACAATATCCATCCAATCAACATAATAGATATGGTTTATTATCAGATTCATTCAATCCTCTCTTTATAATTTCTCAAATCAAAAATCAAAGTAAGTAATTAACTGATTTCAATTACAAATTTATTAGTTTTGCTATTTGAATTCAAATAGAAATGTTATATATGTGTTTATTAGTGTTTATCTGTACGAATTATTGTTCATTGTCAGCTAGGGTTTTGTTTTATGAGTTTTGATTTAATCATCAGGTTTTTTCATAGATGTACCAATTTAAAGAACTTTGTGACATGATGCAATGTATAGATTAGTTATTTGAAGCAAATTTTGGGAAAAAAAAAAAGACCTGTTATATGTGTTTGCAAAAACTGCACACAAGATGTTTGATTAAATGTATCAATGAAAATTTATAACTCTGATGCACTAATTTTACACAATAATGCATTAATTGTTTCTCGTTTTGTTTTGGTCATTTTTTCTATGGAACGGGCTTTGTATGTATGGTTGTATGTGTGATTTAGTTGTTTTAAATTATTCTTGCAGCAGTTTTTTACTATTTTTTTATTTTTTTTTTAATTTTTTTGTTGCCTTATAGATCTAAAAGCTTAATTATGTTTTTGTTATAAATCATTTGCTGATACACTAGTTGTTAACAAACGGATGCCCTGAGTTATTCATTGTGATTGACATATATTAGTTGAGTTATATGTTACTTTATCTTATAAATCATTTGCTGATATTGTCCTGTACCTATTAGATAACTCTATGATGCACTAGTTGCTAACAAACTGATGCCCTGAATTAGTTAATGTGATGCACTTATATTCACATTTTGTTACATTTTGCTAGGTTTCTTTTAGCTATTTAGGTTGTTGAAGTTGATGCTACTAAAGAAAGACGAATCTCCCTCACTTGTGGAAGTAGGAAGTACATAAGTCAATGACTTCTTTAGAATAACACACCAATAAGTAGATTCAAGGACATAACTCGTTTGGCATATCCAAGATTTTTTTTCATATTTGATGAATTTTGAATTGATTTCCTAACTTGATACTTTGGTGCATTTTCTTTCTTTTCTGCAATTGAAACTTTTGCAAATTACTACTCATTGGTATCATGAGCATTTTATATGACTGTTTTTTCTATATTTGATACTTCTACAAATGAATGGTCGATGGTAACACTTTGTATATAAGATATTTTTCATTCAATGTATCATTGAAATTTTAACAACTGTGATGCAGCTTCATTCTCTTTACTGATGCAATAGTATCTTTATAAATGTTTTTTTGAATTTCAGGTTGAATTCTACCTTACCTAAATAGAACACTTTCTGTTGATGCACATTATTTTTAATGTTGATGCACCTTTATCATTGACATTGATGCACTTTTTTCTTAAACAACAATTTGTTTCTAAGTATTGATGCGGATATTTCATTCTAATTATTTCTTAACAATCATTCAATTATTTTTTCTTGAAAAATATTTTTTTAGTCTAATAGTTCAAAGTTAATTTGAATTTTTTACTATAGGAATTATAACTTACCAAAATAGATTCACTTTCTTCTATGTACTGATGCACATTTATTTTTAACATTGATGCATCTTTGCTCTTTAAATATCTGATTGTGCCTGATAGATGAAGAGGATATTTCATTTCAATCATCTTTAACAATCAAAAAAGTTATTTTTATATAAGAAACCATATCTACATAAAGCATCAAAGCATTTTATTCCTATATGACACAATAAAATAGTACAAATCATAACCTAGCTTTTGCTACATCATAACCTTATAAAACCAAACAAAATTGTTTCTAAACGCAATTAAATGAAGTTAAAAACATGAACAAGCTACTTCTACCTACCAATTCATATTTCATGTTTATGATAAAACGAAAACCATTGAAGAAATCTTTCTGAATGCTTCTGCCTTACAAATTCTTCTTTTGAGTTATATGTTGTAGAACATATAACACATGTTGCTTGTTTGTTTCTCAGAAGTTGCTTAGCATATGCCCCTTCGTTTGTCCTCTTTTGTTTCAAATTTTACATTTTTTGGAATTCGTCTTGAAAGATGGATTATGGACCTGCGAAATTTTGGCGTGTGGATTTTCTGTAGCATATCGAAACCTCCTAGTTTCTTTTTTTTATATTCCATTTTGCTTCAATTTTTGGTATCTCACAACCTCATCATCGGCATGGTTCTTTCCATTGTAAATCTCTTTAAAATTGCTGTTAAGTTCGGATGCAGAAATAAAAGCTATAGAAAAAGTGTTAACATGTCAATAAAAGTGGCAATAACAAACACATGTATTAAATATAGAAACAATTTTTTAATACACTTATCCAAGTTTTATTTTTCAAATTTGAATCACTTATTTCTATGATTTGATGAACATTTTTTTAAGACTAAAATACACTGTTGGTCCCTAATCTTGTACTAAAACATCACGCTGGGACAAAACTTGCCTTTTTCATCGTGGGGAGTCCAAAACAAGGTTTTTATAGTCTAAATCAGTCCTTTGACCCATTTCCATTAGTCAACGTCTGCTATCTTCTCCCATGTGCCTTGCACATGAGACAAAATGGTCATTTTATCGTTTTGGTTGATTATTTTGGTGGTACAACCTTAGGGACGAACAGTGCACTTAATAAAAACGTTATCCCATCACTACCACCACCCTCATTTTATCTCTTTTCCTGTTTCTCTCTCTAAATTTCTGCTTCTCTCTCTAAAATTAACATCAAAACCATTCTCAAATCTCATCCATGCACTCCTAAAAAAAAAAAACTAAATCAAACACCAATTTTCATTCTTCATATTCATACCCACGCACAATATCAAAACTAACAAAATATTTAAGATGATCCATAGATGCAGCAACCAACACCTAACGTTTGATCCATTTCAACCAAACTAATCATATATTTCATTTAAGAGAATTTTAAATACTCCAATAGAGAATCAAATTACTTGAAACATACATAAATGATACAATGCAACTATGTTCATGCCCTTAATCAAAAGAGCAAATTCGCTACATCACTAAACATTTCACTATATTAAAAGATTCGTGTCATTGACGTTGATTGAAGTGTTTATGCGGAGGCGACCCTGTTCCTTTAACGAATTCTACAAACGAATAGATTAATCCCTGGAAATATAGTTCCTTTATTCATAAAATTTCTTCTCACTAGCTTCTTTCTTCGCATTTTGCTTCTGTAATGCGAGGTAAATCAGTCATAAGAGGTTTTTGTCACTGCTAGTTTTTATCAAGTGCAACGAAGTAGCAACCTAATATGAACATACCTGATATATCTCATGATTTACTTTTATTCTTTGAGTCACAGAAGTAGTGGTGATGTCTTTTGGGCTTTCTAGAGTTCTGAAAATGCCCATGCTTTTGGGAATCTTGTACGGATCTACCATACCCTGTGGTAACGAACACAAGGATATATTAGTATTGACTAATACTAGCATTATGAAAAGTAAATCTAGAACAAAAGTTACTCCCGCAGAAAACATGGATGTAAGAGAATTACATATGTGTATCTCTCCAGATAGTTTTCAAAGCTATCATACGTGTTGGGCAATAAGGCAATTATATAGTCTTTATAATCTTTACCATACCAAAAGGCATCATGAACTCATGTATGCCATTGTGAAATCAAAAATGAAAATTATATATATGAAATGTTTCATGTTGAGGTAGAGTAGCTGGATATAATCGTTTGTAATTATAGATAACATCTATAGAACCTATGTTGTATGAATGCAAAAAGAAGTTACGAGAGTGCACTATTCAGAACAACATACGACAAGGAACACTATTACTTATGGTTATTTCTTATTATTAATCACTTAAACTTTTAGATTTATATGTGTCATTGTGTGATTTGTGTCTAACCCTGAAAAAGTAAAATATTACTTAAATTGTAGTTGCACAAAGGCCTCAGAACTGGCCACAATTCCGTGTAATCAACTCATATTAAAAAAATTACAGAACCTGGAATGGCATCACCTATGTAAGTAGTGTTAGGAATTAGAAATTCCTTAGTGAAGTTTCGGTCACCCCAAATATAATCTAGCATAAGTTAGCTCGTAGACATATCGTTATTTACGTTGTTTAATAGTTAATTAGTTAGTTATTAGCGTAGAGTAGTTTAGAGTAACACCGTAGAGGAAGGACGGGTCTTTACCCACTGTATGCCTGATCCACAGCCCGTCAGGAGGGCGTTTAGTTTGTAACTATAAATACCCTTACCAGTAAGGGAAGGGTGGTACTTCTTGGATAGTCTAACCTTCTCTTTTTGTTTATCTCTCTAGAATCACCCTCTCTGATAAGGTTTTAAAATGTACCTTTTTGAGGGATCGTTTAAGCCCTTATTTGATCACTTTTGTATCCGTTATTACTTAATATCGTTCCTTTTCACTTTTTAGCTATCTTGAAGGCAAAATGCTGGAATGACACTTATTCGGACGAAAAGGCGCGAATATACGAAGAAAATGGCCAAAGTCAAGAATCGAGACACTCAGGCTGCTGGAACTGAAGAGGACGGCGTCAGGTGTTATCTGCGACACCGTCGGACCACTTTTGTGACGGCTCAGTAGCGAAATTGCTTATTTACAAGTGACGGCTTTAGGTTTTAAAAGAGTAGGTCGTCGCAACTCAGACGGCCTAGATTTGATCCAGACGACGTCAGAGACTGAAGGGGACGGCGTCACAAGCATAAGGTGACGCCGTCGCAAGACTAACATGGCCAAGACGAAACCCTAATGACGGCGACCCGACGGCGTCACAAATTATAAGGTGACGCCGTCGCATTTGTAATCTTATATATAGAATCTGAATTTTATAGTTTTCGGTGTGTAGTCTTTTGAAGTAAAAAACCTAAACCGAACCAAGGCTGTCTTGTACAGTATTTTAGGGTTCCATACCCTATCTTACATCAAGATAAGTGTTTTACTTCATTAATTCAATTATGTCTTCAATTACTTGTGTGTATGCTTGCATGTTTTCCATGTCCAGCTAATTTACTCGTGTGTTTGCTTAGGGAATATGAAACTTAATTATTGAATATTGATTGGTTGTCTCTTATCTTAATTGTTAATGATCTAGTATTGCGATAGGTCATTCGTTGTGTAGTTAATGCTTGATTAATCTTTGTGAACCTTAGCTTATAGTACCTAGAGTCATTGTAGGCTAAACCATCCGAAGAATACCTTAGAGTTAAAGTTTATAAATCCTAGAGATTTTGTAGTCATTAACCTTTGGTAGTTTCAAAGAGATAGGGATAAACGCATACCCTACGACCTTAGACACACACCGCAATTAAGAACAAGGACGTGACAATTCAACCACCAATAGGAGTTAATTAAGGAGTAATAAAACCTAAGTAAACACATCTTTAAATCATCATACGAGCACACAATAATTAGACATAGACTACATACACCTTAGATTAGATAATTAGACAAGTAGAAGTAATCGGTAGAAATACCAACCCCCAAATCCAAACCCCGAGATTCGTAATTTCCATTTTCTAAAAAAACATAAAAGGCTAAAAAATAATCTTCCTCAACCCCAACCATAGCGTAGTAACTTCTCATTAGCATTCCTATTCCCCTAGAGAACGATGTCAATTCCCGTGGCTTAACCTAATACTACACTACAATGATTAGGTTCACTGCCTAGGGTGTTGAAAAACTTGCTCGACGAAAAGGAAGTTCTTTGACCCCGAACGACGCGTGTAGCATTATCACTCTCCTCTCTTCATCTCTCTAAACATGGCTCTCTTGTTTAATCATAATCCTAGACCACCCGAATCATCTAAACAACATAATATACGATCCTACAATTGGCATCAAAGCCTAGGTTGGTGTTGTTTTGATGATTCGTATGGTCCTTGATGTGGGTATGTATGCGGTTCGTATGGTTTTTGTATGTTGCATGAACGGTTCATTGATGCGGTTTGATTATTGTTGCATGATGTTTAATGTTTTTTTTTTGCTTCTGATGGAGTGTTATAACATGATTGAATCTGGTTTTTAATGATTGTGATTGTCTTTACATGTTTGAAGCTAGTTAAAATACGTTTTCATAAACTAACATGCTTCCTAGTTTTAAGTGGGTTGTCAAAACATTCTTAACTGATTTTAAATGGATTTCATAAGTCTTGGTTTTTAACAGTTTCGGATTATGCTGTGTTGTCAAAAAGTTTTGCGTTATCAGTCTGTTTGTCTTTCTGGATCTGTTCGGCTTAAGTCCTTGCTGCAGTTTGAAACTGTTAATGATGTTCATGGAAGCGATTTGTGGTCCTATTTCGTCAAAGCGATTTATCCTTGATTCATGAAGCGATTTGTGCTTATCAGGCATCTTGACTATTGAGTCAAATGCATTTTGTCGTTGATGGTCAATGTCAAGAGCGGCTTGTCATTTATTTTGAAAGCGATTTGTCAAACTGTAAAATGGCAAGCGATTTGTCATGTTCTAAACTGGTATGCGAGTTGTATTTAAGATGGTTGAAAGCGATTTGTTAATGTTAAATCAGAAGCGGTTTGTGTTAAGAAGCGACTTGTAAGATGCGTTTTGATAAGAGTTTGATTCAAAGTTTGACAAATCACTATCAATGAATCTATCTACTTCAGAAATCAAATCACTTTGAAAAATTTAATCTTAGAATCTCAGTTTTATTTTCATTCGTGTACTTCAATTAAGAATACATCATACCATATAGGCTTATACACGAAAAGGTCAAGACATCATAGATCCATATTCAGACTCATTTGGAAATCATCAAGACTCTCAAAGATTTAATGGAAAATGAACATATAAGATCTCAGAATAGTTTCTTCTCGATTCGCACTAATTAAAGACACATTAAGACAATCAAGAGTCTATTATCGAGAAGAATATCATCATAAATCCAAAAGGTCAAAAGATCTCATGTTTTTTCGTGTGTTGGTGAATAAATAATCGACCATCAATGATCATTAAACACGAATAAACTCATCATAGATCTGTTGTTCATGTCTAATATCCGAATGAATAAGATAAATCAAATAACAATTATGTTAACTGATTTTCTTGATTCGTTTACATGTTCTAAGCACGATTTAAAATACTCTCAGGTATGTCCAAGTAAAATGAAACAACTCGATTATGTTATTCCATTCGCTTGATCTCACTGTTCGAATCCCAACAAGAAAAGTTTGTGAAACAATTGTGTTTCAAAATTTTTCTTTTGTTCGATTTGTTGACAAGGAAACAATAACAACAAAGAAACAAATAGAACCTACCCGTGATGATTTTCAGTGATTTAGATGCCGTTGTAACACCTTGTGCCATCCCTGTGGCAATCTAAACCCTCGAGCCATCCCTGTGGCAAGGTAAAGTGAGATGATTTGTTGTTGATGCTGCGTTTTTTTGATAGAATCGTTAGGAGAGGGAGGCGATTCATGATATGATTTGGTTTGGGAAGCAGTTTTATGAGCAGTGAGATGAGATAATATGGGGGCGCACTTATGTGGTAAGGTTACAGGTTTTTCTTTTTGGTGAAGAGTGTGATAAGTGCGTTTTATACCCGAATAATTAGGGTAGTTAAGTTGGACTGGAATGGGGTTTCTACTATTTCTCGTGTATTGGCCGAGACCTGCTTGTAATTTTGGGCTGATTCTTATGAGTTGGAACTGGCCTTTGACAAATTGGAACATTAACATTGGAACGGGCTTTTGACACAAGATGATGTGATCTAACATTGGTGGTCGGCTAAAATTTTGAGCAATTTTTTTGATATAGAGTGGGTTTCTTTGTTGCACTTCTATCCGAATTTTTGAACTGCTCGTAATGTTCGACCCAGAACTTAGTTGGATAAATTGCATTGGACTGGTCTCATCTCATTTGGACTTGGTTTAATGTGTGGAAAACTAGAAGGGGGGTTGAATAGTTTTACCAATTAAAACTTCATTTTAATTTATTTAGATCGACTTATGTCAATCTATTTGGATTTGTGTGTTGGATGTTGATAAACAACCATATAAAGGCAAGTAATGAAAAGATAAGAGTAAGAAGCACAAAACCACAACGCAAGTATTTATAGTGGTTCGGCTACAAAGTCACCTTCCTTGCCCTACTCCACTCCCCGAGTCACCTACTCGAGAGTTTGTAATCACTACACCAATCTCCTTATGGCGGAGAAGCCTTCACAATGTCGCCTACTCTTTTTCCGGTACTAGGCTAACCACCGGGTTCTTTCACTCCAAGGTGAACCACACCTACACAACGTCGCCTACCCTTTATAAGGTACTAGGCTAAGTACCTAGTTCTTTCACTCTAAGGTGAACTACACCTTCACAACGTCGCCTACCCTTTATTAGGTACTAGGCTAAGCACCTAGTTCCATTGCAATGGAGGAACTGCTACCACACTACACCAACGACTAATCCCAAAGGAGATCTACTCCTTTACAACATCATCAAGGATATCAATATCCTTGGATCTAATACTAGTCTATCTTGTACATCGAAACATACCATATCGAATGTACATCTAAGGCACCTTTCACTAATGCCTTTGACTAGATCTATAAGACACCTTGTGTCTTTACTTCTAAGCATCTTTCACTAATGCTTCTTTGTCTTGACTTCTAAGCACCTTTCACTAATGCTTCTTTGTCTTGACTTCTAAGCACCTACCACAAGTGCTTTATCCTATAGACGATAGATACCCTTCACTAATATCTTCGTCTTGACACTTGAGACATCTTTCACTAATGTCTTCAACACTACACTTCTTTGAAGAAAGAAAGGAATCATCAACAAGAAGACTTCAGTAGCCTTGATGATGAGGAAGCATGGCAACTCATGGACTTGAGCTTGCTCGACTTCAAAGGTGGTGATCTTGCCTTTAAGAGGAACCTAAAAGATCACACAAAAACAAAACTACAAACATAGATCTCTTAGATCTAAGGTTAGTGAGATTTAACTCAGGGGAGAAAGTATGTTAGAAAGGGATGAAAGGGATAAGAAATAATGAAGAAATGACTCACTATTTATAAAGGAAAAATCCTACTGTTCCCCGGATCCCACGGATCCCTACCACAAGGGATCTGGCTAGCACAAAGCTAGGGATCCGTGGAACGCTCCTCTTTACCCATGGGTATTTTTGGTTATGGGTCATGGGTCATGGGTTATGGGTTGATCCATGGTTTTCTTTCTAGATTCAATGAACTTGGTTAAGTGGTATATATAAAACCATGGATTATGGGTCAATACCATTTGCTAGTTTTTTTACCTATTTTAGTATTTACATGTTTTTACCCATTTTAGTATATACATGTTTTTACCCATTTTAGTATATACATGTTTTTACCCATTTTAGTATACTTAGTTTAAGTATGTGCTAACCCAATATGTAAACATTAGTTGTTGTACATATATATATATCTAAATCATAAAATCACTTAAGCTTGTTTTAGTGTTTTTATGTGAAAACGCAAGTGTGTTAGGAAACTATTAACTCAAACTATTTACATACTTTATTTGTTTCGTTAAAATGATTTTACGTTTGTTATCGACAAAACATTAGAAGATCGTAAAATATAAATAAACATTTTTACGGCTTATTTGTATTAACATAATGGATTTTAGTTCGGATGATTATTGGTGATCATGAGATTCGATGATGAGATTGGGTATTGTGTGTCATGTGACCCCGGATAAATGGTTTAAATACTTCATTACAAGTTGCACTATTATTTGAATCTGGTTTGAAATTAAATGTGGGAAGTTTGGACTTGGATTATCATGTGCTGTGACTTGGATGATTGGATTGATTTTCATGGAAAGGGCCTCAATTATTACAAATAACCAAGTTCGGGTCGTACACATGATTGGGTCGGATGAGCTTCTCGAGAGTTATGATTACGAGAGTTGATGATAAGAGATTTTATGATGATGCGACTTATGATGAGAATTTGATTATGAGATTTGTTGAAAATATGAGATTTGATGATGAAATGTGTTGAGTTATGCTACTTGATTCTTTGGTTCATACGTTTTCACGGAGAATAATATATCTCGGCTAGAATTGATATTATTGGAACTAGGTTGACTACGGGGTTGTTTGGACGGTATTTCTTATTTGGATTTGAAGTGAAGCTTTCCGGGCGCGTTTGGGCATTTATAGTGTGTGATAAAGACTTGGCTATTTAGTTACGTTTGTGATTCTTTCTCGCTTATTCCACAACGTAACTATCACTTCAGTGCCTCACGCAGTTGAGGATACATCAAGACGTTTTTTACATTGGGTACACTGTTTCTTTTTCACGAGGATCAGTACAAGTTTAAGTAGCAAAACTGGGGAATTTTACTTCATGATCAAGTTTGGTATATCGGGTTTACTTCACCAAATAGTCACATCAATAACCGACAGAATATGTGGATGATGTGTTTACTAAAGGGCTGAATGGTTGTGATGTGATCAGCAATTCCCATAGATTATTTGATGCCACTGAATGCTAATGATACTTCACAGTCTAAGCAAAATCTTTCATTAATCTCCAACGTCAGTCATGACTTTTCAAGATGTTTGCTTATGACAAGAACTTTTCGTGCAAATGGTTGTACACGTTAATGATGCTTCCGAAAGTTCAAAACAATCTTGGGGGAGAAACGTGTACTTTGATGTTTTACGGTCAACCTCAGGTGAAAGTAGTGTATTCTACTCGACTTAGTATGGTTTGTGAAGTTGTCTACACATGGGTTAAGAATTGTTGATGATATTGTTGAAGATGGAGAATGAATCGTTGATGAACCGCTGCATGTTCCCCTAAAACTGATATTCATCGAAACCAAAGTTGTTATAACACATTCAAGCTGACAATGTTTACGGTTTTGTCTTGATTTTGTAAAATCCCGAGAAAGAATCTATTTCTCGGTTTGAATCATAGACTTGTAAAATCCCGTGACAATGGAAACATCCTGGTAATAGTAAAGTACATTTCCGGATCTATCTTACGGTTTATTCTTGGTCTTGTAAAATCCCGCGAAAGAAACTATTTCTCGATTTAAACCATAGAATTGTAAAATCCCGTGATGATGGAACCATCCTGGAGAAAGGAAAGTGTATTTCAAGGTCTTATCTGATGCTGGTGCTACAGTTTCTACTTCGAAGAAGGGATAAAAGGGTGTACTTCATGAACTGGATGTGTGTTTGGATATTTGTCATGGCAGTTTGGTCATTACATGGTTTTACGGGGTTATGTGCTTCTAACCATGGTCGGGATGAAAACCATAATCATAGTTCACTTAAAACGTCAAAAGAGGCTAGATTTGAGCTTTTAACCAGAAGATGTGACAACGGGGTTAATTCACTATTATTTATTTGAGGTTGAAGTGAAATACCACGGGCGAGTGTACTTAGTATCTGAAGGTATCGGGGATGGTTGGATGAAGATTATTCACGATCCTTGTTCGAGCTTAGTATAAAAAATGAAGACTTGGAAATCTAGTTATTGTTGGGTGACTTTTCCTTTTCTTTTACCACTTGGGGGAATTGGGCTCTTACCACCACAAAATAACTATCACTTTAAGGAGTTACGTTGTGGTGCTCAGTGTCACATTCAATTGTGGATTTTCAAGAGGTGATGTAGGTCTTATACTTGATGGTTGGTTGGATGAAGAGTATAGAGTACTTAAGAGATTCAATGGAGGATGAACTCTCGGCACCACTCTTTGTTACATATGTGCAAGTTTAAGTCACGAGTTCGGGTTAGTTTACTTCAGGGTCAAATTCATCATATTGGATTTTCTCCATCAGCTGTCACGACAAAGAGCCTACTGAATGATAATGGGATTGATAACAAGTTTGCCAAGAGAGATTGAAAAGAGAGAGATTATGACGTTTGAACACAACAGTTCAAGCCTCGTTCTCTAAAGAAAAGAAAAGTGTACGTTTCAGTGCGCTTTATCTTCTGAAGAAGAGAAATCTTCTTATGATGACGTTTGAACACAACAGTTCAAGCCTCGTTCTCCAAAGAAAAGAAATGTGTACGCTTCAGTGCGCATTATGTTCGGAAGAAGAGAAATCTTCTCATTAATGACCATTCTCATCAACATGCTTCATACTTTCTCCATGCGCGATCAGTTATCAAGTGGACCGGGCTATCTTTGATTGTTTTCTTATTCCACTTGTTCAATTATAATGACGATGGCGACATCATATGCTACCTTTGAGAGGGAGAAATGTGAATAGAATGCATTTGGAGGATTTTCAATTATTAAATCAAGAATGGCAACTCTGTATGCAATTCTTGAGGGGGAGAAGAGGTGTGAATTTACTGCATGGTTGATTGATATTTGAGAATAAATGGTCAAGCGGCTCTAAACTCATGTAAGAACCGAGATTCTTCTTATCGGGTCATCTTCACATGAAGTTTTCTTCTAAGAGCCGTTGGTTGACATCTTCACACGGGCTGATATGATTAATGACAAAGTGCTTCCAGTTGCGGGGCTAATTTCCTTGATGAACATCTTTCTGTTCTTGTTTGATTGGGAGGGATTTGATTTAAGGGGATTTGCTATTTGTAAGTTAACGGGAATGCATTTCGTGAGTTGAAGATGTTGACTTTCTATTCCCCAATTGGACAATCTTGAAGAAGGTCGAGTCTATAGTCGGTGCTACATTCTCTGCTACATGCTAGAAGACTAAAGACGAGTTGCATTTGATTATCTAAAGACTTCTTCTTAATCTGGGCATTTATCAAACAGATTGTCGGTTTTGGGGAGAGCACTAATTGGGGGAGAGTGAAAAGTCATATTTAATCCCCAATTAGACTTGTTCACATTCTACTTCAGCAAGTTGATTCTCACAAGTCTTCAAGTGTTCTTCTCAATAGATTTCAAGTATATGGGCGTATAATGAGTTGCTGATTCTGAGGTATCAAAACCAGCAAGGGGGAAGGAGACACGCATCTAAACGCGAGTAATCTTGATGAACTTAATACTTCTAAGTGATTGAAGATATCCCGGGAAGACAAATGTCATTACCGCAGAGAAACTCAAGGTTTGACTCATGGCGTTTAGTGCTCTTATTCCAACTACGTGGGGGAAGAGATGTAAGAGACAGTTTCTGAAGATAAAAGAGGCACACAAGTGTGGGGGCATTTGGGTACTTCGGGTTCTTGAGCTTCATACACAATCATCAGGAAAGATAAATGTGCATTGGGTGGTGCTATCATTTATTCTTTGGAACTCTATTTGTGTATTCGGGCTCTTGAGCTCTATTCTAAGAGACGGGCTGCATCAATTCAACTACTCAGGAGAAGTGGTCTCTTGACACCTTTTGGAATGGATTTCTTCAGACTTCAGTGGAATGAAATTCGAGAAGAGTTATTTATGTGTGGGATGATTCTTTGTTGTTCTACTTGATGATATATCCTCGAACGAAGAATCTCGATTATCGTTCTTAAAAGGAGCAGTGGGATTTATGATAATGGTGTGCTTCTCTGTGCACCTAGCTAAGGCTAGCTTGAAATAGAGCTTTGAATCTGCTCATCTAATGGATTTTCGGTTTGGGGGGAAGCTGCTAAAGTCTCTCTTTCTCAAAGGCTGGTGTTCTATCTTCTATTCTGGAGCCTCAGAAGCTTTGGTGCTGAAAGTTTAAGAGATGTTGATTTATATCTTCTGCAACGGGGTTGTTCGATATCCTTATCTCGGTAGTCGTATCATCGTCTTCTTAAACTATATCATCTAAACTATCTCTGTAAATAATTATCAAAAGCAAAATATAAAAATAAAAAACCAACAAAAAGAAAATAGAAAAATATAAAACCGATTAAAACCCATAAAAATCAGAAAATTTGAAAAATACCAAAAATATGTTTTCTCAAGTCATGTCTTCTGTTATCGATAACATCTACGGTCTTAGAAATGTCATTCAATAATGGCACGGGAACATAGATGAAGTTTGAGCAGGAGGTGTAAATATTCTTTTTCAAAACATGTCTAAATATATGGCTTGCAGTTAATTCAGACTGTAACCCGTGCTTAACTATGGTTTGCTATTATTTCAGATAGCAACCCGCTCTTTTAAAGAAGGAAAGTGCTGCACTAAACCAATTTTCAAAAAAAATTCATGCACTTATCCTAAAAAAAAATGAGGAATGTATGTCTAAGGACTGCTGTTCCTACACAAATGTTTTTCCGTCTAAAATTCTTCAAAAAAATATTTGTTGTTCAAAATGGTGGAAAATGAGTTGCTTGAAAAATCAATCAGAATCAAGGTTTTTATAAAATTTGCAAACTTAATCAATGACTTCAGCGCTTTAAAACTTTTCAGAAAATGAGTCATTGATTGAGGGGAAGAATGTTTTCAAATTTATATCATCTAACAGGCTTATCTAATTATCCTATATACTTCAATGTAAAACATGTTAACCTACGTCGAAGGACTAGGTGCCTAGGATATGATTGTTAGGATTAGATGATTAGAGTTTGATAAACACATTATTCCCATGCTTTATATATCTGATTTTATTAGTCGATTGATATGTTGAATTGGCTTTTATTAGTCAGTTGTTGTTTGGGTGATGTCGACCATCATATATCTGTTTTTGTTGACTAACGTATGCAGATAAGATGGTTATAAGAATGTTCCCGATCCGGATCCCACAATTGATGATGATTGGATGCCGAAAGGAAAGGGTAACTATTTCTTGAGTCGACAAAAGAAGAAACGGAGCTTAAATACATCTCTCTATGTATAGTTGGCACAATAGATGCAACTTCAGAGGTCTCACTGCATCGACAGACGGTTTTCTTCCAAGCCCTACAACAACAACAACATAAGCAGCTTCTACACCATCTAACGTATCTTTGTGCAGGGATAATAGTGATGATACCATTTTTAAACAATTTTTGTAAAATATTGTCTTGAAAATGGAAAAATATTGTTTTGAAAATAAACTGAACTCAAATTTTGGAAATCAACCGAACTTCATTTTAAACATAGGTCACTCAATCAATGACTACGGTCATTGATTGAGGGGGAGAGTGATTTCATACTTAAGTATTTTCAAATGATATTTCTTCAAAAAATCCATTTGTACAATACAATGTGGTGATCTAAAGATTTAATGTTATGTCATGGTATGATTTTCTTTAATACTCAAAGATCTTTCAAAATGAAATTTTTTCTGTTCTTGTTTGATTGTGAATTTGTTTTATTTTACTTAAAGATCTTTTAAAAACTATCATACCTGACACTAACAATCTTTAATGTCGATAAATTGATCCTTATCAATCATTTTTCAAAATTAAATTGTGCCACGTGTTTCCCCTAAAATTTTCTAAATGATTTAAATCATTTGGGATCACAAATCTCAAATGGTTTTGTAGAAAACTAGAAGGGGGTTGAATAGTTTACCGATTAAAATCTTTGTTTTGAAACTTATTGAAAGATCAATTGATATTGATCTTAAGTATGTTAATGAAATATGCAAGCAATATGTAATAAGTAAATAAGGAAAGAAATGATCAAACCACAACAAGTTGTTTATAGTGGTTCGGCCTACAAGGACTCTTTTTCCTGACCCTACTCCACTCCCCGAGTCTCACACTAGAGAGTTTAACTTCACTAGTCAACAAGCTCCTTTCACCGGCGGAGAAAACCTTTACACTTCGCTTACACTATTTCCGACACTAAGCTAGATGTCGAGTTCTTTCCAAGGGTACAACTACTCCCACACACAATGTATTTTGAGGACTAAAATACTAACCACTCACACTCACAAGATTATGATGGTTTGATACAACAATGAAGTATGGATCAACACTAGATCATACAACACTAAACAAACAAGACTTCCAACTTCTCGTTGAAGCTTGAATATGACTTGATCTTCTTTGCTACAAAAGAGATCACTAATATGATATGAAACTGAGTTAGAAAGGTTAGAGAGAAGATATGTATGAGAGTATGTTAGAAAGGGATGAGAAACTACTTGGCTTGGCATTGCTATTTATAGCCAAATTGGAGGAGCGTCCACGGACCGCGGACCCTTAAAAGGGTTCCGCCGTGTACCAAAATGGTACCGCCGATCGGCAGTCAAGATATCAAATCTTGCCTAAAGTCAACTCTATCTAAGTAAGATTGTGCAAGATATGAAGAGTACAAATCTTCACAAAATATCTAATGGAATCTTCAATGATTTCCATGATGTAATACATGATGTCAAATGTTGTATTACTATTAATAGAAATATGCAAATGCTTAAGTAGTGTTTGGTTTTAAGAACCTAACACATTCTACAAACTACTATCATACATAATGATTAGAGTCATATCAAGATGTTACTAATCATAAATGTAAATGCTTGAATGATGAATATATTGTTTGAGAAAGCTTGTTTTAATATCTAATAAACTTGACAAGCTTTAAGCTTTTATAAATTAAATTTACTTTTGTCGTTAACAAAACTTAGGCAAAGATCAAAAATATAAATAACGTTTAATGACGATATTTGTATTAACAATCTCCCCTTTTGTTGAGGACAAAACATAAATTTTATTTTTATAAAAGAGACAAAGTTTGTACAAGAGTTATAAAAATATTAGTTTTAGAACTTTGAAAAGAAAATGATAATGCAAGTGTATGAAATTTGACTTTTTATGAAAGTCAAAGAATTCACTAGTTGATGCATGATGTTGACTTTTTCAGAAAGTCAAAGTATGCAGTTTGACCTTTTTCAGAAAAGTCAGATAAGAATAATTTCCAAGTTCTATATTTTCTCCCCCTTTTTGTCTCAACAAAAAGAAGAGGCTATGCTGAATGTAATGAGCCCGAGCTATTATCTCCCCCTTGTTCAAAGCTCCCCCTAAATTGGGTGCTTTAATGGGAAGATACATGGATTGTGAAAATAAAGCTAAAAAAAAATGTTAGTAATAATGATCATTCACAAGCATTTCCAAGCACTATGTAATGACACCAACAATATAATAAACAACATTCATTAGTTAAAATTTTTCATGAATCAAGATCATGAAAAGAGAACACAATGATGTGTTTTAAGTACAAGAAAATGAAAATTATCCTAAAAAAAATAAAAGACTATTCTAAAAACCATCCTAAAGTGATGGTGGATGGGAAAAGCGTTGAGACGCTCAAGAATGTGGTTGAGGATGAACCTCATTTCTTCGTGGAAGTCATGGACCATAATCCGGGTCCGTTCCACGGTTTGACCCGTTGCTCACAAGTTGAGCAACCATGCCTTGGAGGGAAGAAAGTTTGGGAGGTTGTGGTGGTGGAATGGTGGATGTGTTGGTGGTGTTGGGGATGTTTGGGGTGGTCATGATGGATGCAAGCAAAGCACTTTGCATTTGCATTGTCTCACTTAAGTGAGAATCCACCATGCCTTTGAATTGGTGGAGGTTGTGGAGTTCGGCTTGAATCTCCTCTCTAGTGGGATTGTCATCCCACATGCTCTCCGGAATGTCCTCAATATGAGGGAACATTGATGATGGAAGTGGATGATCCCCGTATAAAGGACCATGAATGTCCTTGTGAATGGGGTGGAAAAGGAGAGGTCTTGGCCCTAATGGGGCGTTTGGGTCAATGAATGACCGAGGTGATTCATGAGCGATTTGCTCAATGGTGCCAAAGGATGGCAATGGTGGTGGATGACTTGGCCTAGGAGGCAAGTCTTCCAAGTCCTCTAGGAAAGGATTTGGTGATGTTGGTGGAGTTGAAAATAACTCCATGGGGGTGAGAGTGGGAGACCTTGGTGAAGGTGGTGAGGGTGTTTTGGATGTTTGGATGGGTGCCGGTGGAGGTGAAGTAGGTGTTTTGGTTGGTGGTGGAGTGGTGATCACAATGTGTGATGAAGTGGGTGTAGCTAAGGTAAGATGTGTATCATCTCTAATGGGAGATGAGATTGTGAGTGGTGAAGATTCGGATGATGAGCTAAGATGAACAAAACAACAAGGCCTTACGCTCATTCTAGCGGTTTTCTTGCAAGGTTTTGGTGATGATTTAGTCATTTTTCACTTGGGTTTTGATTTGCTAGATAGTAGTGAGAATGAAGAAGGTGTGAGGATGATCATGGTAAAACCTCTCAATTTATAGAAGTGAGAAATTGTTGAGAAATGGTTTGATTTGATGTTGAACCATTGAAGGGATGAGGTTCCTAATGATTTGGAAGTGGGTTGAATGCTAGTCATATCACCCAAGTCAATCCATACAAAGAAGATGGAGTGAAGAAGAAAAGATATGCAATAAATGTGTTCTAGTGAGTGGAATTTCCTAATATTCAGATTACCCACGGATTTGAAGGTACCAAAATTTGGTTCCTTCCTTTATGCAAAGGGCTCCTTGGGTGGATTTTTCAAATTTTTGAATTTTGGTGGGAAATGGATTTCTTATATACCTTAGTAAATAATACTAGTTCTAATACCAGTATAAACTAGTTAAGATTGATTTATAAGTGATGGAAGATAATTTGGAATCACGAAAGAGTCGAAATTCAGAAAATTACCGGGAGGATCCACGGCACCAAAAACATACACGGACGGTACCCTAAAAAGGGTGCCGTCTGGTCCGCCTGTACAGGTATGGCGGTACCAAACTATATAAAGGACGGTACCAAAATTATGGTGCCGTCGGATCCGTGGAGTCCTGAAAATTGGACAGAGTTCATTTTTAGGTGTCGGGAAATTTCGAAACCCTGAAATTTTCTCAAAACTGTTATACTAAACATGTCTAGTTAGGAAAAGTAAATAACACATATGTAAACATAGTGGAGCATAGATTTTGAGCAAGGCTTATTGATTTTCACAATATAGTGAAAATGGGTAAAATTTGATAGCATACTTGTGCTATCCCCATGATGATTGTTAGCATACAACATTATTTCAAGTTATATTATCATCCTACATAATAAAAACAACTAAATAGTATCAAACATTAATGATAATGCATTGTTCCAAACACTCCTTAAAGTACCCTTATTTGTCCAATTTCTTGTAAATCTTGTTCATCATCCTACCAAGGCACTTGAACATTCCCTTAGTTTGCTTGAATTCTGCTGATTCATTCTCAATCTCGGGAAGAGATGCGTAATACTCATGAGGTGGAAGATGAGAGCTTGGAAGACCATCCTCGGAGCTATTTGATGATGATGATGAAGGAGTTGGAGGTTTAGCTCTCTTGCCTTTAGTCTTAGCAACTCGAGCATCACTCAAAGGTACAAAGATGTGAGGGATGAGATCATAGTGAAGGTGCATCCCTTTTGGGGTTGGTGGAATTGGGGCGAAGTTTCTATAGAGACGGGTGAGAAGCATCCCGTATGGAAGAGCAACGGATCCTTGAGTTGGAATATCAATCATTCTCCTAGCTATGTAGTAGGCTAAGTTGAATGGTTGTCGGGTGGACAAGTTGTAGAGCATGTGGCAAAGACAAGCGTTTATGTGATCCCTATTCCCTATGGTGCTAATGACGTTTGCTCTAAGTAACTCCTCCCATTTCTTAAATTCGGGCTTAAGTTCATTTAGCTCCATTCCATATGGATCTCGGTTTACCTCTTTTCCCTTTCGGGTAACTCGGGTTGTATCGGTTTTTGGGTTAAAAAGGTGTTCACGGATGACATCCTTATCGGCCAAACGGGTTATGTAGGGAAGAGAGCGGTCATTGATTGCATCAAGAGCGGTGAGTGACCACTTATCCGTGTAGACACAAGTTCCTCGGTTGGGAATTCCTAACACTTGAGCAAAGTTGCTTAAGGTGATGGTGTAGTCATTTTGGTTGATTCTAAACCTAAGACAAAATTCATCATCGTCTTCATCACTAAAGCCGGTCACACTAGCATAGAATTCTAACACAAACCTAGGACAAATTGGTTCATCGATGTCAAGAAGACAATCGAATTGAATGGCGGCTAGTTCTTCACGAAGATTGGTATTTTCAAGGAAGGATGAGTGAATGGTTCTACCCTCATGGAAATACCTTGATTCTAGACCCTTAAATATTTCTACTTGTTCCTTGGTAAGTCCTTTGGTTTTGTGGTGTTTGGGAATGTAGTTAAGGGTGTCTTTGTGATCATAGAATCTTGCGGCTACCATGGTTATTCCTAAGGACAAGTATTAATATGTTAAAAATGAAAATAAATTTTAACGTTTTTGATTCTAGTGTGTGCCTATATGAAAACAATTTGGAGTTGCGGTTATCTCGACTCATTTTATGCACAAAATGGTTTTAGTGGGGTGTTTGGCAAATACCATGAGATAACCCAAATGCTCCTAATTCAATGTGGCTACATTTGAATATACCAGGGAGTGCATATTAGTTATGCAATACCTTTAGTATTCAAGAGCATGCAAGTGATGAAAATTTAACGTTTCTATTTGTATTAGCAATGAAAAAATGTTTTCCTACAAGTGAGAAGCTTTTCAAAACTTTTGACATGGGGTGTTTGGTTGTTTGAATAAGGCCTTATATTTATTATCTATCAATTAGTGGGAAACATGATTTGTTTATGCAATATGATAATGTAGTACCTAATTTGAATGACTAGTTATGCAATTTGCCAATTGAATTCATATTTGGTATAAAAGCATACATAAAACCCCATGTAATGATTTGTGATAGTTTTGTGCATAAATAAGAATCCTAGACTCGGAATTAAGAGATGAAATGTAGTTAGGATACTTACAATGATGTTATCTTCAGTGATTAGTGAGTGGGAAGATGACAATAATGAGCTTGGTTTAAGTTTTACACGTTTTGGTAAAGTGGGTTGTGAGGAAGAGGATGTTATGTATATAGCGTTTTGCTTCAGTAGACACCACGGACGGGCGGCACCAAATAATTGGTTCCGTCCGTGTTGTCGTTTGGTGCCGTGGCTACGTAGCAGATATAAAGGCAAAATGTTTTGGTTTGACTATTCTAAATTTTTTTATCCTACATGTTTGGTTCCATTAACCCTAAACCAAGTCTAAGAAGATTAAAAGGTTCTCGTTTAAGAGGTTTAGTTAAGATGTCGGCAATGTTGTCTTCGGAGGATACTTTCTCGATTGAAATGTTTCCTTTTTGAACATTGTCGCGAAGAAAGTGATGACGGATTTCAATGTGCTTGGTACGAGCATGTTGAACGGGATTTTCTTTGAGATCGATGGCTCCCTTGTTGTCACAAAGTATCACAATGTCGTTGAGATGAATTCCGTAGTCTACGAGAGCTTGCTTCATCCAAAGAGCTTGTTGACATGCTTTTCCGGCTGAGACGTATTCGGCTTCAGTAGTAGAGATGGCTAAAGCCGTTTGCTTCTTTGCAAACCATGAGGTGAGACAATGTCCAACAAAAGTGCAAATACCACTTGTACTTTTCTATCGACATAGTCACCGGCATGATCCGAGTCGGCATACACTATGGTTTCAATACCCTTTGGGATACCATAATCCAAAACATGTTGTTCCCTTAATATATCTAAAAATCCTTTTTAATGCTTCTAAGTGTGATGCCTTTGGGTTTTCTTGAAAGCGAGCACATAGACAAACACTAAACATAATGTCGGGTCTACTAGCCGTAAGATAGAGTAGGCTACCAATCATTCCTCTATATTTAGTGTTATCTACGGATTCACCTTCTTCGTCCTTGGTGAGTTTAGTGTCCGAGGACATGGGTGTTTTAGTTGGTTTGGAATCTTCAAGACCAAATTTCTTAAGCATGTCTTTTATATATTTAGATTGGTTAAAGAAAATACCATCTTCTAGTTGTTTAATTTGAAGTCCTAGAAAGAAGTTTAACTCACCCATCATACTCATTTCAA
Source organism: Chrysanthemum makinoi (assembly GCA_910596185.1). NCBI lineage: Eukaryota > Viridiplantae > Streptophyta > Magnoliopsida > Asterales > Asteraceae > Chrysanthemum > Chrysanthemum makinoi. The sequence goes on along the minus strand of OU343222.1, from coordinate 234,350,974 downwards.
ACTCGTCATGCATGATTTTAGAAAAATCATTACATAGTTCTTGACAAGTTGATCCGAATATAATGTCATCAACGTATATTTGAACAATAATAATTTGTGATTCCTTTTTCTTAGTAAAAAGAGTATTATCTACTAATCCCATAGTATATTTGTTATCAACAAGAAAAGTCTTAAGACGGTCGTACCAAGCTTTAGGTGCTTGTTTAAGGCCATATAATGCTTTCTTGAGTTTGAAGACATGATGTGGTTTCTCAAAGTCGGTAAAACCGGGAGGTTGAGCAACATACACTTCTTCGTTAATAAACCCATTAAGGAAAGCACTTTTAACATCCATTTGAAATAATTTAAAGTCATAAGCACATGCATAAGCAAGTAATATTCTAATAGATTCAAGTCTAGCTACCGGTGCATAAGTTTCATCATAGTCAATTCCTTCTTGTTGATTATAACCTTGTGCAACAAGCCTAGCTTTGTTTCTAGATACTACACCATTTTCGTCCATTTTGTTTTGAAAGACCCATTTTGTTCCAATTATAGTTTGATCTTTGGGTTTTGGAACTAGTTTCCAAACATCATTTCTAACGAATTGATTTAATTCTTCTTGCATGGCAATTACCCATGATTCATCTTTTATTGCTTCATTTATGGTTTTGGGTTCAATGGTGGATACAAAACAAAAATGATTACTTTGATTTTGAGCTTGTGACCTTAAGGTTCTTTGATTAAGTTGTCCTATGACCTTTTCTAATGGATGACTTTTAGATTCTTTGATGTTGACAATTTCCTTATTTAATGGTTCATCTTCCTTGTTATTATTAATTTGACTTTCTATTATTTGACTTTCAACTAAGTCATCATCTACCAAAGGTGATGTCTTAGAGGGAGGTGGACTTTCGTCAAATGTTATGTTCAACGATTCCTCGACTATCATTGTTTCTTTATTAAGGACAATGTAAGCTTTACTAGTTTGAGAGTAACCAAGAAATACACCTTCATAAGACTTTGGGTCAAACTTGGTGAGATAATCCTTAGTATTAAGAATAAAGCATTTACAACCAAAGACTTTAAAATATCCTAATGTTGGCTTTTTACCTTTATAAAGTTCATATGGTGTTTTGTTTAGGAAAGGACGTATTAGGACTCTATTTAAAATATATGTAGAAGTGTCAACGGCGTTACACCAAAACTTTTGAGGAATGTTTTGTTCATTAAGCATTGTTCTACTCATTTCTTGAATTGTTCTATTTTTACGTTCTACTACTCCATTTGATTGAGGTGTTCGTGGGGCGGAAAAGTTATGTGTTATACCATTTGTATCACAAAAGTTTCCAAATTGAGTTTCGTTGTCAAATTCACGACCATGATCCGTTCGGATCGACACAATTTTGACACCTAGAAGATTTTGAATTTTCTTGCTAAGTATTTCAAATTTATCAAAAGCTTCATTTTTGGTTTTCAAAAATAACGTCCAAGTAAACCTTGAGTAATCATCTACTATGACCAAAGTGTATAAGTTGCCTCCATAGCTTCTTATAGCGGATGGTCCAAACAAGTCCATATGTAATAATTCTAGACACTTAGATGTGGACACCATATTTTTAGATTTGTGACTACTATGTGTTTGTTTACCAATTTTGCAAGCGTCACAAAAGTGTTGGTCATATTTTAGTTTTGGTAAATTTCTAACCAACTCTTTTGAAGATAGGTTTTGTATAAGTCTCATATTAGCGTGACCTAAGCGTCTATGCCAAAGAGATGAGCTATCGTCTAATGTTGTTAGGCAAAGTTTGTCATTATATGTTTTATCTATTTTCATGACGTATATGTTATTTTTCCTAACTCCTTTAGCTATGGTGATACCATCTTTTAGTATTTTACTACCATTTTCATCAAATAGTACTTTATACTTTTTATCACATAGTTGGCTAATACTAAGTAGATTAAATCCTAACCTATCCACATGAGCAACATTTTCAATAGTTAGAGAGTTATGAGCAATCGTACCTTTGCCAATGATTTTGCTTTTGAGATTGCTACCAAAGGTGACATTACCTCCGTCATACTCTTGGTATGATGAGAAGAGACTTTTGTTGCCGTCATGTGTCGTGAGCATCCACTATCTTTAATCCATTCATCAGGTTCCAATCCAACTTTCAAGCATACCTAAGAAGCAAATAACTCAAGCATTTGGTCCCCAATATCTTATGGGTCCGTTTGGGTTAAACATACCATTTATTTGATTCATGTATGGAAATGATGGGTAAGGGTTCCATGGCATGTAATCTGGAGTTTGATATGGTCTAGGAAAGTTTTCATTCCAACCGTTGTGTTGGTAGTTAGGTTGAACGTTGTGGTTGCTCTTAGGAAAGGCACGTTTGGCAAAAGAAGTTTTATATCGTTGTTGAGTAGTTTTTGATCTAAATTCATTTTAACAAGTCCTACTCCAGATATAATGGCTGGTTTTAGTTTAACATTATCATTGGTTTTCTTTGTTACTTTAACAAATTTAGTACGGTCCGTATTGCGAACATTCTTTTCTTTGAAGTACCCGCGGTACCATTTTACAACGGACGGAACCCTTATTTTGGTTCCGTCGGTCCGTCTTGCTGTACAGCAGCATATTTTGACAGAATGTTCGTCCTTTTCGGCCGTTTTGTTTTGACTCTTTGGAATTAATACTTCATTAAAACCTAGCCCATTCATGTCTCCGGGTGTTTTATGAATTTTAACTATTTCATCGGCAAGAGCGATGTTTTGTTAAACCTTTTAAACTTAGAATTATTTTCTATTAAAACTTCTTGTGTGAGCTTTAGTTTTTCTATTTCAAGATTAAGCTCTTGACATGATTTACAATCATCGTCATTTGCTTTTCCTTTTTCAAGTCGTTTTGCTTTTTCTTTTAACTCATATACCTCATTTTCCAAAACTCCTTTTTGTTTTTTAGAAATTTATTTTTAGTTATGATTTTTAGACTTAGCTCACACAATTGATTATATTGTTTTTGCAAGGTGTCATCATCTATAGAAGAATAAGAAGAGTGGGAAAGTACCTCATTTGACTCATGTGCCATTAGAGCGATCTCTTCCTTGCTTGATTCTTCATCGTCTTCACTATCACTCAAAGCACCACTTACAAAAGCTCGTTGAGTTTTGCTTTTAGGTGGCTTGGGACATTCTCCTATGAGATGACTTGCATCACCACATCTAAAACACTTTCTTTCACCTTTAATCTTCTTATCATCCCGATCTTTTCGAAATGGCTTCTTTTCTTCTCGAGGTTGTCTTACAAACTTTCCTCTTCTTCTAAAGAACTTCTTGAAATCTCTAACGGCCATGGCATACTCCTCATCTTCACTATCGAAACAAGATTCACCATCATCGCTTGATTCCGCCTTTGCTTTAAGAGCAACGGATTTGATCTTCTCCTTTCTTCCTTTGATGATCTCAGAATCTTTCTCCATTACCATTTCGTGAACTTTGAGGTTGCCAATTAGCTCGTCTAGTGACATTATTGAGAGATCTTTTGATTCTTCAATAGCGGTCACTTTAGCTCTCCATTTGGGATGGAGTGCTCTAAGAAATTTCCGGACAAAGTTCTTACTACGAAAAGATTCATCAAGTGCTTTAAGTGATGTAATGATAGTGTTAAAGCGAGCAAAGCCACAATCAATGGTTTCATCTTCAGGGATAACAAATTGTTCATATTGTTGAACAAGAAGATCAATTTTGTTATCCTTGACTTGTGAATTACCTTGATGTGTAACAATTAAAGATTCCCAAATATCTTTGGCGGTTTCACACATAAAATTCTTTCATATTCTTTTCTAGGTAAAGCATTATAAAGCATCATTTTAGCTTCATTATTTTTAGCAACTAATTTCTTTTGTTCATCAACGGAAATATCCTTTGTTGTAGAACTAAAATCTCCTTTAACAATAATAAACCAAAGATCTATATCTTTTGATTTTACATATGTTTCAAAGCGGTTTTTCCAATAGATAAATCCATTGGTTTCAAAGAGTGGTGGTCTTTGCATAGATTGCCCTTCTTTAAAGTTTTGAGAATCCATGGATCGTTTCAAGTTTATAAAATACAAGTTATTTTAGAAATTCTTGAGCAACGAGGCTCGGGTACCAATTGTAGAAAACTAGAAGGGGGTTGAATAGTTTACCGATTAAAATCTTTGTTTTGAAACTTATTGAAAGATCAATTGATATTGATCTTAAGTATGTTAATGAAATATGCAAGCAATATGTAATAAGTAAATAAGGAAAGAAATGATCAAACCACAACAAGTTGTTTATAGTGGTTCGGCCTACAAGGACTCTTTTTCCTTGCCCTACTCCACTCCCGAGTCTCACACTCGAGAGTTTAACTTCACTAGTCAACAAGCTCCTTTCACCGTGGGAGAAAACCTTTACATTACACTATTTCCGACACTAAGCTAGATGTCGAGTTCTTTCCAAGGGTACAACTACTCCCACACACAATGTATTTTGAGGACTAAAATACTAACCACTCACACTCACAAGATTATGATGGTTTGATACAACAATGAAGTATGAATCAACACTAGATCATACAACACTAAACAAACAAGACTTCCAACTTCTCGTTGAAGCTTGAATATGACTTGATCTTCTTTGCTACAAAAGAGATCACTAATATGATATGAAACTGAGTTAGAAAGGTTAGAGAAGATATGTATGCGAGTATGTTAGAAAGGGATGAGAAACTACTTGGCTTGGCATTGCTATTTATAGCCAAATTGGACAGGAGCGTCCACGGACCGCGGACCCTTAAAGGGTTCGCCCGTGTACCAAATTGGTACCGCCAGTCTGACAGTCAAGATATCAAATCTTGCCTAAAGTCAACTCTATCTAAGTAGATTGTGCAAGATATGAAGAGTACAAATCTTCACAAAATATCTAATGGAATCTTCAATGATTTCCATGACGTAATACATGATGTCAAATGTTGTATTACTATTTATAGAAATATGCAAATGCTTAAGTAGTGTTTGGTTTTAAGAACCTAACACATTCTACAAACTACTATCATACATAATGATTAGAGTCATATCAAGATGTTACTAATCATAAATGTAAATGCTTGAATGATGAATATATTGTTTGAAAAGCTTGTTTTAATATCTAATAAACTTGACAAGCTTTAAGCTTTTATAAATTAAATTTACTTTTGTCGTTAACAAAACTTAGGCAAAGATCAAAAATATAAATAACGTTTAATGACGATATTTGTATTAACAATTTGATATTTTTGATTTGGGGAGAGTTGTGATTTAAATCTCAAATGGGGTTTTAAAAGCCATCTTCTAGTTGTGATTATTCAAAGCACTCTTTCTTCAGCTCGATTTTGATACATGATGCACATTGAGGTTTGAGGAGCATTGAAACGGAGGTAACCAAAAACAGAACGACTTTTTAACATCCATTTGTATTTAAACAAGGGCCACATTTTATCCCATGTTTTCTAAACCTTATTAATGCAGGGGATCCAAAATCTCAACGGTTTGATATTTGATGCAAAAGGGAGAATTTGTGATTTAATAATGAAATTTGATAAATGATTCATCATTTGATTCAAGTGCAAGCAGATTTTGTTCTCTCTAACTCTTTGATATCTTTATTTAATGGTTCATGTTATTATTAATTATTTCACATATTGAGGGGAGTAGAGGTGTGAACTCGGTTTATGTTCTGATTCCTCGGCAATCGTGGAAGTTCTCCAAAAACCTCTTTCCTCTAGTTTAAAATGATTTTCAAAATATCCACCGACATTTTGAGGGAGAATTCACACAAGAAAATCAAAATGGCTTTTTCCAGGAAATTGTGATCAAGAAATTATTTCAAAGAACTCTTGCCTCCATGTGCTAAACAATTTCAAAATCATATGCACATGTTGAGGGCTTCTTATAGAGCATTTCTAATGATCAAATTTTTTAATTTGTGACAATAAGGTACAAAAATGCTTTGATATTATATCACAAGTACCTTGATTGACTTTCCAAATGTTTTCAATTGCTTAAGAAGGAACTAACAAATACCAAATCACATAGACCAAGTAATTTACTTATGCATGGTGTTATAAGGATGGTTAGGTTAGGTATTCGTTCCGTCACGATACCGCCAACTGGAGGATCTACCCAGGACAATCCACTAGATAGTGTAGAAATCTTAGGTATGATGAAATAAAAGGAGGAAAGTGAGAAATGCGGAAGAGTCTTGATTTGAGATAGAGCTAGAACTGAAAAACCCAACAAGGTTCTAGTATGAAATCTTGGTAAGCAAAGAGCGGTCCGTGTGAAGAATAAAAAAAACGAAATGAATGAGAAATGGGTGAAAATAATAGCCCTCATATTTCATAAGAAAACGGGTTTAGTTTTTCTTCACATGCATACTCGGTGGTTACCAAGGTAACTCTTTTCCAAAATTCCTTTTGGTATTGAAGACAAAACATCATGGACAGTGACTCAATGCATTACAACTTCCCAAGCCACTCAAGTTCCTATTAAAATGACTTGTTTCATTCTCACGGGAACCTACATTTTCTTTCACCTTTACCTTCTTGTCATCGACTTTCTCTTAGAGATTGTTGATATGAAGGAGACCCTCTCCCTAGTCTCCATAAATAACCAAATGTGCACTATTGAGTCTAGAGCCACGAGATCATCAATAAATCTTATTAGAACACAATCTATGAAGACTCACTATTTCACACAATGTGGAAAGTGAGAATATATCTTAAGAGTCCTACGCATTATCCTTGTGGTATTGCTAGAACATCCGAGTGATATGAAAAAATACTCACGATGTAGATGGAAAAACTTCTAGAGCCAACATCAAACAAGCTCTTGGTGGGTGACATGTGAGATCTATCCAATAGACCAAACTTGTGACAACTGGATTGAAACGATGGGGCGATTCATTATTTAATTTAGCAACCTTTTGGTACAGGAAATGGATTGGGATACCTTTGAAAAACCCGTCGATGTAACAAAAAAGCACAATAGATTCCATTTTCTTAGCACGCCGTCTCTGATAGTAAAGTTTTCAAAATCGAAAGATATTTGTGATTGAAAATTTATTTTTCCAGTATATAAGCGTAAAGAAAACTAGAAGGGGGGTTGAATAGTTTACTAATTAAAAAGTTTGTTTTGAAACTTATTGAAAGATCAATTGATATTGATCTTAGATATGTTAATGAAATATGCAAGCAATATGTAAAGAGTAAATAAGGAAAGAAATGATCAAACCACAACAAGTTGTTTATAGTGGTTTGGTCTACAAGGACTCTTTTTCCTTGCCCTACTCCACTCCTCGAGTCTCACACTTTTCCCGAGTTTAACTTCACTAGTCAACAAGCTCCTTTCACGTAGGAGAAAACCTTTACACGCAAACATACACTATTTCGACACTAAGCTAGATGTCGAGTTCTTTCAAAGGGTACAACCACTCCCACACACAATGTATTTTGAGGACTAAAATACTAACCACTCACACTCACAAGATTATGATGGTTTGATACAACAATGAAGTATGAATCAACACTAGATCATACAACACTAAATAAACAAGACTTCCAACTTCTCGTTGAAGCTTGAATATGACTTGATATTCTTTGCTACAAAAGAGATCACTAATATGATATGAAACTGAGTTAGAAAGGTTAGAGAGAAGATATGTATGAGAGTATGTTAGAAAGGGATGAAAAAACTACTTGGCTTGGCATTGCTATTTATAGCCAAAGTGGACTGAGGAGCGTCCACGGGACATGAAACCCTTAAAAGGGTTCCGCCCGTGTCTCCGGACCATTTCTACGGTACCGTCCGACAGATCAAGATATCAAATCTTTGCTAAAGTCAACTCTATCTAAGTGAGATTGTGTAAGACATGAATAGTACAAATCCACACAAAATATCTAATGAAATCTTCTAATGATTTCCATGATGCATTACATGATGTCATAAGTTGTATTTCTATTTTTAGAAATATGCAAGTACATAAGTAGTGTTTGGTTTTAAGAACCTAATACATTCTAAAAACTACTATCATACATAATGATTAGAGTCATATCAAGATGTTACTAATCATAAATGTAAATGCTTGAATGATGAATATATTGTTTGAAAAAGCTTGTTTTAATATCTATTAAACTTGACAAGCTTTAAGCTTTTATACAAATTAAATTTACTTTTGTAGTTAACAAAACTTAGGTAAAGATCAAAATATAAATAGTTTAATGGCGATATTTGTATAAACAATCTCCCAGTTGAGGACAAAATATATTTTTATAAAAGATACAAAGATTGTACAAGAGTTATAAAAATATTAGTTTTAGAACTTGAAAAGAGAATGGTAATGCAAGTGTATGATGTTTGACTATTTATGAAAGTCAAAGTATTCACTAGTTGATGTATGATGTTGACTTTTTTCAGAAAGTCAAAGTATGCAGTTTGACTTTTTTAGGAAAAGTCAAGTATTATCAATGAGGGTTCCTGTTTGACTTTTAGGAAGTCAATGTATGCTTGATTGACTTTTTTAGAAAAGTCAAATATAAATAATTTCAAAGTTCTATATTTTCTCCCCCTTTTGTCTCAACAAAAAGAAGAGGCTATGCGGAATGTAATGAGCCCGAATATCTCCCACTTGTTCAAAGCTCCCATAAGTGGGTGCTTTAATGGGAAGATTCATGGATTGTGAAAATAAAGCTACAAAAAAATGTTAGTAATAATGATCATTCACAAGCATTTCCAAACACTATGTAATGACACAAACAATATAATAAACAACATTCATTAGTTAAATTTTTTCATGGTAAGGATCATGAAAAGAAAACACAATGATGTGTTTTTAAGTCAAGAAGTAAAAATTATCCTAAGAAAGTAAAAATAAACTAAAAAGACTAGTCTAAAACCATCCTATTGTGATGGTGGATGGGAAAGCGTTAAGGCGCTCAAGGATGTGGTTGAGGATGAACCTCATTTCTTCTTGGAAGTCATGGACCATAATCCGGGTCCTTTCCATGGTTTGGCCCGTTTGCTCACAAGTTGAGCAACCATTCCTTGGAGGGTAGTATGTATGTTTGGGAGGTTGTGGTGGTGGAAAGGTGGATGTGTTGGTGTTGGTGGAAATGTTTGGGGTGGTCATGATGGAAGCAAGCAAAGCACTTTGCATTTGCATTGTCTCATCAGTGAGAGTCCACCATGCATTTGATTTGGTGGAGGTTGTGGAGTTCGTTTTGAATCTCCTCTCTAGTGGGATTGGTATCCCACATACACTCCTCAATGTCCTCAAGATGAGGTGACATTGATGTAGGGAGTGTGATGATCCCATACAAAGGACCATGAATGTCTTTGTGGATGGGGTGAAGAGAAAGGTTTAGGCCCTAATGGGGCGTTTGGGTCAAGGGATGGCCAGGGTGACTCATGACCGTCCAGCTCAATGGAGTCAAATGATGGCAATGGTGGTGGATGACTTGGCCTAGGAGCCAAGTCTTCCAAGTCCTCTAGGAAAGGATTTGGTGATGTTGGTGGAGTTGAGAATAACTCCATAGGAATGAGAGGTGGAGACCTTGGTGAAGGTGGTGGTGAGGTGTTTTGGATGTTTGGATGGGTGCCGGTGGAGGTGAAGTAGGTGTTTTAGTTGGTGGTGGAGTGGTGATCACAATGTGTGATGTATTGGGTGTAGCTAAGGTGAGGCTTGTATCATCTCTAATGGGAGATGAGATTGTGAGTGGAAGACTGGGATGATGAGCTAAGATGAACAAAGCAACAAGGTCTTACAGCTAATTCTAGCGGGTCTTCTTGCAAGGTTTTGGAGATGACTTAGCCATTTTTAACTTGGGTTTTGCTTTGCTAGATAGTAGTAGAGTGAAGAAATGTTGTTTGATTTGATGTTAAGCCATTGAAGAAATGAGGTTCCTAATGATTTGGAAGTGGGTTGAATGCTAGTCATATCACCCAAGTCAAGCCATTCAAGAGAAATGGAGTGAAGAAGAAAAGATTTGCAATAAATGTGTTCTAATGAGTGGAATTTCATAATATTGAATCACCGGATTTGAAGGTACCAAAATTTGGTTCCTTCCTTTATTACCAAAGGGCTCCTTGGGTGGATTTTTTTAAATTTTTTGAATTTTGGTGGAAATGGATTTCTTATATACCTTAGGTGAATTATACTAGTTCTAATAACGGTATAAACTAGTTGAGATTGATTTATAAGTGATGGAAGAATTTGGAATCACGAAAAGAGTTAGAAACCGAGAAAATTACACGGAGGATCCACGACACCAAAACTATACAGACGGTACCCTAAAAGGGTAGATGCGGTCCCGCTTGTCTGGCGTGCGGTAAAATACATAAGGGCGGTACCAAAATTATTATGGTGTAGATGCGACATAAAATGGGCGAGTTGGTTTTTGGTGTCGGGGACTTTTCGAAACAGAAATTCTTCTCCAAAACATGTTATACTAAACATTTCTAGTTAGGAAGCGGATATATATATATAAACATAGTGGAATATGTATTTTGAGCAACGCTTATTGATTTTCACATTATAGTGAAAATGGGTAAAACGATAGCATACTTGCTTATCCCCTGCATGAAATTGTTAGCATTCACCATTGTTTCAGGTTATATTATCATCCTACATAATAAAAACAACGAAATTGTATCAAATATTAATGATAATGTATTGTTCCAAACGCTCCTTAAAAGTACCCTTATTTGCCCAACTTCTTGTAAATCTTGTTCATCATCCTACCAAGGCACTTGACATTCCTTGGTTTGCTTGAACTCCGATTCATTCTCTATTTTAGGAAGAATATAATACTCATGAGGCGGAAGAGCGAGAGCTTGGAAGACCATCAGAACTATTTGATGATGATGATGGGTTGGAGGTTTGCTCTCTTGCCTTTGTCTTAGCACTTTCGTGCATCACTCAAAGGTACAAAGATGTGAGGATGAAGCTCATAGTGAAAGGTGCATCCCTTTTGGTGTTGGTGGAATTGGTGCAAAGTTTCTATAGAGAGCGGTGAGGAGCATCCCTATGGAAGAGGCAACCCGATCCCTTGAGTTGGAATATCAATCATTCTCTCCCTATGGGGTAAAT
>OU343222.1:234304329-234339746 GCA_910596185.1 Chrysanthemum makinoi | reverse complement strand
CATATTTTCCTCATTATGTTTTAGGATAAGTGCACGAAATATTTGAAAATTGGTTTAGCGCAACACTTTCCTTTCTTGAAGAGCGGGTTGCTATCTGAAATAATAGCAAACCATTGTTTAAGCACGGGTTACAGTCTGAAATAACTGCAAGCCATATTTAGAGACATGTTTTGGAAAAAGAATATTTACACTTCCTTTCGAACTTCATCTATGGTCCGTGCCATTATTGAATGACATTTCTAAGACCGTAGATGTTATCGATACCAGATGACATGTCTTGAGAAAACATATTTTTGGTCTTTTTCAAAATTTTCTGATTTTTATGGGTTTTTTTTTATTTTATATTTTTTTATTTTGTTTTGCTGGTTTTATATTTTTGTATTTTCTTTTTGATAAATATTTACAGAGATAGAGTAGATGATATAGTTTAAGAGGATGATGATACGAGTACCGAGATAAGGATATCGAACAACACATCGTAGAAGATAGAATTCGTCATCTCTTAAACTTCCACCACCAAAGCTTCTGAGGCTCTTGAAAAGAAGGAATTGAGCCTTTAAGAATGCGAGACTTTGGTAGCTTCCCCCAAACCAAAAATCCTTTAGCTGAGTAGATTCAAAGCTTTCTTTCAAGCTTCCCTTAGCCAGGTGCACAAAGAAGCACACCATTATCATCGATCTTGCTGCTCTTTTTAAGAATAATCATCGTGATTCTTCGTTCGAGGTTATATCATCATATTGAACAATAGCAACGTATCATCCAACATATTAATAACTCTTCTCAAATTCCTTTTCTACTGAAGTCTGAAGCGATCCATTTCAAAAGGTGTCAAGATAACAATTCCCCCAAGTAGTTGAATTGATGCAGTCAGTCTCTTTCTATAATGCTCAAGAACTCTCCCAAATACACATCATGAGGGGAATGAAAACACCTCCCCAATGTTCACATTTTTCTTCCCTAATGATCATGTATGAAGCTCAAGAACCCGAAGTACACCAATACCCAAGAACTCTCTCGAATACACATCATGAGGGGAATGAAAACACCTCCCCAATGTTCACATTTTCTTCCCTATGATGGGTCATAGGCTCAGAACCGAAGTACACACATTCCCAAAGAGAGAATAACTTAACACTCCCTCATGTGCACATTTATATCCCCTGAATATGTCATACTTGTTTACCTCTTTTATCCCCAAAAACTAACTCTTCCATCTCTTCCCCCACATAGTTGGAATTAGAACACTAGAAGCCACGAGTCAAACACTAAGTTTCTCTGCGGTCATGACATTTGTCTTCTCGGGATATCTTCAATCACTTAGAAGAATTAATTTCATCAAGTGTACTCGTTGTGCTTTTAGATGTGTGTCTCCTTCCCCCTTGCTGGTTTTGACACTTTAGATTGACAACATTGTAAATCATGTACTAGAAATCTTTTGAGAAGATCGCTTGAAGTCTTTGTGAGAATCAACTTGTGAAGGTGTGAGCAAGTCTAATTGGGGATTAAATTATACATTTCACCTCCCCAATTAGTGCTCTCCCTAAATCGACAATCTTTTTGATAAATGCCGGGATTAAGAGAAGTCTTTAGATCGTTAAATGCAACTCGTCTTTAGTCTTCTAACATGCATCAGAAACTGTAGAACAGACTGTAGACTCGACCTTCTTCAAGATTGTTTAATTGGGGAATAGATAGTTAACATCTTCATCTCACCAAATGCATTCCTGGTAACTTACAAATAGCAAATCCCCTTAACTCAAATCCTCCATCAAACAAGAACATAAAGATGTTCATTAAGGAAATCAACCCCGCAACTAGAAGAACTTTGTCATTAATCAAATCAGCCCATGTGAAGATGTTAACCAACGGCTCTTAGAAAAAAACTCCATGTGAAGATGACCCGATAAGAAGAAGCTCGGTTTTTACATGAGTTTGGAGCTGTTTGACCATTTATTCTCATATAACAATCATCATGCAGTAGTTTCACACTTTTCTCCCAAAGAATTGCATACGAGTTGCCATTCTTGATTGAATAAGTGAACATCATCCAAATGTAGTCTATTCACACCTCCCACTCCAAGGTAGCATATGATGCCATGCATCGTCATTATAATTGAGCAAGTGGAATAAAGAGAACTATCAACACTAGTCCGGTTCACTTGATGGTGGCATGAAAGAAGCATGAAGCATGTTGATGAGAATGGTCATAATTGAGAAGATTTCTCTTCTTCATAAGATAAAGCGCACTGAAGCGTACACTTTTCTTTTCTTTGGAGAACGAGGCTTGAACTGTTATGTTCAAACATCATAATCTCTCTCTTTTCATCTACTCTTGGCAAAATTGTAATCAACCCCATTATCATTCATAGAGCTCTTTGTGACGGTGATGAAGAAAACCCAATATGATGAATTTGACCACTGATAAACTATCGAACTTCGTGACTTAAACTTGCACATATGAAACAAAAGCGGTGTGCGATATTCATGCCATTTGAATCTCTAAGTACTCTATACTCTTCAACCAACCAACCATCGAGTATTAGGCGTATATCACCTCTTGAAAATCCACAATTGAATGTGACACTGAGCACTACAACGTAACTCCTTAAAGTGATAGTTATTTTGTTAAGAGCCCAATTCCCAGTGGTAAAGAAAGGAAAAAGTCATCCAACATAACTAGATTTCCAAGTCTTAGTTTTGATAATAAGCTCGAACAAGGATCTTGAAGAATCTTCATCCAACCATCCCCGATACCTTCAGATACTAAGTACACTCGCCCGTGATATTTCACTTCAACCTCAAATAAGTAATATTGAATTAACCCCGTTGTCACATCTTCTGGTTAAAAGCTTAAATCTAGCCTCCTTTGACGTTTTAAGTGAACTATGATGTAAGATATAGGATTTCACAAACACACTAAACCATAATCACATGGGGCGTACAAAGATGCTTAGAGAGAGAAAGTTCTAGAGAGAGAAAGGGGAGAGAGTTGGGAACTATGTGAAACAAAGAAAAATGGTATTGAATCTCCAACCCTCTACCTTGGGAGGTAGAGGGTATTTATAATGTCTTATAAAATGGCACACTACGGGCTATGGATCGGGCATGATTGGGTAAAGACCCGTCCGTCCTCCACGGTGTTACATAACAAACTACTTACTAACATAACATGACTACGACTACAAGCTTTCTAACGAATACATATACTTGAGGTGACCGACTCTTTAACGGTGATTTTCTAATTCCTAACAATCTCCCCTAAGGAGAGGTCACCTCAATTACAAAGAATACAAACAGATATTACATTAGATTGTTCTAGGATTTCTTGATTAAGTTCTTTGCTCGGTAGCAGTAGTCATTAATCTTCATGATTGCATATTTGGATAGATTGGTGGAGGTCTTTAAGCGATCCATTGATGAAGAGTTTTGAGCCGACATTGAGATCATCGGCTAACATAAATCTCGACTCTTCCATTGTGTTGGTATTATGTGATGTTGTGACAATTGGACCGACATGCTCACATTACGGATCATGATATATTCTCATCGAGTAGCAAAAGCTTTACTTTGGATCATGATATTTGCGGCAGCATAGCGAGAAGCATGGAGTGAAAGTATCAGAGTCATTGAAGCACTTATCATGATTTCTTTTGAGATGAATGTGTAGTGTGAGCATGTGGCTATGGATTGACCTTCATTACGATCGGTACGCAAGCGTAGGGCGTACTGCGCATACGATTAGCAATAAAAGTGCGAAAGTGTCTTTGATCACTTTCGTTGAATTGAGTACGGCCCACGGTTCCCCGTTGATCGGTACTAATGCACTTTGTGATCGAGGTCAAATTCCAAAGAATTTCCTTGGCGAGGGTTTAGCGGTACGCTCTAGCGTTCTCAAACGGAACGTCTCAAAGACAACATGGAGTGAGTGAACGGCGAATTGAGATTCAGCGATTGATGAAAAGAGATTTGAAAACAATGTGTATGCTCAATAGAAATTGTTTTAGTCATACAACGAAGGTTTTAATGAAAATCAATTATCAATCATAAGCACCTTTTATTTTGAAATATGAGTACACAGTCGATGTGCTAAATAAAAGAGTTTTTAAGCACATGACGGTTTTCAAAGGTATCAATCAATCCATAACTTTGAACGAGTTGATTCAAAAGATTGAATCGCCCATTGTTTACGTTGAGTTGTCACATGGTTGATCTATTGGATAGATCTCACATGCCACCCACCAGGGAGCTTGTTTGATGTTGGCTCCGGAAGGCTTTCCATCTTCATTGTGAATATGTATGCATATCACTCGGATGTTACGGCAATACCACAAGGATAATTGCGTAGGACTCATAAGATATAATCTCTCTTTCCACATTGTGTGAAACACAGAGTCTTCATTGACAGTGTCCTAAGGAGATTTATTTGATGATCTCGTGGCTCTAGACTCAATAGGGCACATTTGGTTCCTAAGCGGGAGACTAGGAGAGGGTCTCCTTCTTCATATCAACAAACTCTAAGAGAAGTCGATAGATTATGTAGGTTCCCGTGAGAATGAAACAAGCCCTTTTAAGAGGAACTTGAGTAGCTTGAGAAATTGTAGTGCAGTCGTCCTTTGGGTCCATGGCGTCTTGTCTTCAAACCGATGTTACCTTGGTAACCATGGTAGCATATGAATTGAACGGTTTACGCCCTAAGGTTGAATAAATGGAGGGCTATTTCTTTTCACCCTTTTCACATTCAATTCTTTTTAATTCTTCAACCCCTTGGTGATTACAGACTTCATAACTAGAACCTTGTTGGGTTTATTCGATTACTAGCTCAGTCTCGATCCGCACTCTTCCCATATCTCACTTTTCTCCTTTTTTCATCATACCTAAGGACTTTACACTATCTAGTGGATTGTCCCTGGTAGATCCCTCCGGTTCTGGCGGATCATGGGAACAAATACCTAACCTTATCATCCTTATATCACCATACATAAAGTAAAGTTGGTCGGTCTATTTGGTATTGTTCATCTACCATTGGAACCAATTGAAAACCATTTGAAAATCAATCCAGATACTTGTGATATATTATCAAAGCATTTTGTACCTGAATTGTTTTTGATATTTTTAGAACAAGAGCTCCCCCTCAACATGTGCATCAAGCATCATTTTGTAATAGAAATAATTTTCATCTTTGAGGGGTTGGCTTGCATCTAAGAGTAGTTATATAAAGAATGTGGTTTTCAAAATAGTTGCTCCCCCTCAATATGTGCATAGAAATTTGAAAATGTTTTGCACATATTAGGAAAAGACCGCACATTGAAATAAATTGATCACATTTCAAATCTTTGTGGTTTAAGATAGATGCTCCCCCTCAACATGTACATGGAAAATTTGAAATCTTTTGGCACATGTGGGAAGAAGAGCTTGTACATCCTTATAAAACCATGTACCGAATTATCAGTTTAAATCCAATTTAAATCAAAATTCTCCCCAATCACATTTTCAAATCCTTTGAGTGTTGTGATCTCTA
Source organism: Chrysanthemum makinoi (assembly GCA_910596185.1). Classification (NCBI taxonomy): domain Eukaryota; kingdom Viridiplantae; phylum Streptophyta; class Magnoliopsida; order Asterales; family Asteraceae; genus Chrysanthemum; species Chrysanthemum makinoi. The sequence goes on along the minus strand of OU343222.1, from coordinate 234,334,228 downwards.
TTGATTTAAATTGAATTTTGGAAGCTTTTGAGGAGAATAGTGACTTGCTTTTGAAAAAAATTTAACGATAAGGATCAGTTTTAGACTTTAAACTCCATTTATTAAACATGCAAGATTGTCTTTTGAAAACATATCATTAGCAAAGGTTTTGAATCAACTGTATAAAACATTATTCTTTTTGATTTTTCAACAATAAACCTTGCTCATTTACGTGCCAATTATTTGAAAAGTGACCTTTCAAAATAACCTTTTAATTGAATAAAATCATTCTCCCCTCAATCAATGACACAGTTATTGATTGAGATAAGACATTGCAGATGATAAGCACAAATGATTTACACGAATAATAGAGTATGAGGTATTTTCAAAGAAATTTAGTTTTCATTAGATGGCAAATATTTTTAAGAAGAATCATTAGACGGAAAAATATTTGGAAAGAGAAACATTTGTCTTTTTATGACAAACATTTGTTTTAAAATCGAGCATGAGATTTGAAAGATAAGATAAGGCATGGCTCTGTTCTTTTCTTTTAAAACGGGTTACTGCCAGAAAAGACAATAAACCACCATTTTTCTCCGTCTCATTTTTTTTAACAAAGCACTGTACATTCGAAGAACATCTAAAGACCCGTGACATTCTTTGAATGTCAACACAAAATCCGTAGATGATATCGAATAAGGAAAAACATGACAAAATAACAATATTTTTGGAATTTTTTTTTCAAGATTTTTCTTTTTTATTGATTTTTGAGAAATTTTTATTTTATATTTTCTTTTGAGGTTTTTTTAATAAATATATACAAGAGAGATAGATGGATAAGACCTTTACTCCTCGTCTTCTCTTGAAAGGCGTTTGAGTGTTTCGGTTGTAGACTCTTTAGACCAAGGCGTGGAAGGATAAACTCAAAACGTTCTCTAGGAAGAGCTTTGGTGAAGATGTACGCTAATGATAGTCCTCACAAAATAGAGTTCCACCACACCTTTTTCCACTTGTTCCCTGATGAAATGATGTTGAATGTCGATATGCTTTGCTCTTGAGTGTTGTACGTTGTTGCATGAGAGAGCAATAGAACTTTTATTATCACATCACAGAGGGATTTTGTTGAATTCAAAGCCATAGTCAATTAATTGAGATCTCATCCAAAGGATTTGAGCACAACAAGATGACATAGCTATGTATTCAACCTGTAGGAAATAGAAGTACTCATTTGCTTCTTTGAAGACCACTCACAAGCTTATCACCCAAAACCGAGCACCTCGGGCGTGCCGGCGTGTATCTTGACACCTCATGATCGGCATCTGCATATCTTTGTTAGTGACATACCGGTGTCCCGGTACAAAGTCCCATATTGATGGTTCCTTGGAGTCTAGAAAGACCCGTTTAACGCTTCAAGGTGCTTTTTGGTAGGCTTAGCACGGTTATCTAGCACACATGCATACAGCGAACAGAATATGGGGTCTCTAGGCTGTGAGGTACATGGGATCCAATCATACTACGATATTTAGTTTGGTCTACCATGATCCACGAGTGGTCCTCATCGGTTTAGTACGCTCTATCATGGGAGTGTCAAGCGAGGTCACTAGAATCAAATTCAAATTTCTTTAAAATCTCATTAGCATATTTAGATTGATTTATAAAAATGCCTCAGGGACTTTGTGATATTTGTAATCCCAAGAAAAATGACATTTGTCCCATCATTGACATTTGAAATTTGGAACCCATTTCATTTGAAAAATGATCACATTCATTGGGGTCGGTCGAGGCAAAGATAATATCATCAACATATATTTGAATGTGAATTAAATGTTTGCACGACTTCACGGTGAACAATGTAGGATCAACTGCTCCTTTGCTGAATCCGGTAGATAGAAGAAACTTTGATAGCGTATCATACCATTCTCTTGGAGCTTGCTTTCCGTAAAGCCTTCTTCAGCGATAGACATGAGTAGGATGCTCTGGATTCACAAACCTTCGGTTTGGCGATATACGACTTCTTTAAGATCTCCATTAAGAAAATCCGTCTTTACATCCATCGATAGACAACCATGTTCTTACTTGCGGCATTAGCCAAGAAGATTGATTGCCTCGATCTGCTGGAGCAAATGATTCTTCAAAGTCAATACCCTCCTCTTGACGGTATCCTTTAGCAACAATCGAGCCTTGTTCTTTAAAACATCACCATGCTCATCAAGTTTCACTTTGAAGATCCACTTTAGAGCGGTGATCATAGCACAATCGGGCGGTACTAATTCCCATACATCAAGTCGATCAAACTCATGAATTTCTTCTTGCATGGCATTGAACCATTTGTCTTCATTCATGGCGGTTTTAACATCTTTTGGTTCGACCTTAGAGAGTATGGAGTTGAAGAAGCACCATAAGGAATCAGTTGCAAGTTGTTTCGTATTGTACTAGGCGAGAGGGGTTTCCAATGATGTTGTCCAATGGATGATCATGTGTCCATTTTCTAAGGTGTTCATATGGTTGTTGTTGAGGCGAAGTAGCGAATCGATTTCTCCGATAGAAGATGGTTCGATGATGATTCAGAGCAAATATGTTTTCAAATGGAGCATCTTGGGGAGTAGCAAATGGATTAACTCCATCAAGGGTGCGAGAAACATTTCCATGATGTACACTTTGATGATTGATGATTTGTTGATGAGCAGTGATCGGCGGCAAGCTGCTTCTGACTTAGCGTTGAAAAGCTGAAGGGTTAACTTCATTGGCAGGGATGGAGGCGACCTCGATGATGGGATTGACAGATCATTAGCAGTTGGCTCATAGTGTTCATCAAACATTAGATCAAACAATTTCTTCAAATCATCTTAGAGGTACATAAGGAGTTCTTTGGAGAGTTTGGTAAACAAGAGTGAACCATGGGACTACATGATGATAGGGTCAGGCGGGTTGTCCTAGAGCCATTTGAGAATTGACTCATCGAGCGTAACGTGAATTGTTTCCATGATATTTTGGGTTCTCTTGTTGTAGATTCGGTAACCCTTCTTGTTTGGTGCATAACCAACAAAACTCCAATATCTGCCTTTGCTCTTAATTTACCTAAGTCTTGACCTTCATTTGTTGGATAGCACAAAGCACCAAACACACGGTAGGAAGATCAGGTTTTCGTTTATGAACAAGTTCATATGGAGTTTTCCATGAGAGGTATGAATAAGGGAACGATTTTGGGTGTAGCAGTGGCGGCTGGCTTGCCATAGAAACATTGGAACCTTTGAATAAATTAGCATTGTTCTTGCGGCTTCCACAAGAGTTTAATTTTGTCTTTCAACTACACGTTCGTTGAGGAGTTAGGGAACACTTCTTTGATGGCTGATTCCAACACTTTCATAAAACTAAATTAAGTCTTTGTTAACAAACTTCGGTATTATTAATTGAGACTTATTCCTTATTGTGAGTCGAACTTGTAGTCTTTGATAAGTTTGATGATGACATCACGGAGTTTCATCCTTTGTCCTCAAAACTTTACCCAAGTAAATCGAGAGTAGTCATCAACAACGACTAAAATGTATTTCTTCCCATTTATCGTTTGCACTCTCATTGGTCCGCATAAATCCATATGAAGGGTATGAAGAACTTCCATTACTGAGTTTGTGGGTTTAGGTTTATGGGCATATTCGTGCTTTTCCCAATTGGCATCTTTGAACAAAGATGATCTTTTTCATACTTTAATCTAGGTAATCCTCTTTTAAGTCCTTTACGGAAGATTGTTTATGGTACCAAAGTTCAAGTGATTGAGGCGGCGATGCCATAAATGACTTTGTTTTGGAAGCCTTGACAACAGAAGATGGAGATTTCATCATATCTTTGATAGAGATGGTGTATAGGTTTGAACCACGAGTTCCTCTTAATAGTTCCACACATCAAGTTCTCTAGAAACAAGTATGTTTTAAAGGCCACTTCTAGATCGAGATCAGAATTGACCAGAAAACAATTATGACCAAGACCTTCAACATAATATACCACGGAGATACACTTTTGCCAACTACATAATCACCAAAACCCATAATTGCTCCAAAATGGTCGTTCCCGAATCTAACAGTCCCGATGAATTTACTAACGAAGTTCATGAGCGTGACGGTCTCGGTCATATGCTTGGAGCGGCTGAGTCAAGTACCTGAGCGATTTGAGCGATGCGGTTGAACTGAGACAAGAATGGATAAGCTGGATAATTGGGATCCCCATGCAGAATGGGTTCCACTTGGTTAGTACTTGATGATTGAAACACCCACATCAGAGGTAGAAACAATGGACTCATTAGAAATAGATTCAGTGCTAGTGTCCGTATTTGACCTATTCAAAGTATGTTCACTTCTTAATGGAATAGTTCTACCAGTAGGCATCCATTTTCTAGTGGGCATTGATTTATAGCGTTAGGGCAAAGCTCATTAATCTTATGGCGATGGGTATCCATTGATAACCTATATTACTAAATTTCCTTCTGTGGGTTTCCACGTTTTCTTTTCTTTCTTTGCCTTTTAGCCTTCTTACGCTTGAATTTTAACATTACTTTTTATCGGGGCATTTGATAGCATTAGACAAAACATTACATCCACATTCATGATTAGTATGAGAAATAAGCGATCATCATTACATGGTTTTGCGAATAGTAGCGAGAATTGAATTAATTACGATGCAGCTTATAGCTAATACTAGAATCAACACGATTCGTTTTATTCAACTCAAACTTAATATTCCTAGGGTGATCTTCTACTCTCTTCCGATGCACATTCTTAGCGAGGTCCTATGCTTGGTATTGCACGGAGGCTTTGACCAGCTTGCTTTAATGTCACTGATTACTCCTGTAGAGGGAATTATGGGAACATTAGTTGGTTGATCTACTTTTTGCATTCTGAACTAGATGTGGGGATCTGAACTACTTGAAAGCACATTAGTGTTCACTTTCTTAAAAGGGCATAGAGATGATTTGAATGCTTGGCACTAGGCATAGAACAAGGCATCACAGCTTTTCTTTTTGCACCTAAGGATTTAGGACATGTTGCAATTAAACATTCTAGCAGTTCCTGAGATCGTTTGGCCTGATTGCAAGCAAACCTAATTTCTCTATCAAGAGGCTTATTTATGAAATCCTCTTCCACAATCTCCCGGAGACATTCTAGACTATCCTTAAGGTGAGCAAAATAGTTATGAAACACAAGTTCATTATTCCTAAGATTAGGAGGAATGTATTTACTTGATCACGATATATTTGCGGTCAGGGATGACTTTGATGCAACATTCTCATTAAAACAAGTGGCGGTTTCCATTTTCCACGACTCCTCAGATTCAATTTCTTTTTGTAAAGGCGTTATTTTTTGTTGTTTTGGTCGAGTGACTTTCATTGAATCATATAACTCTTTAAAGTGTCGTTTAACTTTTTCATTTTCTTTTAAAAAACTCGTTTTCCTTTTGTAAGGCATTAACTAAGTTTTGAAGATGAAAAGTTTGAGAATACTAAGAATCTAAAGGAGGAGGCATTTGGGATCCGATCACATTGTTCTTTTCACCCTTTAATTGAGAGATTTGGGCTTTCAACTTTATGATCGTGTTACAATGAGCTCGAATTTGTTCATCATTTGCTAATTTCAAAAGCGCATCAAATTCGGGAACATCCAAGGATGTCTTGATATTTGAGGTTTTAATTTTCTTTGGATGTTGATATTTTAATTGCAAAGCAAGATGCTCAACTTCAATTTAGAAGTTTTACGGTTATCATGATCATCTGTTCAACATTATCATGCAGTTTAGAGTTAGTTTTTTCAAGCTCAATGACACGATCATAGGAGACTTTGAAGCACAGATAATTCATGAAATTGAAGCATTAATGGAACAATTTGTAGCGATGTAAAACACATCTTGAGCAATACATTCTGAAATAAGATTCTCATTCAAGGTATGCAAGTTCTTCCTCTCAATCTCATTATATTTTAATTCTCGTTCATAGTCACTAACCTCAACAATCATCGCATCAAATTCCTTTTCCATTTCTTTAATATCTAAGACCATCCCCTTTTTAAGACTCTCAAATTGACCTTTTAATTGTTTAAAAAAGGCATGACCTCAGTTAAATAGCATTCTTTAGTTTGTTCAAAACCCTTTCCCCAGTTATCCGTGGGTGTGATCCTTTTCTTACAAGTTTTCTCAAAATCAACAAATAATTGAAAGATAACATATTGAGTGATTAAGGTCTTGCTTTTAGTGGCAATAGTTCTAGGAACTAAATGCATTGGTTTATTTGGAGGATACACGGTGTGAACATTTTCCTAAGGGAAGGGTTTGTTACAACAAGATTCTCTGCTTTTTGCTTATCTAAATCCTTTTTTCAGAACACTTGTTCGGGTGTTAACAACGTTTGAGGCTTAAACTTGTTCAAGGAGATCCAATTTTCCCTTTTGTAATAATGGGGTTTGATCGTTATGTTATTCTCTTTACATTCAGGATCATCTAGCTTCTTTTTCACTTTCTCCCTAGATGCATCATCTAATTTTCTATCTTCCTCAGTGCACTCAACGCAACTAGGTTTCTGTCTAGGTTTAAGAATCTCATTACCATCATAGATTACATTATAGGCACTCTAGCCTTTTAACAACCTCGGGATTAGGTTCTACAACAAGGGAATGCTATGCTTATCGCAAAACTCTATGCTTAGTGATCAAGTGGTGCGAATGGTATTCCCTTGTACATACAACTTATTTTCAAGCTTGTTTTTCAAAGTTTTTAGATTGGAAAAATCATTCAAAAGTTTTGATTCCTTAGCATTGAATTCTTGCTTAAGCATTTTAACATTTTCTTGAAGTTCTTGTTTTGCTTAGAGTTTTTAAAGCTTTTCTTGTAAGGAGTTTAACTCTTGTTTTAAGACTTCTTTTCTAAAGTTACTTTTCTAATAATATGCGCATTTGGTCATCCATTTCTCGCTCACGGGTGGTTAACTCAAACTTAGCACGTTGTTCATAAATAGCAACTTGTTCCTTATAGGCATTGAGTTCAGAGATAACAGAATCATCAGGGGCACATCAGGTGTATTCATCAAACATAGTCATCATTGACTGCGGAAGATGCATTACTTGGTACAACCTCACTTTCACTTTGTTTTACATATTGATCATATGGGACAATATTGCTATTACCATCATCAATATCGATTCATAAGTTTCAAGATTTTGTACTTTATTATGCATCTTTTGCCCATCAACATCATATAGTTTTAATACCTCTGAAATGATTTTGTCTTTGGATGGAACAGCTTGTTGTGGTGGAGAGACCTTTGGAGAGACCATAGGTGAGATCTGCTAGCCATGAAGATTGTTTAGGCGATGGGTTCATCATCGACATCAGAGTCAAATGCATCACAATCAACTACTTGAAATGCATTTTGATGATTATAACCTATCTCACGGATGGTCGTTCATCAACATCACATCATAGGTTGGCATTTCCTCGGCAAGGAACAACAACTCCTCTTCATCCAAGCGCTCCATTATCGAGCTTACACAATGACATCTTGTCTCTGAGTATTCGCATTCTGGGCGTTTTGGAGATGCGAGTTCTAGCAATATGTCCTCACCACCACATTTGTAGCACTTAATTGGCTTTGCTTGACCTTGATTCCCATTCCTTCCCTATTCTGATTTACCACATATCCTCTACCAACTCCACTACTTCCTGTTCATCTTGTCTTTCTTGAAGTGGTTGTGCATAATCTTTCCATCTCGACAACGACATGATTGTGTAGATTGGATCTTGATTATGATCTCATTGTTAGTGTGAAGGCTGGGTATGTGGATTTGAGGGTCGAGGTTTTGTTTAACCAGAGCCAGTTGATTAATGAAGTGACCCATGGCTGCATCGACATCGGCTTGCTTGAACCTCGGATCAAGAATGAGTTTGTGATTACCATTACCCGTGGGTATGACTTGAGATGCTTTGGTAGTAATACCAACATTGGTGTAGAAGTCAGTTGAGTCATTTGGCGGTTTTCTCTAGCTGATTTGACGCTCCAAGAATCCTTTTTCAAACATTGCATGTCTCATTCGAAGAAGGAAGGCATATAGTTGCTCATAGTTTGTGTCCTTCAATCCTTTGGTTAGCCACGAGAGGTGACAAACTTGTGCCATTCGGGATTCATGTTGTTCACAAACTTTGAGTTCAATGAATGTTTGGCATAGTCATTCTGATGTTCCTCATGTCATTCACAAGCTTGTGGAATCTCACGTAGTATTCATAGATACTCTCATCTGGTTTCATCTTGAGATGCTCAAACTCATCATCAGATTGTGATTCTTTGTCTTCTTTGGTTAATTAGAACTTGAGAGAAGCATCTTGACATTATCCCAAACGCCTTGGCCGGTGTTGTGATTGATAAGCTTGTAGATATCTTTTGGAAGTCCTTGAAGTATAATGTTAGAAGCCACGATATCGCATCGAATCTCTTTTCTCCTTATCATTGAGTTCATCATACATCTTTGGTCTATCTAATCCATAGATCATTGTTCCATCTGCATCTGTATCAATTAAGTCTCTTGTAGTCTCAACACGATAAGGCCCTTCATCAATGGATTTGAGAATTGACCCCATTTTCCTTTCCAAGACAATACAATCAGATTCGTTGAGCCCATGAGTCATGTCAGTTCGTCAAGGATAGGTGGGCGAGTATCGATCCGGTGCTTGAACGTCCTATTACTGAGGAAAACGATAGTAGGTACGATGTTTGACATGATTACAAGTTCTACGGGATTTTACTATTCCTTGATTAAACCAGGAAATTGATTCTTTCCGAGTTTTTACTAAACCAAAAGAACAACCGTAAAATGTATACGAAGAATTAACAGACTCAATAGACAAGTAGCTAAACAATCAACTAAACAGTTATCAACCTGAAAACACCCAACTAAGCAAGAAACAAGTCGCTAAAGAACCAAGTCGCAATAGCCAAGTCGCATATAGAGACAACTCACTTAATCACTAAATCGCTAAACTAACTCGCTAGCAACAACTAAACAATAGCCAAATTAAAGCAGAACTCAAGTGCGCAAAACAACCGCTAGTACCCAGTCGCAAGAAACAACTCGCTTAGAACCCAAGTCGCATAAAAGGTCAACTCGCTAAATAGCCAAGTCATATATACCAACTTCATCCAGTAACAAAGCAACTTCGCTTGAAGAAACAAAAGTCCGAGACTCAACTCGCTTTGTACAAAGTTCAAAAATAACCACTTTATCAATCGAAAACAACCAAACCACAATGATTTAAGCCTTCCAATTCAAAACATAAACACATATGATGATCCTAAACACAAAAGTACAAGAAAAATTCAAACTTTAACACTAGAATTTGTCCAAATGATTCAAACTCTCTTAAACACTTAAAACCCAAAAACCTTATGAAATCCACCAAAACAAAGAGCATGAAAGATGAGTGATCAAACCATGGCTCTTGATACCAATTGTATGATATAGGATTTCACAAACACACTAAACCATAATCAAATGGAAACGTGCAAAGATGCTTAGAGAGAGAAAGTTCTAGAGAGAAAGGGAAGAGAGTTGGGAACTATGTGAAACAAAGAAAAATGGTATTGAAGCTCCACCCTCTACCTTGGGAGGTAGAGGGTATTTATAGTGTCTTACAAATAAACGCCACCTACGGATTGTGGATCAGGCATACAGTGGGTAAAGACCGTCAGATCCTCCACGGTGTTACAAAACAAACTACTTACTAACATAACATGACTACGACTACGAGCTTTCTAACGAATACATATACTTGAGGTGACCGACTCTTTAACGACTGAATTTTCTAATTCCTAACATATGATAATGGTTTTCATCCCGACCATGGTTAAAAGCACATAACCCCGTAGAACTTTGAAATAACCAAACTGCCATGAAGAATATCCAAACACACATCCAATTCATGAAGTACACTCTTTTATCCCTTCTTGAAGTAGAAACGTAGCACCACATCAGATAAGATCGAAATACACTTTCCTTTCTCTAGGATGGTTCCATCATCACGGGATTTTACAATTCTAGAGTTTAAACCGAGAAATAGTTGCTTTCGCGGGATTTTACAAAACCAAGAATAAACCATAAGATAGATCCGGAAATGCACTTTACTATTACTAGGATGTTTCCATTGTCACGGGATTTTACAAATCTATGATTTAAACCGAGAAATAGTTTCTTTCGCGGGATTTTACAAAATCAAGACTAAACCATAAACAATGTTACTTTGAACGTGTTATGACAACTTTGGTTTCGATGAATATCTGTTTTAGGGGAACATGCAGCGGTTCATCAACGGTTCATTCTCCATCTTCAACAATATCATCAACAATTCTTTACCCATATGTAGACACCTTCATAAACCATACTAAGTCAAGCAGTATAAACTACTTCCCCCTGAGGTTGACCGTAACACATAAAAGTACACATTTCTTTCCCATGATGGTTTCGAACTTTCAGAAGCATCATAACGTGTACGACCATTAGCACGAGAAGTTCTTGTCATAAGCAAACATCTTGAAAAGTTATGACTGACGCTGAAGATTCTTGAAAGATTTTGCTTAGACTGTGAAGTATCATTGACATTTTGTTGTGAAGAATATTCCATGGGAATTGCTGATCACATCTCATCTAATAAACCCTTTGGTAAACACATCTTTCACGAATTCTGTCGCAATTTGCTGTGACCATTTGGTGAAGTAAATCCGATATACCAAACTTGAATATGAGGTAGAATTCCCCAGATTTGTTACTTAAGCTTGTACTGATCCTCGTGAAAAAGAAACGGTGTACCCAATGTACAAAACCTCTTGATGTATCCTCAACTGCGGGAGGCACCGAAGTGATGGTTACGTTGTGGGATAAGCGAGAAAGAATCACAAATGTAACTAAATAGCCAAGTCTTTATCACACACTATAAATGCCCAAACAAGTCATCTTTGCGGAAGGGTAGAAAGAAAGAAGACGAAATAAGTAAACGCGCCCGGAAAGCTTCACTTCAAATCCAAATAAGAAATACCGTCCAAAAAACCCCGTAGTCAACCTAGTTCCAATAATATCAATTCTAGCCAAGATATATTATTCTCCGTGAAAATGTATGAACCAAAGAATCAAGTAGCATAACTCAACACATTTCATCATCAAATCTCATATTTTCAACAAATCTCATAATCAAATTCTCATCATAAGTCGCATCATCATAAAATCTCTTATCATCAACTCTCGTAATCATAACTCTCGAGAAGCTCATCCGACCCAATCATGTGTACGACCCGAACTTGGTTATTTGTAATAATTGAGGCCCTTTCCATGAAAATCAATCCAATCATCCAAGTCACAGCACATGATAATCCAAGTCCAAACTTCCCACATTTAATTTCAAACCAGATTCAAATAATAGTGCAACTTGTAATAAAGTATTTAAACCAAATTATCCGGGGTCACATGACACACAATACCCAATCAACCGATCTAAAATCCATTAAACCAAGTCCAAATGAGATGAGACCAGTCCAATGCAATTAATCAAAGTAAGTTATGGGTCGAACATTATGAGCAGTTCAAAAATTCGGATAGAAGTGCAACAAAGAAACCCACTCTATATCAAAAAAAATTGCTCAAAATTTTAGCCGACCACCAATGTTAGATCACATCATCTTGTGTCAAAAGCCCATTTCAATGTTAATGTTCCAATTTGTCAAAGGCCCGTTCCAACTCATAAGAATAAGCCCAAAATTACAAGCAAGTCTCGGCCAATACACGAGAAATAGTAGAAAGCCCATTCCAGTCCAAATTAACTACCCTAATTATTCAGGTATAAAAAAGCACTTATCACACTCTTCACCAAAAAGAAAAACCTGTAACCTTACCACATAAGTGCTTGTATTATCTCATCTCACTGCTCATAAAACTGCTTCCCAAACCAAATCATAACATGAATCGCCTCCCTCTCCTAACGATTCTATCAACAAAAACGCAGCATCAACAACAAATCATCTCACTTTACCTCGCCACAGGGATGGCTTGAGGGTTTAGATTGCCACAGGGATGGCACAAGGTGTTACAACGGCATCTAAATCACTGAAAATCATCACGGGTAGGTTCTATTTGTTTCTTTGTTGTTATTGTTTTCTTGTCAACAAATCGAACAAAAGAAAAAATTTGAAACACAATTGTTTCACAAACTTTTCTTGTTGGGATTCGAACAGTGAGATCAAGCGAATGGAATAACATAATCGAGTTGTTTCATTTTACTTGGACATACCTGAGAGTATTTTAAATCGTGCTTAGAACATGTAAACGAATCAAGAAAATCAGTTAACATAATTGTCATTTGATTTATCTTATTCATTCAGATATTAGACATGAACAGCAGATCTATGATGAGTTTATTCGTGTTTAATGATCATTGATAGTCGATTATTTATTCACCAACACACGAAAAAACATGAGATCTTTTGACCTTTTGGATTTATGATGATATTCTTCTCGATAATAGACTCTTGATTGTCTTAATGTGTCTTTAATTAGTACGAATCAAGAAGAAACTATTCTAAGATCTTATATGTTTATTTTCCATTTAATCTTTGATTGTCTTGATGATTTCCAAATGAGTCTGAATATGGATCTGTGATGTCTTGACATTTTTGTGTATAAGCCTATATGGTATGTGATGGATCTGGACACACACCTTGTGTCAATGATATTTTGTATAATATTATTAAGCCTTGCAGAGGTACTTAGTAATACTTAGAAGATGAATTGTATGATGTATTGTATATAAACACAGATTAAACACAAAACTTAAGCTCCAATATTATTAAAGAATAATACGAGTGGTCTTAGCTTATCACTAGGGTTACACCTTGAAGCTCTTGTGAGTATCATTGATAATTAGAAACGTATATAAAACAATGACCTAGGACCTCCTTTTATACAACAAGGAGTCCTTTACAAGATAAGTATAAAGCTAACATTATAGAATATACACAAGATCTATTCTATACTTATCTAGACGTGTTTAACTAAACATAAACTGATAGCAGTGGTAATAATATACTAGCAGTGGGAATACGTTTCCACTGCTAGTGTTAATTCAAGCAGTGTAAACCACAACTATCCGTGGTAATGAATTATTCCCAACAATCCTCCCCTAAACTTATGATTTCTCTGCTATTCAATAAGTTTCTTCAATATGCATTATCTTCAAGGATTTGGGGAATTCAACCAAACACTTCACTTCTTCCTTAACTTTTGTATGGCTCTTGAACATTGATCTTGAAGTCTATGTAACAATGCTCTGACTTTCTCATTGTCTTCATGAACTCTTATTGTGGTACATAACATCACAGTGAGAGTTCCAGCTCTGATTGGATATTCTTTCTCAGCAAGCATAAAATGCATCTACTCCATTTGTTGTAGAGACATGATGAACTTCACATGAGTCATAGTAAAACCATTTAGTACCAGAACATGGACATGAGAACTTCCAGAAATCATCATCAACATTAGGTTCATAAAGCCTTCTAAGATTAATCCACAACTGCATCTCCTTTGTATCTTTAAGATCTTGAGCATTAAACCTTTCTTGAACTAACGTCCATAATGTATCAAGGTCATCTCTGTCAAAAGCTTTTATAAGATCTTCAAATTGAATGAATGATGAAGTTTCACCACCTAGCCTTGTGATCTTCCATGTTGAAACAAAATTGCTAGCAGTGTAAACTTCCCAATCAATAATAGGATGTCGAACTTCGCGATTGGTTACGGATAAAAATCTTCTTCTACAATCACAATCATTCCAGTCAATTATTCTTCAGTGAATTTCTCAGTAGGAATTTCTTGTTCTTAAGTAACCTTAGTCTTCTTAGCAGTTTGAGAATCACTTTCTTTGGCCTTTCTCTTCAATTCAGGAAACTTTCTTGCTTCTTCGCAGGCCATTGGAGTAAAATCTTTATCTTGTTTTTGAACTCGTAGTAAGCCTTTTTCAACTTGATCATCAGCATTCCTTTGAATTGATGCTTCTTCCAACCACCAACATGACAACAATAAGTCTTCATGTATGCAAGTATTTGTGCCTTGGTTGGTTGCCTTGATTTCTTTTGACCTTTTGGATTACTAATCACATCTTCAAGTGCTTGATTGTTCTTCATTTGAATGAAATCCTTCAACTGGGCAGTTCTTTGTTCTTCAGTTAAGGATGCATCAGCTACCAGGTCAATTGCCTTTTTCTTGATTATTTGATTATTAGCAATCAAGAACTCAATGTCTTCTTCAGTAGGAACATAACTAAACTCTGGAGTCTTCTATTTAAGAATTGTAGGTTGAACAGTGAGAAGTGGATCTTCTTCCATTCTATCCAATCTTTTAGTCTCCAAAAAGCTTGCAACTTCTATTTCTTCAAGATTTTTCTTTTTAGCAACTTCTTCTTCAGAAATTATCTCAGCAATTTCTCTATCAAGAGCAATCTGAGCTTGTCTTTTCTTTGAAATCTTTCTTCCAGTTTGCTCTACACTTTCCATAACTGCTTTACCTTTGTCTTTCTTCAATTTATCAAATTCTTCACTTGCAGTGGCAATATTAGGATCTGCAATGGAAATGAAATCAGTGGTAAAATCAGTTGCAGTACAGAAAATGTCTTGATCTTCAAGTTGCTCTCCATGAGTATCAGATTCCTTTGCTCCTTTACTTGTATCTCCTTCATCATCAAAAACAATTTGCCTCCCCTTAGTGTCAGCACCTGTTTTCCTCCCCTATTTGGGAGAATTTCCCAAATCTTGATCAAAACCAGCTGAATCACCATCAGTAGGTGAGGATGAAGATGAAATCACCAACTTTGCCGTTTTCTTTTCTTTTCAACCCATTCATATCTTCCTTCAAGGTCTGAATCTCCCCCTGTAAATGTTTAACATCCTTGGCATGCTGCTTCTTGACATTTGCCAAATCTTTTGTAGAGATCCAACCTTTGCTGCTAACTTTGTACACAAAACCATCAATTCCAATTGGTTCCCAGCCCTCATCACTTCCAACTTGTGCACCTTTGGGAGAGGTAAATCATGGGGCAAGGTTAGAGATTCCTCCTAGTTGGACTAGGTTGAAGTCTAGAACCACCACTGCTTGTTCCTAGACCATAAGGTTCAGAAACTTGTTATGTTGTCATGAGAGGAGTTGGTTCAGGACTTCTCCGATAGGTTCTTGAAACTGGTGGGGTATAATCAATGTTTGGAACATTAATTATGGGTATGTTTTGTTCAGAAGTAAGGTTAGCAAGCATTTGGGGTAGGAGAGGTGTAAAAATCATATTGCCATCTTTGTTCAAATTTTGAAAAACTTTAGGCTTTAGGCAACTGATTTAATAAACATTAGTATGGGGTTGCAGTTGAAACTCATTTAGCACGGCTTGCACAAACCTTGGATACATTAAAAATTTTGTTTTACTCTGTACATTGCCTTTCATACTTGTAAAAATATAATTTTAGGGTATTATTAAATAGTTAAAAATAGTTTTTAATTAATAATAATTAGATAAATAGTTATAAAAATAATTTTCCTTTTCTCAAAATTTTCTCTTATCATTAGGTTTGTAAAAATTTCATTTTCATACTTTTAGGATTATTTCTGTTTCAATTTCACATTTTCTTTTGTACGTTACGTAGTTTTTAATTTAAATTTATAAAAGAAAAATCAAAACATCGATTTTAAAAATAGTGATAGCGTTTATTTAATATAATTTATCTTTTTAATTTCTTTAATTTGCATTTAAGCCCCTGTAATTTATAAACTTTCTCTTTAGGTATAATTATTCATAATCATAACCCAATTCCCGTCAAATTCTCCGATCACTATTCGTTTGATTATTCGATTACACAGCTCGTTGGAATCTGACACGGGAAACACTAAACTCTGATCTTCATTGCATTGGTTCTAAACTGTTTGAAGTTTATTACGGTTGACCATTCACAAGTGGTCAGCTTGTGTGATAAAACTTAACGGTTCGGGAGTGATCAAATTTTGGCGCCGCTGCCGGGGAGTTGTGCTAATTATCTTACGTTTTGCAGATTAGTGATTTGAATATTCACTCCTTGTTCATACCATCTATATATGTTTATATTTTCTTATAAAAATCCAAAAATCCAAAAACATTTTAAAATCAGTTTTCAACAAACACAAAAACCCAAAAAGATTTTTTTCTTATATTTACAAAATGTTTATCCAAAAACCCAAAAATATTCATCTTTACCCTCTTACCCTTTTTGATTCTTTATCCCTTTACCCTCTATCCATTTGATTCTAACTTCTTCTATTCTCATGGATTCTCTCGACTACGACAATTCTGGCAATTTGAAAAACTTCATACTTTATCACAAATGTCAAGAATTCGTGTGTTGTTCGATGATCCATTAATTACGTGTAGGGAAATGGAACGAGAAACCGGGGTGACAAAGGACCGGTACTTCCCTCGATAATGGAAGTGCTAAATACGTCCAACCTACGGTTATTCAAAGATCTAACCCCTCAATTGCTCCTAAGCCGTCTAAAATTGATCCTAAACTTTCACAATTTACGGTTAAAAGCAATCATGCAGAATTTAGACCGGTGACTAGCAAGAATGACTTTCCTAATCTTCACGTTTCTCAAGAACTTTGAACCAGAGACCATAACGGAAGTGGTGGAAATTGCCTTCTCGAGCACACCACTTGTCCCACCTCCGGATTTTTCAAAATGTTCTTGAGACTTGATAGTCATTGGATCACCATTTGGTTTTGTTGATTCTTTGAATGAACCGATTCCTTCTCATAACTCTTAAATGGAATCGTTTATTCCTTGTGTCGGTTGTGGTGAGCCTCTTTTTGGTTCACCATGTCCATGGGTATGCGTGTAATGGGTGTGGTAATGATATTCGAACGGGAGTTGTTTGTTTTGTGGTTCGAGAATTCATTTGATTATGATCTAATCCAACTCATTTAACGACCCCTCAAATTTTCCAACTACCACCACAGCCCGACTTATCTTCATATAATCAACATAACTGCTGTGAATTTTGTGGAGGTCCTCACCAAGGATTTGAGTGTCAATCCGGAAACACGTTTGTCTATGAGCAGTTTTCCAGTGATGCTCAGAACTTTGGTTATGACCAATATCCATATAATTCTCCAATCCGGCTCAACAGTTTCTTGTTGTGAGAATTGTGGAGGTCCTCAACTAATTTTCAATGTCCCGAGGAATCAAAATTACTATACTTTCGGTTTTGACAATTTCCAACCTCCACAGCACCATACGGTTCAAACTCCACCTGAGCCGTTGCCTAAAGAAATTTCCCAAGATTTTGAAACCACAATGAAAACACTTGATGATATAATTCAAAACTTTAAGAATCAAGTGAGTGGTGAGAAAACCATAGGAGAATTGCTAGCGAGCGAGAGGCTCGCAAAATCTAGGGAAGAATTATTAGTCCTAGAGCATGCAGCTCTAAGGCGTTCCCAATTTCTTAAGGCAGCTCTATATGATGATGACGAGGAGATTTTTTATCCTTTTAAGAATATTATTTCTCAACTCCCTCATCGGTTGATATCCCAGAGTTAAGATTCCATCTCAAACAACTGCTATCACACGAAACTCCTACTCACTCTCTCGAACATGGGGGACGAGCATCTTGACATTGTTCTGAAAGGAATCGGACGAATTCATAAAGTCTAGTGTTGAGAACCTTGTCCCATTTCCAAGAGAGTCACGGGAACTTCGATCATATGTGTGATTCTTCTTCCCCTCTTGAGTGTTCAAAAGATCATTTTGAGACTTTCTCCAATTGTAGCGAAGATTGTGCATCATATGGAGACATCGAGTATGTTGAGGCATCACTTCCACAATCGATCGATCATCTTCTTGAGGAGTTCACCGATGAACTCACTCACATCAATCCACTTTCGTCGGAAAGTGATGATAGTATCTTTGATTTCAAAGCGATCTGGGAGATAGAAGTCTCCTTGATAATGATCGTTCACTCACTTCTTATCCCAACAGTCCAATAGAGAATGTTGATCACTTTGTTTCTGAAACATTCAAAGCTACTTTCACCAATCCTCTATTTGAATTCGACTCTGAATTCACTTTAATTTCTGAGAATCCACTCTTTGATACTCATATTGAGGATAGTAATGAGTCCACAATGGAACAAGAGTTCACAAATTCACATCATGTGAATGATTCTCTTCATGAGAAGTTCGCCGGTGAACTCACTCATATCATGACTCCGCCGGGGTATGATCGCTTGGATGGCAAAAATCATGATCGGGGGGAAAAGTTCTCAATCATGAGAGTTTGTATTTCTATGACAAATTTTCCAACCCTCCCTCCAGAGATGCTTTCCAAACCAAAGAGCTCAACCGATAAAATCCAAACGAGTGCAACTGCACTGATCACGAGGAAGAAGATCTTATCATGATCGTCATCATGATTTTCCTTCTTTTCTTCACCTACCTGGTGACTTCCTCTCTTCTTCACTCCTTCGGGAATGAAGACACTATCTTTAATCCCGGCATTTTCATTTATCATGTTTGAGCCGGTTCTATGTATATCTCATCGGTGTGGAACTTTCACGTACTTCAATGTTTATACAAACATCTTGAATGAAAGTCCGATGGAGATTGTCTCTTCCACTTACTTCCCCATGAACAAATTAATTCGGGGTCGAGTCAAGCTACCAACTCGATAATCAAAACATAGTTAAACATGGGTTTTCACCCATGTGTACCACCTAGTGTGGGGAGTTGCCCCACATGTTTGTATATATATCAAAAAAAAAATCACAAAAATAATGGCCGTAGTATTTCCCTTTTACGTTCTATGTTTCGACATAACCGCCGGTACTTTGAATATTGAGGGCAATATTCATTTCTAGTGTGGGGGTTAATTCTCACGAATTTTATTATGTAATTATACCAACCAATTCCCCATTTTGGCCAAAAAATTTTTTTGGAGTAGTGTTTGCACTCACTTCGGCTTACGGTTATCGATCCATGTCTAATAGACAAAGGATTGGCTAATCCAGAGCAAAGCGGCTTGGTAAAGATATCTCAAATCCGTTGGCTGCACAATTTGCCCAAATTGTATGGTGTTCAGCTCACCATATCTTTAATTAGTGAAAAGTTGGCTAGCCGCAAGTTTATGGCTTGTGGTAAAGGCAGTTGGAAAACCATAATTGGTATCGACTCACCAAAGATATTTTATCTAAGAGTTTGCTAGTCGAGCAAGCGGCTTCTGTAAAGACAAATCAAATCCGTTGGGCTGGTGATTTGCTCAAATCATTTGTTATCATTGTACCAAGGTTCTTACTTGAACTGAAACAATTGGCTACTCCAGAAGTAATGGCTTTTGGTAAAGAGATTCAAATCCATTAAGTTTTCACAAAATATTTCTAGGGACTAGCAATGGTTTAGTGTGGGGGATTGATGAGTGTCTAAATACTCATCATTTTTATTCATTCTGCACTGCAAAACCAGTCAAAAACACTTTAAAAAGTCTCAAAAAGACAGAAAAAATATTTAGACTGTGTTTTATTCAATAATTGTAAAATCTAGTCCCGGTTATTCAAACGTAATTTTTCATAAAAGGCCCTCAGGGATTTTTAAGTTGTCAAAATTAGCCTTATAAAATTCAATTTTGCAAAATGGCAACTTTAGTCTCTGAAATTTCAAAGATTGACAGAAATTACCCCGGGACATTTTTAATTTGAAAATTATTATTTTTGGTCCTTGGGAAAATTAAACTTGTCATAATCGGTCCCTATGATGAATATTGGATGATTACAGTTTTGGTCCCTTGGTTTTGTGGAATTGCAATTTTGGTCCTTATTATTAATACTAAATACCACAATTACCTTTTTCCTTTTTATAACCAAACCATATAAAAATAACCAATCCATCCCTCCTTTTCTTTCCGAGAGAAACGGAACCATAACCCTTTCCCTCCTGCTTTACTAACCACGACACACTCAACCCATGGATGGCTCGGTTGTTTTTGTAGAGTGCCTAACTCTTGGATGGCTTGGATCAACACAAAAGCACAAACGAGAAAAGTGAAGACTTTAGTACTTTTCTTTTGTATAAATAGAAGCATTAAGATCATTGTAAAAAACGTCTAGAAACTGTGTGTTCTAGTCCCACTTTAATTTCATTGTCATTTACTTGTTATTGTAATTTCCTTTCCAATGTAATTTAATTTCTTGTTCTTAATTCAATTTTTAATTTCAGTATATGCAATTGTCTTTGGTTCATGTTTTAAAATCTGTCATAGGCGAACTTAATTGTTTTAAACATCACTTTGAGTTTCATTTGGTAGTGAAAATCCGTTCTTTAGGTCCCAAAGAAAGTTTTCCTTGAAGTCGGTTTCTAGTTTTTGACCCAGCAGGAGCGTTTGGCACAAGCCAAAATTTCAAGTTGTGGTCATTTTAAGTTTTTAAATAAAGTTGTTCAAGCTTCATTTGAGTAAAGTTAGTAGTTTAGTAGCCATTCGAAGTTATTTTAATGAGTTCCTTAGCTTCTCTCTTGTTTTTCAAAAATTCAAGGTCTTAAATCGTTTGTTACAGCTTACTGTGCAAATCCCATTTAATGTTTCATTTGGTAATAGCTTAAGTTTCCTTTAGAGCATGTTTAGTATGTTTGCAAGTTTGGTTTTGGTATTCTTTGGTCCTTAAGGTCAAATTTTAAGTTTTGTACAAAAACCTGTAACAGTGCCCCATTCAGTTTTAGAAGCCTTGTTGTTACAGCTTGTGCTTGACTAAGAAGCTTATTTCTTAGCTTGTCAATAAGCTAAAAGGAATCCCAGTGGGGCTGTTTTAAGCTTCTGCGGTCATGTAGCTATCCTTACCTTATTTTTATCTTTAGTCTCTTTAGCTCACTTTAATCTTGCTAATTGCTTTGGGATAGATTGTTTAGGACTTAGCTTATTTAGTTTTCTTTTGGCTCATTAGTATGTTTAGGATAGGATAGTTTAAGTTTGGTAGAGTATTGCTAATTTGTAGCTTTTAGAGTACTTAATTCCATGTTTTAGCTTTAGGATTCCCCTAGTTAATGCATTTCCCAACTGCTTATTTCTGTTCCTTATCTCATAGTAGTTAGATCCCACGCATGTTCACCTTAAGTAGAACTTTATTGTGCTTATTAAATTGTCATTCAAGTCTTTAGAAGTTGTTAAAGGGGTGTTTGGTTGGGCCCTGTCCAAACAGAAGCTGTGACATCAGCAGCTTGTTAGCTTTTAAAGATTGTTCTTAGCTTATTCTCTTTTTAGTTATAGCTCATTTTAGTTTCTTCTTTATTGCCTTCAAAGTTAAGTAGATTAGGAAGAGATTAGTTTAACTTTTTGGAGGTTTATTTTAGTTCTTTTTATGCCTTGACTGTCCTCACAACCAAGAACCAAATAGTCCCTTGTGGATTTCTTTGAAAGAGTAAGCATTCTGACTTATTTGTGGAAGTCTTTCAAGTCAAATTTTTTGTTAGAAATACTTGATTTAGTACTTAGATTAGTTTGCAAAAGAATAAATTAAATAAAATAAATAAGTAGCAAAAAAAAAAGGTGGAACTGGAATCGAACCCAGGACCTCGTGATTTCCCTTGCACGCACACAGCACACACACTCCAACCATCTGCCCTTGCGTCAAAGTGAAAAGTCAGTTTTTACAAAACTTTGTGGAATTTTCATAGATTCATTATAAGTCCATTTGAGCTTAAATTTGGGATACAAGATCTTTGGTTGGTGATCTACAGCTAGGTATTTTTAGTTTATTTTTGTGATTTTTCTAGATAGCTTAATATAGTGCTTAAAGTAGGGCCTTAGAGGCCGTTTGGTATATAGTTATTAAAATCGTCGCGAGTTTTTCGTAGCTTGTGCTTTTTACTTACCAATCAGTTGCATTAGCTCATTTTAGGTTAGATTTAGGCTTTAGTAGCTTATGGTAGCTTATAGTTAGCTTTTAGCTTATTTCAAGTGCTTATTCAAACTGCTTATTTGCCCAATTCAGCTTATTAGTGGGCTTATTTAACTTTTTATATTTTTCCCAGGCTTAGAACAATATTTTAGATTTTCCTGTAAAGTCTCATAATTTTTACTGTTCATTTGTTATTTTTCTTAATTTTAATTAGTTTAAATTAGTTTTAAATTAATAATAATTACATAAAAAGTCTAAAAAATATATTTTCAGTTTTAAAATAAGTTTTATAATATTTTAGATTTTTCTAAGTCATAATCTCACTTTTCTAGCTTTATTTCATATTTTCTTATATTTTAGGGTATTATTAAATAGTTAAAAATAGTTTTTAATTAATAATAATTAGATAAATAGTTATAAAAATAATTTTCCTTTTCTCAAAATTTCCTCTTATCATTAGGTTTGTAAAAATTTCATTTTCATACTTTTAGGATTATTTCTGTTTCAATTTTACATTTTCTTTTGTACGTTACGTAGTTTTTAATTTAAATTTATAAAAGAAAAATCAAAAACATCAGATTTTAAAAATAGTGATAGCGTTTATTTAATATAATTTATCTTTTAATTTTCTTTAATTTGCATTTAAGCCCCTGTAATTTATAAACTTTCTCTTTAGGTATAATTATTCATAATCATAACCCAATTCCCGTTCAAATTCTCCCGATCACTATTCGTTTGATTATTCAGTGCACAGCTCGTTGGGACTTAACGACCTGGGGAAACACTAAACTCCTCTGATCTTCATTGCATTGGTTCTGAACTGTCTGAAGTCTATTACGGTTGACCATTCAAAAGTGGTCAGCTTGTGTGATAAAACTTGACGGTTCGGGAGCGATCAGTAGGCCACTAGGTTGTGCTCATCTGCAAAGTTTAAAAATGCCATAGAAACTTTTGAGGAAAAACAGAATTATGTCAGTAAGAATTGAAAGAATAACTAGCCAATTGAGAGAGAAAGATATATAGGGTTAGGGTTTAGAAGTATTGCTCAAGTAAAATTATCTTTAGAAAGTATTGATCATAATATGGAAAGAAGATAATTTCCTTAATATTTTAACCCTATATATATGACAAACAGTGATTACTTTCAACGGCTAGTAAAAATAAATTCTGACACAATCGGTTGTAACGGCTAGAACAACGGTGGTAAAATAACAGCTGTAGATGGAAACTGTGAACTAGCGGTGGTAATTTTTCACAAAAATTTCAAAGAGCAGTGGTAAATAAAATCATTTGAAAACGAAACTACTCTTATCATAGTTTTAGCAAACTACCAGCTATCAACGGATTTGATATGTCTTTACCATGAGCCGTTTGCTATGGACTAGCCAAATCTTAATCATAAAGAATATGGTGAGTTGATAACCATATAGTTTTTGGTATACTATCAACCATAAACCATAGTTTGACAGTCTTTACCAGTAGCCGTTTGCTCTGGACTAGTTGATTCTTATGTGTGTAAGACATGGTGAATCAATAACCATTTGTTGTGTATCTCAGATATACACCTTTTAAGATCAACACCCAACAAAGCTTGCAAATACAAACTCATACAACAATTTCAGTACCCAACAGCCTCCCCTCAACACCAGAGAACATTTTGGCAAAAACGGTTATGGTTTAAGCATTCCAGAACTTGTCACCAAGTACTGAAATCTCCCCACATCAAGACCTTTTGTTAACAAATCAGCATAGTTGTCATCAGTATGAATTTTGACAACTTGAATTAGTCCTTTTCATAGCAATCTCTAATGAAGTGGTGTCTAATTTCAATATGTTTGGTCTTTGTGTGTTGAGCAGGATCTTAATGATGCAAATGAATGCTTTGTATTGTCAATATGAATGATGGTATTCATGAAATTGTACCCATAGTCAAAAGTTGATTACGAAGCCATAGAACTTGAGCCGCAACAACGGCAGCGACATACTACGCCTCAGTTGAAGAATTAGCCACCATAGTTTGCTTCTTGCACTGCCATGACACTAATCTGTTGCCAAAAATTGGCATCCACCTGTTGTAGATTTTCTATCCAAGCTAGCTCCAGCATAGTCACTATCGGTAAGTAACCAGGATCTAGAGGAGAATCTCGAGTACCACAATCGAGTAGGAAATGCTTTAAGATATCTGAAAATCTTCTTCACATCAGTCAAATGAGAGATCTTGGGAGTAACTTGAAACCTTACAGGCACACTTTGCAAACATGATATTTGGTCTAGATGATGTAAGATACATCAAAGAACCAATCATAGACCTATACATGTGCACATCAACAACTTCACCACTATTTTCCTTCAGAAGTAGATGTGTAGTCTTATCTGGGGGTCTTGGATGACTTTGCATCAGAGAACTTAAACTTCCTTAATATCTCAGCCACATATTTATCTTGATTAATGAAAATACCATCTGGCCTCTGTAGTACTTGAAGTCCCAAAAAGAATGTGAGTTCACCCATAGAACTCATCTCGAATTCTTCTTTCATCAGTTTCTCAAATTATTTGCACATCTCTGTCTTTGTAGATCCAAAAATTATATCATCAACATACACTTGAACAAGCAAGATATAATTCTTGTCTTTCTTGATGAACAAAGTATGATCCACTCTGCCTCTATGAAACCCATTAGCAAGAAGATAAGTGGTTAAGGTTTCATACCATTTCCTAGGTGCCTGATGCAAGCCATACAAAGCTTTAACTACCCTGTAAACTTTGTTAGGATACTCAGGGTCTTCAAAGCCTGGAGGTTGTGAGACATAAACCTCCTCATCAATATGCCCATATAGAAAAGCACTCTTTACATCCATTTGATAGACTTTAAAGCCCATAAAAGATGCATAAGCTAAAAATAGCCTGATTGCTTCAATTCGTGCAACTGGGGCAAACACTTCCATAATCCCACCTCTTGAGTGTATCCTTGAGCCACAAGCCTAGATTTGTTTCTGATAACAATTCCTCTTTCATCCTTCTTGTTTCTGAACACCAATTTAGTACCTATTACCTTCTTGCCAGAAGGCAAATCACAAAGCACCCATACCTTTTGAAGCTTAAATTGGAGAAACTCTTCTTGCATTGCTTCCACCCAACTTTCATCTTCAAGTGCCTTGTAAACATTCTTTGGCTCTATTTGTGACAGAAAACACATAAAAAGACATTCATTCTTGCCTTCATCAATCTTAGATTCATAAATTTTACTAATGAATCCATGGACATCAGGCAGCTTAGTTTGTCTTCTAGTCTTCACTGGTGAATAGACATCCCCAATCACATGTTCAAGAGGATGTAATTTATGAATAGAAGTGTGGGGAGTATGAGTAACTGCAATCTCACTTGGCATATTTGAGATTTCAACATCATTGGCTTGAGCTTCCTCAGTAACTAGAGTTGTGATTTCCATGCGGTGTTGTAGTGGAAACATCTTGCCTAATAGTGGAATTTGAATTTCCACTGCTTAATTTCAGCATTCAAATTACTATTTCCTTCCTTTCCCAAATCACTAAAAGGATGTACATCTCCAGTTTTTGATATATCATCATTATCTGCATAGTCCCAAAGAGGTAGACTGAATTCATCTTGATCATCTGCATGATCTTTGCTTGATTCATCATCATCAAGAAACTCTTACGAACTGCAAAAAACAAAAGAATATGTTCTGTAGGCAGTACATAATTCATAGTATTGGTTAGAGCATCAAGATCAAAGCGGTTCTTCGGACTAGTTCATTTGAGTTTGACTTTGTTTTCCGAGAATTCCATGCGATTCTCTTCAATCTTTTGGGTTCTTAAGTTGAATACTCTGAAAGCTTTACTAACCATGGAATACCCAACAAAATACCCTTCATCAGCCTTTTCATCAAACTTTCCCAGATAATCTATGGTATTTAGAATAGATACATGACACCCAAATGGTCTCATGAAGTCAAGGATAGGAGGTCTACCCCTAAACAATTCATAAGGTGTCTTGTTCTTTGTCTTTACCACTAAAACCTTGTTTTGCACAAAACATGCAGTGTTAACTGCTTCAGCCCAAAAAGTGATTGGCAATTTAGAATCAGCAAACATGGTTCTAGCAGCCTCTATCAGTGTTCTTCCTCTCTCAGCAACACCATTTTGTTGAGGAGTTCTAGCCACACTAAATTCTCTTTTAATACCTTTATCTCTGCAAAACTCATCCATAACTCTATTCTTGAATTCTGTTCCATTGTCACACCTAATGATTTTAACTTTCATATCATATTGGTTTTCTACTTCTATGATAAAGATCTTGAGGATGCCTGTTGTTTCATCCTTGGTTCCAAGGAAGAAAACCCATGTAAACTTGCTAAAATCATAGGTCACTACTAGACAATACTTCTTTAGATTCAAGCTGCTCACTGATGTAGGACCAAATAAGTCCATATGTAACATTTGAAGTGGGTGTGCAATAGAGTTAACCAAATTGACACAAGAAGCTCATGTTGTTTGCCTTTAAGACAAGCCACACAGTTTGATCATTTTCAAATCTTTTATGAGGTAATCCTCTCACCAAACCATCTTTGACAATCTTGTTAATGGTTTTGAAGTTAACATGACCCAGTCTTCTATGCCATAACATGGATTCATCCACTGTGGCCTTTGCAAGCAAGCAAGTATAATCATCTTTAGCTACAATGTTGTTCATATCAAAGCTATAGAGATTGCCTTTTCAAGGAATTTTAAGAAGAATCTGACTGTCATCATGCATCTTAAAATCCTTAGAGAGAACAAAGCACATATCTTTGGTAAAAAGAACATTGTTCATCTTGTCACATATTTGTGACACACTAAAAATATTGCACTTTAGCTCTTTTACATAGTACCGGTTCAAAGTCAAGTTACGGTTTTATAACTCCTTTACCGCAACTTTTCCATTTACTCCACCTCCAAAGCTAACATACTGTCCATCATAATGCTCAAAATCAGAAAGATAGGACTTGTTGCGGTCATGTGCCTTGAACACCCACTATCGTATATCTTTGATCTGATCTTTTTGTCCTTGGATGTTCACGCAGAGTAAATAGTTAGTTTCTTTTGGGGACCCAAGCCATGATTGACTTGGATCGCCTCGGTTATCAATATAGTTAAATCTATCAAAGGACATTGATACACCATTGGGATTGGTTGTAGAGATATTTCTTTTAGGTTTCCATTCCCAGCGTCTGAGCCTTCTGACATTGCCCATGTCCCCCCTTTTCTTGTATACAACCCTTGCAAGTGCGTAACTTTGAAGGGCGATGTGCTTCTTGGTTTCTTTTAGGCATCCACTGTTGGTTATAATTAGCCTTTTTATCTTGAAAGGTTCTTTTCCCTGTTTGTGCAGATTTTGCAAAAGTTGTTTTAAAGTTTGCACTTTTAACGGGTGACTTAGGTGGCAGTGTTAACAGTTTTTGCATGGCAAAGTTTGAGGCCACTTCTTAGTTGAACGCTCTTGGGACCATTTTGCAATGTGAATTAGGGTGTACATTATTTTGAAACCTGTTAGACTCCACCCTTTTATTCCCATAGACTTCCCTTCTCCCAACATGATAATCACAATAAGCATGTAGATGATCAAAACTACCACAGATATAGCATGCCTTATTGTACATTACAAAATCACTACCTAGTTGTTGAGATTTAACATGATTCCAACTCCTCTGGTTACCTTTAGGAGCTGTAGGCTTTGTTCTACATCTCAGCATACTTTCTGATTGATCTAGGTTTATTAATTGGTTTCCTAGGTTCCTCTGTGTGATATTAACAACTTTTGGGATAGAAGCCTCTTTATTCATTTTAACAATCTCATCTACAACAGATGAGTCACTAGCACTCTCAAAAACATCATTATCATGCTTAACTTCTTCCTCACTTTTCACCTTAGTGTCCTTTAAAGGACCATATTCTCTTTCAAGTTTCTTAAAATCTTCTAAGCCTGTATGAGCTAAATCTATACATGGAGGTGATGGAACACCTCTTAGTGGTGGAGGCATTGTATTATAACTGTTAGGTCACAAGGTTTACCACACAAGCTTATATGACAGATAGAGAGGCAATTGAACAAGTTATACACACACACACACGTATGAGTAAAGACGGTTTAGGCGTATAGTGTAGTGAAAGAAAAACTTGAACAACCAACCCTCAAGTGAGGGTTTACATAAGGTATTTATAGGAGGGAAGCTAGGGCAACACTCCTAGTTCCCTTCCTTTCTCCTATGGGCTTGGGCCTAAGCTCATGGGCCTTCTACATAAGCTTAAGGCTAATAACAAACATAAAGGCCATAATAAGCTAACTATTACATATGAGTAACTAACACTTGAATAAGGTTTAGGAGTGATTCCAACAATCTCCCCTCAAGTGTTATTACATATGAGTAACAAACACTCAAGTTTTGGTGAAAAGCGGTGAAGCGTTGATGTAATAGTAGCTGGCGTCGTCGACATTGTTCTTTCTTGTGAGAAGAATTGCCTTGATTTGAACAATCTCCCGGTGTAGAGATAGTTTACTTTGAACGGTTATGCTTTGGCGTCATCTTTAACTTTGTTCTTTGATCATTGTTCTTTGTGATGAAAGTGATAGTATGTTGTTATGCATCATGTGCGCCTCAGTGCCTTATTTGCTCTAGTGTCTCCGTCATTCTTCAACATGCTCACCGCGCTCTTTGACGTTGAAATTGATACTTGATGGAGTTCTTTAAGTCTTTAACTTTGTAGATTCTCTATGAAGAATCATTACGACGTTGTGTTGCTTTTGGATAGAACTTCCATTAGTGATGATGTTGGCGTGAGCATGAAGAATCTACCGCGATCATTCCGCTCGAGCTTCCATAAGAAGAAAACATTAAACGGTTAGTAATAAGCGGATTCCGGCACTTACAAGTTTGAACTTCGAGTGTTAACAGCATAGTGTGAAAACACAACTCTAATTCTTACAAGGCGTTCTAAATGAGTCCCACAAGTGAGATAACCGATGTACGAAGTACACCTACGATTCGGATGAGTCAGTACGCGAAGCATCACCTCCATTTGTAGACCGTTTGAGACCACTAAAGCGCAATCCGGGGAGTTGCGAAGCGACTGTTGTCGGGGCTGTTTGATGTTGACCTGGCGGGAGTTTCCATTCAATCGCGAGGATCACAAATGTGAACCTCTCATAAATGTTCTCGAAGATTGCTAAGATCGTGAAGGACTCGATAATGACCCTTGAAATTCTTATTGTTGAATATCAAGTGATGAAATGTCAAGTGTACCTAAGAGATCTTTTGATGAATCTCGTGGCTCTAGACTCAATAGTGCGTTTTGGTTTTCCTTATCGGAGACTAGGGAGAGGGTCTCCTTCTTCAATACCGGCAATCTCTAAGCCGATGGTTTACTTAGGGTTCCCTGTGAGAGTGAAACAAGCTTCTGTTGAGAGAAACTTGAGTGGATAAGAAGGTTTAGTGCATGCGTCACGGGTCCATGACGACTTTAATCTTCAATACGGCGTCACTAAGTGACAACCGGTAGCATATGAATTGAACCGATTATGCGCCTAAGTTGAATAATCGGAGGGCTATTTCTTTTCACCCTTTTCTTTGCATTTCTTTTTAATTCTTCAACTCCTTCTTTCTCCGATTCTCATTTTCTCCTTTTTCCAATCATACCTAAGGACTTCTAAATTCTAACTATTTGTGGTGTCACTGGGTAGATCCCTCGACTACGGATCATAGGAGGTTATTCTAACCTTAGTCACCTTATAACTCCATGACTAACCTATGTTGCCATACAAACCCTTTGTTGTGAAAAGTCTCTCAAAGTGTTTGTGAGAATGAAAAACATTTTTTAGTACCCTTTGTTGAGATAAGATTTTGCATAAATACTCCCCTCCACATGTGCTTAAGAGTTTTAACAGGTTAAATGCACATCGAGGAAAA
>OU343222.1:234159295-234304229 GCA_910596185.1 Chrysanthemum makinoi | reverse complement strand
ATTGGTATCAGAGCCAGGGGGCTCGTTACCTAGGGATTCACAAGGTTTTATGTGTCGAAAAAGAAGAAAAAATCGAATTTCAACAATTTCCGTAATGCTTCTGCAGCACTGTTTTAAAACGCCGATAACTTTTTCGTTAACCGTTGTGTAGAAAACTAGAAGGGGGGTTGAATAGTTTGCCGATTAAAAACTTTGTTTTGAAACTTATTGTAAAGATCAATTGAAATTGATCTTAGATACGTTAATGAAATATGCAAGCAATATGTAAGAAGTAAATAAGGAAAGAAATGATCAAGCCACAACAAGTTGTTTATAGTGGTTCGGTCTACAAGGACTCTTTTTCCTTGCCCTACTCCACTCCTCGAGTCTCACACTCGAGAGTTTAACTTCACTAGTCAACAAGCTCCTTTCACGGCGTAGGAGAAAACCTTTACACGTCGCTTACACTATTTCCGACACTAAGCTAGATGTCGAGTTCTTTCCAAGGGTACAACCACTCCACTTTACACAATGTATTTTAAAGACTAAAATACTAACCACTCACACTCACAAGATTATGATGGTTTGATACAACAATGAAGTATGAATCAACACTAGATCATACAACACTAAACAAACAAGACTTCCAACTTCTCGTTGAAGCTTGAATATGACTTGATATTCTTTGCTACAAAAGAGATCACTAATATGATATGAAACTGAGTTAGAAAGGTTAGAGAGAAGATATGTATGAGAGTATGTTAGAAAGGGATGAAAAACTACTTGGCTTGGCATTGCTATTTATAGCAAAAGTGGACAGGAGCGTCCACGGACCGCGGAACCCTTAAAAGGGTTCCGCCCGTGTACCATTTTGGTACCGCCGGTCTGACAGTCAAGATATCAAATCTTTGCTAAAGTCAACTCTATCTAAGTGAGATTGTGTAAGACATGAAGAGTACAAATCCACACAAAATATCTAATGAAATCTTCTAATGATTTCCATGATGCATTACATGATGTCATAAGTTGTATTTCTATTTTAAAAAATATGCAAGTACATAAGTAGTGTTTGGTTTTAAGAACCTAACACATTCTAAAAACTACTATCATACATAATGATTAGAGTCATATCAAGATGTTACTAATCATAAATGTAAATGCTTGAATGATGAATATATTGTTTGAAAAAGCTTGTTTTAATATCTATTAAACTTGACAAGCTTTAAGCTTTTATACAAATTAAATTTACTTTTGTGGTTAACAAAACTTAGGTAAAGATCAAAAATATAAATAACGTTTAATGACGATATTTGTATAAACAATCTCCCCCTTTTTGTTGAGGACAAAATATAAATTTTATTTTTATAAAAGATACAAAGTTTGTACAAGAGTTATAAAAATATTAGTTTTAGAACTTGAAAGAGAATGGTAATTTAAGTGTATGATGTTTGACTATTTATGAAAGTCAAAGTATTCACTAGTTGATGCATGATGTTGACTTTTCGAGAAGTCAAAGTATGCAGTTTGACTTTTTTAGGAAAAGTCAAGTATTATCAATGAGGGTTCTGTTTGACTTTTAGGAAGTCAAATGTATGCAGTTTGACTTTTTCAGAAAAGTCAAATATAAATAATTTCAAAGTTCTATATTTTCTCCCCTTTTTGTCTCAACAAAAAGAAGAGGCTATGCGGAATGTAATGAGCCGGAGCTATTATCTCCCCCTTGTTCAAAGCTCCCCCTAAATTGGGTGCTTTAATGGGAAGATTCATGGATTGTGAAAATAAAGCTACAAAAAATGTTAGTAATAATGATCATTCACAAGCATTTCCAAACACTATGTAATGACACCAACAATATAATAAACAACATTCATTAGTTAAAATTTTTCATGAGTAAAGATCATGAAAAGAGAACACAATGATGTGTTTTTAGTACAAGAAGAAAAAAAATTATCCTAAGAAAGTAAAAATAAACTAAAAAGACTAGTCTAAAACCATCCTAAAGTGATGGTGGATGAGAAAGAGCGTTGAGGCGCTCAAGGATGTGGTTGAGGATGAACCTCATTTCTTCTTGGAAGTCATGGACCATAATCTGGGTCCTTTCCATGGTTTGGCCCGTTTGCTCACAAGTTGAGCAACCATGCCTTGGAGGGTAGAATGTTTGGGGAGGTTGTGGTGGTGGAATGGTGGATGTGTTGGTGTTGGTGGAAATGTTTGGGGTGGTCATGATGGAAGCAAGCAAAGCACTTTGCATTTGCATTGTCTCACTCAAGTGAGAGTCCACCATGCCTTTGAATTGGTGGAGGTTGTGGAGTTCGTTTTGAATCTCCTCTCTAGTGGGATTGGTATCCCACATACACTCCTCAATGTCCTCAAGATGAGGTGACATTGATGTGGGAAGTGAATGATCCCCATACAAAGGACCATGAATGTCTTTGTGAATGGGGTGGAAGAGAAGAGGTTTAGGCCCTAATGGGGCGTTTGGGTCAAGAGATGACCGAGGTGACTTATGAGCCATCCGCTCAATTGAGCCAAAAGATGGCAATGGTGGTGGATGATTTGGCCTAGGAGGCAAGTCATCCAAGTCTCTAAAAGGATTTGAGGAGGTTGGTGGAGTGAGAAAACACTCCATGGAATGAGAGTTGGAAACGTTGGTGAAGGTGGTGAGGGTGTTTTGGATGTTTGGATGGGTGCCGGTGGAGGTGAAGTTGGTGTTTTTGTTGGTGGTGGAGTGGTGATCACAATGTGTGATGAGTAGGGGTGTAGCTAAGGTGAGGTTTGTATCATCTCGGATGGGAGATGAGATAGTGAGTGGAAAAGACTCGGATGAGGAGCTAAGGTGAACGAAGCAACAAGGCCTCACACTAATTCTAGCGGTCTTCTTGCAAGGTTTTGGAGATGATTTAGTCATTTTTAACTTTGGTTTGTCTTTGCTAGATGATAGTAAGAATGAAGAAGGTGTGAGGATGATCAGGGTAAAACCTCTCAATTTATAGAGTGAAAATCATGGAGAAATCTGTTTGATTTGATGTTAAACCATTGAAGAGATGAGGTTCCTAATGATTTGGAAGTGGGTTGAATGCTAGTCATATCACCCAAGTCAAGCCATTCAAGAGAGATGGAGTGAAGAAGAAAAGATTTGCAATAAATGTGTTCTAGTGAGTGGAATTTCCTAATATTGAGATCACACGATTTGAAGGTACCAAAAATTTGGTTCCTTCCTTTATACAAAGGGCTCCTTGGGTGGATTTTTCAAATTTTTGAATTTTGGTGGGAAATGGATTTCTTATATACCTTAGTGAATTATACTAGTTCTAATAAGGGATAAGCAACTAGTTAGGATTGATTTATAAGCATTGTATGGAAGATAATTTGGAATCACGAAATAGTCGAAATTCAGAAAAAGTTACTGAAGGATCCACGGCACCAAAATCATACACGGGACGGTACCCTAAAAAGGGTGCCGTCTGGTCCTGTAAGGTACGGCGGTACCAATTTACATAACGGACGGTACCAAAATTATGGTGCCGTCGGATCCGTGGAGCGCATAAAAATGGACAGAGTTCGTTTTTAGGTGTCGGGGACTTTTCCGAAACCTGAAATTCTTCTCAAAACATGTTATACTAAACATTTCTAGTTAGGAAAAGCAGATAATATATATATATATAAACATAGTGGAACATGTATTTTGAGCAAGGCTTATTGATTTTCACATTATAGTGAAAATGGGTAAAATTTGATAGCATACTTGCGCTATCCCCTGCATGAAATTGTTAGCATTCACCATTGTTTCAGGTTATATTATCATCCTACATAATAAAAACAACCAAATTGTATCAAACATTAATGATAATGTATTGTTCCAAACGCTCCTTAAAAGTACCCTTATTTGTCCAACTTCTTGTAAATCTTGTTCATCATCCTACCAAGGCACTTGAACA
Source organism: Chrysanthemum makinoi (assembly GCA_910596185.1). Classification (NCBI taxonomy): domain Eukaryota; kingdom Viridiplantae; phylum Streptophyta; class Magnoliopsida; order Asterales; family Asteraceae; genus Chrysanthemum; species Chrysanthemum makinoi. The sequence continues at coordinate 234,300,312 of OU343222.1, read as the reverse complement.
TTCCCTTAGTTTGCTTGAACTCCGATGATTCATTCTCTATTTCGGGAAGAGACGCATAATACTCATGAGGCGGAAGACGAGAGCTTGGAAGACCATCCTCGAAGCTATTTGATGATGATGATGATGGAGTTGGAGGTTTTGCTCTCTTGCCTTTTGTCTTAGCACCTCGTGCATCACTCAAAGGTACAAAGATGTGAGGGATGAGCTCATAGTGAAGGTGCATCCTTTGGTGGGTGGAATTGGTGCAAACTTTCTATAGAGACGGGTGAGGAGCATCCCGTATGGAAGAGCAACGGATCCTTGAGTTGGAATATCAATCATTCTCCTAGCTATGTAGTAGGCTAAATTGAATGGTTGACGAGTGGACAAGTTGTAGAGCATATGACAAAGGCAAGCGTTAATGTGATCCCTATTTCCTATGGTGCTAATGACGTTGGCTCTAAGTAGCTCCTCCCATTTCTTAAATTCGGGCTTAAGTTCATTTAGCTCCATTCCATATGGATCTCGGTTTACTTCTTTTCCTTTTCGGGTAACTCGGGTTGTGTCACTTTTTGGGTTAAAAGGTGTTCACGGATGACATCCTTGTCGGCCAAACGGGTTTGGTAGGGTAGAGAGCGGTCATTGATAGCATCAAGAGCGGTGAGTGACCATTTATCCGAGTAGAGACAAGTTCCTCGGTTGGGAATTCCTAGCACTTGAGCAAAATTGGCTAAGGTGATGGTGTAGTCGTTTTGATTAATTCTAAACCTAAGACAAAATTCATCATCGTCTTCATCACTAAAACCGGTCACACTAGCATAGAATTCTAACACAAACCTAGGACAAATTGGTTCATCGATGTCAAGAAGACAATCGAATTGAATGGCGGCTAGTTCTTCACGAAGGTTGGTGTTTTCAAGGAAGGATGAGTGAATGGTTCTACCTTCATGGAAATACCTTGATTCTAGACCCCTAAATATTTCTACTTGTTCTTTGGTAAGTCCTTTGGTTTTGTGGTGTTTGGGAATGTAGTTAAGGGTGTCTTTGTGATCATAGAATCTTGCGGCTACCATGGTTATTCCTAAGGACAAGAGTTAATATGTTAAAAAATGAGAATAAGTTTTAACGTTTTGGTTCTAGTGTGTGCCTATATGAAAACAATTTGGAGTTGCGGTTATCTCGACTCATTTTATGCACAAAGATGGTTTTAGTGGGGTGTTTGGCAAATACCATGAGATAACCCAAATGCTCCTAATTCAATGTGGCTTCATTTGAATATACCCGGGAATGCATATTAGTTATGCAATACCTTTAGTATTCAAGAGCATGCAAGTGATGAAAATTTAACGTTTCTATTTGTATTAGCAATGAAAAAATTGTTTTCCTACAAGTGAGAAGCTTTTCAAAACTTTTGACATGGGGTGTTTGGTTGTTTGAATAAGGCCTTATATTCATTATCTATCAATTAGTGGGAAGCATGATTTGTTTATGCAATATGATAATGTAGTACCTAATTTCAATGACTAGTTATGCAATTTGCCAATTGAATTCATATTTGGTATAAAAGCATACATAAAACCCCATGTAATGATTTGTGATAGTTTTGTGCATAAATAAGAATCCTAGACTCAGAATTAAGAGATGAAATGTAGTTAGGATACTTACAATGATGTTATCTTCAGTGATTAATGAGTGGGAAGATGACTATAATGAGCTTGGTTTAAGTTTTACACGTTTTGGTAAAGTGGGTTTTGAGGAAGAGGATGATTTGTATATAGCAGTTTTGCTTCTGTAGACACCCGGACCAGACGGCACCAAAATTTGGTTCCGTCTTTGTTGTCGTTGGTGCCGTGGCTCAGAGCAGGTACAAGACAAATTTGTTTTGTTTTGACTATTCTAATATTTTGGGCTATGTTTATCCTACATGTTTGGTTCCATTAACCCTAAACCAAGTCTAAGAAGATTAAAAGGTTCTCGTTTAAGAGGCTTAGTTAAGATGTCGGCAATGTTGTCTTCGGAGGATACTTTCTCGATTGAAATGTTTCCTTTTTGAACATTGTCACGAAGAAAGTGATGGCGGATTTCAATATGTTTTGTACGAGCATGTTGAAGGGATTCTTGCTGAGATCGATGGCTTCTTTGTTGTCGCAAAGTATCACAATGTCGTTGAGATGAATTCCATAATCTACGAGAGCTTGCTTCATCCAAAGAGCTTGTTGACATGCCTTTCCGGCTGAGACGTACTCGGCTTCAGTAGTTGAAATGGCCAAGGCCGTTTGCTTCTTTGCAAACCATGAGGTAAGACAATGTCCAACAAAGGTGCAAATACCACTTGTACTTTTTCTATCGACATAGTCACCGGCATGATCCGAGTCGGCATACACTATGGTTTCTACACCGGTTCCTTTGGGATACCATAATCCTAAACACGTTGTTCCCTTAATGTATCTAAAAATCCTTTTTAAGGCTTCTAAGTGTGATGCCTTTGGGTTTTCTTGAAAGCGAGCACATAGACAAACACTAAACATAATGTCGGGTCTACTAGCCGTAAGATAGAGTAGGCTACCAATCATTCCTCTATATTTAGTGTTATCTACGGATTCACCTTCCTCATCCTTGGTTAGTTTAGTGTCTGAGGACATGGGAGTTTTAGTTGGTTTGGAATCTTCAAGACCAAATTTCCTAAGCATGTCTTTTATATATTTAGATTGGTTAAAAATATGCCATCTTCTAGTTGTTTTATTTGAAGTCCTAGAAAGAAATTTAACTCACCCATCATACTCATTTCAAACGCGTCGTGCATGATTTTAGAGAAATCATCACATAATTCTTGACAAGTTGATCCGAATATAATGTCATCAACGTATATTTGAACAATGATAATTTGTGATTCCTTTTTCTTGGTAAAGAGAGTATTATCTACTAATCCCATAGTATATTTGTTATCAATAAGAAAAGTCTTAAGTCGGTCATACCAAGCTTTTGGTGCTTGCTTAAGACCATACAATGCTTTCTTGAGTTTGAAGACATGATGTGGTTTCTCAAAGTCGGTGAAACCGGGAGGTTGAGCAACATACACTTCTTCGTTAATAAACCCATTAAGGAAAGCACTTTTAACATCCATTTGAAATAATTTAAAATCATAGGCACATGCATAAGCAAGCAATATTCTAATAGACTCAAGCCTAGCTAACGGTGCATAAGTTTCATCATAATCAATCCCCTCTTGTTGATTATAACCTTGCGCTACAAGCCTAGCTTTGTTTCTAGATACTATCCCATTTTCATCCATCTTATTTCGAAAAACCCATTTTGTTCCAATTATAGTTTGATCTTTAGGTCTTGGAACTAACTTTCAAACATCATTTCTAACGAATTGGTTTAATTCTTCTTGCATGGCAATAACCAATGATTCATCTTTTATTGCTTCATTTATGGTTTTTGGTTCAATGGTGGATACAAAGCAAAAATAATTACTTTGATTTTGGGCTTGTGACCTTAAGGTTCTTTGATTGAGTAGTCCTATGACTTTTTCTAAAGGATGACTTTTAGATTCTTTGATGTTGACAATTTCTTTATTTAATGGTTCATCTTCCTTGTTATTAATTATTTCTTGACCTTCTATCATTTGACTTTCAACTAAGTCATCATCTACCAAAGGTGATGTCTTAGAGGGAGGTGGACTTTCGTCGAATGTTATGTTCAACGATTCCCCGACTATCATTGTTTCTTTGTTTAGGACAATGTAAGCTTTACTAGTTTGAGAGTAACCAAGAAATACACCTTCATAAGACTTTGGGTCAAACTTGGTGAGATAATCCTTAGTATTAAGAATAAAGCATTTACAACCAAAGACTCTAAAATATCCTAACGTTGGCTTTTTACCTTTATAGAGTTCATATGGTGTTTTGTTTAAGAAATGACGTATTAAGACTCTATTCAAAATATATGTAGAAGTGTCAACGGCGTTACACCAAAACTTTTGAGGAATGTTTTGTTCATTAAGCATTGTTCTACTCATTTCTTGAATTGTTCTATTTTTACGTTCTACTACTCCATTAGATTGAGGTGTTCGTGGAGCGGAAAAGTTATGTGTTATACCATTTGTATCACAAAAGTTTCCAAATTGAGTTTCGTTGTCAAATTCCCGACCATGATCCTTACGGATCGACACAATTTTGATACCTAGAAGATTTTGAATTTTCTTGCTAAGTATTTCAAATTTATCAAACAGCTTCATTTTGGTTTTCAAAAAAAACGTCCAAGTAAACCTTGAATAATCATCTACTATGACCAAAGTGTATAAGTTGCCTCCATAGCTTCTTATAGCGGATGGTCCAAACAAGTCCATATGTAATAATTCTAGACACTTAGATGTGGACACCATATTTTTAGATTTGTGACTACTATGTGTTTGTTTACCAATTTTGCAAGCGTCGCAAAGTGTTGGTCATATTTAAGTTTTGGTAAATTCCTAACCAATTCTTTTGAAGATAGGTTTTGTATAAGTCTCATATTAGCGTGACCTAAACGTCTATGCCAAAGAGATGAGCTATCATCTAAAGTTGTTAGGCAAAGTTTGTCATTATATGTTTTATCTATCTTCATGACATATATGTTATTTTTCCTAACTCCTTTAGCTATGGTGATACCATCTTTTAGTATTTTACTACCATTTTCATCAAATAGCACTTTATACTTTTTATCACATAGTTGGCTAATACTAAGTAGATTAAATCCTAACCTATCCACATGAGCAACATTTTCAATAGTTAGGGAGTTATGAGCGATCGTACCTTTGCCAATAATTTTGCTTTTGAGATTGCTACCAAAGGTGACATTACCTCCGTCATACTCTTGGTATGATGAGAAGAGACTTTTGTTGCCCGTCATGTGTCGTGAGCAACCACTATCTTTTATCCATTCATCAGTTTCCAATCCAACTTTCAAGCATACCTAAGAAGCAAATAACTCAAGCATTTGGTCCCCAATATCTCATGGGTCCATTTGGGTTACACATACCATTTTTTTGATTCATGTATGGAAACGATGGGTAAGAGTTCCATGGCATGTAATCTAGAGTTTGATATGGTCTAGGAAAGTTTTGATTCCAACCATTGTGTTGGTAGTTGGGTTGTACGTTGTGGTTGCTCTTAGGAAAGGGCGTTTGGCAAAAGGAGTTTTATATCGTTGTTGAGTAGTTTTTATCTAAATTCATTTTTGACAAGTCCTACTCCTGAAGTAACGGCTGGTTTTAGTTTAATACTATTATTGGTTTTCTTTGTTATTTTAACAAATTCAGTGCGGTCCGTATGCGAACATTACGTTTGCTGAAGTACCACGGTACCATTTTGCACAACGGACGGAACCCTTATTTTGGTTCCGTCACCGTCCGTGCTGTACTGCAGAAATTTGACAGAATGTTCTTCCTTTTTGGCCGTTTTATTTTGACTCTTTGGAATTAATACTTCATTAAAACCTAGCCCATTCATGTCTCCTGGTGTTTTATGAATTTTAACTATTTCATCGGCAAGAGCGATGTTCTTGTTAAACCTTTTAAATTTAGAATTGTTTTCTATTAAAACATCTTGTGTGAGCTTTAGTTTTTCTATTTCAAGTTTAAGCTCTTGACATGATTTACAATCATCGTCATTTGCTTTTCCTTTTCTAGTCGTTTTGCTTTTTCTTTTAACTCATAAACTTCATTTTCCAAAAATTCCTTTTTGGTTTTAAAAATTTATTTTTAGTTATGATTTTTAGACTTAGCTCACACAATTGATTATATTGTTTTGCAAAGTGTCATCATCAATAGAAGAATAAGAAGAGTCGGAAAGTACCTCATTTGACTCATGTGCCATTAGAGCGATTTCTTCCTTGCTTGATTCTTCATCGTCTTCACTATCACTCCAAGCACCACTTACAAAAGCTCGTTGAGTTTTGCTTTTAGGGGGCTTGGGACATTCTCCTATGAGGTGACTTGCATCACCACATCTAAAACATTTTCTTTCACCTTTTCCTTTCTTGTCATCCCGATCCTTTCGGAATGGCTTCTTTTCTTCTCGAGGTTGTCTTACGAACTTTCCTCTTCTTCTAAAGAACTTCTTAAAATCTCTAACGGCCATGGCATATTCCTCATCTTCGCTACGGAGCAAGATTCGTCATCATCACTTGATTCCGCTTTTGCTTTTAGAGCAAAGGATTTGATCTTCTCCCTTTTTCCTTTGATGATCTCCGAATCTTTCTCCATCACCATTTCGTGTACTTTGAGGTTACAGATCAACTCGTCTAGTGACATTATTGAGAGATCTTTTGATTCCTCAATGGCGGTCACTTTAGCTCTCCATTTGGGATGGAGTGCTCTAAGAAATTTCCGGACAAAGTTCTTACTACGAAAAGATTCATCAAGTGCTTTAAGTGATGTAATAATAGTGTTAAAGCGAGCAAAGCCACAATCAATGGTTTCATCTTCAGGATAACAAATTGTTCATATTGTTGAACAAGAAGATCAATTTTGTTATCCTTGACTTGTGAATTACCTTGATGTGTAACAATTAAAGATTCCCAAATATCTTTGGCGGTTTCACACATAAAAATTCTTTCATATTCTTTCTGGTAAAGGCATTTCAAATACATTTTGCAACATGATTGAGGAGGAGGCATTTACACAAAAACCAGAAGAGTATTTAACAAGGCCACATTTTCCCCTGTTTTAAACCTTATTAAATCGCTTGGGATCCAAATTTCAAAAGGTTTGATATTTTTTATCGGGGGAGAATTTGTGATTTAATAATGAAATTTGATAAATGATGGATCATTTTTGATATAAAGTGCAAGTTCTTCTAATATGTGCACGAACTCTTTCGTATAGCGATGCACATAGTGGAGGGGTAGAGCGAATGTTTGCTATTGGGCAACGTGGAAGTTATTCAAAAAACAATTGATATTGATGTTTAAATGATTTTCAAATATGCAAGCAATATTTGAGTAAATAGGAGAAGAATTACCAGAAAATCAAATGGCCTTTTCCACGGAAATTGTGATCAAGAATATATTTCAAAGAACTCTTGCCTCCATTTGCTAAACACATTTCAAAATCATATGCAACATGTTGATGGGGGAGCATTTCAAAAATGATCAAAACAATTAAGGTACAAAATGCTTTGATATTATATCACAAGTACCCTGATTGACTTCCAAAGATTTTTCAAATTGCTTTCAAGAAGGAAAGAACAAATCCAAAAAGAACAACCAATTTACTTTATGCATGGTGTTATAAGGCGGTTAGGGTTAGGTATTCGTTTCCACGATACCGCCAGATCCGGAGGGATCTACCAGGGACAATCCACTAGATAGTATAGAAGTCCTGAGGATGATGAATAAAAAGGAGGAGAAAAGTGAGAACTGGGAAGCGTGGGACTGAAGATAGAGCTAGAACTGGGAAAAACCCAACAAGGTTTAGTTATGAAATCTTGGTAAGCATGAAGGGGTGAAGAATAAAAAAAGAAATGAATGAGAAATGGGTGAAAAGAAATAGCCCTCTATTATTTCAACCTTAGGGCAGAAACCGGGTTCAATTCACATGCTACTGGTGGTTACCAAGGTAACTCTGGTATTGAAGACAAAACATCATGGACCCAGTGACGCAATGCACTACAACTTCCCAAGCCACTCAAGTTCCTCTTAAAAGGACTTGTTTCATTCTCACGGGGAACCTACATTGCCTATCGACTTTCTCTTAGAGATTGTTATATTGAAAGAAGGAGACCCTACCCTAGTCTCGGATAGGAACAAAATGTGCACATTAGGTCTAGAGCCACGGTCATCAATAATTCTTATTAGAACACAATCTATGAAGATCACTAGTTACACAATGTGGAAAGTGAGAATATATCTTAAGAGTCCTTACGCAGTATCCCTTGTGGTATTGCCTAGAACATCCGAGGATATGAAAAAATACTCACGATAGATGGAAAAAATTCTAGAGCCAACATCAAACAAGCTATTGGTGGGTGACATGTGAGATTCTCCAATAGACCAAACTTGTGACAACTGGATTGAAAACGATGGGCGATTCAGATTCAATCAACCTGGTCCAGGAATGATTGAGGATACCTTTGAAAAACCAATCGATGTGCACAAAAAATTCTTTTCTTTAGCACGTCGTCTGTGTAGTATGTTTTCAAAATCGAAAGATATTTGTGATTGAAAATTGATTTCCAATATAAAACTGTAGAAAACTAGAAGGGGGGTTGAATAGTTTACTAATTAAAAACTTTGTTTTGAAACTTATTGTAAATATCAATTGATATTGATCTTAGATATGTTAATGAAATATGCAAGCAATATGTAAGAAGTAAATAAGGAAAGAAATGATCAAACCACAACAAGTTGTTTATAGTGGTTCGGTCTACAAGGACTCTTTTTCCTTGCCCTACTCCACTCCTCGAGTCTCACACTCGAGAGTTTAACTTCACTAGTCAACAAGCTCCTTTCACGGGCGGAGAAAACCTTACACTTCGCTTACACCTTTCCAGACACTAAGCTAGATGTCAGTTCTTTCCAAGGGTACAACCACTCCCACACACAATGTATTTTGAGGACTAAAATACTAACCACTCACACTCACAAGATTATGATGGTTTGATACAACAATGAAGTATGAATCAACACTAGATCATACAACACTAAATAAACAAGACTTCCAACTTCTTGTTGAAGCTTGAATATGACTTGATCTTCTTTGCTACAAAAGAGATCACTAATATGATATGAAACTGAGTTCGAAAGGTTAGAGAGAAGATATGTATGAGAGTATGTTAGAAAGGGATGAAAAACTACTTGGCTTGGCATTGCTATTTATAGCCAAAGTGGACAGGAGCGTCCACGGACCGCGTAACCCTTAAAAGGGTTCCGCCCGTGTACCATTTTGTACCGCCGGTCTGACAGTCAAGATATCAAATCTTTGCTAAAGTCAACTCTATCTAAGTGAGATTGTGTAAGACATGAATAGTACAAATCCACACAAAATATCTTAATGAAATCTTCTAATGATTTCCATGATGCATTACATGATGTCATAAGTTGTATTTCTATTTTTAGAAATATGCAAGTACATAAGTAGTGTTTGGTTTTAAGAACCTAACACATTCTAAAAACTACTATCATACATAATGATTAGAGTCATATCAAGATGTTACTAATCATAAATGTAAATGCTTGAATGATGAATATATTGTTTGAAAAAGCTTGTTTTAATATCTATTAAACTTGACAAGCTTTAAGCTTTTATACAAATTAAATTTACTTTTGTCGTTAACAAAACTTAGGTAAAGATCAAAAATATAAATAACGTTTAATGACGATATTTGTATTAACAAAAACCTTCGGTGTATTGCAAAAATGCTTTCTGATGAGCAATACATGATTGTTTTTCAAATCATTTTCCTTAATCAGCAAACTCAATTTGCTGGTTCACTCACTCTGTGTTGTCTTCTTTGAGACGTTCCGGTTTGATCACAGCTAGAGCAGCTGCGAAACCCTGTCAAGGAGATTCTTAGGAATTCTACCTGATCACAGGCAGTACTTGTACTGATCAACGGGGAACCGTGGGCCGTGTACCTCAATTCAACGAAAGTGATCAAAGACACTTTCATGCACTTTATTGCTAACTGTTGTATGCAGGTACACCCAACATTTGTAGCTAATCAGAATTAAGAAGTCAATCCATAGCCGCATGCTCACACAACACATCCATTTCTAAAGAAATCATGACAAGTGCATCAACGACTCTGATATTTTCACTCCATGCTTCTGCTACGCTGCTGCAAATATCATGAATCAACTAAAGCTTCCGCCACTCTGATGAGAAGATGTCATGATCCAGAAAGTGTGAGCATGTCGGTCCTTAAGTCACAACATCACATGAAGGCAACACTACAATGGGTGATCCAGAGATTTACTGTGGCTGATGATCTCAAAGAAAGCTCGAAGATCATCAAAATGTGGATCAGTTAAAAGCCTCCACTAAAAGTACAAAACTATGCGGACCTTGAAGAATCACTACTCAAGCACAAAGAATGCGAAAATTGAAGAATTGAAGTCTACGAGCTCAAGACCGAAGATAAAATAGAATGCTAGGATTCGAAATGTAAAACATGGGGTGACCTCCCTTAGGGGGAGATTGTTTGGAATTAGAAATTCCATAGTGAAGTGTCGGTCACCCCAAATATAATCTAGTATAAGTTAGCTCGTAGACATATCGTTATTTACGTTGTTTAATAGTTAATTAGTTAGTTATTAGAGTAGAGTAGTTTAGAGTAACACCATGGAGGAAGGACGGGTCTTTACCCACTGTATGCCTGATCCACAGCCCGTCAGGAGGGCGTTTAGTTTGTAACTATAAATACCCTTCCCACTAAGGGAAGGGTGGTGCTTCTTGGATAATCTAACCTTCTCTTTTTGTTTATCTCTCTAGAATCACCCTCTCCTCTCTTCATCTCTCTAAACATGGCTCTCTTGTTTAATCATAATCGAGGACCACCCGAATCATCTAAACAACATATTATATACGATCCTACAAGTATGTTCTATATAACAAGCATTTGAAATTTTTCTATGTTAACGGTAGTGAAGGATACATGTTATGCGGCAAGTAATGTCATAGTACAAACTAAATCTAACAAAAATATAGAAGAAATCATAGACACTAGATTAATGATAAGCATTATACGCAGTGTATGTCAGTTAGTACATACTACATCTAACAAAATATAAAAGAAGTCATAGCCAGTAGATTAATGATGAGCATCCAAGAGTACATTGGAATTCATAATTAAGATACTCACATGTCATCCATCTCTTGTTGTTTCATATCTAAGTTTATTGCTTCCATTGGCGATTGGGAAGAAGTGCACACCTCTTTAGAATGATTATCACCATTACTTACCTTCGGAAGATGAATTCCATGGTGTTATCAAATCACTCGTGTCTATTCCCTGGAGGAGCAGAACTTTGGGATACAATGAAGTTAGTCGAAATAGTACATTTTACGTGATTACTCGTAGATATCATTAATCAGCCCCCGAACGTAGTCAAGGTATGACTTTAAATGGACAATATGAAAAGATGAATTTATAAAGCTTAAGCATAATGGCAAATGGCTAATAATTCCACTACAATAGATATGGCACAAATGAAACCAATAACAATAACTAGATTACAAGTCACTGGAACTCGTAAAGCTGAATTTCAGCAATAAAGATTCAGCTTATTATGACCCATAAGAAGAACAAAGGTTAAAAAATAGAATATACACCTTATCTAGATACAGGCCCATTGCAATGTATAACAGAGAGTCAAACACCATCATAACGTGACAAATCAAAAAGCAAACTCCAGAGGATGCCATGTATTTTGGATGTCATTTTTGTACCTTCGGAATGTGTTTGTTTAGTACTAAATATTGGTTACATTTCTAGCCATAACTTAACTTAGACTTGGTTCATGACCATTTGGTACTAAGATCAACAATGAATAGGTTAGTAGTACTATCTAAATATCAGCACCCATATATATGCCCAATTTCTAAGGTTTTACTTGATAAAACCATCATATCATTTATTCATTATCTAAATAGCATCACAAAGTAACAATTATGTTCATATTAAAAAGGTAAATATATGGTGAAAATGCATTCAATTTGGAACGATAATGTCTAATCACAAACTCACCTTCGTTATCTGCAAAAACAAGTGTTCCTTGAACATTCATTTTGGTTCAATATAATCCTCTCTTAAGCATTCTCATTTACTCAATTCAATAAGCATCACTGTGTTTAATGGTTTTTTTATATATACCTTAATTTTTCTCACTTTTAGTACATATATCTTATTGTTACTTGTTTCAAACTTGGTTCATTTGTGTTGTCAACTGAGACACATTCAAGATAGTGGTCATGTGAATTCCTATCTTCACGTAATCAAAGTGCCACTAACAATGCAAAGTCTTATTGCAACTAGACTTCATGGGACTACAAAAACTTTTATCAAAGTTGGTAATGCATAAAAAAGAATTCCATATCTTCACAAGTTCACAAATACTTGCTTAATGAACATACAAAAGCAATATGGATATACTACCTTCTTTAATAACACACATAGCATCACAATCCTCTGTGTTTGTACTTTAACTGAAACATCAGTTCTCATAGAATAATTGCAAGTAGAAATATCCCTAACCTACATAATATAGAAACAACTTAAATATACATACAAATGAAAGTGTGTCCATGGGAATATATTTCATAAAATTTTCCTCAAGGTTATACACATCATAAACATGATCTGTTAACACACCTTTTCATTTGCAAATTGCACGATTCTTCTTAATGTAGGCATTAGTGATAGGCGACGGTTGTGGTGATGAATGGTGGCGGTCGGCGAGGGTGGTGATGGCGGCTAGAAGTGGGAGAGAGGTGGGTGAGTGAAAGTATGTGTATGGATGAGTTTTTTGTTAGGATGAAATAAATGAAAAAGGTAGATGAATGACTTCATATATGGGCAAAATAGTCATTTAAGAGATTTGTCAAAAGATAACAGACGTTGACTAACGGAAAATGGGTCAAGGGATTGATTTAGACTATAAAAACCTTGTTTTGGACTCCCCACGATGAAATAGGCAAGTTTTGTCGCAGCGTGATGTTTCATGACAAGTTTAGGGACCAACAGTCTATTTTAATCTTTTTTTAATATGTACATCAATGCACCAATCATATACATTTGATTCCATAATATGTCCAACAATACAGAGATGTCGTACAATGTCATGTAATTCACTAAACATACAAATTGGATTCCCAAGTATTGCCAGTGGTATGTGTAATGTTGTAGGGTGGTGTGTATCGACAAAGTATATAATATCAATATAAAAAATAAACACAATGATTGAATTGAAAACCTCTTAGGAAAAAGGTTAGTCAATCAAGTCCCGTGAGTGATATGTGATACCGGATTAGGAAATCCGGGTCGTGTCCCAACGAGGTGTGAATGGACAACGTCGTTTAAGGTTCGTTATTAAAATGCTCGATGTTTTGGATTTTGAATTTGATTTTATCTAAACTACGGGAAATGGGAAGAATATAAGGGAACTAAATCTATGGGAAAGCTAAGAATAACGCAAATTAATTCTAATACGCAAATTACGAAACGCGAATTAAATGCAATCTACTCTAAACTAAGTCCTAAAAATGATATAAAATTACTTTTTAACTAAGAATTCAATTTAAAAGTTAACTGAGATTTAAAACTAATTTTTATGATTTTTCTTGAATTTATTTGAATTAAAAACTAATTTCTAATTTTAAAAATAGAACTAAACAAAAAAAAATTATGAAAATGTGTGGAAAAATGTGAAACTATTTTTTAAAAATCTAAAATAACCAAAGAGACTTTTCAAAATTGGATTTGTATTTTTCTGAATTTTCTTCTAATATCTATGATTTAAAAACTATTTTAACTATTAAATTAACTTAAAATTACTATTTGAACTAGGAAAATTAGGGAAAAATATTATTTTGGCTTTTTATATTTGTTTTAAAGTAAGAAAAATGAAAACATATTTTTTGGAACCTTTTCTGATTTATTTGTATTAAATGCTAATTAAAAAGTATTAAAAACTAATTTTAAATGGGAAAATTAGCAAACAGTAATGTAAAAATATGAAATTTTCAGGAAAATTCTAAAGTATGATAAGGACCAAAAGCTATACTAGTATCCTGGAAATATGATCAGCTATGAAACTGCTTATTATTAAGCTTTCTAAAATAAGCTAAAGGTTAGGATAGTGTACCAAAAGCTATCAGAACCTAAATGATGCAATAATGACTCAAAATCAACATAAAGCAACAACTCTACACCTATAATGAACAAGCTACACTGATTTGGATCAAAATCTACTAAGTAGCCAAACATGCTCAACCAGCTAACTTAAAGCTTATGCACAGGCTTAACCAATAAGCAAAAGTGAAATCCAGAACTTGTATCCTCTAGTTAACCAACCAAAGAGTGCTTAGACCAATTATGAGCCTAAAACTAGCTATGATGATCAACTTATGAACTCTGCAATATGCCTGTGCACACTCAGTGACTGCTGAGAGTGTGCACAAGGGAGTTACAGGTTGAAGTTTAATTTCTCAAAATATCAACCAATTTAGACCAGAAATGAGCTATTTAAAAATCTAGAAAGATCTGTTCAAAAACTATTTGAATCACTTTTTGACAAATATGAAAACTTTGACTAAAATGAGATTTGAGCTTATGATTTTTAATAGAAATGATCTTTAATGATAAATTGAGCCTAATGCAAGCTATCTTAACTACTATAACACCTATATGCAAGATATGAACTACTGTATCAAACAGGTTTGGAAATTACAAAGCAGAAGATGCAATGTAACCTGACTTAAAGTGTATGCTGGACTTAACCACGAACACTAATGGAAACTATACTAGTGATTTTTAACCTGAACAAAACCTCTAGACTCGTAACTATCTATAAATCCAAACACTAGTTAAGCCACTGAATAGCAACTAATTAATCTCTATCAATAACCTAAACAAGCAAATAGTAACTACTCAATATTACTGAATTAAGGATGAAGCAGATTAAGTACTCACAGTATGTCCAGCCACTATGGCTTGCCAAACAGATAAAATAACCACTCCAAATCTGTTCACAATCCCAAATCAAACTATATCCAACCCAAATCCATGATTATACCATCAATTCAGATCCAATAGAGATTATTGTATGTAGTTTGACTTGTGTTGACCAAGTATGTATAGAGAGTAGAATCTGAGTAGGTGACTTAACAAGCAATCATTAAGCTACTAAGAAGCTTATAAGAGCTTATGAAAACAATTTTAATTACTGAAATCAAACTGAAAACAGATTAACTATATTTTTTAATTTTTCAATGATTTTTTTGTTTTTTTTTAAGATTTTTGTTTTGGAAAACTTATAAGCTAACTTGAATTTTGAACAAGCTATATAATACTAAATTGAGTTAAAGTAATAATACAGAAATTAAGACAGTGATGATGTTTAACTAAAAATTTTATTAATGAGAAATTCAATACAAATGGAGAGTGCAAAAGCTAGAAATTAACTACAATTAAAAACACTGAATAACTATTAAATCCTACTAAGAAAATACATGATTACAACTTGTGAAAATGAGGGCTATTTATAGCCAAGCCTCTAGCTAAGAAGAGTCTAGAATAATGCAATCTGTGCTTTCTATTGTGTATTAGCAGCCCTTGGATCATCCATCCAAGTCCATCATCCAATTAGAGCCCTTAGATCACAAAAGCCACGTTGCGTCCACCAATCAGAGGCCAGAGATTGAAAGGAATGACACACAGATTGCCACGTTGGCATTCCGTGTGTCAGTTTGGTGTCAGAAAGTACTATTGTGCCCTCCAATTGTGGTAATTGAGCTGATTAAAGTCAAGGGAAAATTAGTGTTCATATGTTTATCTGGGTAAATGAATTGGGGGAAACGTTAGGCGCGTAAAAATTTCATTATTTATTTACTTCGTTTGACAGTTTTGACTGGGTGGGAGTAAAAGGGGAAACGGGTTTTAATATTGGGCTTGAATTAACAGATGGGCCAAGGTAGTTTACTTTGGATTTGGACTTGGTATGGATTTTGGATCCGGTTGTTAACCATAAGGACCTTTCATGTAGTTTGCAAAACACCACGGACCAATTGTGTAAAATCTGATTTCCAAGGGTCATTTATGTAATTTCTGAAATGTAAGGGTCATTCTTGTCAATCTTAAATAATCCAAGGGCTAAATTTGCCAATTCTGAATCTTCAGGGGTAATTTTTGCCAAATGTTGAAACTTGAGGGACTAATTCTGCCATTTCTTTAAACTTGATCATATCTTTCATAAATCATCCTCTCAGCATAGAAATCTTCACAGATGCTCACTTATGACCTTTCGGCTCAGCTTTAGCACTCTTTATCTCTCGTGCTCGGGTTTTTGTCTGATTTGGCTTTTATTTGCGTGTTTTATCAAATTCGTACCTGCACATGCATAAACTCAAGAAACCAATGGAAATTAGCAATAAACGGCTCTTTTCTTGTTATTTTGGGTTTATTTTGACAAAGAAATGGTATGTGTTTTAGCACATACCAAAATACCCTAGACTAGAAGATTGTCGTGTCCCCACGCAATGCAATCAACTCACGCTTCTAAAACTAAGGATTTCAATCTCTTTCTTCTAAACCTATGAGAAGTAGCGAAGATTCCTGAAAAGAGATTAAGAAACCCTTAATTCTAAAAATGCCCCGTTTACCTTTTAATTTTCATATAGATATTACGATTAAGCACATTCTGATTATGAGTGGCGGTTTGTTGAACTTTCATGTCGATCAATAACTCCAACATTTTTCAAACGACATTTTAGGATCACGGAATAGGAAACACAACCGCAGTGAAGTGACCATACGGATAGAATACATCGTCCCTGATTTTCACAAGTCCCCAAACTAAGCGTAAAATCGAAATCATTGTTAAATATGATTCTAGATGCTAACACTACCCATGGAAGTTACTTGTGTAATTACCTTTTGCTCCCATTTTCCTATTTTCCTCTATTTATTTTATTTTTGTGAGAAATGAATTTCTTCAAATTTCTCGTTTCGATAATTTTTATTCCGATAAAGATATGAAGCTAAGTCGATAATTAGTTATCCATCTTCCCTCGAAAACCGTTGCACACAAGAATGAGGTCCACATCAAGGTCCTAATTTAACACGATTTAGGAAGATACCCTTTTTATGGCGACCGAAACAACTCATCTACGAGTCCAGAGACAGAAGCTTTATTTAGATATCTCCCGGATTCAAAGTTTGGCTTAACACTATTTCAGCACATTTGCATTTTTGCAATTTAGGCCCTTGGTATTTTCAACCACTAAATCAACGGGATTACCGTTTTATCAGAAGTCTTATTATGACTTTGGATATTTCCTCCACCTTTTTGAAGTCCATGACAACGGGGGTACCGTCAGACATAGAAAACTTTTATGGCTTTGAATTTTTCACTTTAATACATTTGGGCTTTATTTCATGTTAATTTTTGTGCCAAACTCCGAATCCTACGGTTTTTATACTGCAACACTGACAGTACCTCGATGTGTACCCAACTCTCATGGGCAAGGATTCTGTTGGGACATAAAGTCAAATTGCTTCTGAAAGTCAAAGTACTGCTTAATGAAGAAAGTCAAAGTACTACTCACTCATCAAAGTACTGCAAGGATAAAGGACTGCTATCCAAATCGTTAAGGATTATTATGTAATTCTAGACTATTCTTAGTTAAGATTACTTGTCGTACAAGGATTAGAGTTGTAAACCGACTAGGGTTATCCTTATGCCTATAAAAGGACCCCTAGATTGGCATTAGAGATATGTTCTTAGAATACGACTTTAGAGAGATTATTAGAGCTGTTAAGGATTGTTAGTGAATTTGTGTATTAAGCAGGTTCAAAGTATTAATAAAATAGTTAAAGTTAAAGTTATTCTTCTTAGCTTTATTGAAGTAGTTTCCGCATTCTTAGTAAAGTTATATCAGTGTTTCATTGTTAGTGACTTAGGATTTATCTGAGGTTGCTAAGCCCTTACAAGCTATATAGTTAGTTTAGTCGGAGTATATCGATCCAACAAGTGGTATCAGAGCTTGTGTGGAAACTCTGATTAAGAAGAAACCCTTAAAACCGATTTAACTACAAACCCTAAAGATGTCGACTGAAGCTGCACCACCCCTATCCATCACCTCACTCAGAATTCCTATCATCATGAAGGGAGAATATGATCTCTGGAGCATGAAGATGAGGCAGTACATTACTATTACAGACCATGCACTGTGGAATGTAATTGTCAATGGCAATGAAGTTATTGAAGATCCTGTAGAAATTCCTGGACAACCTAAACCACCTAAGGCTGTCTTACCAGAAGCTGATAAGAAATCAAGAAAAGGCTCTCAACATACTATTGTCTGCTATTCCTGATAGACACCTACTCAAGTTCCATGATGCTAAGGATGCAAAACAACTATGGGCTGCTCTCAAGACAAGATTTAGAGGTAATGATGCTTCCAAGAAGATGCATAGAAATCTGTTGAAGCAACAGTTTGAAACATTCACTGTTGGTGAAAGAGAAAGTCTTGATGATGCCTATGACAGATTCCAAAATCTTCTTAGTATCTTTGGAGTTATACAAAGCAGAGGTATCTGTTGAAGACGCAAACCTGAAGTTCTTAAGAAGTTTGCCATCGGTATGGCATGTGATTGCTACTATGATCAGAGGACAACCTGATTTGGACACTATGGACTTTGAGGATCTTTACAACCACTTAAAGGTGTTTGAGCATGAGATGAATGGCTAAACAAGTTCAAAATCTCACAGTATTGCTTTTGTGTCTTCTGAAAAAGAGAGGCAGTACTTCTACTAAAAGTACTGCTTATCCTACTCAAAGTACTGTTGCTTATCCTACCCACACCTCATCACCAATAAACACGGTCCATTCTGATGAAGTTGTATGCTCATTCTTTACTCAGCAAGCCACTTTAACCATCACTTATGAAGAAGATTTGTCGCAAATCGAAGAAGATGCTCTTGAATAAATTGATATAAGGTGGCAAGTTCCTATGATCACTGCTAGGATCAAGAAGTTCATGAAGAAAACAGGAAGAGGCATTGACTTCAAACCCAAACAGGGTATAACGTTTGACAAGTCCAAGATTGAATGTTTTAATTGTCAAAAGACTGGACACTTTGCAAGAGAATGCAAAGTTTACTAAATATCAGGCAAATAGAATGATTGAGAAACCAAAGCTTGAACTAAAGGAAATTCCTATTACTGAAACAAATGCTTTGGTTGCTCAAGAAAATCTATCAGAGGTTGACTAGAGTGCTAAATTTGACAATGAACCAGTAACCTACTCTATGGTCGCAGTGGAAGAGTTTGATTGGAGCACAGCTTTTGATGAGGAACCAGGATTTGCTGCTATGGAATCTAGAGATGGTCTTGGAAGCTTTGATTGGAGCATGGAAAGTGAAGAAGAACTTGTTCTGCTCGCTATGGTAGCTACTTCACCAAGTTCACCCCTATCTCTGAGGTATGCTCTAAGTGTCATGATTTTTATCAAAAAGTGCTTAAAGATTATGTAACTGAAAGAGATAATTGTAGAAGGGCTAGGTCTGAGGTAGCTGGTTGTCAAATTACTTTAGAGTCAATGGAAGCCAAAATAATAACTCATGAAAATAATGTGCTTGAAAAGTATGAACAGAAGTTATCAATTAAATTGAGTGAATGGAAGTTAGGATGTAAGGGTTTCGAACTAGAAAAAGATGACTAAAGAAAGGGATGATTTGCTAGAAAAGTTTGCTGCTTGGGGAAAATCTGGCCTTTCACATGTTAGTTTTGTTGAAAAAACAGAAAAGATCACACATTAAAACTGGCCTAGGTTTTGGTATGGATTTTAGTAGCATAGAAGAGAACCCACCTAGTGATCAGGACCAACTTGATTATGAGGATATAACAACTAGTGATGATGAACTCATTAACTATGTAGAGAATACATCTAGTAATGAAGAATCTATTAGTCAAACACCTCTTGAATTTAAGAAAGACAAGGGTTATCATGCAGTTCCTCATCCCATTGGTAGTTTTCAACCACTTAGGGCAGATGTTTCTCATTTTGGAGTAGACAATTTAGAGTTTAGGAAAAAGCTTACTGGAAAATCTAGCTCTGAAACCCCAAAAGAAACAGTTGAGAAACCTAAGGATGATATTGTTAAAAGTCAAGCAGTACCTTCAACTCAAAGTACTGCTAAACATTCAGCAGTACCTTCAACAAAACCTTTTCAAAATACTGCTAAACCTTTTTGGGATAATTTTGGTCAGAATAATTTTCATAATTCACCAAAAAGTCAGGTTAGGTTTGATCATAGAACAAAAGGAAGAAATTTTGGGAGTATGGGTCAAAAATTGTGTTTTTTTTGTTATAGTCCTGATCATTTGATTAAGGACTGTGACTTTCACTCAGAATATCTAAGCAAATTCCCAAAGACCAGATCTGCCAACCAAAAACCAAGGGAAAATAAACCAGTTTGGAATCATTCACATAGGGTTAACCATAGCAACTTCTCAAAAGACTATATGTACCCTCACCAGAGAAGACCTTTTTCAAAATCACCAGTACCCTCAAACACTTTTCAAGGTACTGATTAGCCAAGAGTTTCTCAAGCAGTACCTTCTCAAAGTACTGCTAGATTTTCATCCAATCAAGGTACTGCTAGCACTTTTTGGAATGAAAGCCCTAGGAGATCTAATTACTATCAATCTAGAAGGCGTTACACCTCAAAAAGAGTATCTAGATCAAAGGACTCTACACAAGAAGTTAAAACCAGCTGGGTTAAGAAATAAAGTACTGATGGGGAACAAACAGTATTTTTAGCAAGTAAAAGTGAAACAGAGATTTTAGTTGAAAATAATAAAGAGAATTTGGATGAAAAAGAGATTTTTCTTGAAAAATCAACACCCGTTTTGGAACAACCAAAGATAATTGATCATGTGCTTAAAGACAGTGGCAATTACATACTTAAAGAATTTAAGTATGTAACTCCACAAGGGGAACACAAGTCAGTAATGGCTTGGGTTCCTAAAATTAACTAACTCTTTTATCTTTGTGCAGGGCAACCCAGAAGAGGAGCTTAAAGATCATTTAATTGTGGATAGTGGTTGCTCTGGAAGCATGACAGGAGACAAAGAAATTCTGTCAGATTTTAGATCTTATTTTGGAGGAGGAGTTGCATTTGGGAATGATCCTAGTGGAGGAAGAATTACTGGAAAAAGAACCATCAAGGCAGGAAGCATAGACTTTGAGAATGTTCGTTATATGAAGGAGCTCAAGTTCAATCTTTTGTCAGTATCTCAAATCTGTGACAAGAAGCACCCTGTGTTATTCACTGACACAGAATGTCTTATTCTTTCCCTTGAGTTCAAGCTTGTTGATGATAACTTGGTAGTACTGTGAGTACCAAGAACCAATGATGTGTACAGTCTGGATATGAAGAGTCTTAACTCTTCTGAAAGAGCAACATGTTTAGTAGCAAAGGCAACACTTGAAGAAGCACATCTGTGGCATAGAAGATTAGGCCATGTGAATTTCAAGAATATCAACAAATTGGTTAAAGGAAATTTAGTTAGAGGTTTACCTTCCAAAACATACAAGAATGATCACTCATGTTTGGCGTGCAAGAAAGGTAAACAACACAAAGCTTCATGCAATAAGATTGAGGAAAGAACCATTAGAGAACCTTTGGAGTTACTGCACATGGATCTGTTTGGACCTGTTTCTGTTGCAAGTCTAAACAAGAAGAAGTACTGCCTGGTTGTGACAGATGATTGCAGTAGATTTAGTTGGGTATTTTTCTTAGGATTTAAAGATGAAACCTTTGATGCTATTCATGATCTTATAATAGCCCTTGAAAATCAATTGAGACTCAAAGGAAGAGGTATTAGATGTGACAATGGGACTGAATTCAAGAACAAGTTTATGGATGAGTTTTGTGCCAAGAAAGGAATCAAGAGGGAGTTTAGTATTGCTAGAACTCCACAGCAGAATGGTGTTGCAGAGAGAAAGAACAAAACTTTGATTGAAGCAGCCAGAACAATGCTTGCAGATTCCCAATTACCTATTTAATTTTGGGCTGAAGCTGTAAGTATTGCTTGCTATGTGTTGAATAGAGTATCAGTCACTAAACCTCATATATAGACACCTTATGAGTTGCTTATGGGAAACAAACCTAACATACGTTTTATGAAACCTTTTGGATGTCCTCTGACTATTCTCAATACTATTGATGCTTTGGGAAAATTTGATGGCAAGTCAGAAGAAGGATACTTATTGGGATATTGTACCAACAACAATGGATTTAGAGTGTACAACAAGGTCACCAAGAAGGTTCAAGATTGTCTTCATGTTGAATTCTTAGAAGATCAAGAAAATCAAAAGGGTAAAGGTCCTGATTGGATGTTTGATCTTGAGGTTTTGACTCCTTCTATGAATTATGTTCCTGTTAGAGAAGAAAATCAATTTATCACAAAGAAGAAGATTTACAGTACATTATTCATGGAGTCAATATTAGACCTGATGTTGTTCCTGATGAAGAACCTATAACTGTTGAAAAAGAGAAAAGTGCTGATGAACCAAAATCCACTTTGTCTGCTGAGGATCAAGCTATTCAAGATGAACTTAATAGGATGCTTTTTCAAGAAACAATAGCATAATCTTATGAGGATGAACAAAGAAGAGCTTTTGAAGAAGGAAAGAAAAAGGGTAAGTCTACAGAATACCCTCACAGTACTTTTGATCACAGTACTTTGGATCAAAATACTGCTGCACCTATTGACAGTACTTTTGATGATGATCCGACCATGCCTGGTTTAGAAGATACTGATGATGAATTAGATGATGAAGGTATTTTCTCCATTTCCAATAAAGGAGCTGATTTCACAAATTTGGATGATGATCTTGAAGTTCCACAGACTCCTACATTAAGAATTCATAAAGATCATCCCACTGGTCAAATCATTGGACCTTCTACATTAGGGGTGCTCACAAGAACCAAGGCTAAAGGTTTCTCTAAGCCACATAATGCTTTACTTAGCTTTGTGTATAAACAAAACAGGCTGAATCATAAGGATCACCAGACGTGTTTATTCACTTGCTTTATCTCTCAAGAAGAACCTAAGAATGTAGCTCAAGAATTAACTAAAGAGAGTTGGGTTGAAGCCATGCAAGAAGAACTTCTTCAATTCAAACTTCTAGAAGTTTAGGTACTATGTGATCTACCAGATGGAAAGAAAGTCAATGGTACACGATGGGTTTTCAGAGTAAAGGGAGATAAAAGAGGGAATGTCATCAAGAACAAAGCACGGCTAGTAGCACAAGGATATACACAAGAAGAAAGAGTAGATTATGATGAAGTGTTTGCTCCTGTAGCAAGGATTGAAGCCATTCGAATATTTCTTGCTTTTGCATCATATATGGGATTTCTTGTTTATCAAATTGATGTCAAGAGTGCCTTTCTTTATGGCAAGATTACAGAGGAGGTCTATGTCAAACAACCTCCTGGTTTTGAGGATACTGCACATCCAAACAAAGTCTACAAAGTTGTTAAGGCTCTTTATGGTCTTCATCAAGCACCCAGAGCTTGGTATGAAAGACTTTCCACTTTCTTATTGCAACATGGTTACAGGAGAGGAGCAATTGATAACACTTTGTTTATTAAGAGAGATAAGAAGGATATCATGTTGGTTCAAGTTTATGTAGATGATATCATCTTTGGAGCTACAAAACAGTCAATGGTGAAGGAATTTAAGCAGCTGATGCAACATGAATTTCAAATGAGTTCCATGGGTGAATTAACTTTCTTTTTGGGGCTTCAAGTTAAACAATCAAAGGAGGGAATTTTCATAAGTCAAGATAAGTATGTCTCTGACATTCTTAAGAAGTTCAACTTTGATGCTATGAAGCCAGTCACTACCCCTATAAAATCTATCAACTCATTGAGCAAGGATGAAGATGGTCAACCTATAGAAGTCAAGCTGTATAGATCTATGATTGGCTGTCCTATGTACTTAACTGCATCTAGGCCTGATATCACGTTTGCTGTCTGTTTATGTGCAAGATATCAAGTCTCGCATAAGGTCTCCCATATGAATGCAGCGAAAAGGATTTTTAGTTATTTGAAACAACAACCTAAGTTAGGGTTGTGGTATCCAAAGGATTCACCTTTTCACTTGGAAGCTTTTTCAGATAATGATTATGCAGGTGATAATTATGATAGAAGATCAACCATTGGAGGATGCCAGTATCTTAGGAGAAGATTAGTTTCATGGCAATGTAAGAAACAAACCATTGCAACAACATCATCCACTGAAGCAGAATATGTTGCTGCTGCAAGCTGTTGTGGACAAGTATTATGGATGCAGAATCAACTTTTTGATTATGGATTCATCTTCAAGAATACTCCTATCAACATTGATAATGAGAGTACAATTTGCATTGTGAAGAATCCAGTTTATCACTCCAAAACCAAGCACATTCAGATTAGGCATCACTTTATCAGAGATTGTTAAGAGCATAGGCTCATTAATGTTGTCAAGGTTCACACAGATGATAATGTAGCTGATCTACTCACAAAAGGATTCGATGTTTCAAGATTCAATCACTTGGTGGTGAGTATTGGTATGATTAATTATTAAGCTACATTTAAGGGGAGGACTGATTAGTTAGTTAGACAGTCTTGTGCATTACTTGAGGGGAGGCAATACAATTCTTTTCGGAGTTTTTGCCATTGTGAAGAAGAGAATGGAAAAGTACTGCTTTTTGGTTATCTGAAAGTACTGCTTATGTGGAAAGCACTGTTTATCTTATCAACGTACCGTTCCAACATTCAAAAGATGGGTTAAAATTAAAATAACGGTAACTTTGTTATTATGGGTTGTGATTTTTCAAATCTTACATATAAATAACTACCCTCCGATTTCCCTATCATCTTTATACTTATCAATCTTTTCCTTATTTCTCTCTCTTACAGAATTACTATTCATCGAACCATTTTCTTTTGTAAACAACAATCAATGGCGAATCTCCACACAGTTAGCAAGCATAACATGGTGGCAAACTTAGATAAGAGCGAAGCCAATGTCGCGTTTCATGACATAATTTATTTCCTCACTGGATCTTCAATCAATTATGCACTTTTGGTTGAACCTGATGTTATTGAGCCATGGATTCAACAGTTTTGGGCGACTGCTAGGACTCACATGGAAGATAATGAGTAATACATACAAGTTAAGGTTGCTGGAAAGATCATTAGAGTTAGTGAAGCCTCCATACGAGAAGATTTATTATTTGATGATGAAGAGGGGGCTATACGTTTTGACAAACAAGTTCTTTTGGATACTTTACGAGATATTGGGTATGAAGGGTCTTTAACTGAAACAACCTTCAAGAAACCCTTGTTTAGTCCACACTGGAAGTACGTGGTTCATGTCCTACTTCATTGCATCAATTCCAAAAGTACTTCATGGGAGCAATTTGGATCAAATATAGCATCTGCTTTCGTGGGATTGGCTACAAATCGTCTCTTCAAATTTTCAAGATTAATTCTGGATGGTATGCTATCTCACATCTCCAATGGATCACCCTGGTTAATGTATCCAAGATTTGTTCAAGTTTTCTTGAACAAACAACTTCATGATGTACCAAAACCTTCAAGCTTATTACCTGTTGTGGTACAACCTCCAAAGATTTTCACCTTCGTGGCTAAGGAGAGTGATAAATTCTCTGGAAGGAATACTCCTTTGACTACTTCTATGATGGAGATAGTGCAAGCAGTTAGAGATGAGGCTGCTGCAAGAGAGGAACGAGAAGGTACTGCATCACCCCAAGGTACTGCTTCTCAACATACTACTTCTTCACAAGGTACTGCTGCACAAGAAGGTACTGCAGCTTTACCTACACCTTCTCAACAAGACACTGCTCATGGTGATTCAGAACCAGAGGTCAACCCACCATCCTCTCCCAATGATTACACTTCCACATATGGGCTTCAAACATCTGGAGGAGATGAGGGAGATGTGGCTACTGAGGGTCAAGTTCTGGACAACTATGCTTTGACAAGGGAGCTATTAAGATTGAAGAAAGACTTTGAAGCTCAGGCTGCACAACTAGTGACGTTGAAGACCAAATTTAGAAGATTAAAGTCTTTTGTATGGCCTTTAGTTCAACATCACAGGTTGTGGGTGAAGTCACAAAAGAAGAAAAGAAGAAAGTTCAAGAAGCCTTCAAAGGGCAAGAAGGTTCAACAGCAGTCTTCATTCCAATTGGGGAGGAATCTGGAGCAAGATAATTTGAAAGAAGATGCTGAGTTTTATGCAGATAAAGAAGATGAACCTCAAAGTACTGAAGCACAAGTTAATATTCAAATTACTGAGCCTACTGAGCCTCAAGGTGCTGGAGTTCAAAGTACTGGTGTACAAAGTACTGATGATCAATGTGCTGGTGATCAAGGTACTGCTCTTCAAGAAACACATACACAAGAGCTAATTACACCAAGGATTCTATATTTTGAAGAAGAAGCTGGTCCTTCAACAGTCCTACAAGAAGAGGAAGCTGATACACCCAAAGTTGAGCACACTGCAAGTGATGATGAGACTGTTGCTCAAATATTGCAAAATCTATCAAGATCAAGAGGTGTTAGTATTCCAGGAGTTGCTGAAGAACAACCTCAAGCTTCACAACCAGTGTTAGATCCTAAAGACAAAGGTAAAGGTAAATTAGTTGAAACAAAGAAGAAAAAGAAGCTCACTTTGGCTGAAATAAGAGCTATTGAAGTGGCTAAGAATGAAGAGGCTGCTAAGAAGTTTCAAGCCGAATATGATGCTGAGGTTGCTGTACCAGTGAAGGAACCTGAACCAGTTATATCACAAAGACCACCGAGTATTGCTAAGGAAAGAAATGCCATGATGGCTTATTTGAAGGGTCAAGGATATACTTGTATACGAAGTGAAGTATTTAGAGATGAAAGATTTGTACAATGCTGTTAGAGAAGCATATCAAAAGGAAGTTGCTAGGATTATTCCTTTTGATGATGAAAAACAGAATGAGGATGCAAGTAAAAGAAGCTTAAAAAGAAAAAGAACAACTGAAGGTGAACAACCATCAAAGAAGATAGAGTTGAGAACTGATACAGTTGATGAGCTGAGAAACTACTTAAGAGTTGTAGACTTTGATCATCCTAAATCCAAAGATGTTGCAGTGAAGAAGTCTAAGATTACTACATTTGAAGTAGTAAAATCAAAAGATGGAGACTATCTGATGTTCCATTGGGAGGATGAAAGCTTTAGAATGTTTAATTTACTATGGGATATACTGCACATAATAGATATAGCAGATCTGTTTCAACTATATCAATTAGTGCAACAGTATTTTGAGCATATTCCATCAACTGGAGTTGGCTTAGTCTTACTGGGAGATCTGATAACTATCTGGGAGACAGAGGAGACAAGCACTGATGAAATCTGGCTAAACCAAGAAGTTTAGGAGATTACAAGCTGGAGATTCTTTGAAGAATCAGGAGTGCATGTTTTGGAATTAGAAGATGGGACTATGATCCATATGTTAGCTGAAAGAAGATATCCACTGACAAGAGATCTTATGAGAAGAATGCTGGATCATGGTATGGAAGTCGAAGAGGAGAATGAAACAGCCCTAATGGTGATTGAATTATTCATCAAATGGAAAACTATGGCTGAAGATGAAACATAAGTACTGGTATGGTTTTTAATTATATAAATTTTTTGAAAAATAAGTACTTTATTCAAAGTACTGCTGGACAAATAGTACTTTAACCAAAGTACTGCTTGCAGCACAAAACCAGTAAGAGTTTTTAATAGAAAATAAGCAAACTTTTGTTAAGTGCAAAATATTTTGAAACAAAACTTAATGGCAACAAATGGTTTTTGAGATGGTTATAACAAAAGGTTATCAGTCCACCATGTCTAACAAAAGGACTGGCTAATCCATGAGCAAACGACTCTGGTAAAGATATCTCAAATCCGTTAATGGTTGACAACTTGCCAATAAGTTGTATGGTAATCAACTCACCATATTTGATATAGTGAAGAGTTGGCTAGCCCACAAGAAAAATGTCTTATGGTAAAGGCTGTGGAAAAACCATTTATATGGTAATTAGTTCACCATGGTTGCAAGAACTAACTAGTCCAAAAGGGTACGGCTTTTGGTAAAGACAAAACAAATCCGTTGATAGCTGATGATTTGCTAAAAATCATATGGTTATCAATGTACCATGGTTTTACACACCTAAACATTGGCTACTCCAGAGTTAATGGCTTTGGTAAAGAGATATCAAAATCCATTAAATTTTCAATGATTCACCTCTCACAAGAGTTTACACACCTGGATGTGATGAGAATAGACTGAAACTTTTTGAACTGATGTACAATTTGCCATATGTTGCTGAGTAGCTGAAAAGATGAAGATTGCTGATAGTTGCTGTAAAGGGATTACTTATAAAAACTACTTTGATGATGATAATACAAGCACATTGAGTAAAAGATAAATCTGAAGATAAAGACACAATCTTTCCTTGAAGACAAAAGATGTTAAAGATACAGATACAAAGGAACTTGAAATCAAGCAAGTAGAATTCAAGTTTAGGGAGGATTGTTGGGACATAAAGTCAAAGTGCTGCTGAAAGTAAAAGTACTGCTTAATGAAGAAAGTCAAAGTACTGCTCACTCATCAAAGTACTGCAAGGATAAAGGACTGCTGTGCAAATCGTTAAGGATTATTATGTAATTCTAGAATATTCTTAGTTTAGATTACTTGTCGTACAAGGATTAGAGTTGTAAATCGACTAGGGTTATCCTTATGCCTATAAAAGGACCCCTAGATTGGCATTAGAGATACGTTCTTAGAATACGACTTTAGAGAGAATATTAGAGATGTTAGGGATTGTTAGTAAATCTGTGTATTAAGCAGGTTCAAAGTATTAATAAAATCGTTAAAGTTAAAGTTATTCTCTTAGCTTTATTGAAGTAGTTTCCGCATACTTAGTAAAGTTATATCAGTGTTTCATTGTTAGTGACTTAGGATTTATCCGAGGTTGCTAAGCCCTTACAAGCTACATAGTTAGTTTGGTCAGAGTATATCGATCCAACAGATTCTCTAAAGAAGATAAAGAACTAACTATCGTCAAAAACTTAACATCTGTAATTATTATTTTACAGATATGAGGTGAGACAATTTTGTGGGAGCAAAAAGCCATAAGTACCTTCGATGGACTCTAAAGAGAACCTTCTACTCCACGCTTAGCATCTAAACTCATAAGTAACTCAATCATTCCTCGATCTCCGCAAATTTAAAATCCCAAATAATGAGATACGCGGATGCTTATTCGATAATTTTAGATTATCTATGGTTAAGGGAATAAGCTAGGGCTCAACACGCCCGATCAAGTCAGAATTCTATTCCTACTCTCACCAGTGGAAAGTCAACAAGGTGTCAAAACATATATTAACTTAGCGAATGCTTCGTCAAATAATCTCAAGTCTCGCATTTTTAAGTCACTTATTAGAAACTAGAAAATTCTTATTTAAGCTTCGCATATTTAAAATAACTTAGGGAGACTGGCAAATTCTTGGCCTTGTGAGCTGGAATCGCATTTTATAGCCTCTTGTCTAAGCAATTAGCAAAGGCTTTTTCAAGAAAACGCATATTTAAAGTAACTTCCAAGAAACTCGCAAAGACTTTTCAAGCATAAAACTAGCAAAAGCTTACAAATTTTTTTTAAATCTTCACATTTTTGCACAATTTTTTCATTTTCTAAGGAAAAACGGAGTTGCGAGAGTATACGACAAAAAATAAGCAAGTGCGGTCAAATCAAATCGAAGATTACCCACCCCAGACTAAAACGAAACATTGTCCTCAATGTTTAAAGGCAAGGGTATCAACGAAAATCTAAAAGCCGTTTATTAAGTATGCTTAAAGATAAACGTTAGTTGATAAGATTTTGGATATCGGATTTCCATCAGCAACGATCATGAAACTCGAGTGGAGAAAAGACAAACTTCGAGCACGAGAGTCTTCATATCGGAAAAATCCTAGACAAAACATCACAAACAACCACACATGAGAAATTGAAGAGGCTAACACCTTCATGTCAATTATTAGAAAATAGAAAGCATGGGGTGCCTTCCACGAAGCGCTACTGTTTTTGGTCACCGAGTCGCTAGCTTGACTCGATCCCCGAATTTAATTGTCCTTGGGGAAATTTTGGAGATCCGGGACAACCATAGACGCGATGTCCTCTCCAAAATAATGTTTCACACGATGGCCATTCACCTTGAAATTTGGGCCATCGGGCTGAAAAATCTCTACAGTTCCATACGGGAAAACTTGAGCTACGGTGAATGGTCCGGACCAACGGGTTTTAAGTTTTCCCGAGAATATCTTCAATCGAGAATTAAAGAGGAGGAC
The DNA here is from genome assembly GCA_910596185.1 of Chrysanthemum makinoi. Lineage (NCBI taxonomy): Eukaryota > Viridiplantae > Streptophyta > Magnoliopsida > Asterales > Asteraceae > Chrysanthemum > Chrysanthemum makinoi. The sequence goes on along the minus strand of OU343222.1, from coordinate 234,270,190 downwards.
TTGATCACCAACGTTGAAAACGCGGTTTTTGATTTTCGCATCATGAATCCTCTTAGTCTTCTCTTTTTAAATCAAAGAATTCTCGTAGGCCTGATCCCTAAGTTCATTTAATTCATTCATTTGAACTTTTCGGTGATCACCTGCGGTCTTAAGGTCAAAGTTCACATGCTTCAAGGCCCAGTATGCCTTATGCTCGAGCTCAATGGGCAAGTGACAAGCTTTTCCATACACCAACTTAAATGGGGTAAACCCGATGGGTGTCTTGTATGCGGTGCGGAAAGCCCATAATGCATCATCTAACTTATCAGCCCATTAACTTGTTCGCTCGTTTGCTGGTGATACGCGGTAGAAAGACGGTGAGTAACTCCATATTTAGCCATAACCTTAGTGAATTGTTCATTATAGAAATAGGTACCGCGATCACTGATGATAGCACGAGGTGCTTCGAATCGGGAAAACAAGTTTTTTAGAAACTTAACAACCACTCGGACGTCATTGGTGGGTAGCGCCTTCGCTTCAGCCCATTTGGACAAGTAGTCCACGGCTACGAGGATATACTTATTACCCTTAGATGATGGAAATGGCCCCATAAAATCGATGCCCCAAACATCGAAAGTCTCGCAGACTTGAATAGCATTTTGTGGCATTTCGTCTTTTTGCGAAATCTTCCCTTGACCTTGGCATGAGCCACATGACTTAACCAAATCATGGGCGTCTCGATATACGGTAGGCCAATAAAACATAAAATCAAAAACCTTTTTAGCGGTGTAGCTTACACCATGATGGCCTCCGGTGGGTCCGTTATGGCAAGCATTAAGAATATCAAGGGCCTCTTGGCCATGAACACACCGCCGGATTACTTGATCCGCACAAATCCTAAACAAGTAGGGGTCGTCCCAAAAATAATGCTTAACATCCTTAAAGAACCTTTTCTTTTGTTGGGGCGACATCCCTTTCACAATGAAGTTGCCCGCATGATAATTTGCAAAATCGGCAAACCATGGGGTGTTCGGGTCTTCCTTAGCAATCATCCCAAGTGTCTCAAGAGGAAATGTTTCCGTGATTTCCTTTTTCTCGACCACACTTTGATGGGGATTCTCTAATCTAGATAGGTGATTAGCGGCAAGGTTCTCTTCTCCTTTTTTATCAAGAATAGTAACATCAAACTCTTGAAGGAGGTGAACCCATCGAAGTAATCGAGGCTTATCATCATTCTTTGCCAAAATATACTTGAGGGCAGTATGGTCGGTATACACTATGGTCTTCGATAAGACAAGGTAGGTCTAAATTTCTCGAAAGCATAAACGACGGCCAATAATTCCTTTTCTGTAGTCATGTAATTGTGTTGGGCCTCAGACAATGTCTTTGTAAGATATAGGATTTCACAAACACAACAAACTATAAACCATATGGGGCGTTCACAATGTTTAGAGAGAGAAAGTTAGAGAGAGAAAGGGAAGAGAGTTGGGAACTATGTGAAACAAAGAAAAATGGTATTGAAAGCTCCAACCCCCTACCTTGCAAGGTAGAGGGTATTTATAGTGTCTTACAATAAACGCCTCCTACGGGCTGTGGATCAGGCATATAGTGGGTAAAGACCCGTCCGTCCTCCACGGTTTTACTTAACTAACTTATTACAAACATTAAATAACTATGACTACGAGCTTTCTAATGATTACATATACTTGAGGTGACCGACAATTTAATGACTGAATTTTCTGATTCCTAACAATCTCCCCCTAAGGGAGGTCACCTCAATTTACAATGATTACAAACAGATATTACATTAGATTGTTCTTGGATTCTTGATAATGTTCTTTGCTCGTAGCTCGTAGTCTTTGATTCTTCATTTTTGCATGTTTGGATAGTTCAAGTGGAGGTCTTTAACTGATCCACATGATGATGAGTTTTAGCCAGCTTTGAGATCCGCAGCTTGCATAAATCTCTGACTCTTCCATTGTGTTGTTGAATTAGTGTGATGTTGTGACAGTGGACCGACATGCTCACATTCTGGATCATGAATTCTTTTCATCAGAGTAGCGGAAGCTTTAGTTGATACATGATATTTGCAGCAGCGTAGCAGAAGCATGGAGTGAAAATATCAGAGTCATTGATGCACTAATCATGATTTCTTTTGAAATGAATGTGTTGTGTGAGCATGCGGCTATGGATTGACTTCTCAATTCTGATCAGCTGTAAACGTCGGGTGTTCCTGCATAAAACAGTTAGCAATAAAGCGCACGAAAGTGTCTTTTATTACTTTCATGGAATCGAGGTACACGGCCCACGGTTCCCCATTGATCAGTACAAGTACTGCCTGTGATCAAGTATGACTCCGAAGAATCTCCTTGACAGGGTTTCGCAGTTGCACTAGCTGTTCTCAAACCGGAACGTCTCAAAGAAGACAACACGGAGTGAGTGAACCAGCGAACTTGAGATTCACTGATTGATGAAAAAAGATTTGAAAAACAATCGTGTACTGCACAAAATAAAGTGTTTTTGCAATACAACGAAGGTTTTAACGAAAATCAATTATCAATCATAAACACCTTTTATTTTTGAAATATTAATACACAGTCAATGTGCTAGAGAAAAGATTTTTAAGCACAACGACCGGTTTTTCAAAGGTATCCGTCAATCCATAACATGAACCAGGATTGATTCAAAAGTTTTAATCGCCCCATTGTTTATGTTCAGTTGTCACATGGTTGATCAATTGGATAGATCTCACATGCCACCTACCAAGAGCTTGTGTGATGTTGGCTCTAGAAGGCTTTCCATCTTCATTGTGAATATGTTTGCGTAGGACTCTTAAAATATATTATCTCTTTCCATATAGTGTGAACCAGAGAGTCTTCATTGACAGTGTCCTTAATGAGATTTATTGATGATCTCGAGGCTCTAGACTCAATTGTGCACATTTGGTTCCTATTCCGGAGACTAGGGAGAGGGTCTCCTTCTTCAATATCAACCATCTCTAAGAGAAAGTCGATAGATGATGTCGGTTCCCTTGTGAGAATGAAACAAGTCCTTTTAAGAGGAACTTGAGTAGTTTGGGAAGATGTAGTGCAGTGCGTCACTGGGTCCATGACGTCTTGTCTTCAATACCAGTGTTACCTTAGTAACAACCAGTAGCATATGTATTGAACCTGGTTTCTGCCCTAGGGTTGAGATATTGGAGGGCTATTTGTTTTTACCCTTTCCTCATTAAATTCTTTTTCATTCTTCAACCCCTTCAGTGCTTACCGAGACTTCATAACTAGAACCTTGTTAGGTTTATTCCAGTTCTAGTTCTATCTCAGTCCGCACTCTTCCCATATCTCACTTTTCTCCTTTTTTCATCATACCTAAGGACTTCTACACTATCTAGTAGATTGTCCCTGGGTAGATCCCTCCGGTTTTGGCGGGATCGTGGGAATGAATACCTAACCTAACCATCCTTATAAGACCATGCATAAAATAAATTGGTCGGTCTTTTGATATTGTTCATCAGCCGTTGGAACCAATTGAAAACCATTTGAAAATCAATCCAAGTACTTGTGATATATTATCAAAGCATTTTGTACCTGAATTGTTTTTGATATTTTAGAAAACGGCTCCCCCTCAACATGTGCAACATATGTTTGAAATCATTTTGGCACATGGAGGCAAGAGAAAGAATTCACTTCTTTGATAAATATTTTCTAAAAATCTCGACATTATTTTCCCGATCAAAATCAGTGTTTCAATACAGTTGAAGATATTTTCGGTAAAGAATGTGGTTCTCAAAAATTTGTTCCCCCTCAATATGTGCATCTGATTTTGAAATTGTTTAGCACATATTATGGAAAACCTGCACTTAGAGACAAGTCAGTCACATTTTAATTCATTTTGTTTTGATATAAATGCTCCCCCTTAACATGTGCATGGAAAATTTAAAATCATTTGGCACATGAATGGTGGAGAGTTTGCTAAATGCATATCAAACCAATTATCGAGTTATCAGTTTAAATCCAATTTAAATCACAAATTCTCCCCCGATTACACTTTTCAAATCCTTTGAGAGTTGTGATCTCTATTGATTTAAATTAAATTTTGAGAGCTTTTGAGGAGAATAGTGACTTGCTTTTGAAAAACATTTTAACTGATAAGGATCAGATTTTCAGACTTTAAACTCCATTGTTTAAACATGCATGAGTATCTTTTGAAAACATAACATTAGCAAAGGTCTTGAACCACTTGTATAAAACATTGTTCATTTTGATTATCCAAAAGAAGACCTTGCTCGTTTACGTGCCAATTGTTTAAAAATACTCTTTTTAATTCGATTGAAATCATTCTCCCCCTCAATCAATGACACAAGTTGTTGATTGAGAGATAGAGATTTTGACAGATGATAAGCACAGATGATTTACAAGAATAATAGAGTACGAGGTATTTTCAAAGCAATTTTGTTTTCATTAGATGACAAATATTTTTCAGAAGAGTCTTTAGACGGAAAAATATTTGGGGAAAAAAAACATTAGTCCTTTTTGGTGACAAATATTTGTTTTAAGAATCAGAGCAAGAGATTTAAAAAAAAATAAGAGTAAGCATGGCTCTGTTCTTTACTTTATAACACGGGTTACTGCTTGAAATGACAATAAACCACCATTTTTCTCCGCCTCATTTTTTTTTATTTTTTTTATAAACAATTTATGTACATTCGAAGAACATCTAAAAACCCGTGACATTCTTTGAATGTCAACACAAAGTCCGTAGATGATATCGAATAATAAAAAAAACATGACAAGATAACAATATTTTTGGAAATTTTCAAGATTTTCTAATTTTTATGGATTTTATGAAAATTTTATATTTTTATATTTTCTTTTCTGGGTTTTGAAATTTTGTATTTTGCTTTTTGAATAAATATATACATGAGATAGATGAAGAACGAAACCATTTTTACTCCTCGTCTTCCTCTTGAAGACATTTGAGTGTTTCCGGTTGTAGGCTCTTTAGACCAAGTCGTGGAAGGATAAACTCAAAACGTTCTCTAGGAAGAGCTTTGGTGAAGATGTCTGCTAACTCGTATTCAGTCCTTACAAAATAGAGTTCCAGCACACCTTTTTCCACTTGTTTGATCCGCGCAAAACAGTCAAGCTAAATCACTCAAGCCGACTTGTGAATGGCAGACCGTAATCAGCTTAAAACAGCTCAAACACGAATGCAATGAAGATCAGGAGAGTATAGTGTTTCCCCAGGTCGTTAAGTCCCAACGAGCTGTGCGAGAATAGCCAAACGTGTAGTGATCGAGAGATTTGAATGGGAAAAGAGATTTGATTATGATTATAACTAAGGAAAAGCCCATAAACTACAGGGGCTTAAATGCAAATTAAAGGAAATTTAAAAAGATAAAAAAATATTAAATAAACGCTATCACTATATTTAAAATGATGAACGTTTAAAACTTAAAACTTACGTTTAAATAAAACTTACGTAAACGTTCAAAATAAAAAGTGAGATCTAAGAAATAAAAGTCCTAGAAATATGAAAATGACATTTTTACAAACCTAATGATAAAATAAAATTTATAGAAAAAGAAAATTATTTTTATAACTAATTATCTAATTATTATTAATTAAAAACTATTTTTAACTATTAAGTAATTACCTAAAATACAAGAAATTAGGAAATAAAGCTAGAAAAATAAAATTAGGACTTAGAAAAATCTAAAATATCAAAATAGAATTTTCAAAACTATTTTTGTAATTTTCTGATTATTTTTGGATTTTCTATGAATTTTAAACTATTTAAAACTAATTAAATTACTAAAAATTACAAAATAAACTATGAAAAATCTGGAAAATTACTTTTTTTACTTTTTATATTTATCTAAACTTAATAAAAATGAAAAATTGTTTTTTTGGACTTTTTCTTTATTTTTTGTATTTAAAGCTAATTAAAAAGTGCTAAAAACTGAATTAAATTAAGAAAAATAGCAAATTAACTTAGAAAAATCTGAAAATTTCAGGAAAAGTCTAAAATAACATTAGGAAGCTAGGAAAATTGGAAAAACAAGTGATTATGTGGAGAAATTAGGAACTGATGTGTAAGTGCTTATTGAAATAAGCTCTTGAATAAGCAAATGAGCACCAATGTGAACCAACTGTTTACAGAAGCAATATTATGCAATAAGAACCAAAATGCAACAAATATTCATAAGCCTAAACCACAGAATCACAAGATGCTAAGATTTGATGTTATGACCTTATAAGCTAAAGACAGATTCTGAGTAGCTACTTTAAGCCCAAGAATAAGCACTCAAATAAGCTACAAACCAAAAACCAATTATGAAGACCTAAACTAGACCTGGCCCAGAGTTTCTAAACCAAAAAGTAGACCATGACTAGCTCTAGTAAGCCCTGTGCCTAAGCTGTAATATCTGAGAAAACTCTCAGTGTAACTGAGAACAGTGAGCAGGGCACATGGTGCTAAAAAGAGAAGCTTGTTTGAAACCTTTAAAAAATTTGTAAAATTATACTAAAATGGTGATAAGAAAGAGGACCAGCTGAAGTTTATGAAATGCCAAGTTTCACCTAATGTTGCTCAAAAGTGAACTCATGAAAATTCCTTGCAGTTGGCTCAAAACTAGGTTTTTCTAGTTTTGACTTTTTGACAGGTTTGGTATTTTGACCAAGTTGAACTTTGTAACAGATTTTAAGCACCTAGATTGATGTTATATGAAGAGATAAGTACAATGCAAGCAATGCCTAAGATTTCTAAACACAAATAAGAAGTTTGCACATCCAAATTAACAACAGTGAGCAGTAGAGATGGATTAATATGAAATGTTGACTTTTAGTTCTTGCAGACCCAATTTATTGACTGAATTATGCTCAAATGAGCTTAAGAAACATGGACTAACAATAAGCAATCACTGACTAAGCCTAAATGACAGTTGAACATGTTTATCTAAACACCACTTTAAACACAAATTTGCAAAGTACAATTGAACTAGAGACTAACCCAGCTCATTTTAATCATCAAACTAAGTCTAAATAACATAAACACTACTTAATAAACAGATTGGAACTAGCTATGCCCACAAAAACAGATTATGCTAAAAGATCCTTGAACTTACATATAGTCCTTTAGCCACTATGGCTTGCCACCTATTGAAACCAGAACCACAGTAACACTACCCTATTCAAACCAACCCAAGTACATAAAATCAACCCATTTCAAGCTCTGAACCAACCCAAATCCTTCTGCATCAATTTTTGCTCCATCTTTGACTTTTGTTGACTAATATCCAAAATGCTAGAAACTTAAGAACAAGTTTGCAGAAAGCTATAACAAGCTAACACAAGCTTGTTTGAGCTTATAAATAAGCTGATTGCAGCTTGGACTTTAGAGTTTGAAATAGCAAATTGTAACAGTGAACTTGAAATAAGGATTCTTAACATAAGCTTGAATTAATACTTAAGAAAACTTGCAATACACCAAAATACTTGTACTTAATACAATTAAACTTGAAAATACAACTAAAACCTTTTAAGATTAAGAAATTAAAAATACGACATACATGTGAAAAAATAAAAGTTAACTACTACTTCTCTTGCTTTCTTCGTCCCTTTTTTATACACCCAATGTGTTCCACGTGGCCTTCTGATTGATTCCCACCACTCTTCTTGGCCAATGGGAGTGTTTTGAGCTTTATCACAATTTGGCGGGAAAGTGCAATTTGACCTGTGGGTTCTGAAACTAGCACTAGGGGGGGTGGCATTTAATGTGGAGGTAAAAGTAGGTGAGGGTGATGATGAGGGGGTGGAAAAGGTGAGGAGATAAGGGGGTGAGGTGATGGAGTTGCGAGCACAAGTGGGTTGGGGAAGAAGCAGGAGGTGGCGAACGTGAGTTTGACTTGGGGTGGTTTGACCAGGGTTCAAAAAGAAAGTGACAGGGGGTCACAATGGGTTAAGTGGCAGGGTCAAAAGGTTTTTGACAAGTCTTAGGTTTTAGTTAATAAGACAAGGACCAAAACTGCAATTACTTCAATCTTGAGGGACCAATCCTGCCATTTCTCCAAAGTTAACACAAGGACTAAAACTGACAACCTTCAATAGTACAAGGACTAGTTTTGACATTTTTGATTTTCCAAGGACTATTTTTGCCAAATTTCAAAGTTCAGGGACTAAAGTTGACATTTTATGAAAGTTCAGGGACCTTTCCTGCCATTTAACAAAAGATTTATTCAAGGACCATTTTTGACAACTTAGGAATCCCTAGGGACTCAAAATGATATTTTTCTTTATTTGGATTTACCAGGGACTGTTTTTGACAACTTTTGAAACTTGGGGGACTAAAACTGCCAATTATGCAAACTTGATACGTTTTTCACCGGATTTTGATATTTTTGCATTTAAAACACATAAAACACTTATTTGTGATATTTTTATCATTTTGATGCATTTCGGAGTGTTTTCAGATGTTTTTGCAGTCTAATTTGTACAAACATGATGAGTATTTACACACTCATCAATCCCCCACACTAAGATATTGCTAGTCCCTAGCAATGTTTTGAAAAAAATTAATGGATTTCATCTCTTTACCAAAAGCCATTACTTCTGGAGTAGCCAAATGTTTCAGTTCAAGTAAGAACCTTGGTACACCGATAACCAAATGATTTTGAGCAAACCACCAGCTGTATAACGGATTTGATGTGTCTTTACCAGAAGCCGTACCCTTCTGGACTAGCCAACTCTTAGATAAATTATCAATATTATCTTTGGTGAGTCGATTACCAATTATGGTTTTTCCACTGCCTTTACCACAAGCCATAACCTTGCGGGCTAGCCAACTCTTCACTTTTTAGGATATGGTGAGCTGAATACCATACAATTTTGGGCAAATTGCAAGCCGTCAACGGATTTGAGATATCTTTACCAAGAGCCGTTTGCTCCTGGATTAGCCAATCCTTTTGTTTTTTAGACAAGGCGGACTGATAACCACTTGAGTAAGTGTAAAACACTTACTCCAAAAAAATTTTGGCCAAAAACGGGGGAATTAGTATAATTATATGATAAAACTCGTGAGAATTCCCCCCCACACTTAGAAATGAATATTGCCCTCAATATTCAAAGTACCGCGGTTATGCCGAAACAAAGAACGTAAAAGGGAAATACTACGGCCATTATTTAGAAAGAATTTTTTTTTTTTTTTTTGAAACTCTTTTATATACACAACATGTGGGGCAACTCCCCCACACTAGGGTGGTACACACGGGTGAAAACCCATGTAGCATGCTATTGTTTTTGATTACCGAGTCGCTAGCTTGACTCGATCCCCGCATTTATTGGTTCATGGGGAAAGTAACGTGGAAAACCAATCTCAATCGGACTTTCGTTCAAGATGTTTGGATAAACATTGAAGTACGTGAAAGTTCCACACCGATGAGATATAGACAGACAGACCCGGCTCACAAATGGTGCATGGAAATGCCGGGGTCAAAGATAATGTCTTCATTCCTGAAGGAGTGAAGAACAGGAGAAGTCACGGGATATATGAAGAAAAGAAAGAAAATCATAATAAAAATCATGACTAACTCTTCATCCTCAATAGGAGAATTCATAGTTTCATGAATCTCCTCAGTTAAGCTCGGTTGATCAAGACATATTATGGGTGTGTCTAGATCAAAGTAGAAATTATCATACTCCGCCGGAGATATGATATGAGTGAGTTCACCGGCGAACTCCTCGTGAAGAGAATCAATCACAAGATGTAAATCGTGGAATTCTTGTTCCATCAGAGGCTCATCACTATCCTCAATCTGAGTATCAAAGAGTGGATTCTCATAAATTAAAGTGAATTCAAAGTCGAATTCAAATAGAGGATTGGTGAGAGTAGTTTTGAATGTTTCGGGAACAAAGTGATCAACATTCTCTATTGGACTGTTGGGATAAGAAGTGAGTGAACGATCATTATCACGGAGACTTTCGTTCTCCCCGGATCGGCTTCGAAATCAAAGAGTGGATTGATGTGAATGAGTTCATTGGTGAACTCCTCAAGATGATGATCGAATCGATCGTGGGAGTGATGCCTCAGCATACTCGATGTTTCCATGAGAAGTACAATCGTCGCTAACATCGGAGAAAGTTTCAAAATGATCTTTTGAACACTCAAGAGGGGAAATAGAATCACACACATGATCGAAGTTCCTGTGACTCTCTCGAGATTGGGACAAGGTTCTCAACACTAGACTTTATGAATTCGTCCGATTCCTTTTCAGAAACAGTGTCGAGATGCTCGTCCCCATGGTCGAGAGTGAGTGGGAGATTCGGGTGTGATAGCAGTTGTTTGAGAATGAATCTCAACTGCTGGGATATCATCTGATGAACTTGATGAATCTTCAAGTGTATCTTCATCATCACTTGTCATCGAGAATAAAACGAAATTGAGAGCTAGATCCTTTTCTTTTGCAATTGATTCCCTAACACATGATTTTTCAAAGGCAATTTGGGATTTTAATTTAGCGACCGCTCTTGACTAGCAATTCTTTCATGGATTTCTCATGTGTATTTTGAATGACAGGACATTGTGGGAGTGGAGATTTGTCAAAACCGGAAGGTTGACATTGATAATCATCATGAGGACCCCACAATATACACAGAAAAAACTGGGAACATTATGAAATGCAGTCTTATTGAACTCCTCACCTCTTTTCAATAATTCCAGAAGCTCTAGATAAGTGTCTTGTTGGGTTTGTTGAGGAGTTTGAGTCATTTGGCACTGTGGAGGTTGGTCGTGATATGGATAGTCGTAATTGTTACAAGGAAATGGATTCCCTGTTTGACAATCGAGTGAAATGGGGACCTCCACATTTCTCACAACAAAATGATTTTTGTGGCTGGTCATGTGAATAATATGGAATTTGGTCATTTCCAAAGTCCCGAGTATTACCAGAAAAGCTTCGTAGACAAATGTGTTTCCGGATTGACACTCAAATCCTTGGTGAGGACCTCCACAAAATTCACAGCAGTTATGTTGATTATATGAAGATGAGTCGGGTTGTGGTGGGTAATTGGAAAAGTTAGAGGGGTCGTTAAATGAGTTCTGATAAGGATCATAATCAAATGAATTCCTCGAACCACAAAACAAACAACTCCCGTTACGGATATCATTACCACACTGTACACACGTACACCAACGACAGGGTGAACCAAAAGAGGCTCACCACAACCGACACAAGGAATAAACGATTGCATTTGAGAGTTATGAGAAGGAATCTGTTTATTCAAAGAATCAACAAAACCAACATGGTGATCAGAATGACTATCAAGTCTCGAAGAACATTTTGAAAAATCCGGAGGTGGGACAAGTGGTGTGCTCTCAGAGCTAGCAATTTCCACCACTTCCGTTATGGTCTCCGGTTCTGGTTCTTGAGAAGCGTGAAGATTAGGCAAGTCATTCTTGCTAGTCACCGGTCTAAATTCTGCATGTTTGCTTTTAACCGTAAATCGTGAAAGTTTAGGATCAATTCTAGACGGCTTAGGAGCAATTGAGGGATTAGATCTTTGGATAACCGTAGGTTGGACGTATTTAGCACTTCCTTTATTAGAGGGAAGTACCTGGTCCTTTGTCACCCCGGTTTCTCGTTCCATTTCCCTACGCAGAATTAATGGATCTTCACGAACAACACGAATTCTAGACATTTGTGATAAAGTCTGAAGCTTTTCAGCTTCGTCCCAGAATTCGTCGTAGTCGAGAGATTCCATGAGAATAGAAGAAGTTAGAATCAAATGGATAGAGGGTAAAGGGATAAAGAATCAAAAAGGGTAGGAGGGTTAAGAGGAATATTTTTGGGTTTTTGGATAAACATTTTGAAAAAAACAAAGAATGAAAATCTTTTTGGGTTTTTGATTTTTATAAGAAGATATAAATATATAGATGGTATAGACAAGGAGTGATTATTCAAATCACTAATCTGCTAAACGTAGGACTATTAGCACTGCTCCCCGCAAGGGCGCCAAAATTTGATCCGCGCAAAACAGTCAAGCTAAATCACTCAAGCCTGCCACTTGTGAATGGCGGACCGTAATCAGCTTAAAACAGCTCAAACACGAATGCAATGAAGATCAGGAGAGTATAGTGTTTCCCCAGGTCGTTAAGTCCCAACGAAGTGCGAGAATAGCAAACGTGTAGTGATCGAGAGATTTGAACGGGAAAAGAGATTTGATTATGATTATAACTAAGGAAAAGCCCATAAACTACAGGGGCTTAAATGCAAATTACAGAAAGTTAAAAAGATAAAAAAAAAATATTAAATAAACGCTATCACTATATTTAAAATGATGAACGTTTAAAACTTAAAACTTACGTTTAAATAAAACTTACGTAAACGTTCAAAATAAAAAGTGAGATCTAAGAAATAAAAGTCCTAGAAATATGAAAATGACATTTTTACAAACCTAATGATAAAAGAAAATTTATAGAAAAAGAAAATTATTTTTATAACTAATTATCTAATTATTATTAATTAAAAACTATTTTTAACTATTAAGTAATTACCTAAAATACAAGAAATTAGGAAATAAAGCTAGAAAAATAAAATTAGGACTTAGAAAAATCTAAAATATCAAAATAGAATTTTCAAAACTATTTTTGTAATTTTCTGATTATTTTTGGATTTTCTATGAATTTTAAACTATTTAAAACTAATTAAATTACTAAAAATTACAAAATAAACTATGAAAAATCTGGAAAATTACTTTTTTACTTTTTATATTTATCTAAACTTAATAAAATGAAAAATTGTTTTTTTGGACTTTTTCTTGATTTTTTGTATTTAAAGCTAATTAAAAAGTGCTAAAAACTGAATTAAATTAAGAAAAATAGCAAATTAACTTAGAAAAATCTGAAAATTTCAGGAAAAGTCTAAAATAACATTAGGAAGCTAGGAAAATTGGAAAAACAAGTGATTATGTGGAGAAATTAGGAACTGATGTGTAAGTGCTTATTGAAATAAGCTCTTGAATAAGCAAATGAGCACCAATGTGAACCAACTGTTTACAGAAGCAATATTATGCAATAAGAACCAAAATGCAACAAATATTCATAAGCCTAAACCACAGAATCACAAGATGCTAAGATTTGATGTTATGACCTTATAAGCTAAAGACAGATTCTGAGTAGCTACTTTAAGCCCAAGAATAAGCACTCAAATAAGCTACAAACCAAAAACCAATTATGAAGACCTAAACTAGACCTGGCCCAGAGTTTCTAAACCAAAAAGTAGACCATGACTAGCTCTAGTAAGCCCTGTGCCTAAGCTGTAATATCTGAGAAAACTCTCGTGTAATGAGAACATGGAGAAGGGCACATGGTGCTAAAAAGAGAAGCTTGTTTGAAACCTTTAAAAAATTTGTAAAATTATACTAAAATGGTGATAAGAAAGAGGACCAGCTGAAGTTTATGAAATGCCAAGTTTCACCTAATGTTGCTCAAAAGTGAACTCATGAAAATTCCTTGCAGTTGGCTCAAAACTAGGTTTTTCTAGTTTTGACTTTTTGACAGGTTTGGTATTTTGACCAAGTTGAACTTTGTAACAGATTTTAAGCACCTAGATTGATGTTATATGAAGAGATAAGTACAATGCAAGCAATGCCTAAGATTTCTAAACACAAATAAGAAGTTTGCACATCCAAATTAACAACAGTGAGCAGTAGAGATGGATTAATATGAAATGTTGACTTTTAGTTCTTGCAGACCCAATTTATTGACTGAATTATGCTCAAATGAGCTTAAGAAACATGGACTAACAATAAGCAATCACTGACTAAGCCTAAATGATGTTGAACATGTTTATCTAAACACCACTTTAAACACAAATTTGCAAAGTACAATTGAACTAGAGACTAACCCAGCTCATTTTAATCATCAAACTAAGTCTAAATAACATAAACACTACTTAATAAACAGATTGGAACTAGCTATGCCCACAAAAACAGATTATGCTAAAAGATCCTTGAACTTACATATAGTCCTTTAGCCACTATGGCTTGCCACCTATTGAAACAGAACCACAAGTAACACTACCCTATTCAAACCAACCCAAGTACATAAAATCAACCCATTTCAAGCTCTGAACCAACCCAAATCCTTCTGCATCAATTTTTGCTCCATCTTTGACTTTTGTTGACTAATATCCAAAATGCTAGAAACTTAAGAACAAGTTTGCGTAAAGCTATAACAAGCTAACACAAGCTTGTTTGAGCTTATAAATAAGTGATGCAGCTTGGACTTTAGAGTTTGAAATAGCAAATTGCAACAGTGAACTTGAAATAAGGATTCTTAACATAAGCTTGAATTAATACTTAAGAAAACTTGCAATACACCAAAATACTTGTACTTAATACAATTAAACTTGAAAATACAACTGAAAACCTTTTTAAGATTAAGAAATTAAAAATACGACATACATGTGAAAAATAAAAGTTAACTACTACTTCTCTTGCTTTCTTCGTCCCTTTTTTATACACCCAATGTGTTCCACGTGGCCTTCTGATTGATTCCCACCACTCTTCTTGGCCAATGGGAGTGTTTTGAGCTTTATCACAATTTGGCGGGAAAGTGCAATTTGACCGTGGGTTCGAAACTAGCACTGGGGGGGGGTGGCATTTAATGTGGAGGTAAAAGTAGGTGAGGGTGATGATGAGGGGGTGGAAAAGGTGAGGAGATAAGTAATGGGAGGTGATGGAGTTGCGGCACAAGTGGGTTGGGAAGAAGCGGGAGGTGGCGGCGTAACTGGTGAGTTTGACTTGGGGTGGTTTGACCAGTGGTTCAAAAGAAAGTGACAGGGGGTCACAATGGGTTAAGTGGCAGGGTCAAAAGGTTTTTGACAAGTCTTAGGTTTTAGTTAATAAGACAAGGACCAAAACTGCAATTACTTCAATCTTGAGGGACCAATCTTGCCATTTCTCCAAAGTTAACACAAGGACTAAAACTGACAACCTTCAATAGTACAAGGACTAGTTTTGACATTTTTGATTTTCCAAGGACTATTTTTGCCAAATTTCAAAGTTCAGGGACTAAAGTTGACATTTTATGAAAGTTCAGGGACCTTTCCTGCCATTTAACAAAAGATTTATTCAAGGACCATTTTTGACAACTTAGGAATCCCTAGGGACTCAAAATGATATTTTTCTTTATTTGGATTTACCAGGGACTGTTTTTGACAACTTTTGAAACTTGGGGGACTAAAACTGCCAATTATGCAAACTTGATACGTTTTTCACCGGATTTTGATATTTTTGCATTTAAAACACATAAAACACTTATTTGTGATATTTTTATCATTTTGATGCATTTCTGAGTGTTTTCAGATGTTTTTGCAGTCTAATTTGTACAAAAATGATGAGTATTTACACACTCATCATTGTTCCCGAATGAAATGATGTCGAATGTCAATGTGCTTTGCTCTTGAATGTTGGACGTTGTTGCAAGAGAGAGCAATGGCACTTTTGTTATCACAATACAGAGGGATTTTGTTGAATTCAAAGCCATAGTCGGATAATTGGGATCTCATCCATAGGATTTGAGCACAACAAGATGACATGGCTATGTATTCAAATCTGTAGAGGATATAGAGATACTCATTTGTTTCTTTGAAGACCAGCTCACAAGCTTATCACCCAAAAACTGAGCACCTCCAAACGTACCGACATGTATCTGACATCCCGCATGGTTAGCATCGCATAGGTGTTAGTAACATACCAGTGTCCTTCGGGTACCAAAGTCCCATGTTGATGGTTCCTTGGAGATACCGAAAGACCGTTTAACCGCTTCAAGGTGCTTTTTGGTAGGCTTAGCCTGGTATCTAGCACACATGCATACAAATGAACGTAATATCGTCTACTAGCTGTGAGGTACATCAGGGATCCAATCATACTTCGATATTTCGTTTGATCTATCATGATCCCTGAGTGGTCCTCATCCAGTTTGGTACGTTCCACCATGGGAGTGTCAACGGTGTCACAAGTGTCAAATCCAAATTTCTTTAAAATTTCATTTTCATATTTAGATTGATTAATAAAAATGCCTCCGGGACTTTGTAAAAAATGACATTTGTCCCATGATTGACATTTGAAATTTGGAGCCCATCTCCTTAGAAAAATGATCACATTCATTTGGGTCAGTCGAGGAAAATATAATATCATCAACATATATTTGAACGTGAATTAAATGTTTGCCTGACTTTCTGGTGAACAATGTCGGATCAACTGCTCCTTTGCTGAATCTAGTGAATAGAAGAAAATTTGATAGCGTATCATACCATGCCCTTGGAGCTTGCTTCAAGCCGTAAAGAGCCTTCTTCAAGCGGTAGACATGAGTAGGATGCTCTGGATTCACAAAACCTTCTGGTTGGCTGACGTATACAACTTCTTTAAGATCTCCGTTAAGGAAAGCCGTCTTTACGTCCATCTGATAGACTACCATGTTCTTACTAGCAGCATTAGCCAAGAAGATTTTGATTGCTTCGATACGAGCAACTGGAGCAAATGATTCTTCAAAGTCAATACCCTCCTCTTGACGGTATCCTTTTGCAACCAATCGAGCCTTGTTCTTTAATATATCACCATGCTCATCAAGTTTTACCTTGAAGATCCATTTTAGAGCAATGATCATAGCACAGTCAGGAGCAGGTACTAACTCCCATACATCTAGTCGATCAAACTCATGAATTTCTTCTTGCATGGCATTGAACCAACTGTCTTCATTCATTGCAGTTTTAACGTCTTTTGGTTCGACCTTGGATAGTACAGAGTTGAAGAAGCACCATAAGGCATCAGTTGCAAGTTGTTTGCGAGTGGATACTGGACGAGAGGGATTTCCAATGATGTTGTCCAATGGGTGATCATGTGTCCATTTTCTAAGGTGTTCGTGTGGTCGTTGTTGAGGAACTGAAGTAGCAGAGTCAATTTCTCCTGATGAAGATGGTTCTGATGATGATTCAGGAGCAAATATGTTTTCAAAGGGGGCATGTAACACCCCCAAAATATCACAGCGGAATACTGTGTCACTGGGGTGCTACTTCATAATACAAAGTACAAGTTATAGAAAACGACCTCTAAATGAGACGTTTTGAAAAGTTACCATTCGATTTATGAAATCAGAGTTACAAACAATGAGGTCCCAAAGTATAATATATAAATGTTTACAAAATGTTTCGAATGGTAAATGATAAAAGCGTAAGTCTTCAAAACATGTCGTGCGACTCTAAGTTCCTTGCAATAGCTATCGCCTTATGTCCTGAGATAAACATGCTAAAGTGTCAACACAATGGTTGGTGAGTTCATAGAGTTTGTTTTGAATAAGTCGAAAAGCCTTTAAAGAATGTTCACACAGCAAAGGCATTGTAAATCCACTCAGTTCCAAGTTCCGCCCATACAAAACTTGCAACCTGTGTGTTTACAACCCACTGCTAAAATATAGTACATTTTATAGTTAAGCACACATATAGACATAATAATTCACATTATTGCACTTAGTGTTGCTCCGTCTATATTGGGAGACTTTCAAGTTAGACTGCTCCGTTTATGTTGGGAGACTTATCATCGTCGAACGAGGGGACTGCTCCGTGTACGTTGGGAGACTTATCATCGTCTTATCATGTGAACGAAGGGACTGCTCCGTCTATATTGGGAGACTTACCATCGACTTATCAAGTATAAGGCAATCAAGTATAATGCAATCAAGTATAATGCAATCAAGTATAATGTTTTGTGTATTTGTAAAAGTATAAAGCCAGTGTTTGAGCATGTATCTCCCCCAAAGAGTTTGTAAAACAAGCATTAAAAGAGTAGGGGCTATGACTCACCTTAATAAATGTGATATCCAATGTATAACGAACCGATGTATAAGCCGAGAAACCTCTACGCGCAACCTAGAATATGTGTTGAGTCTTAGGTTCTAAAACAACGAATTGAATGTATAAACATGCCTTATATAGTTATTACATCAATTATGCTTGGATACTTAACATTTGTGAAGTTGTATAAGTGTTTACGTTTCGTTTATTTAAGTTTTCCCCGTCTATATCTACCCGTTATTTCTAAACCGTAATTGATCACGACTCGGTTTTTATGTCCTCGGAAAGGTAATTAAATGTACTAAACAGATTAGTGGGTCCTACTGCCCCAGAAATTATTTAACTAATATGAAATTACCAATTTACACTTAGATGTACTAGTTATTTCAATCAGCAGCAAACTGTCTCACGGTTTTGGTCATAAGTCGAGTTATACAGCTCCATTTAACGCACGTCCAGCGGACACGTTCAAGTTAGGGTGTTAGCTACAACTTTTATTCTTTGACCAACAGTTGGTTATATGCAAGTTTTATGAGCTTTACTCGTTTGAAATCTGTTACTCAGATTTGGACACGTTTAGCCGTTTTGGCTCTAGTTTATTCATCGGGATGAGTTACGGCACGAGCCACCCGGAAAAATGACCACAAGACATTTATCTATAATCCTATATTATTACCAAAGTTCCTCAGACCACGGATATTTCCCAGTAATTACGTTTACAGCCCCTGTCCAGTTTCTGTTTTGCAAAACTAGTCCTTTTGACAATTTCTAGTGGTTTAGTCCATTTATCCAAGCATAACCAACCATAATAAGCATACAAAACATATTATATACATGAAATACTAGTATTTACAGTAATAAAATGACAACATAAGAGTTTGCTTACAATCCTTGTGATGAAACAAATCAAGAACCATTAATCAAGATCACTAAACCTATGTTTGTAACACCAAACCCTAGCTTCCAAATCTTTTCACCACCTTGCAAACCCTTTATAACACTTGCTAATCTTTGTAAAAACTTCCTAACCTCAGCCCCTAATACTCTTGAGTAGCTCCTTATCCAACCATGGAATCATCAAATAAACTTTAGATTCATGTAGAGAACAACTAAGCCTTCAACTCTTATGTGTAACTTGGAACTTGGAAATCAAAGGATCAAGGGTTTATGATATTGAAGTTGGGCGTTTATGGTGATGAAGAAATGAAAGAGATGAAGTTTTGTATTTATAGTATGTTGAGGAGGTGTAAGGAAGGTGCTAGGAAGGTGTGATGAGGAGGTTAAGAGTTGTAAGATTTTAGAAGTCTTTTATGTTAAGTAAACTTAGCACATGCTTTAGCTTCTCATGTAAGCTTCATATATCTTATCTAGTGACTATGAAAACGTCTAGGAGGCTTAGGAGATAAGATTGGTGAGTTTTTGATGTTATCTAGCTTTTACGGAGTGAGTTTTGGTTCCGTTAATTGCTAACTGTAAGCCGTAAAGTCACGAAACTTAAAATCGGCATCCAAATAATATGAATCTTATAAATATGTTAAAACTTGTTAATATACTCCATATAAGCATATTAAATGAGTGATAAGTTCTATCGGGTTTCTTAAACGCGGCTAAAACTGGAAACGCGGGTCTAAAACGCGCAAATCGCATAAAACGCAGAACTGAAAAACGTAAAATTCCAAAACTTATGAAAATGTCACGGAAGGTGAAAAAATTATATTTCTCTTGTTTTTAATGTTTTCGGAAATATCGGGATGCCTAAAGGTCGCTTAAACCTAAACGTAAATCTCAGACACGGTTTCGTGAAATTTGCAGAAGTGACCCGATTAGTGTCAAATTATCGGATTATTACTAAAATAGGTTAACTTACAAGAATATGAAATAAAAAATTTTGGTGATGAATAGTAAAAATGAATAGTAATGGTGAATAGTAAATTCCCGAAAATGCGAATTGTTACAGTCTCTACCCCTTAAGGGAACTTCGTCCCGAAGTTATGTTGATGTCAACTACTTATAGCGTGTCTAAGAAAAGTGTGGTCTCTAAAACAGTGGGGTTCTATCTTATTCAACAGGAATAGTGTATGGGTTACGTTGTAATACACCCATAATGTGGTTAGGGAATCGTATCGGATGCAAATAAGCCCACTTATTTATAATTCATTACTTACATAAAGAAGCGTCCAAATTTATGTAATTAATGGGTTATAAACATATGGTTCGGTGGTTTATAACTTCTTTATTTGAATAAAGAGGCGTCCCAATCCATTCAAATAAGGAGATTATAAATCATCCTACTTAAGATTTACCGACACAAAATTCGCTTGTAGATAATAAGATAACCAAGTCATCAAATCCCTAAAGCTAAGTAATAATAAAATTAACTCAAATCTCATGTCTCATCAAACAAGAACTGTCACAAGATCAAGTTAAATAATTAGTTATTATTGAGCTCCATATTTTTAATGACTCGATTAAATTATGTGGTTTCCTTATTATTACTAAAGTCATATCATCCAACAACGTGGATCTAAACAAACAACTAACAAGAAGCATATGCGCACGAAGTGTGTGTAAGGCAATTACAGTCGAGAGTCTTAACGTATAAAGCAGTTATAGTATAGGCTCTTAAATGCAACCTAGTTCTCTATAACCAATGCTCTGATACCAATCTGTAACACCCCCAAAATATCACAGCGGAAGACTGTGTCACTGGGGTGCTACTTCATAATACAAAGTACAAGTTATAGAAAACGACCTCTAAATGAGACGTTTTGAAAAGTTACCATTCGATTTATGAAATCAGAGTTACAAACAATGAGGTCCCAAAGTATAATATATAAATGTTTACAAAATGTTTCGAATGGTAAATGATAAAAGCGTAAGTCTTCAAAACATGTCGTGCGACTCTAAGTTCCTTGCAATAGCTATCGCCTTATGTCCTGAGATAAACATGCTAAAGTGTCAACACAATGGTTGGTGAGTTCATAGAGTTTGTTTTGAATAAGTCGAAAAGCCTTTAAAGAATGTTCACACAGCAAAGGCATTGTAAATCCACTCAGTTCCAAGTTTCGCCCATACAAAACTTGCAACCTGTGTGTTTACAACCCACTGCTAAAATATAGTACATTTTATAGTTAAGCACACATATAGACATAATAGTTCACATTCTTGCACTTAGTGTTGCTCCGTCTATATTGGGAGACTTTCAAGTTGGACTGCTCCGTTTATGTTGGGAGACTTATCATCGTCGAACGAGGGGACTGCTCCGTGTATGTTGGGAGACTTATCATCGTCTTATCATGTGAACGAGGGGACTGCTCCGTCTATATTGGGAGACTTACCATCGACTTATCAAGTATAAGGCAATCAAGTATAATGCAATCAAGTATAATGCAATCAAGTATAATGTTTTGTGTATTTGTGAAAGTATAAAGCCAGTGTTTGAGCATGTATCTCCCCCAAAGAGTTTGTAAAACAAGCATTAAAAGAGTAGGGGCTATGACTCACCTTAATAAATGTGATATCCAATGTATAACGAACCGATGTATAAGCCGAGAAACCTCTACGCGCAACCTAGAATATGTGTTGAGTCTTAGGTTCTAAAACAACGAATTTAATGTATAAACATGCCTTATATAGTTATTACATCAATTATGCTTGGATACTTAACATTTGTGAAGTTGTATAAGTGTTTACGTTTCGTTTATTTATGTTTTCCCCGTCTATATCTACCCGTTATTTCTAAACCGTAATTGATCACGACTCGGTTTTTATGTCCTCGGAAAGGTAATTAAATGTACTAAACAGATTAGTGGGTCCTACTGCCCCAGAAATTATTTAACTAATATGAAATTACCAATTTACCCTTAGATGTACTAGTTATTTCAATCAGCAGCAAACTGTCTCACGGTTTTGGTCATAAGTCGAGTTATACAGCTCCATTTAACGCACGGCCAGCGGCCACGTTCAAGTTAGGGTGTTAGCTACAACTTTTATTCTTTGACCAACAGTTGGTTATATGCAAGTTTTATGAGCTTTACTCGTTTGAAATCTGTTACTCAGATTTGGACACGTTTAGCCGTTTTTGGCTCTAGTTTATTTATCGGGATGAGTTACGGCACGAGCCACCCGGAAAAATGACCACAAGAAATTTATCTATAATGCTATTTTATTACCAAAGTTCCTCAGACCACGGATATTTCCCAGTAATTACGTTTACAGCCCCTGTCCAGTTTCTGTTTTGCAAAACTAGTCCTTTTGACAATTTCTAGTGGTTTAGTCCATTTATCCAAGCATAACCAACCATAATAAGCATACAAAACATATTATATACATGAAATACTAGTATTTACAGTAATCAAATGACAACATAAGAGTTTTCTTACAATCCTTGTGATGAAACAAATCAAGAACCATTAATCAAGATCACTAAACCTATGTTTGTAACACCAAACCCTAGCTTCCAAATCTTTTCACCACCTTGCAAACCCTTTATAACACTTGCTAATCTTTGTAAAAACTTCCTAACCTCAGCCCCTAATACTCTCTAGTAGCTCCTTATCCAACCATGGAATCATCAAATAAACTTTAGATTCATGTAGAGAACAACTAAGCCTTCAACTCTTATGTGTAACTTGGAACTTGGAAATCAAATGATCAAGGGTTTATGATATTGAAGTTGGGCGTTTATGGTGATGAAGAAATGAAAGAGATGAAGTTTTGTATTTATAGTGTGTTGAGGAGGTGTAAGGAAGGTGCTAGGAAGGTGTGATGAGGAGGTTAAGAGTTATAAGATTTTAGAAGTCTTTTATGCTAAGTAAACTTAGCACATGCTTTAGCTTCTCATGTAAGCTTCATATATCTTATCTAGTGACTATGAAAACATCTAGGAGGCTTAGGAGATAAGATTGGTGAGTTTTTGATGTTATCTAGCTTTTACGGAGTGAGTTTTGGTCCCGTTAATTGCTAACTGTAAGCCGTAAAGTCACGAAACTTAAAATCGGCATCCAAATAATATAAATCTTATAAATATGTTAAAACTTGTTAATATACTCCATATAAGCATATTAAATGAGTGATAAGTTCTATCGGGTTTCTTAAACGCTGCTAAAACTGAAAACGCGGGTCTAAAACGCGCAAATCGCATAAAACGCAGAACTGAAAAACGTAAAATTCCAAAACTTATGAAAATGTCACGGAAGGTGAAAAAATTATATTTCTCTTGTTTTTAATGTTTTCGGAAATATCGGGATGCCTAAAGGTCGTTTAAACCTAAACGTAAATCTCAGACACGGTTTCGTGAAATTTGCAGAAGTGACCCGATTAGTGTCAAATTATCGGATTATTACTATAATAGGTTAACTTACAAGAATATGAAATAAAAAATTTTGGTGATGAATAGTAAAAATGAATAGTAACGGTGAATAGTTAATTCCCGAAAATGCGAATTGTTACAGGGCATCTTCAGGAGTAGCAAAGGGATTCTCTCCATCAAGGGTGCCAAAAATAATTTCATGATGTACACTCGATGATTGATGATTTGTTGATGAGACAGAGTGATCAGCAGCAGGCGCTTCTTGACTTAAAGACATTGAAACTGAAGGGTTAACTTCATTGATAGGGATAGAAGTAGCCTCTGTTGACGGAATTGACAGATCATTAGCCATTGGCTCATAGTGTTCATCAAGCATTGGATCAAACAGATTCCTCAAGTCATCTTCTGAAGGAGGTACATAAGGAGTTGCTGGCGAAGAATCAAATACAAGAGTAGAACTGATGGCACTACTTGATGATGCGGGTCCAGAACTGGAGTGTCCTGGAGCCATTGGACCGGTTAGCTCATCGAACGTAACGTGAATGGTTTCCATGATATTTTGGGTTCTTTTGTTGTAGATTCGGTATCCTTTTCTACTAGTGCATATCCTACAAATACTCCAATGTCCGGTTTAGCTTAAAGTTTGCCTAAGTCTTGGCCCTCATTAGTTGGATAACACAATGCACCAAACACACGAAGGAATGAGAGATTAGGTTTTCGATTGTGGACAAGTTCATATGGAGTTTTTCCATGAGAGGTGTGAATTAGGGATCGATTTTGAGTGTAGCATGCAGTGGCAATGGCTTCAGCCCAGAGAAACATTGGAACCTTTGAATAAATCAGCATTGTTCTTGCGGCTTCCACAAGAGTTCGATTTCGTCTTTCAACTACACCGTTCTGTTGAGGAGTTCGTGGAACACTTCTTTGATGACTGATTCCAACAGCTGTTTGATGACTGAAACTCAGTTCCATTGTCTGTTCGGATGATTCTGACAGTTTTGTTAAGTCGAACCTGCAGCTGTTTGATAAGTTTGATGATGATATCTGGAGTTTCATCCTTTGTCCTTAAGAACTTAACCCAAGTAAATCGAGAGTAATCATCAACCACAACTAACACATATTTCTTTCCAAAGATATTCTGCACTCTCATGGGTCTACATAAATCCATGTGAATGGTATGAAGAATGTCTGTAACTGAGTTTGTAGGTTTGGGTTTGCTTTTTCCCAATTGGCATGCTGAACAAAGATGATCCTTTTCATACTTTAGTCTAAGTAAGCCTACAACTAAGTCCTTTATGGAGAGATCATTTATGGTGTCGAAGTTCAAGTGATTGAGACGACGATGCCATAGCCATGACTTTGTTTTTGAAGCCTTTGACAACAAGCAAATCGGAGAAGACTTCATCATAACTTCGATAGAGATGGTGTATAGATTTGAACCACGTGTTCCTCTTAAAAGTTCTTTACCATCAAGTTCTCTAACGAAACAAGTAAGTTTTCTGAAGGCCACTTCTAGATCAGAATCAAAGAATTGACCGACAGAGAATAAGTTATGATCAAGACCTTCAACGTAATATACCCTGGAGATAACACTATCACCGACAACATAGTCTCCATAACCCATAATTGCACCGAAATGATCATTCCCGAATCTAACAGTCCCGATAAATTTACTCACGAAGTTCATGAGCCGCGACCGGTCTCCAGTCATATGCTTGGAACAGCCTGAGTCCAAGTACCACAGAACGATTTGAACGATCTGCAATTGAACACAGACAAGAATGGATAACTATATAATTGGTATCCCCATGCAAGAATGGGTTCCATTTGGTTAGTAACAGTGATTGGAACACCCACATCAGAAGTAGACACAATGGAATCATCAGGGATAGATGCAACGCTAGTGTCTGTATTTGTCCTACTCAAAGTATGTTTACTTCTTAAAGGAATAGTTCTACCAGTAGGCATCCATTTCCTAATGGGCATTGATCTAGATAATTTAGGGCACATCTCATTAAGATTGAATTTGCTGCCAGTAGGTATCCACTGATAACCTATGTTACTAAATTTCCTTCCTGTGGGTTTCCACTGTTTTCTAACCTTCTTTCGCCATTGCTTTCTAGCCTTCTTAGCTTGAATTTTTGTATTCACTACCTTAACGGGGTATTTAACAAAGATTACTCACATCATTCACAACACATTCATGATTAACACCAGAAACCAAACATTCATTACATGTTTTGCAAGCAGTAGTAGAATTCGAATTAATTACAGTACGCTTAAAGCTAATACTAGAATCAACACGATTCTTTTTATTCAATTCCAACTTAAAGTTCCTAGGGTGGTCTTCTACTTTCCTCCATTGATTACTCTAAGCTTGCGAGGTCCTATCTTGCTCTGTATTGCCTTGAGGCTTTGACCTGCTCGCTTCCTGTAGAGGGAATTGGAACATTAGTTGGTTTTGCTACCTTTTGCATTCCTGAACTAGAAGTGCAGGGATCTGAACTACTTGAAGCACATTGAAATTTACTTTCTTAATGCTGGGCATCGAATGGTTTGTATACATAGCACAAGGCATGGAACAAGGCATCACAGCTTTATCTTTCGCACCTAAGGATTTAGGACATGTTGCTATTAAACATTCTAACATCTCTTGAGATCGTTTGGTCTGAATGCAAGCAAACCTAATTTCACTATCAAGTGGCTTATTTATGAAGTCCTCTTCAACAATCTCACGAAGACATTCAAGACTATCCTTAAGACGAGCAAGATAATTATGAAATGCAAGTTCGTTATTCCTAAGATGAGGAGGAATATATTTAACAGTCACGGTATATTTGCAGTCTGCAGATGACTTTTGATGCAACATTCTCATTAAAGACAAGTGGCGTTTTCCCTTTTTCCTAACTCTTCAGATTCTTAATTTCCTTTTGTAAAGACGTTATTTTTTTGTTGTTCTTGTCACGAGTGACTTTCATTGAATCATATAACTCTTTAAAGTGTTGTTTAACCTTTTCATTTTCTTCTAGAAAACTCTCATTTTTCTTTTGTAAAACATTAACCAAGTTTTGAAGATGAAAAGTCTGAGAACTCTGAGAATCTAAAGGAGGAGGCATTTGGGAGCCTGTAACATTGTTCTTTTCACCCTTTAATTGTGAAATTTGGGTTCTTAATTTTTTGATCGTGTTACAATGAGCTCGAATCTGTTCATCACGTTTGCTAATTTCAAAAACTGCATCAAATTCAGGAGCATCCAAGGATGTCTTGATATTTGAGGTTTTAACATTTTCTTTTAGATGTTGATATTTTAATTGCAAAGCAAGATGCTCAACTTCCAATTTAGAAAATTGTTTCACCAGGTTATCATGATCATCCTGTTCAATTTTCTCATGCAATTTAGAATTAGTTTTTTCAAGCTCAATGACACAATCATGGGAGACTTTCAGAGCAACAGATAATTCATGAAATTGAGAAGCATTAATGGAACAATTGTAGCGTGTAAAACACATCTAAAGTAATACATTCAGAAATAAGATTCTCATTCAAGGTATGCAAGTTCTTCCTCTCAATCTCATTATATTTTAATTCTCGCTCAGAGTCACTAACCTCAACTATCATTGCATCAAATTCCTTTTCAATTTCTTTAATATCTGAATCCATCCCCTTTTAAAGACTCTCAAATTAACCTTTTAATTGTTTAAAGAAAGGCATGACCTCAGTTAAATAGCATTCTTTAGTTTGCTCAAAACCCCTTTCCCCTTCAGTTATCCCAGTGGGTGTGATCCTTTTCTTACAAGTTTTCTCAAAATCAACAAATAATTGAAAAATTACATATTGACTGATTAAGGTCTTACTCTTAGTGGGAATAGATCTAGGAACTAAATGTATTGGGGTATTGGGGGGATAAACAGTGGCATGAAGCATTCTCCTACATGGGGGATTCTTTTCAACAAACTCATCAGCTTTTTTTATGTCCATATCCTTTTTCCAAAACACTTGTTCAGGGGTCAGCTGTGTTTGAGGTCTAAACTTGTTAAAGGCAATCCAGTTTGAAGTCCAAAACACTATGTTTGTCACTTAGAACTCTATGCTTAGTGATCATGTGAGCAGTCGAAATGGTGTTTCCTTGTACATACAATTTGTTTTCAAGTTTGTTTTTCAAAGTTTTTAGGTTGGAAAATTCATTTAAGAGTTTTGATTCTTTGGCATTAAATTCCTGTTTAAGCACTTTCACATTTTCATGAAGTTCTTGTTTTTGCTTAGCCGTTTTGTTAAGCTTTTCTTTTAAGGAATCTAACTCTTGTTTAAGTATTTCTTCCCTAAAATTACTTTTTCTAATAATTGTACGCATTTGGTCATCCATCTCCTGCTCACGGGTAGTTAACTCAAACTTAGCACGTTGTTCATAAATGGCAACTTGTTCTTTATAGGCATTAAGTTCAGAGATAACAGAATCATCAGGGGCACACGCAGTGTATTCATCAAAAACATAGTCATTATTGACTGCAGAAGATGCTTCACTTGGTACAATCTCACTTTCACTTTGCTTCACATATTGATCATATGGAACAATATTGCTATTACCCTCATTATCAATATTTGATTCATAAGTTTCAAGAGATTATACTTCATTATGCATCTTTTGCTCATCAACCTCATCGTATAGTTTTAATACCTCTGAGATAATTGATTCTTTGGATTGACCAGCCTATTGTGGTGACGAGACCTTTGGAGAGACCATGGGTGAGATGCTAGCCATGAAGATTGTCTGGGCAGTAGGTTCATCATCCACATCCGAATCATAAGCATCACAGTCAGCTACTTGGAATGCATTTGGATTGTTCTGACCCATACCCTGTACTGGCTGTTCATCCACATCAGCATCATAAGTCTTGGCATTTCCCTCAGCAAGAAACAGCAGCTCTTCTTCATCCAAAACAGCACCATTGTCCTGAGCTTGTACAAGCAACATCTTGTCTCTAAAGTATTATGCATTTTGAGGGCGTTTTGGAGATGTGCAGTTCCTTGCAATGTGTCCATCCCCACCACAGTTGTAGCACTTGACTGGCTTCACTTGTCCCTGATTGGCATTTCTCCCACGATTCTGATTAGCCACATATCCTCTACCAACTCCGCCTCTTCCCTGTTCATACTGCCTTTCTTGAACTGGTTGCACCATAACCTTCCCATCTCTGACAGTTGCTTGATTGTGTGGATTGGATGCTGTTCTGAGGTGATTGATGAAGTTTTCCATGAGTGTGTTTGAGTCAGGAGGCTTATAGGCTGGATCAGGGATGAGTTTGTAATTACCATTACCCATGGGTATGACTTGAGAAGCTTTGGTGGTAATTCCAACATTGGTGTAGAATGCTGTTGAATCATTTGAAGAACTTGTTTCACCCTGTTTAGTTTTGAACTGTTCAAGAAACATTCTTTCAAACATAGCATGTCTCTCATTCTGAATCAGGAAGGCATACAGTTGCT
This sequence comes from Chrysanthemum makinoi, assembly GCA_910596185.1. Lineage (NCBI taxonomy): Eukaryota > Viridiplantae > Streptophyta > Magnoliopsida > Asterales > Asteraceae > Chrysanthemum > Chrysanthemum makinoi. The sequence continues at coordinate 234,241,568 of OU343222.1, read as the reverse complement.
CATAGTTGGTGTTCTTTAATCCTTTGGTTAGCTTCACAGAGGTGACAAATTTGTGCCATTTGGGATTCATGTTGTTCACAAACTTTGAATTCAGCTGAATATTTGGCATGGACATTTTGATATTCCTCATATCATTCACAAGCTTGTGGAATCTCACATAATATTCGTAGATACTTTCTTCTGGTTTCATCTTAAAGTGCTCAAATTCATCATACAGCTGTGATTCTCTGTCTTCCTTAGTTAATTCAGAACCCGATAGAAGCATCTTGACAATATCCCAAACTGCCTTAGCTTCAGTGTTGTGATTGATAAGCTTGTAGATATCTTTTGGAAGACCCTGAAGTATAATGTTTGACACCCTGATATCAACATCGAATCTCTTTTTCTCCTTATCACTGAGCTCATCATACGTCTTTGGTCTATCCAATCCAAAGATCATTGTTCCATCTGCAGCAGTATCAATTATGTCTCTTGTAGTCTCAATCTGATAAGGTCCTTCATCAATTGACTTAAGAATGTTGACCCCATTTTCTTTTCCCAAACAGTACAACCTAATTCTTTGAGCCCATGAGTCATAATCAGTTTTGTCAAGCATAGGTAGACGAGTATCTGATCCAGCTGCTTGAACGTCCTCAGCTACAGAAGAAACGATAGTAGGCACGCTCATTGACATGATTACAAGTTCTACGAGATTTTACTATTCTTTGATTAAACCGGGAAATTGATTCTTTCACGGGATTTTACTAAACCAAAAGAACAACCGTAAAAAAATGTAGCGCGAAGAAGTGACAAGTCTCAATAGACAAGTAGTTTAAACAGTCAACTCTCTTTGGTATCAATTTGCTTAGCAGACAACTCGCTTAATAGCTAAGTCGCATACAGTGACAACTCGCTTAACCACGAAGTCGCTTAATCCAACTCGCTGACACTACAACTCGCTTAATAGCTAAGTCGCTTTAAAACTCAAGTCGCTTGAAGAAACAACTCGCTTAATAACCAAGTCGCATATACCAACTCGCTACTAATACAACTCGCTTAATAGCCAAGTCGCTTATACCAACTCGCTTTCAATAACAAAGCAACTCGCTTCCAAGAAAATGCAACACCGTGGCGCAACTCGCTTCGTACTCTTTTAAAAAACAACCACTTTTTCAATCAAAAACAACCAAACCACAATGATTTAAGCCTTCCAATTCAAAACCTAAACACATATGATGATCCTAAACACAAAAGTACAATCAAAATTCAAACTTTAACACTAGAAATTGTTCAAATGATTCAAACTCTCCTAAACACTTATAACCCGAAAAACCTTATGAAATCCACCAAAACAAAGAGCATGAAAGATGAATGATCAAACCTTGGCTCTTGATACCAATTGTAAGATATAGGATTTCACAAACACAACAAACCATAAACCATATGGGGCGTTCACAATGTTTGGAGAGAGAAAGTTAGAGAGAGAAAGGGAAGAGAGTTGGGAACTATGTGAAACAAAGAAAAATGGTATTGAAAGCTCCAACCCTCTACCTAGCAAGGTAGAGGGTATTTATAGTGTCTTACAATAAGCGCCTCCTACGGGCTGTGGATCAGGCATACAGTGGGTAAAGACCCATCCGTCCTCCATGGTTTTACTTAACTAACTTATTACAAACATTAAATAACTATGACTACGAGCTTTCTAATGATTACATATACTTGAGGTGACCGACACATTAATGACTTAATTTTCTAATTCCTAATAGTCTTACTCGCATAGTGTATGGGTTGAAAATGTTTTGATTTTCGTTGCCCCAAGACTGCCCCAATTGCATAATCACTTGCATCACACATAAGCTCAAAGGGCAAATCCCTGTCGGGGGAAACTAAAATCGGAGCCTCGGTTAATTTTTTTTTGAGAATATTAAAGGCTTCAACGCATTCATTGGTGAAGATAAACGGAGCATCCTTTTCAAGGAGATGGGTCAGAGGACGGGCTATGTTAGAGAAGTCTTGAATGAAACGGCGATAGAAACCGGCATGACCCAAAAAACTCCGAATACCTTTGACGGTAGTGGGATGAGGGAGTTTAGCTATAACGTCGACTTTAGCTCGGTCGACCTTAATCTCAGACTTCGAAATCTTATGGCCGAGGACAATGCCCTCTCGAACCATGAAATGACACTTCTCCCAATTCAAGACCAAGTTGGTGTCTTCACACCGTTTAAGCATGTGGTCTAGATGAGAGAGGCAAGACGTGAAAGAATTTCCATAAACCGAGAAATCATCCATAAAAACTTCCATTGTCTTCTCGATCATTTTTGGAAAATAGCCATCATGCACCTTTGGAACGTCCCGGGAGCATTGCATAAGCCAAATGGCATTCGTCGGTAAGCAAACGTTCCATAAGGGCACGTGAAAGTCATTTTCTCTTGATCATGCGGGTCGATCAGAATTTGGAAGTAAACAGAAAAACCATCGAGAAAGCAATAGAACTCATTCCCTGCTAGACGTTCGAGCATCTGATCCATAAAAGGTAGTGGGAAATGGTCCTCCCGTGTAGCATCATTCAACTTTCGGTAATCAATGCACACCCTCCATCCGGTGACGAGGCGTGTGGAAATCAACTCATTATCTTCATTGGTAACGACGGTCATCCATCCCTTCTTAGGGACACAATGAACAGGGCTAACCCATGAGCTATCGGAGATTGGATAAATAATTCCGGCATCAAGGAGTTTAAGAACTTCCTTTTTGATAACTTCATGAATCTTTGGGTTAACCTTACGTTGTTGTTGTATGACGGGTTTGCAATCATCTTCCATTAAAATCTTGTGAGTACAAAAACGTCGGTTTATGCCTTTAATGTAGGAAATTTTCCAAGCAATGGCACTCTTATGTTTTCGCAGGACATCCAAAAGTGTGGTCTTTTCCTCATCTTTCAAGTTTTTAGCAATGATGACGGGAAACTTTTTCAATTCTTCAAGAAAAGCATATTCAAGATGAGGAGGTAAATCTTTGAGCTCGGGCTCCGGAGGTTTTTCATTAGACGTTTGTACTTCTTTGATTTCTTCAATCGTAATCTCTTTCAGAGGGAGTGACGGTGATGCATCTTCATTCAACAATTGTTCAAGATAAAGAATATCTCCCTCCGAATCATAAACACGATCATCAATTCCCGGTGGAATCGATTCATCACTAGCAAGAAACTCATCGATCTCTTCCAAAAAGAAGTAACCTCCCTCAAACGGAGTAAGAGAGGAGGAAGAGTCAGCAATAATCGGTTCAGAAGATGGTTCAACATTTTCAGAAAGAACGGTGGGATTTCCACCCATAAAATCAAGAAGCTTTCAAGCATACTCCTCCGTGGAAATATCGAGAACGTCGATTCGATGGATAGAAGCATCATCATAGTTGGAGGAGTATCTCGAAGGATGGTTAATGTTAAACGAGACGGTTTCCTTATGAGATCGTAGAGTGATTTCTCCTTCATAAACATCAATCATCGCATGGCCCGTTCGTAAGAAAGGTCTCCCGAGAATAAGAGGCACTCGGGGGTCAGCATCAAAGTCAACGACAACGTAGTCGGCGGGAAAATGAAGTGGTCCTACTTTCACATAGACGTCCTCGGCGATTCCTTTCGGAATAGAGGTTGAGTGGTTCGCGAGTTCAAGAGTCATCTTAGTAGGAGTGAGATCCGGGAGAGAAAGCTTGTTGCAAATCGAAAGGGGCGTCAAGTTAATGCTCGCGCCAAGATCGGCCAGGGCGGAACATTTCACTATTCTCGGGAACTCACAAGGTAAAAGAAATTTGCCGGGGTCTCCTAACTTTTCGGGAAGTTTCTAGAGGAGCACCGCCAAGTAATTTTCATTCAACGGTGTTTTGGCTATCTCAGCCAACTTTTCCTTATTACTCACTAAACTTTTAATCATAGCAGCAAATTTTGGCATGAGGAGTAAAGCATCTGTGAAACTGATGTTAAAATTCAAGGATTTAATGATTTCAACAAATTTCTCCATTTGGTTTTCGATTTTGTTACGAACTTTTGATCATGAAGTCTTGAAGGATAGGGAAGTGAAGGCTTAAAAGTAGTCTTCGGAACATCGGGTTTCTGAACGACCGTAGGTAGGACGGGTGCGGGTTGCATATTTTCATTAAAAACCTCGGTTTCTCGTTCCACCTCCCTCACCAGCGGAGTAGGAAACGAGGGTCCATCATAAGCCTTGCCACTCCGTGTGGTTATAGCTTTCAACTTACCCTTTGGGTTGGGAACAATGTCACTTGGAAGAGATCCTGAACCCAAGGGTTGACTTATCTTACACAAAACAGCGTTCAACATGTTCTCAAGTTTATTATGCGAAGCATCCATCTTTTTGTTCTGAAGTCGAATCTCATTCCTAAACTCATTGCTTTGTCTAGTCAACGAATATTGGAACTCATTTCTCAAATTTGAAATATGGGTTTGCATGGTTTGGATGGTAGTATTATTGTGTTGAACGTAATTCGAGAATTCATTAGAAGGCAAAGGCGGAGCTTGATAGCTTGAAGCTTGATATCCTTGATTGTAATTGACCCCTTTGGTCAGGTATTGATTTGGTGGGGTTTTGAATAAGCTACACTGATTTGGATCAAAATCTACTAAGTAGCCAAACAGGCTCAACCAGCTAACTTTAAGCTTATGCACAGGCTTAACCAATAAGCAAAAGTGAAATCCAGAACTTGTATCCTCTAGTTAACCAACCAAAGAGTGCTAAGAACAATTTTGATCCTAAAACAAGCTATGATGATCAACTTATGAACTCTGCAATATGCCTGTGCACACTCAGTGACTCCTGAGAGTGTGCACAGGGCAGTTATGGCCTACTTAACAAGCTATTTAAGTGCTTATAAAATTTCTAAAAATTATACTAAAATGGTACTTAGAAACACAACCAGTTGAAGTTTAATTTCTCAAAATATCAACTAATTTAGACAAGAAATGAGCTATTTAAAAATCTAGAAAGATCTGTTCAAAAACTATTTGAATCACTTTTTGACTTTTTGACAGATATGAAAACTTAGACTAAAATGAGATTTAAGCTTATGATTTTTAATAGAAATGATGTTTAATGATAAATTGAGCCTAATGCAAGCTATCTTAACTACTATAACACCAATATGCAAGATATGAACTACTGAATCAAACAGGTTTGGAAATTACAACAGATGCAATGTAATTTTGACTTAAAGTGTATGCAGACTTAACCACAAACACTAAATGAAGCTATACTAACTGATTTAATCACAAACCAAACCTCTAGCTCAATATAACTATCTAATACAAACACTAGTTAAGCCACTGAATAGCAACTAATTAATCTGTTGGGTTCAGTAAATACCCAAACCCCTTAATCTAGGATTTGAATAGAAAATATCCTAAGTGTTTAGACCATTAAACACTAACAGGTCACTGAGTGCATAGTCTCTCAGTGAGCCATCTTCAGGATACTCAGTAAGAGGCAAAGAAGAAGTCTATCCACTCAGTAAGGCGGAACTTAAAGGGTGAAGACTGAGTCAAGAAGAAGATGGTGGATTCAGTGAGTGATGACAATAACTCACTGAATCCCTAAAACTCCTCTCCATCTACTTACACTGAAGACAAACTGAAGTAGAAGACTGAAGGATACGAAGACTGAAGAATGAGCGAGATAAGGCGGGATAAGTTTGAATCAGATAAGACGAAGTCCTTATCAACCAAAGTCAACTTTCCCTGAATGGTAAACGATCAGGCTCAGTGCCATCACTGACCTTTGGAAAGCAGTCTTATCTCTTACCTAATATAGTCTTTGTAAACAGAGACAAAAAACATCAGTATTTTGTCTTCTGTAAATTGTTAGTTTGTCACTTAGGAAAGAGTTAAAACTCATACTTGTATAAATAGAATAAGAGATGGAGTGAAAGATTTAAGATTGTGAATTGTAAAAACACAGATACACGCAAGCCATCTTTCACTCCTCCAAATACAACTTAATCCCTAAGATAGCTCAGTGGGTACTTATAGTTATGCTCAGACTCAGCCTGAGCTTCAGGAAGAGTTACACCCTTTTGTCATTTCAATCCCAGGTAATATTCCGCAAGTACTTGGGGTAATGTATTCTTGTTTGATTCGTTTCTAATAAATAATGTTATGTTGAAAATTATTCTGTGTGTTTTACTTACATCTTATCAGTCATAGATTCACTATTAACTTGTTTTTAAATACTTAACTGTTTTACGATAGTGAATAGTAACAACAAGTAGTATCAGAGCAAGGCTGATTATAAAACCTTTTTTAGCCACTCTAAAAAGTTTTTAAATCAGGATCCTTATGGCTGAAATTGATGTATCCCAACTAGTCGATAAAAAGGGTGGAGCTTATTCAGCTGTTGCCCCTAGACTTGAAGTTGGTAAATTCAACAAATGGACAAAGCGTATGCTTTTCTATTTGATTGGGATGGAACCTTATTATATCAAGTGTATAAATGAAGGTACATTTATCCCAAAGACTGCTGAAGGTTTGCCTAAACCTAAAGCTCAGTGGACTTAGGATGAGAGGAGAGTGGTCAACCAAGACCAAAGACTCAAAAGTTTCATCATATCATGTCTTCCTGATGATATTATGGAGTCAGTTATAAGCTATAGTACAGCTAAACAAACCTGGAATGACCTAGTTCGTAGCCATGAAGGCCCATCTGATACCAAGGAAAACAGGATAATGGACCTGAAACTTGAGTATAACACCTTCAGGGCTAAGGACTCAAAAACTCTGTCTCAAACTTACACTCGGTACAAAACTCTTTTAAATGAACTGTCAAATGATGGTGTTAAGTTGTCCAAACATGAAATCAATGTTGGTTTTGTCAATAGTCTCCCTGAGAAGTGGCTGAATTTCTCTCAGGGACTTAGGAATGCTAATCATATCCAGAATCTTGAACTTCCTGAAATTTATGGGAAATTTGTCTATGAGGAAAACCTCATCAACAGACGATACCCTGACTTAAAAAAGTCTCAGGAAGTCAAGAAGTCTTGACCACCACTTCAACACCAATATCAACTGCCTTTTATTCTAACAATGTGGTTCAAGATTTCCAGGAAAATTCAGATGATGAGCCTGATGAGAGATCAAGTGAGGAGTACCTAAATGACCTGAATGTTGAATTTTAGGAAAGGGCACTCCTTGCTAACTCTTGGAGGTTTATAAAAAGAAACAAAGGATTTTCAAATGCTAAAGCAAATGAGGACACTGAATGCTTTAAGTTTCACAAAAGAGGTCATTTTGCAAAAGACTGTTTTTCAAAAACAATTTCTGAACCCTTTTATAAAGCATCAGGGTCAAATCAGTTCTCAGGCTTTAGCAAATTTCAACCTAAAATCTATCAGTCTCATCAAAATTTTCAAAACAAATCTGATCAAAACAAAACCGTTGATTTTGAAGCTAAGTATAGAAAAGTCAAAGCTAAGCTTGCATTACTTGAGGCCAATCCCTCAGAAACAACAAAAAGTGTTCAATCTGTGCAGGGTAAAAACAAAGGCCTTGTTGCTGAAACCTTCGACTGGGATGAACAGCCAGTCTCATCTGATGATGAAATGGTGCATGTTAGTGCACTGATGGACCTCTCAGAAGAGGACAAGCTAGCTGTTGGGAAAAATCATGCCTGGAATGGAGAGTGGGTCAACATCACAATGAAGAAGGTAAATATTTTACTTTCTATGGATGACGACTCTTATTGGCAGTCCTATATGAACTATATCAATGTTGACCTTAAGTTTGTAGAAGAGCAACGACTAAATCTGTCACACCCCCAATTTACCTGTTTTGCAGCGGAATGGAATTCCTGGGGGATTGACTGTCATAGCACCACATCACAGTTATATTGAACGACTTAAAGTGCCGTTTTAAAAACACATCGTTGGATATTTCATAAAAACATTCAGAGTACAACATCGGTCCCAAAAGGTTTACAAAGTTTGCGGAAATACAAGTATGTTACAAATCCAAACGATGTTTTGAAATAAAGTGCCATAATGTACATAATGTAAGTCGACGCGGCGACTCAAAATGTAGGTCCCTAAACCATGTCATGATGATAATGCCTCAGTTACTTGAAAATACATTGCTAAAAACGGTCAACAAAAATGTTGGTGAGAAATCATAGGTTTATGTAAATGTTTTATACGACTACACAAGTATCTATCATGCATGACCATCAAGTCACGTAAAAATAATGTTACAATTTCTCTAAGCCCATGACCCCGAAACTAGACTGTTCAATCATGTATGCCCCTGCAGAGTGTTTGCCGGACAACTCCGTAATGTGATCAAATGAAATGCATCCGTTTACCTGGTTGGGATTCACCAACCCGGATGGAGGCGTCACCCTCGATAGATCTATCCACTCATCCTCGCTTCAAAGATTAACGGTTCATGTTCAAGAAATGGGGACTTTCAAATTGGCAAATGCGGTAACTTAAGCAATGTAATGAATTTAACATACTTGGTATCGTACAAAGAAAAATGTAGTGCAATGTATTCTCCCCGTGGGTTTGAAAATAATCGAAAGCATGTAAAGCGGGGCTATGAAAACTCACTTGGATAAACTGGAATAATGGCAAAAGTGAGTACACCGAGGTTTAATGTGATGCGTTAACAGGGACCTATTATCAATGATATGATATGTCATGAGTTGCAATGTAATGTTATGCATGCACTTGATATGTTATTTATACCATTTACGAGTTTTGAAAATATTACTCGACGTCGAAAAATACTCTTTTGACATCTTGACCAAACAAAAATCACTTTACATGTTTTTACGTCAAAATGTCATCCTATAATGGTTTTATAATGATTTTTGGTGAAATTACCACTTTTCGTCGCAAAACAATGTCGGCGGAAAAATCATGAAATTAACAAAAATGGCTTTGGAAAACTAGCCGTAAAATGGTGTACGTCGATCGTTAGAGAACGAACTCGACTGTTTTGGAAAGTTTGTATCGATATCTAAAAGTTTCAGTTCAGGAGTTTTCGTCCAAAAGGTCTCGAACATAAAGATAATAAGGGTTAAAGATGGTGGTTTTTGGCTAATTGTGTGCAGAAAATTAGTTACGGCAAGTTTATGAAAAAGTGCATATCTTTGTCGTTTCAAATCCGTTTTCTACGTTTTATACGTCCTTAGCTTCGTATCGAAGTAAACTAATATATTTTTGAGAAGTCGAAATAATTTGTGAAGCTTAAGGCTCGTTTTTGACCCAAAAACACTAAAAACAGAAAGCTGAAATTTTCAGAAATAATATTTTTCGTCGCCAAACTTTAAAAATCCATAACTTTCTCGTTATAACTCCGTTTTATTCCGTTCAAGCGGTCACGGATTCGTTTTAAAGTATATTTTCTAAAAATCAAGGCCAAAAAGTCGTACCAACAGTAGGTTTTTCCAGAAATTCGAATTAAGGACAGAACATAAATATATAGTTATCGAAAATAGTTTTTCTCGGACAAAACCTATTCTAATCCCTTCAAATCAACTCCAAAACTAATCTAATCCTACCATACACCTTCTTAGGGTGTCATGGGTTCCTAATCACCATCAAGACCAACCAATACCATGGGAATATTTATAGGATGACCATATATATATATATAACTCTAAAATCATGAAATAAATGGTATAAATCACATATCATGCATATAAGCTCCAAAAATGAAAAGAAACATATGAAAATGAAAAGGAAACATGAAAATGATAAAACATGCTTACTAGTGAAAATGAAGAGGTGAAAGTAACAAGGATTAAACTTAAATATCCTTGGTTTTTATTTCAAAACCATATAAAGGATATGATCTAGGTTGTGAACACTCTTGAACTTGATGAAAATTTTTGATCCCTTGGTTCTTGTTGTTGTGGCCGGTTCTTGAAGCCAAGAAGAAGAGAGAAATAAAATTTTTAACACCTTGATAAAATGTAATGTGTAAGAAATAACTTTGAGTGTAAGACTTTTGAGGTGAATGAAATTATTAGACATGAACCATACCAACATTTAAGACACACCCTCCCCTATGGCCGGTTTTTAGGGGAGGTTGTCTCTCCAAAATAATTTTTTTTAAATTGTTACTTGTATAAATTTGTTTAACATTTGTGTAATTTTGTAAGAAAAGGTAAGTAGAATGTAGAAAATGTACAAGTAAGTTTTTATTAGATCAAAATAGAGTGTATTGAGATGATAAAAATTGTAAAAATACTTTCCTTGTGAAATTTGAGTGATAAAAATAATTATCGTACAATTTTTAAGAAAACGACGTAATAATTAAACTTTAATGATTTGAGTACCAAATAAATTTGAAACACTAGGAAAACTAAAAATATAGTTTTTATAAACTAAATGTAAGTTTAAAAATACCTCGGGATCATTTTTGAAAGTATCGGGTTAAATGTTAAAATAAAAACTCACGCGATAAAGATTATTAAACATAAAAATTACGCGTAAAATATGAAATGAAATGTCGTGAATGTACTAATGAGATGCACATGATGTCAATGAAATGTAGACTAATCATAGTCCATATGAAATGTACGTGATGTTATGATCATGAATTCGCCGCTAAACCTCCAAGGTTACGCGAATTTGAAACAAGTAAACCAAGTTTACTAAAAATGTTGAAATAATGAGACATGAATCGTGTCGAGAAATGACCTGAAAGTACGGATTGTCACATTCGCCCATCCAAAAAGGAATTCAGTCCCTGAATTCAATCGTTGTTAGGTCTAACGGTGTCGGCGAAAAGATGAGGATACTTGCGTCGCATCTGGTCTTCCCGTTCCCAAGTAAACTCAGGACCTCGTCGAGAATTCCAACGAACTTTCACAATAGGAATACGACTCTGTTTCAACTGCTTGACCTCGCGGTCCATGATTTCTACAGGTTCTTCCACAAAGTTAAGTTTGTCGTCAAGCTGAACTTCATCCAATGGAATAACGAGCGATTCGTCCGAAAGACACTTCTTCAAGTTTGAAACGTGAAACGTGTTGTGCACATGACTGAGTTCTGGCGGAAGATCAAGTCGGTAAGCTACAGGACCAACTCTGCTCAAAATCTTGAATGGTCCAATGTATCTCGGGTTCAATTTCCCACGCTTTCCAAAACGTACCACGCCTTTCCAAGGCGATACTTTCAACATGACTTTGTCTCCCACTTGAAATTCCAAATCCTTGCGTCTAACATCCGCATAACTTTTCTGTCGACTCCTTGCAGTTCTGAGTCTATCACGAATTTGAACAATCTTTTCCGTGGTTTCCCGTACCATTTCTGGACCGGTAAGTTGTGCGTCTCCTACCTCGGCCCAACAAACAGGTGATCGGCACTTACGACCATAAAGTGCCTCGAATGGTGCCATCTTGATACTGGTGTGATAACTATTGTTGTATGAGAATTCTATCAATGGCAAATGGTTAGCCCAACCATTTCCAAAATCAATAACACATGCCCTCAGCATATCTTCTAACGTTTGAATTGTCCTTTCACTTTGACCGTCGGTTTGTGGGTGATATGTTTGTGCTCATCTCTAATGGTTCGAATGAATCTTGCAATGCATTCCAAAAGTTTGAAGTGAATCGACTATCTCTGTCGGAAATGATAGAAATTGGTGCTCCGTGCCTCGAGACTATTTCCTTGACATAAAGTCTAGTGAGTTGCTCCATGGAATAAGTCTCTCTAATCGGTATGAAATGGGCTGACTTGGTAAGGCGATCAACAATTACCCAAATAGCGTCGTAACCTCCCGATGTCTTAGGAAGTTTCGTAACAAAGTCCATTGTAATGCGTTCCCATTTCCATTGAGGAATTTCCGGTTGTTGGAGTAAACCTGAAGGCTTTTGATATTCGACTTTTACCTTAGAGCAGGTAAGACATTTGCTAACGTACGTGGCAATCTCGCTTTCATGTTCGGCCACCAATAAAGCTTCTTAAGATCTTGATACATCTTATCCGACTCTGGATGAATAGAATACTTTGACTTATGCGACTCATGCATAATCAATTCTCGTATTCCGCCATACAATGGAACCCACATTCTATCCTTGAAACATAGTACTCCATCTGCTCTCTTCACAAAACCATTTGCGCTTTCGGGCATACCATAAAGCTTTTCACTTGGTCGATTTTCCTCCTTAAGTGCTTCGACTTGTGCTTCGTGGATTTTCGATGGTAAAGGAGAAATAATCGTCATTCCCAATGAACGAACTCTCAAAGGTTTAGGCCTCTCTTTCCGACTAAGAGCATCAGCCACAACATTGGCTTTTCCCGGGTGATACTTGATTTCACAATCATAGTCGCTGAGTAACTCCAACCAACGACGTTGCTTCATATTAAGCTCCTTCTGATCAAGAATATATTGCAAACTCTTGTGGTCGGTAAACACTGTGCACTTTGTACCGTAGAGGTAATGTCTCCAAATCTTGAGCGCAAAAACTACGGCTCCTAACTCGAGATCATGAGTTGTGTAGTTCTTCTCATGAGTCTTAAGTTGTCGAGAAGCATACGCTATCACCTTCTCGTTTTGCATTAAAACAGCCCCAAGTCCTTTATGCGAAGCGTCGCAATATACAACAAAGTTCTCAATGCCTTCGGGTAGTGCCAAAATTGGTGCACTGCAAAGCTTTTGCTTCAACAACTGAAAAGCAACTTCTTGTTTCTTTCCCCATTCGTACTTCTTGTTTTTCTGTGTCAACTTGGTCAAAGGTCTCGCTATCTTCGAAAAACCTTCGATGAACCTTCGGTAATACCCGGCTAGTCCTAGAAATTGTCGAATTTCTGTAGGATTCGTTGGAGTAGCCCAATCTTTCACAGCTTCAATCTTTGCGGGATCAACTTGTAGTCCTTGACTATCAATGACATGACCAAGGAATTGCACTTTGTGATTCCAAAAATCACACTTCGAAAATTTGGCATACAACTTCTCATTCTTGAGTAGCCTTAAAATCATCCTTAAATGCTCTTCGTGCTCCTCTTTGTTCTTTGAGTAGATCAATATGTCGTCGATGAAAACAATAACAAACTTGTCCAAATACGGCTTACAAACTCTATTCATGAGATCCATGAATACCGCAGGTGCATTAGTCAATCCAAACGGCATCACTTGAAACTCGTAATGACCGTAACGTGTTCTAAACGCTGTTTTCGGAATATCCTCTTCCCGAACTCGAAGCTGATGATAACCCGACCGAAGATCAATCTTGGAGTAAATACTAGAACCTTGCAACTGATCGAACAAGTCATCAATTCTGGGGAGTGGGTAACGATTCTTCACCGTTAACTTGTTCAATTCTCTATAATCTATGCACATTCGGAAGGATCCATCCTTCTTCTTCACAAACAAGACCGGTGCTCCCCAAGGCGAGGAACTCGGCCTAATGAATCCTTTGTCTAGAAGCTCTTGTAATTGATTAGACAATTCTTGCATTTCGGATGGTGCTAAACGGTACGGTGCTCGCGCAATCGGTGCAGCTCGGGCACTAAGTCAATATGAAATTCTACTTGACGTGCCGGTGGAAGTCCTGGTAATTCCTCGGGAAATACTTCAGAAAATTCACGAACAATAGGAACATCTTCAAGTCGCTTCTCCTCCGACTTTTTCTCGGTTACATGGGCTAAGAAAGCAAGACAACCTTTCTTAATGTACTTCTCCGTTTTGATGCACGATATGATACTAATTCTAGTTCCACTTCGTTCCCCACGAATAATCAAAGTTTCGCCGTTATAGGGAAGATGAACAACTTTCTCATCACAAATGATCTTCGCACGATGCTTAGATAACCAGTCCATGCCGATGACGACATCAAAACTACCAAGCTCTACGGGCATGAGGTCTATGTTGAAGGGATGATTAAGAAAATTGAATGTGCAACCGCGAACAATGGTGTTTGTGTTAACTACGCTACCATTAGCTAATTCGACAATGTATGATGTATCTAAGGTGGTTGGCTTAATGTTGAGCAAAGGTGCAAATGCATTGGACACAAAACTTTTATCGGCACCCGAATCAAATAAAACTGAAGCGTAACGATTATTGAGAAGAAACGTACCCGTTATGACATTCGGGTCCTCCCTATCTTCTCCGCCTCCAATGACGTAAACCCTTCCTCGTGCCAAACCTTCTTGATTCGGATTTGCTTGATTCTTTCCTTTCTTACAATCCCTCTTGTAGTGTCCAGGTTCCCCGCAACCAAAACATGTAACTTGTGGCCACTTGCAATCCCTAGTACGGTGACCAACTTTCTTGCAATTTTCACACGGATCAGGACATCGACCCGGATTGTGATGACTCAAACACTTATTACACTTCGGCAAAATCCCCGTATATCCTTTTCCTTCCTTCGGACCCGCAACATAAGCCTTAGCAACCTCTTGCCTTTTGGGCGGTTGTTGAGTAGCATTCCTACCCCTAGTGTTGTCCCACTTGCGCTTGTTATTGTTGCTATTGTTGTTGTAGTTGCCTCGGTTATTGTTGAAACGGTTGTTGGGGTTGTTGTTGCTTCGGTTGGTGGTGGTGTACTTACCTCGCTTCACCACTTGTGCCATCAACTTCTGAGTCACTCGAATAGCTTCCTCAATTGTTTGTGGATCAAACGAAGTCACATCTCCTTGAATAACCTCGGGAAGTCCCCCGATGAAAGCCTCTAGCAACTTCTCGTTATCCGGTACCATCGACGGGCATAACGCGGCCAATTCCTGGAATCTCCGAATATAAGTGTCGATATCATACCCAATGGTTACCAATTCATAGAACTCCGTCTCCAACTTTTTGATTTCCGTTCGAGGACAAAACTTCTTAGTCACCAAGCCCTTGAATTCCTCCCAAGTAAGCTTAAAAGCATTCTCCATTCCAATCGGTTGAGCGTATGAATTCCACCATGACAACGCTCCATCGAGTAATGTGCTTGTAGCAAATTTGACCTTCTTGTCATCCGACAGTTACAAAGCAAAACACCGATTCCAATTTCTCAAACCATCGTACCATTGCGTAGCTCCTCGGTACCTCGAAACTTAGTGGGTTCACCACTCTTGAAATCCTTGTACGAACATTTCTTAACCCCAGATCCTCCGGCATTACCATAGAGTAGCTAGCCTAGCGGCCAGAGCAGCCACTGTTTTCCCTTTCGACTCTTAGTGCATTAGCAATGCTATCATTCACCAACTTTTGAATTTCTTCTTGGGTCATTTCCGGTGTAACTTTCTTAGGCGCCATAACTCTTCAAAATCACAAGATGAAACAATCATGAGAACTTGTAAGTAGAAACAACCATCATACAAATATATCCACAACCACATCATGCATAAAGATAAATGGAATCACAACGGAACAATAACGAAATATCACAATATAATCACAACACACGTGGATAATATACATGAAAATTTCGGCCTACATGGACCGATATCATAGATAATAATAACCATTCCTACATAGTAGAGTCAATACTTGATACATTTGTTTGTACAACAACCAAAATACAACAAGTTCTTTAAACTACGTCACACACCTCGTGACTAGGATAATAATGGTCAAAACTATACAATGACAAAAGTCTACATAAGGCACCTCATGGTGCTCCGCCGGCCCTATCCTGAAGATCGCGAACCTGAGTCGACAAACTATCCACCAAACTCCTCAACTCATCAACCTGAACCTGCAAAGAAGCAATACTCTCCCTGTCCTCTAACTGCCTATGCTGAATACTCTGATGAGATAAGTCAATCGAAACCCTGCCTAGCACTAAACCCTCGACCTCCTCCGCAATGGGCTCAATCCTATCTACCGACAGTTCCTCCAACTGTCGTGACAACCTATCAATCTGGATCTGCTGACTATCAATACGGGCTCCTAATGCCTCGGTAGAAGGCTGTCGAGCAGCAGCTGCCTTAGAACTCTCACCTAACTCAAATCTAACGGGTGGCTCGGGCTCAGTAGATGCTGGTGTAGGGATATCAAAACGAGCACGCTTTTGGGGCGGCAAGTCTGTCGTAGGCAAAGGATCTCTAATAAAATATGATGGAGATGGTGATGATGGTGGTGATGGTGCTAGTAGTGGTGCTGGTGGATCGTGAGCTGGGCTAACGTGAGGAGTGGGTGCAACCTCGCCTTCCTCGAAGGGTTCGGTCTCAGTGTCGGTCATGATAGGTGGAAAGACTGGAGTGGATCCAATGGAAGATACGATCTCAGTGGAATGTGATGCAACATCATCCATGATGGGGTTATCTGGGACATCATCCGAGCTAGAGTCCGATGATATGGTGATGGGATGTGAATCTGAAGACATGTCTGTGACAACCGATGTGAAATAAAAGTAAATAATCTCGAATAAAGTGTAAGTGAATCCGCATGAAAAGTGAATATGCACTATGATGAAATGATGAGATGCTATGATAATGTAGCTATAGTCTAGGGTCAATGATGCAACCTAGTTCTCTATAACAGCTCTGGTACCAATCTGTCACACCCCCAATTTACCTGTTTTGCAGCGGAATGGAATTCTGGGGATTGATGTCATAGCACCACATCACAGATTATATTGAGCGACTTAAAGTGCCGTTTTTAAAAACACATCGTTGGATATTTCATAAAAACATTCAGAGTACAACATCGGTCCCAAAAGGTTTACAAAGTTTGCGGAAATACAAATATGTTACAAATCCAAACGATGTTTTGAAATAAAGTGCCATAATGTACATAATGTAAGTCGACGCCGCGACTCAAAATGTAGGTCCCTAAACCATGTCATGATGATAATGCCTCATTACAAAATACATTGCTAAAATGGTCAACAATAATGTTGGTGAGAAATCATAGGTTTATGTAAATGTTTTATACGACTACACAAGTATCTATCATGCATGACCATCAAGTCACGTAAAAATAATGTTACAATTGCTCTAAGCCCATGACCCCGAAACTAGACTGTTCAATCATGTATGCCCTTGCAGAGTGTTTGCCAGACAACTCCGTAATGTGATCAAATGAAATGCATCCGTTTTCCTGGTTGGGATTCACCAACCCGGATGGAGGCGTCACCCTCGATAGATCTATCCACTCATCCTCGCTTCAAAGATTAACGGTTCATGTTCAAGAAATGGGGACTTTCAAATTGGCAAATGCGGTAACTTAAGCAATGTAATGAATTTAACATACTTGGTATCGTACAAAGAAAAATGTAGTGCAATGTATTCTCCCCGTGGGTTTGAAAATAATCGAAAGCATGTAAACCGGGGCTATGAAAACTCACTTGGATAAACTGGAATAATGGCAAAAGTGAGTACACCGAGGTTTAATGTGATGCGTTAACCGGGACCTATTATCAATGATATGATATGTCATGAGTTGCAATGTAATGTTATGCATGCACTTGATATGTTATTTATACCATTTACGAGTTTTGAAAATATTACTCGGCGTCGAAAAATACTCTTTTGACGTCTTGACCAATCAAAAATCACTTTACATGTTTTACGTCAAAATGTCATCCTATAATGGTTTTATAATGATTTTTGGTGAAATTACCACTTTTCGTCGCAAAAAAATGTCGTCGGAAAAATCATGAAATTAACAAAAATGGCTTTGGAAAACTAGCCGTAAAATGGTGTACGTCGATCGTTAGAGAACGAACTCGACTGTTTTGGAAAGTTTGTATCGATATCTAAAAGTTTCAGTTCAGGAGTTTTCGTCCAAAAGGTCTCGAACATAAAGATAATAAGGGTTAAAGATGGTGGTTTTTGGCTAATTGTGTGCAGAAAATTAGTTACGGCAAGTTTATGAAAAAGTGCATATCTTTGTCGTTTCAAATCCGTTTTCTACGTTTTATATGTCCTTAGCTTCGTATCGAAGTAAACTAATATATTTTTGAGAAGTCGAAATAATTTGTGAAGCTTAAGGCTCGTTTTTGACCCAAAAACACTAAAAACAGAAAGCTGAAATTTTCAGAAATAATATTTTTCGTCGCCAAACTTTAAAAATCCATAACTTTCTCGTTATAAGTCCGTTTTATTCCGTTCAAGCGGCCACGGATTCGTTTTAAAGTATATTTTCTAAAAATCAAGGCCAAAAAGTCGTACCAACAGTAGGTTTTTCCAGAAATTCGAATTAAGGACAGAACATAAATATATAGTTATCGAAAATAGTTTTTCTCGGACAAAACCTATTCTAATCCCTTCAAATCAACTCCAAAACTAATCTAATCCTACCATACACCTTCTTAGGGTGTCATGGGTTCCTAATCACCATCAAGACCAACCAATACCATGGGAATATTTATAGGATGACCATATATATATATATAACTCTAAAATCATGAAATAAATGGTATAAATCACATATCATGCATATAAGCTCCAAAAATGAAAAGAAACATATGAAAATGAAAAGGAAACATGAAAATGATAAAAACAAGCTTACTAGTGATTATGAAGAGGTGAAAGTAACAAGGATTAAACTTAAATATCCTTGGTTTTTATTTCAAAACCATATAAAGGATATGATCTAGGTTGTAAACACTCTTGAACTTGATGAAAATTTTTGATCCCTTGGTTCTTGTTGTTGTGGCCGGTTCTTGAAGCCAAGAAGAAGAGAGAAATAAAATTTTTAACACCTTGATAAAATGTAATGTGTGAGAAATAACTTTGAGTGTAAGACTTTTGAGGTGAATGAAATTATTAGACATGAACCATACCAACATTTAAGACACACCCTCCCCTATGGCCGGTTTTTAGGGGAGGTTGTCTCTCCAAAATAATTTTTTTTTTTTTTTTAAATTGTTACTTGTATAAATTTGTTTAACATTTGTGTAATTTTGTAAGAAAAGGTAAGTAGAATGTAGAAAATGTACAAGTAAGTTTTTAATAGTTCAAAATAGAATGTATTGAGGTGATAAAAATTGTAAAAATACTTTCCTTGTGAAAATTTGAGTGATAAAATAATTATCGTACAATTTTTAAGAAAACGACGTAATAATTAAACTTTAATGATTTGAGTACCAAATAAATTTGAAACACTAGGAAAACTAAAAATATAGTTTTTATAAACTAAATGTAAGTTTAAAAATACCTCGGGATCATTTTTGAAAGTAATGGATTAAATGTTAAAATAAAAACTCACGCGATAAAGATTATTAAACATAAAAATTACGCGTAAAATATGAAATGAAATGTCGTGAATGTACTAATGAGATGCACATGATGTCAATGAAATGTAGACTAATCATAGTCCATATGAAATGTACGTGATGTTATGATCATGAATTCGCCGCTAAACCTCCAAGGTTACGCGAATTTGAAACAAGTAAACCAAGTTTACTAAAAATGTTGAAATAATGAGACATGAATCGTGTCGAGAAATGACCTGAAAGTACGGATTGTCACAAAATCTTTTTTCAAAATATAACAAGCTACGTTTTGAACTAAACAAGTGTAGGGATGAACTGCTTCTTTCAAAACAAAATAAACTTGAGGCTATCACTTTGCAAATTCAAAACACTGAATTAGTTAAAAGAAATCAGGCTCTTCAAGATGAACTTAAGAAAGAAAAGGATATCATTGCTAGTTGGACTGCTTAAAATGCTCGATATTTTGGATTTTGAATTTGATTTTATCTAAATTACGGGAAATGGGATGCATATAAGGGAACTAAATCTATGGGAAAGCTAAGAATAACGCAAATTAATTCTAATACGCAAATTACAAAACGCGAATTAAATGCAATCTACTCTAAACTAAGTCCTAAAAATGATATAAAATTACTTTTTAACTAAGAATGCAATTTAAAAGTTAACTAATATTTAAAACTAATTTTTATGATTTTTCTTGAAAATATTTGAATTAAAAACTAATTTCTAATTTTAAAAATAGAACTAAATAAAAAAAAATTATGAAAATGTGTGGAAAAATGTGAAACTATTTATTAAAAATCTAAAATAACCAAAGAGACTTTTCAAAATTGGATTTGTATTTTTTTTAATTTTATTCAAATATCTATGATTTAAAAACTATTTTAAACTAATTAAATTGCTAAAAATTACTATTTGAACTAGGAAAATTAGGGAAAAATATTATTTTGGCTTTTTATATTTGTTTTAAAGTAAGAAAAATGAAAACATATTTTTTGCAACCTTTTCTGATTTATTTGTATTAAATGCTAATTAAAAAGTTTTAAAAACTAATTTTAAATGGGAAAATTAGCAAACAGTAATGGAAAAGTATGAAATTTTCAGGAAAATTCTAAAATATGATAAGGAATCTAGGAAAAATGAAATAAGATATACTAGTATGCTAGAAATATGATCTGCTATGAAACTGCTTATTATTAAGCTTTCTAAAATATCTAAAGGTTAGGATAGTGTACCAAAAGCTATCAGAACCTAAATGATGCAATAATGACTCAAAATCAACCTAAATCAACTACTCTACACCTATAATGAATAAGCTACACTGATTTGGATCAAAATCTACTAAGTAGCCAAACAGGCTCAACCAGCTAACTTTAAGCTTATGCACAGGCTTAACCAATAAGCAAAAGTGAAATCCAGAACTTGTATCCTCTAGTTAACCAACCAAAGAGTGCTAAGACCAATTTTGATCCTAAAACAAGCTATGATGATCAACTTATGAACTCTGCAATATGCCTGTGCACACTCAGTGACTGCTGAGAGTGTGCACAGGGCAGTTATGGCCTACTTAACAAGCTATTTAAGTGCTTATAAAATTTCTAAAAATTATACTAAAATGGTACTTAGAAACACAACTAGTTGAAGTTTAATTTCTCAAAATATCAACCAATTTAGATCAGAAATGAGCTATTTAAAAATCTAGAAAGATCTGTTCAAAAACTATTTGAATCACTGATATGTGCTTAAACACATATCTTTTGTTTATCAAATCTAACCCAAAATAACCAAGAAAGAGCCATTTATTGCTTATATCTGTTGTTTTCTTGAGTTTGTGCTTGTGCAGGTATGGATATGTAAAAACACACAAAAGGAGCCAAATCAGACGTAAATCCGAGCACGAGAGATCAAGAGAGCTTAAGCTGAGCCGGAAGATCAAAATTGTGCATTTATGAAGATTTTATTCTCTGAGGATGATTTTTGGAAGTTATAATCAAGTTTGAAGTATTGTCAAGATCAGTCCCCTGAACTTTGAGTTTTGGCGAATAGACCCTTGAAGATTCAAAAGTTGCAAATTGGCCCTTGGTCTATTTGAAGATTGACAAGAATGGTCCTTGAAGATATTTTCAAATTTACATGTCGGTCCCGGAATTTCAGAAGTTACATCTTTAGTCCCTATGGTTGCCCATGGATCACATCTTGAGTCCTTAATATATCCTAATCCAATAAACACAGCCACGGCCCAACTCTACCTGGCCCAAACTCAATACACCCGCCCATTATATTGTACCCGGTCTAATTAATTACACCCGTTAACCCGAACCAACCCGGTCAACACATTTGATTTATAATAAACTAATCCAAACGCGCCCTTACCCAACCTCTCTTCCCCAAAACCAAACGCCCCTTTTACCCATTCACTTTTACCACCAATTACCCACCTGAAACCTCGTACTAAGCATCTCCAAGGCTCAGTCAACGAAAGTCAACTGGTTTCCTCATTTGGTTCAGAGATGGTTATGGGTTGATTATTGTGATGGATTGGGTTGTTGTTTGGTACTTTTGATTAGAATAGTACTGTTACTCTGCCAAAATTTTGCTAGGCTTCAAGTAAGTTGTGATTCTTTCTATTTTCAAAACAGTATTTATATGCAGTCATGCTTATGGTCATATTGGATGGTGTTGAATGCTTAAACTGATCTTGTTGTAGTCTTAGGATCTTATTTACTGCTATTTCACTGTCTGCATAAGTAGGTGTAGGATTAGTAGCTTATTCTGCTTATTAAGGAGTGTTTGGATTAGTATTTAAAATTGTGCTAGAGGTTAAATTATTCGAGTAGTTAAGTTGCTTAGGGTTTGCTATAGCTTGTTTCATTAATATCTGTCCTTGTTTTGTAACCATTTGCAGTCTAAGTCAAAATTTCATTTAAACTGCTCTCATTCTCAAATCTGTGAAAATCAGTTGCTATAATCCATCATATGGGTGTATAACTTGATAAGTGAGCTTGCATTGTTTTCATTTCATCATATTATATCATTTTCAGTTCAACATTTGATCTCAAATCTCAAATAAGTCAACATTCATCACTGTTTTCAAAAGTCAAAACCATGTCAAACCTGTTTTTCTCGAGATATTGCGACCTCTGCACAAGGTTCATTACAGCTTATGATGGTCTCATATTTGGTCCAATTGTAGTTTGCTAGGTGGTCTTGAAGACCACATATCTGGTTTTCACATAAGTTTCTTAGATTAGCTTGTGCAGCAGCTCAAACATAGGGGCCAGGTTGTTGTTTTGCTAGGATAATCAGTTAGCATCATACCTTAGTAAACTGCTTGTTTGAGGTTTGGAGTAGCAGTAGTTAGTTGATTTAGAGTGGTTTTAGTATAATTTAGTTGCTGTAACAGTTTGATAGCTTTTAGTGCTTATTTGCTTATTTTCTATTGCTTATTTGGTAACAGTTAACACTACAGCCCTCATATCTCACACATAAGCATATGATTTCTTATTTTTCATAGATCTAGATTAAGATTTTAGAATTTTACTGAGTTTTTCATTATTTTTGGTCACTGTTTGCTATTTTTCTTTATTTAAAACAGTTTTTAGTCATTTTTAAATAGCTTTTATTGAAATTAATTCAGAAAAAGTTCCAAAAAATAATTTTTCAATTTTCCCAGTTTAAGAAAAATATAAAAAGCATAAAAAATATTTTTCCTTATTTTTCCCCTTTTATTTGGTATTTTTCACAATTTAAATTAGATTTAAATAGTTTTAAATTAGTAGAAAATAGAAAAATAATCAGAAAAATAAAAAATTAGTTTTGAAAATTCTCTTTGGTTATTTTAGATTTTATAAAAATAGTTTCATATTTTTCTCCTTAATTTTCATAATTTTTAGTATTTTAATTTAGTTTTAAAAGTTAAAAATTGGTTTTTAATTTTAATAAAATCCAGAAAAAATCCAAAAAAAATCGTTTTAATTCATAATTAGTTTTCAACTTGCATTCCTAGAGTAAAAGTAATTTTAGGCATTTTTAGGATATAATTTAGACGTAGTTGCTTTTTAATTACGTTTCGTTAATTACGTTTTAGTTAAATTTGCATTAGGATTTCCTGTAAAATAGATTCCCTTAATTACCTTCCCTATTCCCGTAGTTTAACAAATCAAATCAAACAAATCAAAACATCGAGCATTAAATTCCAAACCAAAAACGACGTTGGCAATTCACGCCTCGTTGGGAAACGATTCGGGTTGACTAATCCGTATCAACGATCACACACGGGATTTGATTTATTATTCTTTTTCCTAAAAGAATTTGAATCTAGCTTCGTGATTATTTTTGATATCGATATTGAGGTTTTATCCATACACATACCCATAAGCCTTCATTATCAGTGAATCAGTGTCTGAACTGTTTTAAGTTTCTTACGGTTAGTCATTCACAAGTGGCTAGCTTGTGTGAGATAACTTGACGGTTTGGCATTGTGAATCAAATTTTTGGCGCCGCTGCCGGGGAGGTTGTGTCGCGACAATATCGTTTGAGGTTTGACGATTAGTGACTCGAGATCCTTCCTTTGTGAAGTTATTTTTTATAAAAATAAAAAAAGTAAAAAATATTTTCCTTTTTCTTTTGTATATATATATATCATATTAAAAATACAAAAAGATTTTCTCTTGTGTTTTTGCTAATAAATAGAAGACACCAATTATATAACATTCTCAACGGAGGTGTTATCATTAATAAGTTCCCAAACTAAAGATCAAAAACTTGCCTTTGTGTCGCTTGTGAATTTATTTATCTTTATCGGATAAACAAACTGTGTGGTGGGTATAAGGACGGCCTGACATTAAATTGCGGCTGTAAAGAAGCGGGTTTTTAATAAGCTTCGCGCTGACCTAAAAAAGCTTCTCCGCTCGCTTGTGCGTTTGTCTTATAGAGGTGATTTATTCACTTGGGATTATTGGTTAAGTTCACTGTGTTTTCGAATACCGTTCGTTTTAATTGCCTTGGTTTTTGAAAGTGCATGCGCACTCGTTCCAATAACTACAGACCGATACTTGAAACCGCTACAATTCCGAGAAGGCGAAATAGACGTGCTCCATTAGTCGAACCCGAGATTCGAACTAATCAGACCCCGCCCATCATCGAAATGGCGGAGGACAACCGATCCATGCTAGAGCAACTCCAGGCACCCACCGAGGGTTATGGAGAAGCCATCGTCGTCCCGGCAATCGTTGCCGATAACTTTGAGCTTAAACACGGATTGATAAACTTGGTGTCATCGAGCCAATTTTACGGATTTGAGAGGGACGATCCTCACTCTCATATCCGACGGTTTAACAAGCTCACGTCTACGATCAAGTACCGTAACGTTTCGGAAGAGGCTATCAAGCTACTACTCTTCCCATTTTCACTCGAGGGGGCCGCCCGGATTTGGCTCGAGAAATTACCCCCTCGATCGATAACCACATGGGAGAATTTAGTGTCAAAATTCGTGAACGAATTCTTCCCACCGTCTAAATCAACAAGCCTAAAAAATGAAATAACAAAATTCACACAAAGATTTGATGAATCATTTAGTGAGGCATGGGACCGATTCAAAGATTTACTTAGGCAATGTCCCCATCATGGTTTTACGGAATTACACCAACTTGATACGTTCTATAACGGTTTGAATGAGACTGATTAAGACTCTCTCAATGCCGCCGCGGGTGGTACTTTGTTGACCCGATCAACGAGAGATGCCTTGTTGATTATTGAGAACAAATATAAAGTTCGTACCTCACGTAGCAAATCGGTTGCTGCCCGAGTGAGTGTTACACCATCGTCCTCGTCTTACGAAAATACGTCTAGCACCGATGCTAAGATTGATAAGCTTACGGATATGATTCAGGCTTTGGTTAAGATTAAGACCGCTAAGATTAATTCTTCTCCACCCGCTCAAGTCAAAGCGGTGGAATCAACTTGTACTACTTGTGGTGGCCCGCATGCTTACTACAATTGTACCGCCACCGATGGAAATCCTTTCGATGCTAATGCCGTAACCGGAGGTAACCAATATCGTCCTCAAGTTGAACCAAATCCTCGTATTAGTAATCAAATGGTACCTCCGGGATTTTCTCAATCGAACAATCAGACTCGTTTTAATCAGAATCAAGTTCGTGGACCAAATGTTCAAAACCAATTCAAAGCCCCACCAAATCAATACCCGAATCAAGGAGTCAATTACAATCAAGGATATCAAGCTTCAAGCTATCAAGCTCCACCTTTGCCCTCTAATGAATTCTCGAATTACGTTCAGAACAATAATGCTACCATCCAAACCATGAAAACCCAGATTTCAAGTTTGAGAAACGAGTTTCAATCTTCGTTAACTAGACAAAGCAATGAGTTTAGGAATGAGATTCGACTTCAGAACAACAAATTGGATGCTTCGCAGAATAAACTTGAGAATATGTTGAATGCTGTTTTGTGCCAAATGAGTCAACCCTCGGGTTCTGGTTCTCTCCCAAGTAATACAATTCCAAACCCAAAGGGAGAAATGAAATCCGTTACCATTCGAGATGATGGGCCCTCGATGACTACTTCCTCTCCGGTGATGAGTGTAGCACGAGAGACCGAGGTGACAAAGGACCCGGTAATTCCTCTTGATAATGGAAAAGCCAAATACGTCCAACCTCTGGTTGCCCAAGTTCCTTCTATCTCTGTCATAATGCCGAGTTCTAACCTTACACCGTGCAAATCTGTTCAATCACGGTTTGACAAAATGAAAGTTGTTTCCGGAACCAAGTTCAAACTTACGACTGATATGATCAAAGCTGCTGAAAAGATTTATGAAGAGAAATTGGAACAAATTTCAAAGATTTCACTTGAGCCTACACCGTCTAATTCTTCCTCGAACCAAGCTCCCGAGAAGCTTGGTGATCCCGGGAATTTTCTCCTTCCTTGCTACTTAAATGATATTAAGGAATGTAACGCCCTAACCGATTCAGGTGCAAGCATAAGTCTCATGCCTCTTGCGATATATCATGAGCTTGGATTGAAGACCCTTATACCGACTCGTATGACTATCGAATTAGCTAATCGAACAATTGCTCACACGGTTGGTGTAGTCAACGATGTTATGGTACGAGTGGATAAATTCCATTTTCCCGTGGATTTCGCCGTAGTTGATATAGAGGTCGACGCCCGAGTTCCTCTCACTTTAGGAAGACCATTCTTGAGAACAGCGAAAGTCATTGTGGATCATTACCAAGGAACGTTAACGATCAGAAAAGGAAATGAAAAAATAGTGTTTTATGCCGAAAAAACGTCAAAACCTCCACCCGATGATCATTCGATTCATAGCATCGGTGTGATTGATTTTTCTCAAGAAAGTGGTGATCCCATTTTACCATATGATCCGAATGATGTGAAGAACATTGAGCCTAAAACGTCTCGAATTGATCTTTCAAGGTTTACGATCAAGAGTATGTCGACAATACAAGCTGAACGGAAAAAGAAACAAGAAAAGGAGTCTACAACGGTAGTGGTGGAAACTGCTAGCTCTGAGAGCACACCACTTGTCCCACCTCCGATTTCTAAGAAAATCAACCTTCCTTTGAGTGGCAATCCCACTCCTTCTTCTGAAATCATGGAACCTTATTTTGAGACATCTTTCGATCCAGAATCTTTCAAAACGACATTCACGAATCCCTTGTTTGAATTCGATTCTGAATATACTCAAAATTTTAAAAATCAACTCTTTGACGAAGAAAGTGAGAAGTTCACCGATGAACTTACTCCTACCGACTCGATTTTTTCTAAGGATGAAGAAGAATATGATGATCCGTTTTTTCCAAAGAAAGATAAGGAAGTGAAGTTGTCGACAGATGAACTTGTTGATCCTGAGGTCCATCATTATTTAGCCGAGAGTGATTCCTCTCTTCGTGAGGATTTTCATGAAGATGACACTTTGATCTCCTTCCTCTCTGAGGACAAGATTTTCAACCCCGGGATACGCGTTGATGAGTTTTATGCTAAAAATGTCATTCGAGATAAGGATCCTCTCTTGGATGCCTTTGTTGATGAACCTTTGAGTAACACCTTTCTATACCATGAGCTCCTGACTTCTTTGGAGTATTCTCTTATCGATCCTTCATCCCTTCGTCCGCCCGCAAAACCGCCGGATGATGGATCGATCTTTCATATGCCTTATGTGAGTTTGGGAGGAGTCATTCCTTATGTGCTTGAGCCCGACATTTTCTTTCCCTCCCAACCCACCCAGTCTCATTCTTTCGGGAATGAGGACACCGTTTTTGACCCTGGTATCTCTACCATTTTCTTCCCCAAGGACAAATGAATTCGGGGACGAGTCAGGCTAGCGACTCGGTAACCAAAAACAGTAGCGCTTCGTGGGAGGCACCCCATGCTTATCTCTATCTTCTTTCTATTTTCTAATAAGTGACGCAAAGGGGTTAGCCTCTTCGATTTCTCGTGTTTGGTTGTTTGTGATGTTTTGTCCAGGATTTTCCCGATATGAAGACTCTCGTGCTCGAAGTTTGTCATTTTCTCTACTCGAGTTTCATGATCGATGCTGATGGAAATCCGATATCCGAAATCTTATCGACTAACGTTTATCTTTGAGCATACTTAATAAACGGCTTTTAGATTTTCGTTGATACCCTTGCTTTTAAACATTGAGGACAATGTTTCGTTCTAGTCTGGGGTAGGGTAATCTTCGATTTGATTTGACCGCACTTGCTTATTTTTGTCGTGTACTCTCACAACCCCGTTTTTCCTTAGAAAATAAAAACAAATTGTGCAAAAATGAGAAAAATTTTAAAATTTTTGAAGCTTTTGTTAAGTCTTTTTGATGGAAAAGTTTGCTAGTCTCTTAGACAAGAAGCTATAAAAAGCGAATTCTAGCTCACAAGGCCAAGATTTTGCAAGTTTCCCTGAGTGATTTTAAATATGCATAACTTGATTTCATTAGACGAAGCATTTGCTAAGTTTATATATGTTTTGACACCTTGTTGACTTTCCGCTGGTGAGAGTAGGAATAGAATTCTGACTTGACCGGGCGTGTTGAGCCCTAGCTTGTTCCCTTAACCATAGGTAATCTAAAAATTATCGGCTAAGCATCCGCGGATCTCATTATTTGGGATTTTAAATTTGCGGAGATCGAGAAATGATAGAGTTACTTATGAGTTTAGATGCTAAGCGTGGAGTAGTTGGTTCTCTTTAGAACCCATCGAAGGTACTTATGGCTTTTTGTTCCCACAAAATTGTTTCACCCCATATCTGTCTAATAATAATTAGAGATGTTGAGTTTTTGGCGATAGTTAGTTCTTTGTCTTCTTTAGAGAATCTTTGCCCATGAGAGTTGGGTACACATCGAGGTACTGTCAGTGTTACGGTGTAATAGACAACTGATTCATGATAGTTTGCTGCTATTGTTTCTATTGTTATAAAAGCCGTAGGGTTTGGAGTTTGGCACAAAAATTAACATGAAATAAAGCCCAAATGTTTTAAAGTTGAAAAATCCAAAGCCATAAAAGTTGTCATAGACTTCTAAAAAGGCAGAGGAAAATCTAAAGTCATAATAAGACTTCTGATAAAACGGTAATCCCGTTGAGTTAGTAGTTTAAAAGACCAAGGGCCTGAATTGCAAAAATGCAAATGTGCTGAAATGGTGTTAAGCCAAACTTCGAATCCGGGAGATGTCTAAATAAAGCTTCTGTCTCTGGACTCGTAGATGAGTTGTCTCGGTCGCCATAAAAAGGATATTCTCCCTAAATCGTGTGAAATTAGGACCTTGATGTGGACCTCATTCTTGTGTGCAATGGTTTTCGAGGGAAGGTGAATAACTAATTATCGACTTAGCTTTGTATCTTTATCGGAATAAAAGTTATCGAAACGAGAATTTGAAGAAATTCAGTTCTCACAAAAATAAAAAAATCTAGAGGAAAATAGGAAAATGGGAGCAAAAGGTAATTACACAAGTAACTTCCATGGGTAGTGTTAGCATCTAGAGTCGTTTGTAACAATGATTTCGATTTTACGCTTAGTTTGGGGACTTGTGAAAAATCAGGGACGATGTATTCTATCCGTATGGTCACTTCACGCTGTGTTGTGTTTCTTACTCCGTGATCCTAAAGTGTTGATTGAAAAATGTTGGAGTTATTGATCGACATGAAAGTTTAACAAACCGTCACTCATAACCGGAATGTGCTTAATCATAATATCTATATGTGAATTAAAAGGTAAACGGGGCATTTTTAGAATTAAGGCTTTCTTAATCTCTTTTGAGGAATCTTTGCTACTTCTTCATAGGTTTAGTAGAAAGAGATTGAAATCCTTGGTTTTAGAAGCGTGAGTTGATTGCATTGCGTGGGGACACGACAATGGTCTCGTCTGGGGTATTTTGATATGTGCTTAAACACATATCTTTTGTTTATCAAATCTGACCCAAAATAACCAAGAAAGAGCCATTTATTGCTTATATCTGTTGTTTTCTTGAGTTTGTGCTTGTGCAGGTACGGATTTGTAAAAACACACAAAAAGGAGCCAAATCAGACGTAAATCCGAGCACGAGAGATTAAGAGAGCTTAAGCTGAGCCGGAAGATCAAAATTGTGCATTTATGAAGATTTTATTCTCTGAGGATGATTTTTGGAAGTTATAATCAAGTTTGAAGTATTGTCAAGATCAGTCCCTGAACTTTGAGTTTTTGGCAGAATAGACCCTTGAAGATTCAAAAGTTGCAAATTGGCCCTTGGTCTATTTGAAGATTGACAAGAATGGTCCTTGAAGATATTTTCAAATTTACATGTCTGGTCCCTGGAATTTCAGAAGTTACATCTTTAGTCCCTATGGTTGCCCATGGATCACATCTTGAGTCCTTAATATATCCTAATCCAATAAACACAGCCACGGCCCAACTCTACCTGGCCCAAACTCAATACACCCGCCCATTATATTCTACCCGGTCTAATATATTACACCCGTTAACCCGAACCAACCCGGTCAACACATTTGATTTATAATAAACTAATCCAAACGCGCCCTTACCCAACCTCTCTTCCCCAAAACCAAACGCCCCTTTTACCCATTCACTTTTACCACCAATTACCCACCTGAAACCTCGTACTAAGCATCTCCAAGGCTTCTAGAAGCACTGACATGTCAGGATAAGATCACCCACGTGGCTAATTGGAGCTCTCCTATTGGACGCAACACCTCACCATGTGACTTGGAGCAATTTGATTGGAGGAAGTGACTTGGATAGGCTGAGGATAAGGATAAGCCTTCTAGGCTCTTCCAAGAGGAATCCAAGACTGATCGAGGCTATAAAAGGACCCCCTGGCTCCCATTTTAGTGTGTATTATTTTCTATTAAATTTAGTCTAAGTTTCTTGTATTTTTTAGTTGAGTAATGTTTTCTTAAAAGTTTTATGTAATCTCAGTTTCTTTGTACTCTCATTTCAGTTTTAATAAAAGTTTTCAAGTTTAATTTTTATCTTGCATCTCACTATTTAAAAACTAAATAAGCTGTTTTTAAGATTGTAATAAGCTCATATAAGCCGTCCATAGCTTTTATGAGCTTATTTTGTGTTTACTTGTGGTATTTCAGTCATTTACATTCACAAAAAGGTTCAGTCAACGAAAGTCAACTGGTTTCCTCATTTGGTTCAGAGATGGTTATGGGTTGATTATTGTGATGGATTGGGTTGTTGTTTGGTACTTTTGATTAGAATAGTACTGTTACTCTGCCAAAATTTTGCTAGGCTTCAAGTAAGTTGTGATTCTTTCCATTTTCAAAACTGTATTTATATGCAGTCATGCTTATGGTCATATTGGATGGTGTTGAATGCTTAAACTGATCTTGTTGTAGTCTTAGGATCTTATTTACTGCTATTTCACTGTCTGCATAAGTAGGTGTAGGATTAGTAGCTTATTCTGCTTATTAAGGAGTGTTTGGATTAGTATTTAAAATTGTGCTAGAGGTTAAATTATTGGAGTAGTTAAGTTGCTTAGGGTTTGCTATAGCTTGTTTCATTAATATATGTCCTTGTTTTGTAACCATTTGCAGTCTAAGTCAAAATTTCATTTAAACTGCTCTCATTCTCAAATCTGTGAAAATCAGTTGCTATAATCCATCATATGGGTGTATAACTTGATAAGTGAGCTTGCATTGTTTTCATTTCATCATATTATATCATTTTCAGTTCAACATTTGATCTCAAATCTCAAATAAGTCAACATTCATCACTGTTTTCAAAAGTCAAAACCATGTCAAACCTGTTTTTTCGATATTGCAGACCTCTGCACAAGGTTCATTACAGCTTATGATGGTCTCATATTTGGTCCAATTGTAGTTTGCTAGGTGGTCTTGAAGACCACATATCTGGTTTTCACATAAGTTTCTTAGATTAGCTTGTGCAGCAGCTCAAACATAGGGGCCAGGTTGCTGTTTTGCTAGGATAATCAGTTAGCATCATACCTTAGTAAACTGCTTGTTTGAGGTTTGGAGTAGCAGTAGTTAGTTGATTTAGAGTGGTTTTAGTATAATTTAGTTGCTGTAACAGTTTGATAGCTTTTAGTGCTTATTTGCTTATTTTCTATTGCTTATTTGGTAACAGTTAACACTACAGCCCTCATATCTCACACATAAGCATATGATTTCTTATTTTTCATAGATCTAGATTAAGATTTTAGAATTTTCCTGAGTTTTTCATAATTTTTGGTCACTGTTTGCTATTTTTCTTTATTTAAAACAGTTTTTAGTCATTTTTAAATAGCTTTTATTGAAATTAATTCAGAAAAAGTTCCAAAAAATAATTTTTCAATTTTCCCAGTTTAAGAAAAATATAAAAAGCATAAAAAATATTTTTCCTTATTTTTCCCCTTTTATTTGGTATTTTTCACAATTTAAATTAGATTTAAATAGTTTTAAATTAGTAGAAAATAGAAAAATAATCAGAAAAATAAAAAAATTAGTTTTGAAAATTCTCTTTGGTTATTTTAGATTTTATAAAAATAGTTTCATATTTTTCTCCTTAATTTTCATAATTTTTAGTATTTTAATTTAGTTTTAAAAGTTAAAAATTGGTTTTTAATTTTAATAAAATCCAGAAAAATCCAAAAAAAATAGTTTTAATTCATAATTAGTTTTCAACTTACATTTCTAGAGTAAAAGTAATTTTAGGCATTTTTAGGATATAATTTAGACGTAGTTGCATTTTAATTACGTTTCGTTAATTACGTTTTAGTTAAATTTGCATTAGGATTTCCTGTAAAATAGATTCCCTTAATTACCTTCCCTATTCCCGTAGTTTAACAAATCAAATCAAACAAATCAAAACATCGAGCATTAAATTCCAAACCAAAAACGACGTTGGCAATTCACGCCTCGTTGGGAAACGATTCGGGTTGACTAATCCGTATCAACGATCACACACGGGATTTGATTTATTATTCTTTTTCCTAAAAGAATTTGAATCTAGCTTCGTGATTATTTTTGATATCGATATTGAGGTTTTATCCATACACATACCCATAAGCCTTCATTATCATTGAATTAGTGTCTGAACTGTTTTAAGTTTCTTACGGTTAGTCATTCACAAGTGGCTAGCTTGTGTGAGATAACTTGACGGTTTGGCATTGTGAATCAATCACTTTTTGAGTTTTTGACAGATATGAAAACTTTGACTAAAATGAGATTTGAGCTTATGATTTTTAATAGAAATGATGTTTAATGATAAATTTAGCCTAATGCAAGCTGTCTTAACTACTATAACACCTATATGCAAGATATGAACTACTGAATCAAACAGGTTTGGAAATTACAACAGATGCAATGTAATTTTGACTTAAAGTGTATGCAGACTTAACCACAAACACTAAATGATACTATACTAACTGATTTTAACCACAAACCAAACCTCTAGCTCAATATAACTATCTAATCCAAACACTAGTTAAGCCCTTTGAATAGCAACTAATTAATCTGTGGGGTTCAGTCAATACCCAAACCCCTTAATCTAGGATTTGAATAGAAAATATCCTAAGTGTTTAGATCATTAAACACTAACAGGTCACTGAGTGCATAGTCTCTTAGTGAGCCATCTTTAGGATACTCAGTAAGAGGCAAAGAAGAAGTCTCTCCACTCAGTAAGGCGGAACTTAAAGGGTGAAGACAGAGTCAAGAAGAAGATGGTGGATTCAGTGAGTGATGACAATAACTCACTGAATCCCTAAAACTCCTCTCCAACTACTTACACAAGACAAACGTGAAGACTGAAGGATATGAAGACTGAAGAATGAGCGGGATAAGGCGGGATAAGTTTGAATCAAATAAGACGAAGTCCTTATCAACCAAAGTCAACTTTCCCTGAATGGCAAACTATCAGGCTCAATGTCATCACTGACCTTTGGAAAGCAGTCTTATCTCTTACCTAATATAGTCTTTGTAAACAGAGACAAAAAACATCAGTATTTTGTCTTCTGTAAATTGTCAGTTTGTCACTAAGGAAAGAGTTCAAACTCATACTTGTAT
Source organism: Chrysanthemum makinoi (assembly GCA_910596185.1). Taxonomy (NCBI): domain Eukaryota; kingdom Viridiplantae; phylum Streptophyta; class Magnoliopsida; order Asterales; family Asteraceae; genus Chrysanthemum; species Chrysanthemum makinoi. The sequence goes on along the minus strand of OU343222.1, from coordinate 234,207,892 downwards.
AAACAAAATAAGAGATGGAGTGAAAGATTTAAGCTTGTGAATTGTAAAAATACAGATACATGCAAGCCATCTTTCACTCCTCCAAATACAACTTAATCCCTGAGATAGCTCAGTGGGTACTTGTAGTTGTGCTCAGACTCAGCCTGAGCTTCGTGAAGAGTTACACCCTTTTGTCATTTCAATCCCAAGTACTATTCCGCAAGTACTTGGGGTAATGTATTCTTGTTTGATTCATTTCTAATAAAGAATGTTATGTTGAAAATTATTCTGTGTGTTTTACTTACATCTTATCAGTCATAGATTCACTATTAACTTGTTTTTAAATACTTAACTATTTTACGATAGTGAATAGGGAACAACAAGTGGTATCAGAGCAACGCTGATTATAAAACCTTTTTTAGCCGCTCTAAAACGTTTTTAAATCAGGATCCTTATGGCTGAAATTGATGTACCCCAACTAGTCAATAAAAAGGGTGGAGCTTATTCAGCTGTTGCCCCTAGAATTGAAGTTGGTAAATTCAACAAATGGAAAAAGCGTATGCTTTTCTATTTAATTGGGATGGAACCTTATTATATCAAGTGTATAAATGAAGGTCCATTTATCTCAAAAACTGCTGAAGGTTTGCCTAAACTGAAGCTCGATGACTCGGATGAGAGAGAGTGGTCAACCAAGCCCAAAGACTCAAAAGTATCATCATATCATGTCTTCCTGATGATATTATAGAGTAAGTTATAAGCTGTAGTACAGCTAAACAAACCAGGGATGACCTAGTTCATAACCATGAAGGCCCATCTGATACCAAGGAAAGCAGGATAATGGACCTGAAACTTGAGTATAACACCTTCAGGGGTAAGGACTCAGAAACTCTGTCTCAAACTTACACCCCGGTACAAAACTCTTTTAAATGAACTGTCAAATGATGGTGTTAAGTTGTCCAAATATGAAATCAATGTTGGTTTTGTCAATAGTCTCCCGAGAAGTGGTGAATTTCTCTTAGGGACTTAGGAATGCTAATCATATCGAATCTTGAACTTCTGAATTGAAGGGAAATTTTCTATGAGGAAAACCTCATCAACAGCGATACCCCGACTTAAAAAGTCTCAGGAAGTCAATAAGTCCGACCACCACTTCAACACCAATATCAACTGCCTTTTATTCTAACAATGTGGTTCAAGATTTCCAGGAAAATTCAGATGATGAGCCTGATGAGAGATCAAGTGAGGAGTACCTAAATGACCGAGCGTTGAATTTGAAAGGGCACTCCTTGCTAACTCTCGGAGGTTTATAAAAAGAAACAAAGGATTTTAAAATGCTAAAGCAAATGAGGACATTGAATGCTTTAAGTTTCAAAAAAGAGGTCATTTTGCAAAAAGACTGTTTTTCAAAAACAATTTCTGAACCCTTTTATAAACCATCAGGGTTAAATCATTCCTCAAGCTTTAGCAAATTTCAACCTAAAATCTATCAGTCTCATCAAAATTTTCAAAACAAATCTGATCTAAACAAAACCGTTGATTTTGAAGCTAAGTATAGAAAAGTCAAAGCTAAGCTTGCATTACTTGAGGCCAATCCCTCATAAACAACAAAAAGTGTTCAATCTGTGTAGGGTAAAAACAAAGGCCTTGTTGTTGAAACCTTCGACTGGGATGAAGAGCCAGTCTCATCTGATGATTAAATGGTGCATGTCAGTGCACTGATGGCCCTCTCATAAGAGGACAAGCTAGTTGTTGGGAAAAATCATGCCTGGAATGGAGAGTGGGTCAACATCACAATGAAGAAGGTAAATATTTTACTTTCTATGGATGACGACTCTGATTGGCAGTCCTATATGAACTATATCAATGTTGACCTTAAGTTTGTAGAAGAGCAACGATTAAAACTTTTTTCAAAATATAACAAGCTAAGTTTTGAACTAAACAAGTGTAGGGATGAACTGCTTCTTTTAAAACAAAATAAACTTGAGGCTATCACTTTGCAAATTCAAAACACTGAATTAGTTAAAAGAAATCAGGCTCTTCAAGATGAACTTAAGAAAGAAAAGGATATCATTGCTAGTTGGACTGCTAAGAATCCAAGAGTCTTAGATGTTGTGGGAGCCCCCAGTAGCAAAAAGATAGGCACAGGTGAGGATCATCTCCCTGACTCTCACAACAAAGACCAGTCTCCCAAACCATTTGTGTCGGGTGGCATGATTACCAATGTGTTGACTATTCCCAAGCCCAGTGATTGGATTGAACGGGTTAATCCTGATAGTAAGCTTCCTAATTTCGATTATGGAAGAATTCTAGAGCCTGAAAGTCAAGCTCTAAAGAGCATGCTTGGACTCCCTGATGTGCCCAGAGTACGTACACATCTCCGAGTCTGAAGCGAGAATCTCAAGCACCACTTCCACCCTGGAACCTCTTGAGGTCTTTGCTCCTAGCTCTGAGCTTACTCTATTACAATTCAATCCACACTCACCAAAAGAAAGGTCTGGACTTGGTAGAACCATCCTAAAAAGACCATCAAAACCAATTCAACAAGAATCTACTCCCACTGAGACATCCACATCCTCTGTCCCCACTGAAGCTGACCAAATTCATCAGCTGACTGAACTTGTGAGGAAACTAACTGATAAGATGGAATCCATCGAAAGAGTTCGTGAATCAATCAAGGAAACAAAGTCAGCCTCCTCTAGTTCCTCAAAGTCAAAAGCCACCACCAAAACCAAGCAGAAGTGTGATCTATGCCACTATACCAGTCATACCACTGACAACTGTTATAGAATCCTTTTTTGTATGATGTGCAAAAAGGATGATCACAGAAATTCTGATCACTTACAATATGTAAGTTCACTCAGTAAAGAAAAATATACCAAAGTTGGTCATCAGTATGCTTCAACCTCCAAATCTGCTCAAAAGTCTAGAGCAAAACCCTTTCTTCCTTGCCCACACTGTGGCTTTAATGATCATCATCCTGATGACTGTCTCATGAACACATGCTGTGAGATTTGCGGAAATCCAGCTCATGAGACATCCCAGCATGACAGTGTCATCCAAGCAAGGAGAAGTTCGAAGCAACCCAGAATCACTAAGTCATCCTCAGTCTCCAAATGCAAAACCTGTGGTAGCATAATGCACTCAACCACTGACCATGAGTCAATTGCCAAATTAAAACAGACCTTTAGGCCCAAGCCCACTAGTATGTGGGTCAGCAAGAGAAACTAATCCAGTTTACTATTTGTGCAGAGACATGCCAAGGAGCCTATTTGGTATCTAGATAGTGGATACTCAAGAAGCATGACTGGTTTTAAGGAGTATCTGCACAAATATGTAAAGGAACCAGGACCCAAGGTAGTATTTGGTGATAACTCATCATGTCCCACTGAAGGTTATGGTTCAGTATACTGCAATGGAATAGTTTTCTCTAGAATAGCTTATGTGGTCTCAAATACAATCTCATTAGTGTCAGTCAACTCTGTGATGAAAAGTACATTGTGCAATTCAATACCAAACAAGGAACCATTTTCAATGCCAACAAAGAATTTGTGTTGATAGCTCCTAGAAGAGATGATGTTTATGTCTTAGACATGTCAACACTCTCTCAAATGGAACTTGTCTCTTTGCCAAAGCCACTGAAACTATCAACTGGCTGTGGCACAAGAGACTCTCACACTTATATTTTAAAAACATCAACAACTTGGCAAAACAAAACAACGTCTTTGGCTTACCATCACTGGTTTTTGCAAAAGATAAACCATGCTCAGCCTGTGAAAAAGGCAAACACCAAAGAGTATCTTTTAAAACAATACAAAATTGCTCAATCAAGAGTCGCCAGCTCACATATGGATCTCTTTGAACCAGTCAGTCCTAGATCAATCCAGCATGAGAAGTATACACTTGTCATTGTTGATGAGTTTTCAAGATACACTTGGGTATACTTTCTTTCCAAAAAGAGTCAGGTAGCTGACACTATAATGTCATTCATCGGAACATTGAAAACCGGAATGACATTCTTGTTAAACAGATCGAATCGACAATGGTACTGAGTTCGAAAATGAAGAGCTTGAGAATTTCTGTGATGAAAAAGGAATCTCCCAAAAAATTTCATCTCCTTACACCCCTGAACAAAATGTGGTAGCTGAAAGGAAAAATAGAACTCTCATTGAGGTCGCTAGAACTATGTTAAATGGCTCAACTCTATCAAAACATTTCTGACTCAAGGTCAAAACGACACGTTACACTCAAAAAACAGTCAATCATTGTCAAAAGACATAACAAAAACCCATATGAGATATTCAAAGGTATACTTCCTGATATCAACTACTTTCATATGTTTGGATGTCCTGTGTTTATTGATAACCACAAGGATCATCTAGGCAAGTTTGATGCTAAAGCTGATGATGGATACATTCTAGGTTACTCAATGATCTCCAAAGCCTTCAGGGTATTTAACACAAGGAGACAACAAGTTGAGGAAACCTTTCACGTCACCTTTGATGAGAGTTCGAAAGCATCGAGGTTCACCAACACCGATGGAGGAAAAGGAATTGATAACTCATCAAGATATCCTCATGAGAGTATAACACTGAAATTAGTTCCTCATACCAAGCTGATGCTAATATTTCATATTATGTCTTACCTCACAACCTGCCCCATCCAACTATAAGTGAATTCATTGATAATCAATCGTCCTGTCTGGGATAGGTAACATGAACCAAATGTTCAAGAACACGTGATTCATGAACCCCAACCTAAACAAGACATCTCAACAGATGTTCTTAATGATTCTGTGGCTCACCGCACGAACTCACTCTTGAGTTTACAAAGGACCTCTTCAAGCTCAAATCCTAGACCACAAAGTAAGTGGACAAAATCTCAGGACATTGAGCTTGTAAACATCATTGGTGAACCCAGGGGCATGCTTACAAGAAGCATGGCGCTAAACTAACGCAGCCTTCAACAAATGAATGTCTATATGGTGATTACCTATCGAAATAGAACCCAAAAGTGTCACTTGAGGCTCTAAAACACCCAAGCCGGGTTCAGGCCATGCCGAAGAACTTCAACAGTTTAATAAAAACAAGGTCATGACCTTGATCAAATGTCCTCAGGATGTCATTTTCATAGGAATGAAGTGGGTTTTAAAAAATAAAACTGATGAAAACGGCACTATCATTAAAAACAAAGCCAGACTTGCAGCCAAAGGTTACAATCAACAAGAAGGCATTGACTATGATGAGACATTTGCTCCTGTTGCAAGAATTGAAGCCATCAGGATCTTCCTTGCATATGCTACCTACATGAACTTCAAAGTTTACCAAATGGATGTAAAAGTGCATTCCTGAATGGTGAACTCAAGGAAGATGTGTATGTTCAAAGAACCTCCGCTTTGAGAGTAGTGAATTCCACGACTATGTCTCAAGCTTGATAAAGCCCTTTATGGACTAAAGCAAGCTCCCGAGGCATGGTATGAAACTCTCGGCCTTCCCGATTCAAAACATGTTTGTCGAGGAAGAAAGATAGACAACACATTGTTTATCTACAGGACAAAACAAGATGTGATATTGGTCCAAGTATATGTTGATGACATCATCTTTGGCTCAACAAACTACACTCTTTGCAAACAGTTTGAAAAACTGATGACAAAGAAGTTTGAAATGAGCATGATGGGTGAACTCACATACTTCATTGGACTACAAATCAGGCAAACTGATAAAGGAATCTCCATCAGTCAAGAGATATACACAAGAAATATCTTGAAGAAATATGAGATATCTGACTATGCCTCAGTGAAGACACTAATGGTCCCTCCTAACAACCTTGGACCTGATCTCACTGGCAAATCAGTCAATCAAACCCATTTCAGAGGGATTGTTGGCTCACCGATGTATCTCACCGCTTCGGACCGCACTGATATACAATTCTCATCCGTCTAATAGCAAGATATCACAATCCCAAAGAATCCCATCTCACTACATGTCCAAGAGAATACTAAGATACCTGAAGGGAACTCCAAGCCTTGGACTCTACTATCTAAAGTGCTCAGGGTTTGACCTCAAAGGATATTCGATTCTGATTATGCCGGTCGCAACATGGACGAAAAAAGTACCTCGTGGGTCTGTTAATTTCTTGGAGGAAAATCGGTCCTTTGGAGTGCTAAAAGCAACAATCAGTGGCTATGTCTTCACCGAAGTTTAGTATGTTGCTTCTAGCAGGGATGTTGCGCCAATGTATTATGGATGAAAAGTCAACTCAGTGACTATGACATCCACTACAAAATGTTACCCATCTTCTGTGACAACACTAGTGCCATTGCAATCTCCAACAACCTGCCCTTCACCAAAGAACCAAACACATTGATATCGATATCATTTCATCGGGACCACATAATGAAAGGAGACATAGAGCTTCATTTCATCCCTCGAATATCAACTTGTCGATATCTTCACCAAACCCTTAGATGAACCTACCTTCGTGAGACCGAAAGTTGAATTGGGAATGCTAGACATTGAAAGTCAAGAACCTTAAAACCAATCCCAATCTCAGTAAGTTTTCCCTAAAATGGTTCATCCTCCCTGAACAAAACCTCAAAAATAACCCTCTCACTGAATGAGTAAGACTCATTCAGGGACCCTGAATCTTGATATTGAGAATTAAATGAGTAACTAAATGCACCAAGTATTAGTTACTTAAATGTCCTAGGTTGGTAAACACACCAATTAATATATAGGAATATATGTCTCTATCTTACTGTCAGTGGAACTTATCTCATCCCACTTGGCATTAAATACCCCCTCTCACATGAAATATCTTGTGGATATTTTATTGTTGCAAAAGTGCACTTTTACGTGCAGAATCTTTATAGCTTCTTGAAAACCGTGATTTTCTGGCGGTAGTGGAGTGGTGGCATTAAATGTGGGAATTAGAAACGTTTTCAAAAACTGACTTTACAAATCCACATTTGTGCATAAACTACCCCTCTCATCACTCTATAAATACCCCTCACTAAATCATTAAAACACACACAAAGTATTTCTGCAACAAAAAGCTGTTAAAAAACTCTTTCAAACCCAGAAATCTTTGTGTTGCTCAAATTTTTTTTGAAAAACCTTCTTTGTAAACATTTACAAAAGTTTTTCATCACAAACTTGAGAGATTTAAAACTCTTTGATTGTTCTTGTCAAGATACTTTTTTCAAAACTCTAAAACCTTTTAATGGAAATGGCAAGAACACAATCTCTTCAGTTTTGCACCATGGGTAGGGATCTCACCGAATGTTGAATTTAAAACCAACAATGTCATAGGCAATTTTGAATACCCCCAAAATGTCCCAGCCTATAAGGACATAATGAAATTTTTATTCAATTGCCCACTAAAAACGGCCTTTGTTCAGTGTCCCTCTATACTGTACCAAAACCTCCTTAGGGAGTATCTCATTAATGAGACTGACGTACGACCACTCAGGGAGTATCTTATTAAATTCAGTCTTTTTAATGGGGAACAATCAGTCACCCTGGACTATAAAACGTTTTGTACTTCAACAGGGTTAGACTACAATAATGGAGTCTATGTTGCCATCCCAACCCTCAAATTGAAGGATGGGTTAAAATAAATCATTTTGGATCCAAAATTTTTGGACAAGACCCGGTCACCAAGAGTTCATTTCTGTGGCGGAGGATCATGTTCACTTTTGTGATTCAGGTTCAAGGGAGCCACTCATCCACTGAACAAGTTAATTCTATTCAGTTGATGGTGGCTTACTGCTTGATGAATGCTTGATGAATGGGGTCACTGTCGACATAGGGGAGATTATATACTGTGATCTCATAACCAAGCTACTGAGCAAAACTAGGGCGAAATATGTTTCATACCCTAGGTTTGTCTCATGTGCTTTACAAGTGTTACTGGGTTGCAATTATCCTCAGGAACAAAAATATTGTGCTTTACTTGGCATCTTGAGTCAATCTAATTTTCAAAAAGACCCATCCCTTGTCACTATTATTATCGAATTGACTGGCCCATATGGTTGTCAGAACAACGTAGGACTCGTGTCTCTAACCCTCGCTCCTAAAAGAGAAAGGGAAGTCTTAGACTGGGACTAAGACCAAACCCAAGTCTCGAGGGCCACGAGGCTTCAGAACACACTATTGAAAGGCAAAAGAAGCCCAAGACCGACGCCACCCACTAGAGACCAAGAAACATCCACCCCGGTGACAACAAAGGACACTGATAAATCACAATCAGTGCCCTTGGTCCCAACTACTACTCCCAAAGATCCAGAGGGAAACATACAACCCGGTGGGAGCGGCCGTCCACAACGCCTAAGGATGACATTAGCAAATCACGCCTTTGTCCGAGGGCCAACTAGAATGATCCCAAAGACTCGAGAGAGGAACTAAACAACCCGCTGATAGGGATCTAACTGCCACTGACTCCGCCAAAGGCACTGGGAAACACCCACCAGTGTCTAAGGGGTCACAAGGGGACAAATAATTGGAGGGAAAGAATGAACACGCCGATACGGAACCCACCACCAATCCTGATTCCCGTGAAGACACTGGGAAAAACCCATCGTCTCGAGGGGTCAAAGGGGACAAAGACTCGAGGTATTAATACCACCCTGAGATCTGAACCCATCACCACCACCTTGTTAGCTGTGCTGATGTTGCCGATATACCATTTTACGATGATGAACTTCTTGACGGATGATGAAATACTTTCAGCAGGGGAAGACATAGACGCTGAGATTCAACCACATGAACAAGAATCTCAGCCTGATCCAACAAAGCCTAAGGAGTCACCTTTTCAAGCAGATGATAACTCTTCTGCTTCCTCAGACTCTTCATCCTCTGATGAATTCAAGAGGTTTGACAATGTTCTTCCACTCGGTGAAAGACAGCTGGTTGGTTGATGATCACAAAAGCTTCAGGAAGCTATATTCAGGGTCATCGAAACATTATGGGATCAACACTGCGAAGGCCGCAAGTATGCGATGTTAAGTCCGATGTGCTCACTTTCAATGCTAACACTCATGAACACAGGGATCTTATGTACCAACATCTTCATAGACTGGATGACAACTTGGTCAAATTTCTAAAGCATCTTCAGGGTTGTGGGACCAAGATTGATGAAATCAAGGACTCAGTCAAAGAAGACCCAACACTCAACTCAAAAGTCTGAGGCTAACGGGAGGCTTACTTGAAGAATTCCTCGCACCTTCAGGCTAATCAACATGCTAAAGATGCCAATGTTCGGGTCTTCATCTTCGATTCAATCTCTTCAGCAACACTGGTTCCTTGGATGCTCAGGTGACCACTCTGGCTAAGGCATCATCTTCGATGGCTTGGAATCTTGGGCCACGAATGAGTGCTTTGGAATTATCTCAGGCTAATATGGAGAAATAGGTCACCAGTCTTCAGCAGGATACTACTGACATCAAGGCTATGCTCACTAAACTTTATCAAGCCTTCAAAGGTCAAGCCACTAAAACTCCCCTAGTGTCCGAAGCAACTCTTGCTCTCACTCATATTGCGGCAACAGTTGAGGGGGAGAGGACCACTGAAGAGACTTCCTCTCACACTGAGGGGGAGCCAGCTCAACCAGTCCCTGCTTGTTAGGTCACCATGTTTGTAACACAAGCATTAATAGAAGAAATAAAGACAAGATGATCGGATGAACACTTAAGCTAACACACGCGTATGATATGAAGAAGAGTTATGCGTAGGTGTATTGAAAGAGTGAACAACCAACCCTCAAGTGAGGGTTTACAAGATTATTTATAGGAGGGAACTAGAGCAACACACCAAGTTCCCATCCTTTATGGTATGTGCTAAAACACATACCTTTTCATTATCAAAACTGACCCAAAATAACCAAGAAAGAGCCGTTTATTGCTAATATTTGTGGTTTTCTTGAGTTTGTGCTTGTGCAGGTACGGATATGTAAAAACACACAAAAAGGAGCCAAATCAGACGTAAATCCGAGCACGAGAGATTAAGAGAGCTTTAGCTGAGCCGGAAGATAAAAATTGTGCATTTATGAAGATTTTATTCTCCGAGGATGATTTGTGAAGATTTGATTAAAGTCTGAAGAAATGTCAGAAATGGTCCCTGAACTTTCAGCAAATGACAGAAAATACCCTCAAGTTTCAAAAGTTGCAAAATCAGTCCCTGGTCTATTGAAGAAGGACAAGTTCAACCCTTGAAAGAGATTTTCAGATTTACATGTGTGGTCCCTGGATTTTCAGATTATACAAGTTTAGTCCCTATAAGCTTAAATGAGTACACTTTTAATCCAAAAGATATCTTAAATCCAATCCAAAAACCCATGAGGCCCAAAATGTTAGATCCAGTCCAACTCACAACACACTACCCACGGTTACTATATCAACCCATTTACCCGGTCTATACCCGAACCAAACCCTGGTTTACCCAACCCATGACCCGGCCAACTCTTGAAATATAATAAACAAATCCAAACGCGCCCTTTTACCCAAATCACCCGTTTACCCAATTACCACCAATTACCAATGACCCCAACCTCGTACTAAGAATCTATCCACCTTCTAGATGCCTCTGACATGTCAGGATAAGATGCCAACGTGGACAAATGGAGCAACCTCATTGGCCGAAACACCTCATAAGGTGAAATTGAGTGCTGTGATTGGTGGTGATGACAATGGAATGATTGAGTGGCTGAGAAAGGACTTCTAGCATCTTCTGATAAGGATCCCAAGCCTGCAATCCAGCTATGAATACCCCCTTAGCTCACCATTTTGATAGTGTATTTTTTTTCCTTTAAAATTTAGTCTAAGTTTCTTATATCTTAAGCTTTTCAATAGTTAATGTTTTCTTAAGGTTTTATGTAATCTCAGTTTTTCTTGTACTCTCATTTTGAGTTTTAATAAAAGTTTTTAAGTTCAATTTTTATCTTGCATTTCACTATTTGAAAACTAAATAAGCTGTTTTTAAGATTGTAATAAGCTCATATAAGCTGTCCATAGCTTTTATGAGCTTATTGTGTGTTTACTTGATGCAATTCATTCATTCACATTCACAAAAAGAATCAGTCAACGAAAGTCAACTGGTGTCCTCACTTGGTTCAGAGATGGTTATGGGTTGATTATGATGATGGATCTGGGTTGATTTGATGTTAAATGGTTTAGGATTAGTGGTTCTTTTGCTGATTTGCAAGCCATAGTGGCTGGGTTTCTTGTAAGTGTAACCTTAATCTCATTCCTAGCTTAATAAAAAGTAGCAGTTGTCATTTCTATTAGATCAGTACAAAGTATTGATATTTGCAGTCATATTAGCTTTGTTTCAGTGTATTGGATCTGTTTTGATGTTAGCATAGGCTTGTCATTGCATTTTAGCTTGAGTAGATTGCATTTTCTGTCATATAGGACTGTTTGGATCAGTGGATAAAACTGTGTTTAAGGCTATCTTGGTATACGATTTCTGTTGCATTAGTCTCTAATATCACTAGTAAAGTCATTTCAATCAGAGTTTACATTAGTCTTTTTACAAAAGTCAACATTAGCTTGAAACTAATCTAATATGCATAACTGTTGAAATCAGCTGAGCTTATTAAGCATTTAGGTGTAGAATCTGTTAGGGTAGCTTATTTGGGTCTTATTACATCCACTTTTAGCTTAATCAGTCATAAATTTGTCTCTAAATCTCAAATAAGTCAAAATCAGCAATTGTGTTCAAAAGTCAAAACTATGTCAAAACTGTTTTGAGCAGATCTTCTGCAGACATTGCACGAGTTCAATACTGACTTGTTATGGTCTCAAATTTGGTCCATTTGTAGTTTGCTAGGTGGTCTTGAAGACCACCTATCTGTTTCTCACTTAAGCTTCTCGATAAGCTTATAGAGAGCTAAAAAGTAGGGGCCGGGGAGGCCCTGTTTGGGTAGAATTAGCAGTTAGCTTAAATCATAGGTAGGCTGCTTATTAGAGATTAGGAGTAGCTAAATTTAGTTGATAATAGTTAATTTCAGTATGATCTAGCTTAAGTATAAGTTTGGTGGCTTATTTTTCTGTTTAGCTTATTTCAAAGTGCTTATTTGGTAACTGTTTGCACTACAGCTCTTATTTCTTCCACACAAGCATTATATTTTATATTTTTCATAGAACCAGAATAATAATTTAGAATTTTCCTGAATTTTTCATAATGTTTGGTCACTGTTTGCTATTTTTCTATATTTAAAATAGTTTTTAGGTACTTTTAAATAGCTTTTATTGCAAATAATTAAGAAAAAGTTCGAAAAAATAATTTTTCAATTCTCCCAGTTTAAGAAAAATATAAAAAGCATAAAAAATATTTTTCCTTATTTTTCCCCTTTTATTTGGTATTTTTCACAATTTAAATTAGATTTAAACAGTTTTAAATTAGTAAAAAAATAGAAAAAAAAAAAAAAAAAAAAATAGTTTTGAAAATTCTCTTATAGTATTTTAGATTTTATAAAAATAGTTTCATATTTTTCTCCTTAAATTTCATAATTTTTAGTATTTTAATTTAGTTTTAATAGTTAAAAATTAGTTTTTAATTTTAATAAAATCCAGAAAAATCCAAAAAAATAGTTTTAATTCATAATTAGTTTTCACATTGCATTTTTAGAGTAAAAGTAATTTTAGGCATTTTAGGGTATAATTTAGACGTAGTTGCATTTTAATTACGTTTTATTAATTACATTTTAGTTAATTTGCATTAGGATTTCCCGTAAAATAGATTCCCTTAATTACTTTCCCTATTCCCGTAGTTTAAATAAAATCATTAATCCAAAACATCGAGCATTAAATTCCAAACCAAAACGGCGTTGGCATTCAGCCTCGTTGGGAAACGATTCTGGTTGACTAATCCGTTTCAACGATCACACACGGGATTTGATTTATTATTCTTTTTCCTAAAGGAATTTGAATCTATCTTCGTGATTATTTTTGATATCGATATTGAGGTTTTATCCGTACACACATACCCTTAAGCCTTCATTATCAGCAAATCGATCCGAACTGCTTTAAGTTTCTTACGGTTAGTCATTCACAAGTGGCTAGCTTGTGTGAGATAACTTGACGGTTTGGCATCCGCATTTGCAAAAATCAAATTTTGGCCCTGTGGGAGGTTGTGTCACAAAAATATCGTTTGAGGTTTGACGATTAGTGACTCGAGATCCTTCATTCGTGAAGTTACTATTTTTCTATAAAATAAAAAGTAAAAAATATTTTCCTTTTTCTTTTGTATATATATATATCATTAAAAATACAAAAAGATTTTCTCTTGTTTTTGCTAATAAATAGAAGACACCAATTATATAACATTCTCAACGGAGGTGTTATCATTAATAAGTTCCCGAACTAAAGATCAAAAACTTGCCTTTGTGTCGCTTGTGAGTCGATTTATTTCTATTTGATCAAACAAACGTGTGGTGGGTATAAGGACGGCCTGACATTAAATTGCGGCTGTAAAGAAGCGGGTTTTAATAAGCTTCGTGACCTAAAAGCTTCTCCGCTCGCTTATGCGTTTGTCTTATAGAGGTGATTTATTCACTTGGGATTATTGGTTAAGTTCACCGTGTTTTCGAATACCGTTCGTTTTAATTGCCTTGGTTTTTGAAAGTGCATGCTCGTTCTAACAACTTCTGAACCGATACTTGAAACCGCTACAATTCCGCTGAAGCGAAATAGACGCGTGCTCCATTAGTCGAACCCGAGATTCGAACTAATCAAACCCTGCCCATCATCGAAATGGCGGAGGACAACCGATCCATGCTAGAGCAACTCCAAGCACCCACCGAGGGTTATGGAGAAGCCATCGTCGTCCCGGCAATGGTTGCCGATAACTTTGAGCTTAAACACGGATTGATAAATTTGGTTTCCTCAAGCCAATTTTACGGATTTGAGAGAGACGATCCTCACTCTCATATCCGACGATTCAACAAGCTCACGTCTACGATCGAAGTACCGTAACGTTCGGAAGAGGCTATTAAGCTACTACTCTTCCCGTTTTCACTTGAGGCCGCCCGATTTGGCTCGAAAAAATACCCCCTCGATCGATAACCACATGGGAGAATTTAGTGTCAAAATTCGTGAACGAATTCTTCCCACCGTCTAAAACCACAAGCTTAAAAAATGAAATAACAAAATTCACACAAAGATTTGATGAATCATTTAGTGAGGCATGGGACCGATTCAAAGATTTGCTTAGGCAATGTCCCCATCATGGTTTTACGGAATTACACCAACTTGATACGTTTTATAACGGTTTGAATGAGACTGATCAAGACTCTCTCAATGCCGCCGCGGGTGGTAATTTGTTGACCCGATCAACGAGAGATGCCTTGTTGATTATTGAGAACAAATCTAAAGTTCGTACCTCACGTAGCAAATCGGTTGCTGCCCGAGTGGGTGTTACACCATCGTCCTCGTCTTACGAAAATACGTCTAGCACCGATGCTAAGATTGATAAGCTTACGGATATGATTCAGGCTTTGGTTAAGATTAAGACCGCTAAGGTTAATTCTTCTCCACCCGCTCAAGTCAAAGCGGTGGAAGCGACTTGTACTACTTGTGGTGGCCCGCATGCCTACTACAATTGTACCGCCACCGATGGAAATCCTTTCGAAGCTAATGCCGTAACCGGAGGTAACCAATACCGTCCTCAAGTTGAACCAAACCCTCGTGTTAGTAATCAAATGGTACCTCCGGGATTTTCTCAATCAAATAATCAGAATCGTTTTAATCAAAATCAAGTTCGTGGACCAAATGTTCAAAACCAATTCAAAACCCCACCAAATCAATACCCGAATCAAGGAGTCAATTACAATCAAGGATATCCAAATTCAAGCTATCAAGCTCCCCCTTTGCCTTCAAATGAATTCACGAATTACGTTCAACACAATAATGCTACCATCCAACCCATGCAAACTCAGATTTCAAGTTTGAGAAATGAGTTTCAATCTTCGTTGACTAGACAAAGCAATGAGTTTAGGAATGAGATTCGACTTAAGAACAACAAATTGGATGCTTCGCAGAATAAACTTGAGAACATGTTGAATCTTTGTTTTGTGTAAGATAAGTTAACCCTCGAGTTCGGGATCTCTTCCAAGTGATACCATTCCCAACCCGAAGGGTGAGTTAAAAGCTATAACCACACGGAGTGGTAAGGCTTATGACGAACCATCGTTTCCTACTCCGGTGAGGGAGGAGGCGAGAACCCGTGGTTATTGAAAAAATGTGCAGCCTGCACTTGCGTCCCACCTCCGGTCATTCGGACTCGATTCCGAACCCGATGTTCAGAAGACTACTCTCAAACCCTCACTTCCTTATCCGTCTAGACTTCAAGATCAAAGGATTCGTGATAAAACCGAAAACCAAATGGAGAAATTTGTTGAAATCATTCAATCCTTGAATTTTAACATCGGTTTCCACCGACGCTTTACTCCCCATGCCGAAATTTGCCGCCATGATCAAAAATTTAGTGAGTAATAAGGAAAAGTTGGCGAAATTGCAAAAACCCCATTGAATGAGAATTGCTCGGCGGTGCTCCTCAAGAAACTTCCCGAAAAGTTAGGAGACCCCGGCAAATTCCTTATCCCTTGTGAGTTTCCGGAATTGTGAAATGCTCCGCCTTTGGCGATCTTGGTGCGGTATTAACTTAATGCCTATTTCGATTTATAACAAGCTTTCTCTACCGGATCTCACTCCTACTAAGATGACTCTTGAACTCGCGGACCGATCAACCTCTATTCCGAAAGGAATCGCCGAGGATGTCTATGTGAAGGTCGGACCACTACATTTTCCGCCGACTTGTTGTCGTTGACTTTGATCTGATTCCCGAGTGCCGAAATATTCTCGGAGACCTTTCTTCTGAACGGGCCGTCGCGATGATTGACGTTTTTGAAGGAGAAATTACTTTACGATCTCATAAGGAAACCGTCTCATTTAACATTAACCATCCTTCGAGATACTCCTCCAATTATGATGATGCTTCTATTAATCGAATCGGCGTTCTCGATATTGCTACGGAGGAGTATGCTCAAGAGCTTCTTGATTTTATGAGTGGTAATCCCACTATTCATTCTGAAAATATTGAACCATCTTATGAGCCTATTATTGCCGATTCTTCCCTCTCTCACCCGCTCGGGGAGGTGATTTCATTTTGGAAGAAATCGATGAGTTTCTTGCTAATGATGAATCGATTCCACCGGGAATTGATGATGGTGTTTATGATTAGAGGAGATATCCGTTATCTTGAGCAATTGTTGAATGAAGATCCATTACCGTCACTCCTTCCGAAAGAGATCACGATTAACGAAATCAAAAAGTACAAGCGTCTAATGAAAATCCTCCGGGCCGAGCTCAAGGATTTACCTCCTCATCTTGAATACGCTTTTCTTGAAAACCAACAAATTTCCGTCATCATTGCTAAAAACTTGAAAGATGAGGAGAAAACCGCACTTTTGGATGTCCTACGAAAACACAAAAATGCAATCGCTTGGCAAATTTCTGACATCAAAGGAGGATGATTGTAAACCCGTGATTCAACAACAACGTAGGGTTAACCCAAAAATTCATGAGGTTATCAAAAAGGAAGTTCTTAAACTCCTCGGCTGAATCATTTATCCAATCTCCGATAGCTCATGGGTTAGCCCTATCCATTGTGTTCAGAAGAAAGGTGGCATGACCGTCGTTGCCAATGACAATAATGAGTTGATTTCCACACGCCTCATCACCGGATGGAGGGTGTGTATTGATTATCGAAAATTGAACGATGCTACTCGCAAGGACCATTTCCGCTACCTTTATGGATCAAATGCTCGAGCTTAGCGGGAATGAGTTCTATTGCTTCCTCGATGGTTTTACCGTTACTTTCAAATTCGATTGATCCGCATGATCAAGAAAAAGCGACTTTCCGCGTGCCCTTATGGAACGTTTGCTTACCGACGAATGCCATTTGGCTTATGCAATGCTCCCGTGCGTTCCAAAGGTGCATGATGGCTATTTTTCATGACATGATCGAGAAGTCTATGGAAGTTTTATGGACGATTTCTCGGTTTATGGAGATTCTTTCACTTCTTGCCTCTCTCATCTAGACCACATGCTCAAAGCGGTGTGAAGACACCAATTTGGTCTTGAATTGGGAGAAGTGCCATTTCATGGTTCGAAAGGGCATTGTCCTCGGCCATAAGATTTCAAAATCACGATTGAGGTCGAGAGCTAAAAGTCGACGTTATAGCTAAACTCCCTCATCCCACTACCGTCCAAAGGTATTGAGTTTTTAGGTCATGCCAGTTTCTATCGCCGTTTCATCCAAGATTTCTCTAAGATAGCCAGCCCTCTGACCCATCTCCTTGAAAAGGATGCTCCGTTTATCTTCACCAACGAATGCGTTGAAGCATTTAATTTTCTCAAAAAGAAATTAACTGAAGCACCGATCTTAGTTGCCCCGGGATTTGCCCTTTGAACTCATGTGTGATGCAAGTGATTGCATATTGGGGCGGAGTCTTGGGGAACGCGTAATCGAAACATTTTCAACCCATACACTATGCGAGTAAGACATTATCTGAGGCCCAACACAATTACACGACTATTGAAAAGGAATTATTGGCCGTTGTTTATGCTTTTGAGAAATTTCGACCCTACCTTGTCTTGTCGAAGACCATAGTGTATACCGACCATTCTGGCCTTAAGTATCTTTTGGCAAAGCAAGATGCTAAGCGCATTACCGGTGGGTTCTCCTCCTTCAAGAGTTTGATGTTACTATTCTTGACAAAAAGGAGCGGAGAACCTTTTGCGCCGATCACCTTTCTAGACTTGAGAATCCCCATCAAAGTGTGCTCGAGAAAAGGAGATTACGGAAACATTTCCTCTTGAGACACTTGGGATGATTGCTAAGAAAGACCCGAACACCCCATGGTTTGCCGACTTTGCAAATTACCATGCGGGGAAATTTCAATAGTAAAAGGGATGTCGTCCCAACAGAAGAAAAAGTTTTTCAAAGATGTTAAGCATTATTTACGGGACGATCCCTACTTGTTTAAGATTTGTGCGGATCAAGTAATCCGGCGATGTGTTCATGGCCAAGAGGCTCTTGATATTCTCAATGCTTGCCATAACGGACCCATTGGTGGCCATCATGGTGCAAGCTACACCGCTAAGAAGGTTTTTGATTCCGGATTCTATTGGCCTACCATATATCGAGATGCTCATGATTTAGTCAAATCTTGTGATTCTTGCCAACGCGTCAAGGAAAATTTCAAAAAGATGAAATGCCACAAAATGCTATTCAAGTTTGTGAGATTTTTGACGTGTGGGCCATCGATTTTATGGGACCATTTCCATCATCTAGGGGTAATAAGTATATCCTCGTGTCCGTCGACTACTTGTCTAAATGGGTTGAAGCGAAGCCCCACCAATGATGCCCGAGTGGTTGTTAAGTTCTGAAGAATTTGTTTTCCGGTTCGAGCACCTCGTGCTATCATCGAGTGATCGCGTACCCATTTCTGTAAAGAACAATTTGCTAAAGTTATGGCTAAATATGGAGTTACCCATCGTCTTTCTACAGCGTATCACCCGCAAACGAGCGGACAAGTTGAGGTCTCCAATCGTGGTTTGAAAAGAATTTTAGAAAGGACCGTAGGAGAAAATCGAGCTTCATGGGCTGATAAGTTAGATGATGCATTATGGGCTTTCCACACCGCATACAAGACACCCATTGGGTGCACCCCATTTAAGTTGGTGTATGGAAAAGCTTGTCACTTGCCCATCGAGCTCGAACATAAGGCATTATGGGCCTTGAAACATGCTAATTTTGATCTTAAGACCATGGTGATCACGGAAAGTTCAATTGAATGAATTAAATGAGCTTAGGGATCGGGCTTACGAGAATTCTTTGATTTTCAAAGAGAAGACTAAGAGGATTCATGATTCTAAAATCAAAACCGCGTTTTCAACGTTGGTGATCAAGTTCTCCTCTTTAACTCTCGATTGAAGATATTCTCGGGCAAACTCAAACCCGTTGGTGGGACCATTCACCGTTGCTCAGGTTTTCCCTTATGGAGCGGTGGAGCTTTCTCAACTCGATGGCCCTAATTTCAAAGTGAATGGCCATCGTGTGAAACATTATTTTGGAGGGGACATCCCATCTATGGTTGTCCAGGATCTCCAAACTTTCCCTAAGGACAACTGAATTCGGGGATCGAGTCAAGCTAGCGACTTCGGTAACCAAAAACGTAGCGCTTAGTGGGAGGCACCCCATGCTTATCTCTATTTTCTTTCTTTTTTCTAATAAGTGGCGAAGGGCGCCTCTTGATTTCTCGACATGTTTGGTTGTTTGTGATTTTGTGTTTAGGATGTTCCCGATATGAAGACTCTCGTGCTCGAAGTTTGTCTTTTTTCCACTCGAGTTTCATGATCGATGCTGATGGAAATCCGATATCCTAAATCTTATCGACTAACGTTTATCTTTAAGCATACTTAATAAACGGCTTTTAGATTTCGTTGATTCCCTTGCCTTTAAACATTGAGGACAATGTTTCGTTTTAGTCTGGGGTAGGGTAATCTTGGATTTGATTTGACCGCACTTGCTTACTTTTCGTGGTACTCTCACAACCCGTTTTCCTTAGAAAATGAAAAATTGTGCAAAAATGAGAAAAATTTAAAAATTTTCAAGCTTTTGTTAAGTCTTTTGATTGAAAAGTTTGCTAGTCTCTTAGATAAGAAGCTATAAAATGCTAATTCTAGCTCACAAGGCCAAGATTTTGCAAGTTTCCTGGTGATTTTAAATATGCATGACTTGATTTCATTGGACGAAGCATTTGCTAAGTTAATATATGTTTTGACACCTTGTTGACTTTCATTTGGTGAGGTAGGAATAGAATTCTGATTTGACCGGGCGTGTTGAGCCCTAGCTTGTTCCCTTAACCATAGATAATCTAAAATTATCGGCTAAGCATCCACGGATCTCATTATTTGGGATTTTAAATTTACGGAGATCGAGAAATGATAGAGTTACTTATGAGTTTAGATGCTAAGCGTGGAGTAGTTGGTTCTCTTTAGAGCCCATCGAAGGTACTTATGGCTTTTTGTTCCCACAAAATTGTTTCACCCCATATCTGCTTATAAATAATTAGAGATGTCGAGTTTTTGGCGATAGTTAGTTCTTTATCTTCTTAAAAGAATCTTTGTTTTAAAATTGGGTACACATCAAGGATCCGTAATAAATAAATAAGCATAAGTGATATATAGTAATAAGTAAAGTTATGAGTCTGCGGTGTCGAGATCGGACCCTTGGATCTTTAGCCGGGATTGAGTGAGGTCTTAGCCTAGCAAGCTGGGATCCTCATTTCATGAAGCCTATAGTCTTGGAATTACCCGTGAAGCTCCGTAGTTCATAGCTCATATAAGTAAAGTATAAGTGCAAAAAAAAAAAAATATATATAATAAATATTTTGTATGATGAAAAAAATGAAAATGGAAAAGTCCAAAATATAAGTGAATAAAAATTCCTTGATGTGGACCTCATTTTTGAGACAATGGTTCTTGAGAGAAGCGGAGATAACTAATTATCGACTTAGCTTTGTATCTTTATCGGAATAAAAGTTATCAAACGAGAATTTGAAGAAATTCATTTCTCACAAAAATAAAAAAAATCTAGAGGAAAATAGGAAAATGGGAACAAAAGGTATTTACACAAGTAACTTCCATGGGTAGTGTTAGCATCTAGAATCATATTTAACAATGATTTCGGTTTTACGCTTAGTTTGGGACTTGTGAAAAATCGAGGACGATGTATTCTATCCGTATGGTCACTTCACGCTGTGTTGTGTTTTCTACTCCGTGATCCTAACATGTCGTTTGAAAAATGTTGGAGTTATTGATCGACACGAAAGTTCAACAAACCGTCATTCATAATCGGAATATGCTTAATCGTAATATCTATATGTGAATTAAAAGGTAAGCGGGCGTTTTAGAATTAAGGCTTTCTTAATCTCTTTTGAGGAATCTTTGCTACTTCTTCATAGGTTTAGTAGAAAGAGATTAAAATCCTTGGTTTTAGAAGCGTGAGTTGATTGCATTGCGTGGGGAAACGACAATGGTCTCGTCTGAGGTATTTTGGTATGTGCTAAAACACATACCTTTTCTTTACCAAAACTGACCCAAAATAACCAAGAAAGAGCCGTTTATTGCTAATATTTGTGGTTTTCTTGAGTTTGTGCTTGTGCGGTGCGGATATGTAAAACACACAAAAAGGAGCCAAATCGACGTAAATCCGAGCACGAGAGATTAAGAGAGATTTAGGCGGGAAGATAAAATTGTGCATTTATGAAGATTTTATTCTCTGAGGATGATTTGTGAAGATTTGATCAAAGTTTGAAGAAATGTCGAAATGGTCCCCTAACTTTCAAAGCATTTGACAGAAAAATACCCTCAAGAAGTTTCAAAAGTTGCAAAATCAGTCCCTGGTCTATTGAAGATTGACAAGTTCAACCCTTGAAAGAGATTTTCAGATTTACATGTTGGTCCTGATTTTGATTATACAAGTTTAGTCCCTATAAGCTTAAATGAGTACACTTTAATCCAAAGATATATTAAATCCAATCCAAAACCCATGAGGCCCAAAATGTTAGATCGGTCCAACTCACAACACACTACCCACAGTTACTATATCAACCCATTTACCTGGTCTATACGAACCAAACCCCGGTTTACCCAACCCATGACCCTTGACCAACTCTTGAAATATAATAAACAAATCCAAACGCCCTTTTACCCAAATCACCGGATTTACCCAATTACCACCAATTACCAATGACCCCAACCTCGTACTAAGAATCTATCCACCTTCTAGATGCCTCGACATGTCGAGATAAGGCCAACGTGGACAAATGGAAGCAACCTCATTGGCGAAACACCTCATAAGGTGAAATTGAGCTTTGTGATTGGTGGTGATGACAATGGAATGATTGAGTGGCCGAGAAAGGACTTCTAGCATCTTCGAAAGGATCCCAAGCCGCAATCCAGCTATAAATACCCCCTTAGCTCACCATTTTGATAGTGTATTATTTTTCCTTTAAATTTAGTCTAAGTTTCTTATATTTTAAGCTTTTCAGTAGTTAATGTTTTCTTAAGGTTTATGTAATCTCAGCTTTTTCTTGTACTCTCATTTTAGAGTTTTAATAAAAGTTTTAAGTTTAATTTTTATCTTGCATTTCACTATTTGAAAACTAAATAAAAAATTTTGTGCTTTTAAGATTGTAATAAGCTCATATAAGTCAGCCATAGCTTTTATGAGCTTATTGTGTGTTACTTGTTGCAATTCATTCATTACATTCACAAAAGAATCAGGTCAACCTTGAAAGTCAACTGGTGTCCTCACTTGGTTGAGGAGATGGTTATGGGTTGATTATGATGATGGATCTGGGTTGATTTGATGTTAAATGGTTTAGGATTAGTGGTTCTTTTGCTGATTGCAAGCCATAGTGGGTTGGGCTTCTTGTAAGTGTAACCTTAATCTCATTCTAGCTTAATAAAAAGTAGCAGGTTTGTCATTTCTATTAGATCTACAAGGTATTGATATTTTTAAGATCATATTAGCTTTGTTTTAATGTATTGGATCTGTTTTGATGTTAGCATAGGCTTGTCATTGCATTTTAGCTTGAGTAGATTGCATTTTCTGTCATATAGGACTGTTGGATCGATGGATAAAAGCGTGTTTAAGGCTATCTTGGTATACGATTTCTGTTGCATTAGTCTCTAATATCACTAGTAAAGTCATTTCAATCAGAGTTTACATTAGTCTTTTTACAAAAGTCAACATTAGCTTGAAACTAATCTAATATGCATAAGCTGTTGAAATCGGTGAGCTTATTAAGCATTTAGGTGTAGAATCTGTTAGGGTAGCTTATTTGGGTCTTATTACATCCACTTTTAGCTTCAGTCTAAATTTGTCTCTAAATCTCAAATAAGTCAAAATCATGAATTGTGTTCAAAAGTCAAAACTATGTCAAAACTTTGTTTTTGAGCATCTTGAGACATTACCTGAGAGTTCAATATTGTTATGGTCTCAGATTTGGTCCATTTGTAGTTTGCTAGGTGGTCTTGAAGACCACCTATCTGTTTCTCACTTAAGCTTCTCTAATAAGCTTATAGAGTAGCTTAAAGTAGCCGTGAGCCTGCTTTGGGTAGAATTAGCAGCTTAGCTTAAATCATAGGTAGGCTCGCTATTAGAGATTAGGAGTAGCTAAATTTAGTTGATAATAGTTAATTTCAGTATGATCTAGCTTAAGTATAAGTTTGGTGGCTTATTTTTACTTTTT
This sequence comes from Chrysanthemum makinoi, assembly GCA_910596185.1. Taxonomy (NCBI): domain Eukaryota; kingdom Viridiplantae; phylum Streptophyta; class Magnoliopsida; order Asterales; family Asteraceae; genus Chrysanthemum; species Chrysanthemum makinoi. Next base: position 234,184,594 of record OU343222.1, on the reverse strand, counting down.
AGCTTATTTCAAAGTGCTTATTTGGTAGCTTGCACTGACAGCTCTTATTTCTTCCACACAAGCATTATATTTTATATTTTTCATAGAACCAGAATAATAATTTAGAATTTTCCTGAATTTTTCATAATTTTTGGTCACTGTTTGCTATTTTTCTATATTTAAAATAGTTTTTAGGTACTTTTAAATAGCTTTTATTGCAAATAATTAAGAAAAAGTTCAAAAAATAATTTTTCAATTTTCCCAGTTTAAGAAAAATATAAAAAGCATAAAAAATATTTTTCCTTATTTTTCCCCTTTTATTTGGTATTTTTCACAATTTAAATTAGATTTAAACAGTTTTAAATTAGTAAAAAAAATAGAAAAATTAAAAAAAAATAGTTTTGAAAATTCTCTTATAGTATTTTAGATTTTATAAAAATAGTTTCATATTTTTCTCCTTAAATTTCATAATTTTTAGTATTTTAATTTAGTTTTAATAGTTAAAAATTAGTTTTTAATTTTAATAAAATCCAGAAAAATCCAAAAAAATAGTTTTAATTCATAATTAGTTTTCACATTGCGTTTCTAGAGTAAAAGTAATTTTAGGCATTTTTAGGGTATAATTTAGACGTAGTTGCATTTTAATTACGTTTTATTAATTACATTTTAGTTAATTTGCATTAGGATTTCCCGTAAAATAGATTCCCTTAATTACTTTCCCTATTCCCGTAGTTTAAATAAAATCATTAATCCAAAACATCGAGCATTAAATTCCAAACCAAAACGGCGTTGGCAATTCACTCGTTGGGAAGCGATTCGGGTTGACTAATCCGTTTCAACGATCACACACGGGATTTGATTTATTATTCTTTTCCCTAAAGGAATTTGAATCTATCTTAAGTGATTATTTTTGATATCGATATTGAGGTTTTATCCGTATACACATACCCTTAAGCCTTCATTATCGAAATCGATTATCGAAGCGTTTAAGTTTCTACGGTTAGTCATTCACAAGTGGCTAGCTTGTGTGAGATAACTTGACGGTTTGGCATCTGGCATTTGCAAAAATCAAATTTTAGGCCGCTGCTCGGGAGGTTGTTAATCACGACAATATCGTTTGAGGTTTGACGATTAGTGACTCGAGATCATTCATTCGCGAAGTTACTATTTTTCTATAAATTAAAAAGTAAAAAATATTTTCCTTTTTCTTTTGTATATATATATATCACATTAAAAATACAAAAAGATTTTCTCTTGTGTTTTTGCTAATAAATAGAAGACACCAATTATATAACATTCTCAACGAAGGTGTTATCATTAATAAGTTCCTCAACTAAAGATCAAAAACTTGCCTTTGTCGCGAGTCGATTTATTTCTATTTGATCAACAAATTGTGGTGGGTATAAGGACTGACCGACATTAAATTGCGGCCGTAAAGAAGCCCGGTTTTTAATAAGCTTAATGCCACTGACCTAAAAGCTTCTCCCATTCAGCGTCGCGTTGTCTTATAAGGTGATTTATTCACTTGGGATTATTGGTTAAGTTCACTGTGTTTTCGAATACCGCTCGTTTTAATTGCCTTGGTTTTGAAAGTGCATGCGCTCGTTCTAACAACTACTGACCGATACTTGAAACCACTACAATTCCCAAGGCTAGAATAGACGCGTGCTCCATTAGTCAAACCCGAGATTCGAACTAATCAAACCCCGCCCATCATCGAAATGGCGGAGGACAACCGATCCATGCTAGAACAACTCCAAGCACCCACCGAGGGTTATGGAGAAGCCATCGTCCGCCCCTAATCGTTGATAACTTTGAGCTTAAACACGGATTGATAAATTTGGTTTCGTCAAAACCAATTTTGGTTGAGAGAGCGATCCACTCTCATATCAAGCGATTCAACAAGCTCACGTCTACGATCAGAATACCAGTAACATTCGGGAAGAGGCTATTAAGCTACTACTCTTCCCGCTTTTCACTGAGGGGCCGCCTGATTTGGCTCGAAAAACTACCCCTCGATCGATAACCACATGGGAGAATTTAGTGTCAAAATTGTGAAATCCAATTCTTCCCACCGTCTAAAACCACAAGCCTTAAAAATGAAATAACGAAATTCACACAAAGATTTGATGAATCATTTAGTGAGGCATGGACCGATTCAAAGATTTGCTTAGGCAATGTCCCCATCATGGTTTTACGGCATTACACCAACTTGATAACGTTTTATAACGGTTTGAATGAGAGGCTGATCAAGACTCTCTCAATAAGCCGCCATGGTGGTAATTTGTTGACCCGATCAACGAAAGATGCCTTGTCGATTATTGAGAACAAATCTAAAGTTGCCTCACTTGTCGGTTCTTGCCCAGAGTGGGTGTTACACCATCGCCGTCGTCTTACTAAAAATACGTCTAGCACCCATGCTAAGATTGATAAGCTACGGATATGATTCAGGCTTTGGTTAAGATTAAGACCGCTAAGATTAATTCTTCTCCATCCGCTCAAGTCAAAGCGGTGGAAACGACTTGTACTACTTGTGGTGGCCCGCCTGCCTACTACAATTGTACCGCCACCGATGGAAATCCTTTGAAGAAGCTAATGCCGTGAACCTGAGGTAACCAATACCGTCCTCAAGTTGAACTTTGAACCCTGTGTTAGTAATCAAATGGGACCTCCGGATTTTCTCAATCAAATAATCCCGAAATCGCTTTAATTAGAATCAAGTTAAATTGGACCAAATGTTCAAAACCAATTCAAAACCCCACCAAATCAATACCCGAATCAAGGAGTCAATTACAATCAAGGATATCAAATTGCTATCAAGCTCCCGCCTTTGCCTTCAAATGAATTCGCAATTTAATTACGTTCAACACAATCATGCTACCATCCAAACCATGCAAACTCAGATTTCAAGTTTGAGAAATGAGTTTCAATCTTCGTTGACTAGACAAAGCAATGAGTTTAGGAATGAGATGCGACTTCAGAACAACAAATTGGATGCTTCGCAGAATAAACTTGAGAACATGTTGAATGCTGTGTAGAGAAATTGTTTCCTTTGAAGTATTCTGCTTTGACGTCATCAATATCATTGTTCTTTGATCTTTGTTCTTTGTGATGGTAGTGATAGTATGTTGTGGTTATTCGCAGATCGCCCGACGGTGTCTCCACGCTTTCTCCAACATGCTCATACATCGCTTCTTTAACGTTGATTTCAGATGTGATGTAGTTCTCTTAGTCTTTAAACTTTGTAGATTCTGTGAATTTGATGAAGAATCATTCTGACTTTGTGTTGCTTTATGAGAGAACTTCGATTAGTGTTGTTGTAGGTATGAGCATGTGGATAATGCACAGATTCTTATGATCTTTTCCACCCTTGAAGCATCCATAAGAAGAAAACATAAAACATGGGTTAGAAATAATCCAAAGCGCTACAAGTTTGAACTTTCGAGTGTTAGCGACATAGTGTGAAAACACAACTCTAATTCTTACAAAGGCTGTTCCTAAGGCGAGTCCCACAAGTGAGATAACGCGATGTACGAAATCAAGTACACCTACAATTGAGATGAGTCGCTAAGGTGCAAAGTATCACCCCACGTAGGTACCGCTTTGAGACACACTAAAGTAATCTCACGAGGAGTTACCGAAGTGACCAAATGCCGGGCTTTTGATGTTGACCCCGGAGAGTTTCCATTCAATCACCGAGGATCACATGTGTGAACCTCTCATAAATGTTATCGACAGTTGCTAAGATCCAATGTAGGACTCGATAATATATCACTTGCGTCCTTATTGTTGAACGACAAGTGATGAAATGTCAAGTGTAACTTAGAGATCTTTCGATGAATCTCGTGGCTCTAGACTCAATAGTGCGCTTTGGTTTTCCTGAGCGGAGACTAAGGAGAGGGTCTCCTTGCTTCAATACCAGCAATCTCTATGAGAAAGCCGATAGTTTACGTAGGGTTCCTTGTGAGAATGAAACAAGCTTCGCTGAGAGAAACTTGAGTGGCTAAGAAGGTTTAGTGCATGTCCACCGGGTCCATGACTTGACTTTACTCTTCAATACCGGTGTCATCTAGTGACAACCAGTAGCATATGAATTGAACCCGGTCCGCCCTAAGTTGAACAACTGAGGGCTATTTATTTTCACCCTTTTCTTTGCATTTATTTTTAATTCTTCAAATCCTTCTTTCTCCGATTCTCATTTTCTCCTTTTTATAATCATACCTAAGGACTTCTAATTCTAACTATTCGTGGTGTCCTTGGGTAGATCCCTCCGGCTCTGGCGGATCATAGGACGGTTATTCCTAACCTTAGTCACCTTATAACTCCATGACTAACCTATGTTGCCATAAAACTATTTTCATTGAAAATCTCTCACAGTGGTTATGAGTAAAAGCATTTAATACCACTCTTTGAGATTTTTAAGATTTTGCATAATTACTCCCCCTCTACACGTGCTTAAGAGTTTTGGTGAAATGCGGTGAGAGAAGCGCGACTTTTGAATTGATCAATTCATGATAGACAATCCTCCTACGAGACATCGGTTACGTGCATAGTTAAAGAGTTACATTGTCAGCTTTTAGGTGACAACTAGCTCTAATAACTATCTTGAAGGTGTGGACAACCTCGGAAGGTTTCAAACCGTCCAGTTCATGTCTACCAAGAGTTTCTCGAATGGTACATTCTACTCGGACAAGTCCTTTATGCGAGACACGCTTTACATCACTAGCGAACTAGCTTGAAATTATTACTCGTCCCGGATAAGTCTTTTCGATTTACTAACATTTCAGAGTTCGTCAATTCGTTGGTTAAGTCTATTCACACGATGATTTTCTTGCAAGTTACAACATATTTCTTATCACATAATTTTTCTCCCCCTCAAAAATGGCATATAAATGTTATTTTTGATGAAATTTTGATATGGAATATGACCATTTTGAGTTTTGTGGGAAGATTTCCATAAAGAACATTGTAGAACAAAGATTTTGGTTGACAAATACTCCCCCACAAAAAGTGATATAAACTTTTGAGGTTTTTAAAAAAACATAAGGGGAAGTACTTGTTCTTTTGAGCAAAACTTTGAAAAGTCAAAGTTTTGATAAGTTTTACTCAAAAGTAAGAAGCTTTCGCTCCTTTTATAAGGATTGTGGCAACGATCGTGCCACGTGGTCCTTTCATTACAAGTACGGGTTGTACAATCGGTATGTGTGCACAAGCCATAGATAAATATAAATCACACAACCAAGTAATGATAATGAAACAAATCAAGGGTTACTGAGAATCCGTAGTCCGGCCAATAACTCTAGGAATGCGTTCGACGCGTTGATAACCTCGAGAGAAATGTGGGACGAACACCTACGAAACTCTCCAACATTCCGGTCCCTTACGAGCGACCTTTCATCGATTCGAGTGATGATCCTCTTAACATCCCTTTTCTCCTTCGAATTCTATTTCTTCTTCGACCCTATGCCTTCATGTATCTCCTTTGGCCGATAAGCTAAACCATCTGACGCTTCTTGATGTATGATCCCCAAACTTATGAAGCTCTCTGCGCCATTAAGCAATTTCGTGTAGTTCATCTTTGCGGTAGACTATTCCAAATGGTTTCTTTGATGAGGGTGTCTTGAGGAAGTTTGTTAATGTCCGGAAGGCGAGTTGTGGTTTAGTGAGTTTAACACGCATCGATCACGATTCCACATCAAGTTCATGTCCTACACATTCCTGGATCACTATGCTTCTGATGAAGATTAACAACGACTTGATGAACTCATGTTGGATTTCTCGTATAGAAATGTCGCGATTCGTCCACCCTTTGCGAGATACATATCTTCAATGTCGTTAAAAGACAATCTTTGAAAATCCGCTTCACAGAATTCATAGTCCTCTTCGTCTTGACGTTTGACCACTATTTTCTTGAGGAAAGTGTAATCCCACTTTGACGAGAGAGTAACATGCTTAATAACAACGATCCGCTTATCACTAAACACTTCGTTTTTGGCGTTTGAACCCGGCAGACTTTTGTAGAAGATTCTTCTGCTCGGCCAATGGTGAATCCCATACATTGCATCAAGGTCATACTTTTCCACTTTGTCAGAAAACATGTGAGTAGCATTTTCCTCGATGGCTATCTTTGTTGGAGTATATTGTTGCAGGGAAAGGAAGTGTGAGTGATGTAGCGTATTTCATGGAGACATCGCACGGTGTAGAAGAAATTATAGGTCGTTGTTGAAGAAATAACGGGCGATTGGGTTGTAGGTAGAGGTCTTGTCGATGCAATTGTGTAGTATGGAGCTTTGTCTTTTCTTGTGAAGTCGATGTTAGCTTCGGGATGGAGCAAATCGATATTGTTCGACATGGCTCGTGTAATGTTTTCGAGATGGTATTCAACTTGATTGCACTTTTCGTCTTTAAATAGTTGGAAGGCATCATTCTTAATTCTCGCCTTAGCTTCGGCCTTAGTCATCTTCTTCACTCAATTGTTCTTGAATCAAACTTCACATGCTCCATAGTACGCGTCCTTCTACCATTTCTTGACCATCCGGCAAAGAGGGAGTAGCATCACAAAGTCCGGAAAACCGACATATTCTTTAGTTGTATCGTCATCTAGCCATGAGAGAACATTTTTCTTCGTCTTCTTCTTCTTCTTCTTTGGCTTAGATGAGGATTCTGGTTTCTTTGTTATGGTGGGAGAGGTGGGTTGTTATCGGGGCTCTGGGATCTCTTGATCGTCACCACCAGTGTACTCGAAGTGATCACCGGTTTTCTCTATGAGGTGGTAACTCGAGTCCCGAGGTTTTTCTCAGAGAACTTGGTGGAGATCTTCTTTTGGTTGGAGTCCTTTGGGGTGGTGGTGGCATGGAGGAGGATTCTCCGCATTTCTTTGGACGTTTGGCGCTTGATCCTTGTCCTTGTCATCGTCATCTCTTGGTCGTTTAGGTTGACCTGATGACTCTTTGCATGAAGACCTGAGTTGATAAGCTAGTAGACCCTCAAAGAATTTAGCTTCATCCAAGTAAAAGTTGCGGATTAAGTTGCTTTGACATTTGCATCACTAATTTGCAATTAACTCACCTTAGAGATCGGGTTCTTTGGCCATTGTATGTTTAACCAATGCGATGATATTTGGAGTAAGTTTTAAGGAAAATACCTCCACTTGTCACACGAGGGGTGTCGAGAAGAAACTTGTGAGTATATTATCTTACCGTCTTCTCCATTTCCTTTTGGAAATCTCCTTTGATAAACTTTTGGACATGCTCCCTTTCCAACAACTTCGTTTATCCCATTTGAAGAAAGTTGATTATGTCGTGAAGTTGATTCAGCCTTTTGTTGGTCATGTCTTTCCTCGACTTGCTTGTGACAGATTGAAAATCTTTGTCTTAGCCGGATATCCAAGAGTCGGCCGGTTTCTTCTTTGACTCGATGTGGATCACAGTTGTGCCTTGGGATGGTGGAGGTGAAGAGTGAGAAGACGAGTCTGATGATGATGAGACATGAGGAGACTCATGGTCTTTGGTGGCTCGAAGTTTGTTCCTTGGAGCGTGTTACCGGAATTTCTCTGAAGAAAGTCATCATAATCAACCGTCATCTTTTCCAGGACTTAGCCATTTCTTCATTGCTATGCGGCTTCTTCATCCGCGAGCTTGAGCTTCTTTATCCGCTTTTCTTTAAATTTGCAACCTCAACATCTTTATCGAAATCTTCTCCGACTTTTCCTTTTTCGGTTCCTCAAATTCATAGGTGATAGTGTCCTCCATTAAGCCATTGTTGTTGATCGTGGGTGGTGGTACCGCCTTCCTTATCGGGTTGATTAACCGCATCAAGAACTGGTGAAGATAGTGCACCACCACTTGACCCTTTGGGGCCACGCAATTTGTTCCTTCTGAACTCTTTGGCAACGTGTTTGGAGTCGATATTCTTCACCTTTTTCCTATAGTCTTTATCCGCTTGTTCTTCATCAAGCTCTCCTCTTCTTCGCTCGGCATCCGGAGTTTTACCTTTACCTTTATCGCTTTTAGACTAGGAGGTTTTGCTCTCGCTTTGAGTGTCATCGGTTGGAGTCTCGAGTAGATGACCTCTTCGTCCGTTTCAAGATCCTCGAGTCTTCATCCATTGGTTTTAGTTCGAGTTTAGGTTTGGGAATGGGGATTGCCTCCTTTGATGGAACTTTCCTTTTGAGAACATGAGACCTCTTAGGAAACTTTCATACTCTCGCTGCTCGAGATACTCCTTGCCTCTCACAGTTTTCCTAGTAGGTTTACGAGAGGACTTTTCATCAAGGAAACCTACTTTCTTGAGCTTTAATCTGCTACGGATATTTTTGTACTAATAAAGTTCTTTGATAGCATCGAAGAAGATGATCTCGTAACATCGCACCTTGTTTCTTCGTTGTTGAGTCCTTAAATCGGCGGTGAGTGTGGGCTCATAAAACACGGAGTGTTGTTTGGGGTCATCAAGTCTCAAGGGAATATCAGGATTATACCCTAGAGCTCTTTGGATCAACAATTTGGTATATCTGATATCTGGGGATCTTGGTGCCATGACTTTTAACGTAAGACATCATGTCCTCCCATATCAGAGCTTCAACTTCTATGTGTTTCTTGTTGACCATAGCCCAAAATATTTGTAGTTCCATGAGCTTGGGATGCTCATGACCACTATCACGTCGAAACGATTTGGCAATCATTATGTGAGGTTCTCCATGGTCGGGAATGTTCTTGGATCAACGAGATGAGTGCTTTGTGATTACCCCGGTAGCTTCATCATAGCCGATGTCGACCATGAACGGGAGAACTACGTCTTCCGTTGGAGTAGCATTGTATTGGTGAGGTTGATGACGAATAAGAAGAATAGCCCTCAAATCAAGTATGATGGTGACTTGTTTGTTGTTGGCGTCCACATCCGCTGTCTGAGATTTGACCTTTGACCTTATGTATTGTATGCCAGAATTGATGAATGTAGATCTCTGGCACGGTAGCAGAATTTGTAAGCATGTTCTGGTAAGGGTGAGTCTTCAGAATATCCACAGCAATCTGACATGAAGACTCAGAATAGGTGAAGCTATCAAAATCAACTTTGTTGGAATCACTCCTAAACCTTTATTCAAGTGTTAGTTACTCATATGTAATAGGTAGCTTATTATGGCCTTTATGTTTGTTTAAGGTCTAGCTTATGTAGAAGGCCCATAAGCTTAGGCCCATGTCCATAAGAAAAGGGAAGGAACTGGGAGTGTTGCCCTAGCTCATTGCCTATAAATACTCTTGTATAACCCTCACTTGAGGGTTGGTTGTTCATTTTATTCACTCTTTTTACACTCTACGCCTAACCGTATTATTATGTCCGTGTGTGTGTGTGTTTAACGTGTTCAACCGTCTCTATCTCTTTCTAATAAGCTTTTGTTGTAAATCTAGTGACCTAACAGTGGTATCAATCGCCTAATAGTTGGGTGAATCGTTATTGCTTTTGAAGTAAGTTTTTGGTCTTACGCGTAGAACAACGTGCTACTTTGGTTCGCTTAAAAACTCGTTTTTTACACTTTTGAATCCAAGATTCTTGTACTTTCAACGTTTTAAGGTGTTAAAATACTTGTTTTGGCAAAAAGTTTCAACCTTTACGCTGGATCTCACGCTTAAGCTTGTTTTTAACGAGGGTGTAAACTCACGCTGGCATAACCGCTTTTGAGAGCTTTTGGATCATCAAGTTCCACACTTTTGTGTCATTTTGGTGTTATTGAAGCTATTTCATCATACAAAAGCTGGTTTAGAAACATCTTTGGGCAAAATCATTTTTACGAGTAAGATTACGCGTATCAAAACCCTAATCTGACGCGTAACTTTATCCGTGGTTTGATCTTCGCCATTTCGGTGGTTTTACCCGTGTTTTCTTGCTTGGATAAGCCGAAAATACGTCGACTTTGAATATCTTTTGCACGTGATAGTGTAAAGATCATTTGCAAAACCCTAAACTTACGCGATAAGCATAAAGCTTACGAGTAGAAATCCTACGCATAAGATTCATCTTACGCCTAAGCCTAGTCTTACGCATAAGGTAATCCTAAGCCTAACTTTCTACGCCTAACTTTGTGTCTACGCATAACTTTAGTGACTTTACCCTACTTACGCGTAAGCTAAATCTACGCGTAACTCTTGATTGTTCTGGCGCCGTAACTTTGGTGTTTTTTATGCATAAGTCCTACTTGGTTTATTGTGATTTCTACGCCTAAGGACACTTCATCAACAAAGGTTCATTCGACTACAAAGATCCATTTTTACCAACACAAGTTTCCAACATGTCACAACCACCATACTCTAACTAGTTCCCTTACACTTATTCTCAACGTCCACAACAACTAACTCCACAACATCAACAATGGAATCAACAACAAGCAATTTATCAACAACATACTCCACAACTTGGTGCAATTCCACCACCTCAAATGGTTCAAACACCACCAAGTCTTCAAGTTCAACCCTACACAAATGACTTCAATCAACATCCATCAAGGAACACTATGAAGGAACCCACTTGGTTTGCAAAGATGTGTGAAGCTTTAAGCGGCCAACAATCAATTCATGAGGTCGGATCACTTGATAGACCTCCAATGCTCACCTGTGAAACTACGATCAATTGGTGCTAAGGTTCTTTAGATTTTGTGATCTGAAGAAGCCACATGGAAAGTTCTTAAAGAAGGTTATCTTGAAGGTCCATTTCGATGCCTAATGCTATCGTACTCTACGATCCAAATGCTAATCCACCAAGAGATGAACAATCCCACATTGCTACTTGTTGTCGACACGAATGCAGAGGAACTTCTACACTATGAAGCAGATGAACTTGCAATGCAATATATCCTTTTAGGATTACCTAACCCAATTCTTCAAAGTGTTGATGCTCAAAAGACTGCAGGAAATGGGGATCATATTCATCTTCTTATGGAAGGATCTCGTCAGACTCAATCGGGAGGATTTGGAATCCAAAATTTACTTGGCTTATGAACACTTCATGATTGAACCCGAGAGACACTAGAGTATTATCATCATCGCTTTTCAGACATCATCAATGATTTGGATAAACACAACATCATCATGCCAAAATTGCATGAATACTAAGTTCCCGAGGTAGTCTTGGTCCCGAATGGGAGAAGTATGTCATTTTTCTCCGTCTGCGAAAGAATATGCATCATTATACATATGGATTGTTGTACGATTACTTGAAGCCTCATGAAAAGGAAGTTGATAGGAAAGGATTCTCCGTGCTCAAATTGCTCCACCGACACATCCGAAAATCAACAACTTGCCTTATATGCTCAAAATAGTTATTCTCCTCAACCAAGAACTCAACCAATCAAGCACAATCACACCATATGATCCTTCACTGTTTCAATCTCAACAAAACTCAATTGGTTCCATACAACAACAACAATGCTCAAGCACTTGTCAAAGATAAAGCTAATGAGGAATCTGATCCGCTCGAAGCATTGCAACAAGGATTTGCTATGATTGCTAATGCCTTTAGCCGTTATACCAACAAATCCAACAACGTATTCGCCCTCATCTAACACAAGGAATCAAGTTGTTGTGAACAATGGACGAGTTGAAGTTCATAATCGTGGTTATGGTCGAGTCGGAAATGGGCGTGGTCAAGGGTTTAATGCTGTGGGTAGGAATACCAACAGAGCTCAAGTGGTGGAACAGGAAATGCTCAAAATGGGTTGAATGGTCTTCGATGCTACAACTACAATGAGAAGGGACATCTGGCTAATGCATGCCCAAAGCCGGAGACAAGCGGGCTTATCACAAAGAGGCTCTTCTTTTGGCTCTTAAGGATGAAGCTGGTGGAACTCTCACACAAAGAACGAGCTTTATGGCAAATGCGACTCGAGATGATGATATGGAGGATTTGCAAGCCAATGCAGATGTTATGTTGATGGCTAATATGCATGAGTTACACATGAGTGACACGCCCGCGGTCATGTATGACACTGATGGCTTGTCTCAGTGCACCAACAAACCATATTTATCTCGATCTAATATCTCCGCCAACATCCGAATCCGCAGGCTTCGGAATGTTCAAAATGCGCCGTCCACATCTCATTCCGACGATTTTCAACTAGACCTCGTAGTTATATTTGACGATCAAGATGACCAAACGGTTTCCCTTGATAATCAAATTGACTCCGGGGTTATACTTGAGGATCTCAGTAATGATCATGTTGTGACTCACGTTGAACACGCCAACTTTTGCCTCATCCGTTTTGCTCGCTTAATACAAGACCAACAAACCATAGTGGAAGAATGTCGCAATTAATCGACTTGAAAAGCAAAAATGCACTGTTAACCAAGGATTTGAATGTTTACAAAAGCAACTCAACTTTTTCAAAACTCAAGAAAAACGTGAAAACGGTTTTGAAGCGACCTTTGCCAAATCTTATCAAAACGAAAAATATTTAGAAAGACAGATGCGTGATCTAGCCGCTCCAAAGAATGCTTTGTTGTCTGAAATAGAACAACTGAAACATGAACATAAAAAGCAAATTAACGCTCACCTTGGAAAATCAAAAAGCTAAGGCTGAGTTGTTAACTTGTCAAAAGCAGTTCTCTGCATACAAAAAGCATTCAACAAAACGAATAGATGATCATCTTGAAGAAATCATCGGCTTGCAAAACAAACTTAAAGAGTTTAAAACTGTTGTTTACAAACATGGTGAGTCGGTCACAACTATTGAAAAGTTTACTTTAAAACCTAATCCAAATGGATATGGACCGAATCTTGCCGATTACAAACCTAAGCTTTCAACCAAAGCATTCAAACCAAATCTGAAGTTTCCGGTCAGCAAGTAATATAAAATTGATAATTTCATTATGAGTGTTGTTGAATATCATCGTCAAGAGGAATTAGATGCGTAGAACGAGAGTCGATCAAAATTAGAAAATGTTGTTTACAACAAACCTTTTAACTATAAAAAAGCGGTCACTTTCGTCACACCAACGGATTCTTCTAACACACCAAGGATTATCATAAAAACGCTCGAGTCTTCTAATGTTAATCCCAAACCAGATTATGCACAAACTTATGGTCCTTTACCTTCCATCGGTGAAGTAAACTCAAAACCTGAAAATCGCAAAATTCTTAGATATTTTGACCTTTTCATGGTTGACCTCAAAACTTTACAACATGAGATAGAATATCATTCTGAAATCAAAGTTCAACATTTTCAATCGCCTCTGGCGAGAGAACAAAGAGACATTTTTAAAAAATCTTTTACCAAATGTTTAAAATTTGAAAAGTTGTGCATTGTCTTGGGAAAAGGACTTTCATAAGGAACTTGGATTGATGAAGGTTGTTTTCGAGAAAATGTAAACATCTATTTCTAATTCTAAACGTAAAAAGAAAATGTTGAGAAAAGATGTTGATCGACTCTTGGAAGATGTCATCTATGCCGATGTCCATAATGTTGTGCTATTGAATTCTTTGTCATATGCATTTGATTATATCTCTGCCGATATCGTTGATTCTGTGGTAAATGTTGAGAACACTGATAATGTGCTTCAGATCGAGTCCTTAAAAGTTGAAAACAAGCGATTGTCAAACGAACTTTCAAATGCAATACGTCGCCTTAATTGGTGTCAAAAAGATATTCACGATCAACAACTTGCTTTTCAACACAAAATCGCCCGATTCGTGACAAAACTTCCGATCCAAAATTGAGCAATGGATGATCAAAACGAGTCTTTTAAGTGTCAAATCTCAAAATATGAACAAGAACTTGTAAAAGTTAAAAGGAATATGGTGTCATATTTGATTTACTCAAAAAGACTCGTGATGAAGCATCAAATGAACTTGATCATTATCTTGCACACACTAAAGAAGTTATGCATTTTCTTTGCCGAAATATTCGGCCCGAAAATCAAGATCTGAATCACACTATCTTCAAGTTAAGAGAAATGTTAGGAAAGTATGAACAACTTCCGCCTACCATGATTAAGAGAATAGCCCCAGTAACACTTAGTAATCATGAACCTAGAATCACTGTTGCCAAATCACAAGTTGCTAACGTGCTTCCTTCTCTTGAAACAGAATAGTTATGTCTTTTCCAAACGTCCAAGACTTCACGTTTCCCTAGAGCACTACATCAAGAATAGGAAGTTGCGACTTAAGAAAAGATCAATAAAGAATGCTAAAGTAGAAGAACACCCTAGGACTATGAATAAGACTCACGCTGCTTCCACTATAGATATTAAGGCCCGCATGTAATAGAAATAGTGATGTAACGTAATGCTAAACCTTTAAGCACTTTTGATATTATTCGATGCACCTTGTGTGATTTGTCGTAAAAGTATGAATTCTGATTGTCATGATAAATGTGTTGCTAAAGCTATCATCTCGCGTTTAAGGAATCCTAAGAACCGGAATACCTCTAGGCCCACTAATCTTTCTAAGTCAGTGCTTGGTAGACCGCCATCTTTAGATTCTAAGAAACCCATTGCTTGCCCCTCAGAGCAGCTCGGTTCACCTCCTAGGAATGTAGTACCACCTAGTGCATTCGCTAAGATTAAAGCAAATACTAGTTGGAGATGGCGTGAAATGGATATATAACACACTAGGATTTAAATAGATACCTAAAGCTATTGATGTGTATGTCTACTATATAATCGCCCGAACCCCTAACATTTCGGTTCCACATCTACTTCTATTCCATCCGTGTCGCTGCAGGTGTAATGCGTGTGATACTGAGATCATTCTCTGATTGTTGATAGCGGCTGTTCCCGACACATGACAAGCAACCTTAAACTGTTATCAAACTTTATTGCAAAGTTCATTGTACTGTCGAGGTTCGGGAATGATCACTTAGCGCTATCATGGACTCGGAGACTATATCAACGGGAACATCGAAATTAGCAAGGTTTATTATGTGGAAGGCCTCGGTCACAATGTTTTGTTAGGTCGGTTCTGTGATGGAGATTTGGAGGTTGCTTTCGGGGAGAAAACTTGTTTCATTAAGTGATCTACAAGGAAACGACCTTATGTCCGGCTCGCGTAATTCCAGTCTTTACACTATCTCTATGCAAGACATGGTTGCTTCTTCTCCCATCTGCTTACTTTCAAAGGCAACATCAACAAAATCCTGGCTATGGCACAGTCGTCTCTCACATCTAAACTTTCAAACCATCACCAACCTTGCTCGACACAAACTAGTTGAAGGACTCCCACGATTCTGGTATTCTAAAGATCACCTTTGCTCAGCTTGTGAACAAGGCAAAAGCACTCGTGCTCATTTTCCTTCAAAGGTGGAACACGACTCTCAGCATGTGCTTCATCTTCTTCACATGGATTTGTGTGGCCCGATCTTGGCGTGCAAGCGATCAATGGCAAACGCTACATCTTAGTAATTGTTGATGACTATTCACGTTGGACTTGGGTCTACTTTCTTTGAAGCAAAGATCAAGCTCCACAGATGATCATCACCTTTCTCACGAAAATACAAGTTCACTCACGGCACCGTTGACAAATCGAGCAGACAAAGGCGAATTTGTTAACCAAACTCTTCGTGAATTTTATGAGAAAGTGGGAATTGACATCGGACATCTATTGCGCGCACACGGAACAAAGCGGGTTGTTGAAGAGCGAAACCGAGCGTTAGTAAGGCTCGCAAGAACAATGTTAATCAATGCTAAACTTCAGTTACTTATGGAGAACGTATCTCTTGCATGCTATACTCAAAACCGTTCTATGATTACAAGCGCAACAAAACACCTTTAGAGCTTGTCCACAACAGAAAACCGAATCTCAAACACTTTCATGTATTTGGATCTCTTTGCTATCGGAATAATGATCGTGATGACTTTGGAAAGCTCAAAGCCAAAGGCGACATTAGTCTTTATGGATATTGTGATAATTCTAAAGGTTTCGAATCGGAATCGTCGAACAAAGGAGGTTATGGAAGCGATTCATGCTCATTTTGATGAACTTCGGAAATGGCTTACGAGTATACTGACTTGGAACCGGTCACAACCGCTTAAACTTCCCCAAACCCCATCATCAGTGAACAAGCCCCGACTTACTCGTCAACAAATGGAAAGGTTATTTGCTCCTTTGTTCGGTGGCGATATTGATGAGCGTGCTCGGTGTATCCGTTGTTTCATTTGCTCAACGATAATACTCTTATACCTGATACACTGCTACAACAACTACTGTTGAAGAAGCACCACCAGTTGACTCCACCACAGCAGTTGAACAAACCGCTTCCAACAATGATGAACCGGCATGATGTTACGAATGAAGTACCCCCACATGCCGATTTTGATCCAAATGCGTTCTTTAACCCGTTTGCTAATGAGACTCGCACGATGTCGAGAATCTTCAACAAGACATTTGAATCCTCAAAATCAGCACAATGTATACCAACATCAACCCTCCACACATAGATGGACAAAGACCATCCTCTGGAAAATATTATTGGCAACCCAAATCAACGGTCGTTCTGAGACAGCGTCTTCACGGGCGGTGAACATTGCATTTATGCACTCACTACGCCAATCTGAACCTAAAACATCAAGGATGCAATGACAAAGACAAGCGGATTGAATCCATGCAAGAAGAACTCAACCAATTCAAACGTCTTGAAGTATGGGAAGCGGTTGAAAGACCAAGGGGTCGTCATTGGTCTCAAATGGATTTGGAAAAACAAATTGGATCTTTGAAGGGAATGTTATCGAAATAAGTCCGCGTCGGTGGCTAAGGGTTATCGTCGAGGAAGAATTGACTTTGAAGAATCTTTTGCTCGGTTGCTCGTCTGAGAAACATTGGGATATTTCTGGCGTTAGCGGCTCATATGAATATACGGTCTTTCGGATGGATGTCAAAGCTGCTTTTCGAATGGACAACAAAAGCGGTTTATGTCCAACCGGAAGGATTCGTTGATCCGAGTTCCGAACCATGTCTACCCGAACAAAGCTCGTATGGTCTCAAACAAGCTCCTCGGTGATGCGATAAGCTATCATCCTTCCTCATTGCCAATAATTTCACCAAAGGCTCGGTTGACCCAACTCTTTTCATACAATATCACGGGGAACATATTTTAATTGTTCAAATTTCCGTGGATGACATCATTTTTGGGTCTACACATAAAAAGTACTCAATCGCTTTTGCAAAACTAATGAAAAAACATTTTGAAATGTCCATGATGGGTGAACTTACGTTCTTTCTAGGACTACAAGTTCATCAATCACCCGTGGTATTTTCTTGAGTCGATCCAAATATGCCCTTGAATTGTTAAACAAGTATGGAATGAATACTTGTGACACTTATGCCACACCAATGGCTCATACCAAGAAGCTAGGCCGTGATTTACATGGGAAATTGGTGGACCCTACTAAATACCATAGTATCATTGGGTCTCTCATGTATCTAACGACAGCAGAACTGATATTGTCTTTCTTGTATATCTTTGCTCCGTTATCGATCGCGACCAAGCTGAAACCCACCTCTCAGAGGCTAAAAGAATCCTCCGATACATAAAGGGAACCATTAATTTGGGGATCTAGTATCCGAAGGATTACGGTTTTGAACTAATAAACTTTTGAGGCGACCCGCAGGGATGCTTAGATTCACGGAAAAGCACTTCGAGAGCTTTACAATTTCTTGGTGATAAGCGGTGTCATGGCAATCGGAAGAAGCGAGGATTGTACATCTCTCTCATCAGCAGAATATGTAGCCATGTTGTGCTCAAGTCATTTGGATGAGAACACAACTCAAAGACTATGGTTCGTATTTGTGAGAATCCTATGTCTGCGACAATCGGAGTGCCATTGCGATCTCGTGCAACTCTTTTATTTTCGAAATCAAAGCACATCGATCTTGATATCATTTCATCAAGGACCACGTGGAGCAGGTAAAGTTGAATTATATTTTGTGGAGTGAGAATACCAATTGGCGGATCTTCTCACCAAAGCCTTGCTCCGCTAGGTTTAATGAGTTGGTCCACGGATTGGTATGAGGTGTTTGACTAAGAGGAATTGGATGAACTCCTAAAAGCAGTCTTAAAAAACTGTCAAACACCAAAATCTCTTTTGTAAATAAATTTTTCAAAAACAAAATACAAAAATATAAAACCTGATAAAACAACAAAAATATTCTTCTATCTATTTTCTTTCAACATTGCAAGTACATTTCTTCCGTCAACACTATTATCTTTCAAAATTCGAGTATTTTTCGATCAAGTGTTGAGGGAGAAAATAAATACTTAACTGTTTCAAAAAAAACATCCGTGTACTTGCATGTTACTCTATTCTGGTTGTATCTTTTATCAATGGTGGTAAATTTTACGGTTAAACTGACACTCCTCGGACTAAAATTTATAACCTTTCATTATTTTCTTAAGTCGAGGGGAGTGTCGTCAAGTTTCTTTCTTAAAATCTTTGTTTGGTAACCAAAATGGAAGTTAAATGGCTTTGGATGAAAAAGGAGAAAAGTGGAGGGACCAAAACTGCCAAAAGGATAAAGTCATTTTAATAAAAACACTCCACCTAACTATTTCACTTCACATTTAATACTCAAACCTAACTAATCCTACGCTTAAAATTCGTTCAAGAAATCCGTGTTTGATCATCAATTTGTAAGTGTTTTGTGTTCCTAACAAGATTACAAACAAAGGTTTTAAATTTTGGAAAATCCGGTTAAATCTTTAACTATGGACGATTTTGTGTTCTCGCGTATGTATGAACACATAATCAGTTTATGTGTTTGTGGTTAAAGGATTGTGTCAAAACGTTTAATAACACATCAATGATACTTTTCTATCCTCAAAACCAACCCGATATCAAATATAGTGAATTTGAAAATTAGGGTTTATGCGTAGTTTTGGGTGTTTTCAAATGTGATTTTGGTCAAAAGATTGTTGTGTGATGTTGTTATAATGATGAATTGATGATATCTTGGCTTTATAACCCGGAAACACTAATTGTTTGAGAATGAGATTAGGGTTTAATGTTCTTGAAATTGGGTATTTTTTGATTCACTGCTTTGGATGTTAATACTTGGCTATATAGACTCATTAACTACTTAGTACTACCAGAAAAACTTTGGTGCATATCCTATGGCTAGAAATCATATGCGTAATTCATGAACCTTAGGGTTTTGACTTACGGCGTATGACTTTCTGGTAAGCTTGTTGCAAGCTTTCATGCCATGATTTGTTTTATAATGAATGTTAATGTTAATATTGATGTTATGATGATTTTATTTCGGGCTTGCTACCGTAAAACTTCGAGAATCAAGGTTATTGAATCTCGCGCAAGGATCACCTTACGCGTGAAAGTTATCGCGTAGAGAAATCTTACGGCGTAAAGTTCTACAAAGGGACTACGGCGTATCTGTGAAGGATATGCGTGCTTGATGACTTCTACGCGCAAGGTCTACTCTTACGAGTAAGCCTACGTGGGTATTATATATATGCCTCTGCGTAAGCTCTACGCAAGGTCCCCTTTTCCTCGCGTAACATTTCTTCGCGTAGTAAGGATCCTACGCATAAGCTTGTACTACATATACCACTCTTGTTTACGCGTAACTTTGCCATATCTACGCCTAAGCCTTGATTGACCTTCATCATGAATTGTTCGCGTAAACTTGTAAATAAATGAATCATAACGTACGAAACCAATAATGTCACTAATAAACTTAGCGTTTGAATATGTTGTGATTAATAAGTGATAACATAAACTTTAAAATTTTAAAAGTTAACTAACTCACGAAAACTCCTCCGGCGTCATTGGACTATTGGACAAACAAGTGACTTTGGACTCGTAACAATCATTGACATTATACATTCAATAACTAGACAATAAAACCTTCTGTTGACTAACATTATGTCTTTCGATATGTTGGTTCTTTTGGCTAATGTTATTTCGGATCCGACATGGTGCTCAAATGAATGTGGATGCGAAGTTCTCACAATTCTTGATATCTTCCTAATGGCTATCCAAGGAAGATTGGAAAGAACAATCTCAGAGTTGACTTTGAAACCCTCACATGCTCAAAATCTTCTTGCTTGATTGATGTGGATATTCTTAAGAATCATCCTACCGAACATGCTCTCACACTCTGCTACAGTTCAGGAGATCTACATACAACAATTCAGAATTCAATGCAAAGGATCAAAGGTCAAAGTCGCGGTGGCTGTGGCCTCAATCACAAACAAATCACCATCACACATGCGGATCTGGTACATTCTTCTAATTCTTGAAATCGAGCCAACCGACTTCTATGCCACACCTCTTGAAGAGACAGTTCGCAATTCTTGATGGATATTGGCTATGATGAAGCCGGGGAATTATCACTAAGCATTCTCATGTGGAGTTTAAGAACATTCCTCAACCGTGGAGAACCCTCTACATCATCATCACCAAGTCGGTCTCACGTGCATACGGTGGCTATGAGCATCCCAAGCTCATGGAACTGCAAGTCTTCTGGTCATTAATCAACAAGAAGGACATGAAATTGAAGCTCGATATGGGATGACATGATGTCATTTCAAAATCTTGGCTCAAAGATTCCCTATGTCAGATACTAAAGTTGTTGATCCGAGCACTTGGACTTCATCGATATTCCCAAGAGGCTCAATGACCCCGACAATCCGACATGTTGGTGACCCATCCTATCATCGAGAATCAAGGAATCGTCAACAAAGAAACAGGGTCTTGTGTTACTGATCACCTTCGACTAAATGAAATCAAAAGCTTGAAACATACAAAAGGTATCTTGTAGCGATAGAGAAGGCAAAGTTGGTCATCTCGATGAGAAGTCTTCTAGAACACCTATCTGAGGAGAACGAAGAAGAGGTGCGAGGAAGTCTTTGCAAATGCTGAAAGTCGAGAGGATAATCCCAGAGGAATCCTCCACGAAAAAGGGATTCCTCCAAGGAAGTACTCTACTCCCATTCTGAATCGAGCACGAACCGAAAAGAAAGCTTGGGCGAGCTCACGAAGATACAAATCAGATGAAGAGATCTTCTACTCACGAATTTGCAACCGAAGAACCTCCTTCTGACCTAAACCTCCAGTCCACCGGTGACAAGGAAAAGGGAAGACTAATGTACTTGTGCCTTATGAAGAAAGCTCAGATGAAGAAGAAGAGCAACCGGATACTTCATACAGGAAGAAGTTCAAATTCCTTAGACTCCAACACGTGGCAAAGAATTTGCAAAGATCAAATGGGTGGCCGGGAGGGTCAAGTGGTCTGAGTCAACCTTCACCAGATCGATCGCGGTTAATCAACCCGATAAGGGATGCGGTGCCACCACTTTGGGCAACAACAAAAGCGTGGAAGAAACTATTGAGCATGAATTTGAGGAACCTATTAAAGAAAAGTCAGAGAAAGATGAGGGTGACAAAGAAAAGGCGAGGCGAGAAAAGGCTGAAGAAAGATAAGTATGGAGATGACCTTGATTATGATAAGTTTCTTAGCAGTCCTGCTCGCTCAAGAGGAAAACCTCTGCACCTCAAAGAGGATCGGAGTCTCCTCATGTCTCTTCATCATCAGATTCGTCTTCTCATTCTTCACCACCACCATCAAAAATATCAACCAAATCAACATCCAAATCAGTAAAGAAGCCACCTCGAACTTGGATTTCTCATACTCATAAAAATTATGAATGCTGTCAAACAAGTTAGAAAGAAAGACATGCTTTACAAAAAGCTAAATTTTATTGTCGACCGGTTACATATCTTCATATGAGAATGACAAGATGCAAGTTGAAAGGGGTATGTCTGAGAAGCTATGAAGGATGATCTTCAAGGGAGCATGGGCGAGATGATAAAAGGATACACTCACAAGTTCTTAATGGAGGTCGTTCCGAAACTGACAAAAGAGATGTATACCAGACAACTTTATCCGAATCTCTTACATTTAGCCAAGCAAGCTATGAAATCAACTCCATTGAATTTGAGAATCAATCCAGTTGAATTGGCAATCTTCGGATGATGAATTGGTGAACCGGCTAGTAGCCCAAATGTCGAAATGCTCGCAACGTTTGCCTCCACGAAGCTAAGTTGTTTGAAGCATTCTTTGGAATACCAACTCAACTCATCATTGAGGAGAAGATGAAACCTAAGCGTTCAAGAGATGATGAAGACAAAGATCAAGATAAGGATAAGGAGCCTAAGCGTCAAAAGTCGGTGAATCATGCTCCATTAAATACTCGATGCAACCTCCACCTCAAAGGACACCAGCTCAACAAAGATCTCCTCCTTCTCTTCTGCGAGATAAACCTCGAGGATTCCGAGACACCACCGGACTCGAAAACGGTGATCACTTTGAGTATACGGGTGGTGACGATGAGAAATACCATGAGCCCCAACAACAACCCTCTCTCGACAAAGTATAGAACCCGAACCTCATCTAGGCCTAAGAAGCGAAGAAGAAGAGCCGGTGGCGTCCTATCATGGCTAGATGAAGATAACACGAGAGGAATTTGAATGGTTCTCTACACTTGTTAATTCCACTCCCTACCTGCGAGAAGGTCAAGATCTGGTGAGCGGTAATACATTGGAGCATGCAAAGATCGCAAAGAAAAATTCCATGTAAAGAAGATGGCGAAATCCGAGTTGAGGCGAATCAAGAATGAAGCTTTCAATATGGAAAGATAGCTCAGAAAGTGCCATCGAGGTCGAATATCACCTTGACAACATTGCTCGAGCTATGTCTAACAACATGGATTGGCTCAACCCGGAAGCAAACATCGACTTCACAAAACGGGACAACCCTCCATATTACACCGACTGGTCTAAACCACTACCAACGATTGGCCAACTAGATCAGCCTAGGATCCCATTCAGATATTTCTTCAACAAAGACTTGGAATTTCTTCTTCACCGTGGCGATGGTTCGGAAATCGCTACATCTTGACACTTCCATTCCCGGCCCGAATACTCAAACTGCATAGCTATCGAGGTAAGAGCTAATCACTTGTTCTCCAACAAAGTGGAAGCATACGACCGAGATGCAATGTATGGGATTCATCATTGGCGGGCAGCCGAAGAATCTACTACAGAATTTGCCGGGTTGAAGTCTCAACATGGTGTTCATTACTAAAAACATCGTTGCCATCAAACACGTTGATCTTTCGTCCAAATGGGACTACATTTATCTCAAGAATATTGTGGTCAAGAGACAAGATGAAAGGGATTATGCATTCTCTGAAGTTGACTTTGAGAATTTGTCTATCAGCGACATGAAGACATGTACCTTGCCAAAGTACGATGCGTATGAGACAATTCTCCACTGAAGTACAAGCGTGAATTCATCAAGTCATTGATCATCTTCATCGACGCATAGTTATCAAGAGAGCGTGTAGAAGATCTCGGTGGCGGTTGAATCTTATCAGTCCCGTGTCAACTTCACTCCACCGCAGCTTGATCTTCCCGACATCAACCAGCTCACAATTACACTCGTTAACAAACCATTTGCGTCGTTTACCGGATGAACTTCAAAAATTGCTTGATGGCATGTAGAGATCTTCACAAGTTTGGAGATCACACTTTGAAGATGGTTAGGGACGGATTGGCTTATCGGTTGAAGGATATACACCAAAAGATTGGGTCTCCTAAGCGATGGAATTCTCAGGATCGAAGGGATGTGAAGAGGATCATCACCATGATTGATGAACGGTTGTATCGAAGGGATCGATTCGGAAGATTGGAAAGCTTTGTTGGTGGTCGACCGGGAATCAAACATCGGACTTTCAGCCCCTGTGCAATTCACAGGAACATCGGACTACGGTACCCCTTGAATCGCTTCTTTCATTATAACTTTGGATGTATGATTTATTATGTCTATGGCTTGTGCACATATTCGATGTACAACCCGTACTTGTAAATAAAGGACCTGTGAGTGCGCTTGATTGCCACAATCCTTATATAAGGGGCGAAAGCTTCTTACTTTTGAGTAAAACCTATCAAACCTTTCACTTTTCAAGGTTTTGCTCAAAGAACAAGTACTATGATTTTCAAAACCTCAACCGTTTATATCACTTGTTGAGGGGAGTACTTGACTTAAAACTTTGTTCACAAATTGTTCCTGATGGTCATTCTTCCCCCAACACTCGAAATGGTCATATTTATTCTCAACTTTTCAAAAATAACATTTTATATGCCATTTTTGAGGGAGAAAATCGTGATAAGAAATATGTTGTGTTTTGCTATATGAACTCTCGTGTGAAGACTTTAACCCAAAATTGTGAGATCTTGCTTTGTCAGTAACTCAAAAGACTTGTCGGGACGGTAATAATTTCAAGCTAGTTCGCTAGTGATGTAGCGTGTCTCCAAAGGACTTGTCGAGTAGAATGTACCATTCGAGACTCTTGGTAGACATGAACCTGGCCGGGTTTGACAACCTTTAGGGTTGTCCACACCATCAAGATAGTTATTAGAGCTAGTTGTCACCTAAAAGCTGACAATGCAACTCTTTAACTATGCCGCGTAACGTGTCTGTGGGGAATGTCTATCTTGAGTGATCAATTCAAAAGTCGCGCTCTTTCCTCATTTGTGCATTTCGTCAAAACTCTTAAGCACATGTGGAGGAGTATTTGCTAAAAGATAAAATTCTCATAGTGGTTCAAACATGTTTTCATCTACAAACCCTTTGAGAGATTTTCTTGAAAATCGTTTTATGGCAATGGAGTTATAAGGTGATTAAGGTTAGGAATAACGTCCTATGATCCTTGAGCGGAGGATCTACCCAAGGACACTACCAATAGTTAGAATTTAGAAGTCCTTAGGTATGATTGTAAAAGGAGAGAATGAGAATCGGAGAAAGAAGGAGTTGAAGAATTAAAAAGAAATGCAAAGAAAAGGGTGAAAAGAAATAGCCCTCCAGATTATTCAACTTAGAGGCGGAACAGGGTTCAATTCATATGCTCTTTGGTTGTCATTAGATGACACCGGTATTGAAGATTAAAAGTCGTCATGGACCCAGTGGCGCATGCACTAAACCTTCTTAACCACTCAAGTTTCTCTCAACAGAAGCTTGTTTCATTCTCACATGGAACCCTCGTAAACTATCGGCTTTCTCTTAGAGATTGCTGGTATTGAAGAAGGAGACCCTCTCCTAGTCTCCATTCGGAAAACCAAAACGTACAATTGAGTCTAGAGCCACGAGATTCATCAAAAGATCTCTTAGGTACACTTGACATTTCATCACTTGACATTCAACAATAAGAATTTGAGTGGTACATTATCGAGTCCTTCACGGATCTTAGCAATGCGAGAACATTTATGAGAGGTTCACATTTGTGATCCTCGGTGATTGAATGGAAACTCTGCCGGTCAACATCAA
>OU343222.1:233854811-234159195 GCA_910596185.1 Chrysanthemum makinoi | reverse complement strand
AAGGGTGAATTACGTGTGAGTAGGCCTATTTCTTGCTGTAATAATGTCAAATGGATTAAATACATTCGCAAAATAATCATAGAACTAATCGCTATATAAAGACAGGAACATGATATGGTACAGAGTTGGTAAGATTAAGGTTAATCAAATCAGCATTTGTTCCTGGTCGTCAAAAAAAACGTAGTAATGCTGAAATAAATACATATTACTTACCGGCAAAGAGCTTAAATGGCTGAACCAAATTATCATTGGAGGGAGATGGGTCCGGGCCGTAGATTGTGCGTTGGTAAGGAAATAATGCTACTAATCCAGAGAGGCAAATAATATACTGTTGATTGACTGTTCTTTTCTTAAGGCTAGTCTGATTGGTTTTTGGGTTTCATCCATGCCAAAATGGTTGATGGGATCATGGTATGTATCTCTTCTACGCTTATCCATATATGTTAATGGGGATCTTCATGGCTGGTTAACGGTAAGCGGGCCTTAGACAAGTGACCCTTTAGCTCCCTACTTGTTTACGCTTGGTTATGGAAGTGCTAACTCGTATATTGGCAAGAAAAGGTTTAGAATGCTTAGATTTTCAGTTTCATCATTTGTGTTAGGCAACATAGAAGTATTAACCTTTGTTTTGCAGATGACCTCTTCGGTTCCTAGAGGCCATCAGGATTCTGTTAAATGTCATTATGCAGGCTTTGGAGGATTTCAAGAAACTTTTGCGGGTCTTGTCCCAAGTATCCCTAAAGTACTCTTTCTGTTGTAATGTTCCTAATGCTATTAAAATTGCTATTCTCTGTCTATGCAGTTTGCAAGGGTTCTCCCCGTCAGGTACCTTGGGGTCCCCTTATATCATCAAGACTTCTTTTATAGGGATTGCAAGGTCTTGTTGAAAATTGGAAGGTCTGTGAATGATTGGTGTAATAAGTTCTTAATCTCTTGCGGTAGGCTTCCCATTGGTGAGGTCTATTTTATTTCGATGCATTTTATATTGGGCTTGGTCTTTATCCTTCCTATTCGTATTATCCATGAGTTTAGACCCCCCCTATGAGGGGTTTCCTGTGTCAAGGAGAATGAAAAGGGGAAAGGCTAACATTGCTCTCATGACACTCACATTTGGAATATTTACAACAAAGTGTCGCTATGGGTGCAATGGATCCATCGCTAATAAATAATACTCGGGCGATTAAATTGGAGAAGTTAAGGTAAAAATTAGGGGTCTACCGGACATTGTTAAAATTTGGGGGATGTATGCTTTGGGGCTGGAGGGGGGCGGGGCTGTGGCACGTTCTTGCCAATTAGACCCAAGGTTAGAGTCCCTATTATAACGGCATAGATAGCCACGAATGGAGAATGGGTAACACTTAACATTTTGGTTTGATATGTGGGGTAAATCAGTATTAAGCGAATTCATGATTTACTACTTTGATCTAGAGATATTGCACGGAATACAGGGGTTTAAATTAATCGGAGAAACCATCCGTTGTTTAAATAATCGGTTAAATGAGTCCATATAATTAAATGGTAATGCGCCGCTTGGACTGGTTGTATCCTAGATTTCCTGTAATGTTAACTTCGCTCTCCGGTGATCATACTCTAAACGAGACAAAAGATGGATTATTATGCGCACTACTGGATAGTAACTTTGGAGTTTGATTTTTTCAATTTGGTGCATGGGAATGCACCAATGCGTCTAAGGGCTGATTTGGTTGAGGTCTTGTATTGTTCCAAAATTGGTTCTCTCATGTGTATTCCAAGGGCAAAATGCTAATATACAGTAACAAATGTGAAGCTAGCGCGTATTAAGGGAACGAAGGGGGGCGGAAGAAAATAAAGACTCAGATAGGATAAGATCGGGAGCGGACAGTGGGAATTAATGGTCACTGACGTTGATTTGGACTTGCTTGAGATGCCCTCATTTGTGAATTGGTTGCATTAGAAAGAGTCATCGGTGGCTCATTTAGTTTTATGATGAGGTGCCAATTTTCTATGCAGGGGTTTGGATTTAGGTGAGACAGGGTTTTAGCTGGGTCATGAGGATTAACGGTCCCACCCAGTACTGTTGAAGAGTAGTGGTTGTTACACGTGTTCTTATTCCTTTATCTAAGGGGAAAGGGGACCGGTTACGTGTTATATATCAAATTTCCGATTATTGCTTGCTGCTACTACTTAAGGTTCGTCGGACTTTGGAATAAAAAAAAAAATCGTTTATGAAGATCGCAATGGTACTCGAGTGATTCAAAGCGTACGAGTCTAGCGGGGTGTTGCTGAGTGTTAGCCCCATTGGTTAATTTATACACTAGGCTTACATTAAGCGGATTGAAGAGGCTTTCTTTCAAGTATCAGGAAGCTAACGCTCGCTGTCTCATTAATTGATGTACTGGGGATAAATAGAAGGATGTCCACGTAGGTATGTAATTATCACACAAGGTGAGTGAATGGTGTAAGGTTGTACTCTTTAAATTCCCTTCTCCCAAGTTTTGCCCTTTGTTATTTAAACTTGTAAGGTGCTATTTAAAATGGAGCCAGGAACTTCTAGGTGGGTTAACTTGCTCCCTTCGAGGATTGTGGTGCTGAGCATGAGCGGTTTTGCCGCGGAATTTTTAGCAAGGAGGAGAGTACTGTTTGACTTGTTTTATCCTAAAATTTGATGATGTATAATATAGCTAGATTCTTTGTGTTTATGGCATGGGGCCCAATAAACGGGCTATAATTTATAGAAGATCAGAAACTGCTTCTCAAAAAATTCGCTTGAAAAAAAGTTAATTTAAGGTGTACTGGTCCGCAACATAATCGGTATTGTACTTAACATGTATTACCTTTGTGGTATAGGTATATTTACAAAGGGTAACCCCTTTGCAAACAACTCCAAAAAGAAACATGATTTCAAAGTAATAAAAATCAATTTCACAGTTGATTTTAAGATCCAATTTAATGCTAAAATTTTACCTTAGTGAAAGTTTAAGGAATTAAATCAAGTTAATGACTCTAGTTGTTAATCCTAATCGTGAGAAGTGTGTTAAGCAAAGTCTTATTGTTAGTCAACTAGTTATAATCATATTATGTCTATGGATGGTGGTTTGATATAACATAAATTCAGTTGATTAACAAGGAACTTAAAGGGTGTGGTATGGTCAAATAAGACACTAATTTTGATTAACAAGTTTGGATTATTGGGGACAACCATCTAAAAGTTGCTATGGATATTAATTATTTGTATGCAAAATCAAAAAAATTGTGTAAAAGCCCATTTTGACATTTGTTGATCAAACTATGAATGTTGGAAAGGGGGGAAAGAATTAATTACAACTAGTTATTCATAATGTATTGATGATTTGGTTACCATTAAGCAATTTAGCAAATGGATGTTTTGTGTGTTTAAGTTTGTGAAAATAAAAACTTAGTGAAAAAAAAACCCTAATAGTTCTCTCAAAGATGGATTTTTCCCTCCCCTTCCTATCGGTTTTTTGTACCTATCTTCCCTATCACCTTTAATTCTTGTATCGGTTTGAGTATTCTAAATAAGCTTATCCTCAAGTGGTTATCATTGGTTTAATCGAATTTGCTTTGCTTGTTTTTAAGGTGAATATAGTCGAAACAGGATCTGGTATAACATTTTTTAGGGTTTAAACCGCCAAATTTTGAATCTGATCGCTACCCTTATTATACTCAATTGTTAGTCGGTTAATCACTGAAATCTAATTATATAAGGTCGATCTTTATTGTGCTGAATATTATTTATCAAGTGTTAGCCTCTTTGGTTTCGTGGTTTGTTTTTGTGCGTGACTGATTCTGGCGCGTTAATATACCAAACTCGAATTAGGGTTTGCTTATCTTCTCAAGGTCAGTTTCGTGAGGTGGTGACTTGTATTGTTAAACAAATTCCGTTAAGGTATTTGCTATATTCTGTATTGAAAGTCCCGATCTAGGGTTTCAGTTTTTTTAAAGGTGCGATTGTTTATTGCTGTAAGTCACGTCTGTGTGCAAGTGGGTTAAAGAGAGATGGAATCGGGTTTCCTTAATGGTAAGATAGCCAAGAAGAATTCTGGGTTGGCTAATAAGATTAACAATATTGATGGTAAGGTGATTGTTAATGAACATAAGCCATTGAAGTCTATACTTAAAAGTGCAGGTTTGGGTGGACAAACGGGGAGCTTTGCTCTTCCTTCTGTTGGTTCTGGTTCGGCAGCTCCCATTGTTGCTCCTAGTGTGTCCGACCCATTACATGCTCGTTATGAAAGTGTAAGTTTATTTGAGCTCAATTCTGATATTCCTAAAGTTACAAGTGTTGTTGAACCTAATGGTGAATCGTTGGGGGCTGGTAACACGGACAATTCTAAGGTTAAAGAGTCGAGGTCTTATAATGGAGGTAATATTGGTGGTGCTAAAGTTGTTATACCATTAACCGTTATTGATGATATGCGTTCTAAATTTGATCATACTCTATGCGGCTATTTCCTTGGGCAACGTTTAGCTTTTCCTACTGTTAATGACTATGTGAAGCATGCATGGGCTAAGTTTGGCTTCGAATGTGTTATGATGCGTAATGATTTCTACCTTTTCAAATTCAAGACTCAAGATGGTATGCGTAAGGTTCTTGAGTATGGTCCTTGGTTTGTCAAATCGAGTCCCATGTTCCTTAATATTTGGGATCCTAATACGAGGATGGAGAGGGAAAATATTACGAAGGTACCGGTATGGATTCTCATTCATAATGTACCGGCGATTACATATTCGGAAGTCGGTATTGGTTTGATTGCGCACAATTGGTCGTGTTATACATATGGATGCAGGTAATAGAGCTATGTGTAGTAATCCTTGGGGTCGTTATTCTTATGCACGGGTCCTAGTTGAGTTATCTGCTGAAAATTCTGTTTTGGAATCAATTGAAGTGGCTATACCTTTGCTGAAGGGTAGGTCATTATATGGAAGTTCTTGATGTTGAATATGAATGGTGGCCTGATCGGTGTTCTAAATGTATGGTTTTCAACCATACGGACGTTAATTGCCCGCTTAGGAGAATGTCGGCTACTAAGGGTTCAGATTCGGCTCAAAAAGATGTTGGTGTTAATAAGGATGTTCACCTGAATAAGGTTGGAAATAAGGCTGCTAAAGTCAACCAAAGGCCTCGTTATTTCAAACCTAATTCTAATTTTGAATATAAACCTATTTCTAAACCTATTACAAAGAAGAATGACAATGATAATAAACGTACTTTGGAGGACGGTCCGTTGGATCAGCCTTTAAAGGATGATTATGATGGTGCTTCTTTGAGAGTGTTAAAGGGTGATGCTGGTCCGAGCAAGGTGGTGGGGGAGGTACCACATGATGGTGACAAGACGTGTGAAGTCACTACTAGTGATGTATCTGCGAAAAGTGGAAATGGAAGTTTTTTTTTGGGTAAAGGGGAGTAATCCTGCACCCTGGTAAAATATATTAACCAAAAACGTTTAAGTACAACGGATGAGAGTGAATCTCTCACCTCGGCCCGTTACATGGGCAACAGACACACACAAAAGTGCACTTAACCAAACAAAGTACATAAGAAAGACATCCATAATTCTCTAAGATCCACAAGGTGTCTACTAGGAAGGAAAGTTCATCCATGTCTGTAACTGGTTCGTCGGATGAAGATGAAGTGTGTATGCCTGAGGTCATGCCGGGAGCTGGTTTTTTGGATGATTTGAAGTCTTATGATGGTTATGATTATAATTTTCCTGCACATGGCTTTGAGAGTCGCCCAAAGGGCCGTCATAAGTAGTTTTATCTTATTTTGTTTGTTATAAGAATGGCCTGTCATTCTTATATACTTGGTTGGTTAGTTGTTTTTGCATGTAAGTGTCCTATGGGACTGAGATGATGGATACACCCTCATCCTTTGTACTTCAATGTTTTTGGCGTAATACATTTACCGGGGTGAATTAACCCTTTTACCCAAAAATAAATAAACTTATGAAACTTGAATTGATCTTGAATTGATTAGTTAAACTTAATGCTTCTTTTTATAAACTAAAACCTTGATGAAGGTTTAACTTGTAAGAACAATAGATCAGTACACCAACTAATTATCATAACCAACATGTTAAGAGGTTAGCACAATCACACTAATCAAGGATAAGAAACTAGTTTAAGCAAGTGTAGTTTTTAATCATCTGAATTTCATTATATCTATTTGAGTTGTTATATGTTTTGGATTGTCTTAGTTGATTCAAACTTGTTAATCAGATTCACTCAAATCCCTGCGAACAATCCCAACTTACCTTCATAATCTTGCTATAATGGACGAGTGTACTTACTCGTATGTGTTATTGGTAAATTGGTAAAAATCTGCCTTTATAAATTTAAAACTTGTTCACACCGGACACATCAAGTTTTTGGTGACGCTGCCAGAGATTTGATTGTGTTTCAGGAAGTTTTGAATCCACATCAGTCGATTCATTCCAAAAAATTTTCTCAGAAACTTCAACCGATCCGGTTGCCTCACAACCGAACCGGTTACGCCTTTAACCATACCAAATTGATCTAACTGATCGTCGACGTCCTCAGCCGATCCTTTCCCTTTTCGTCCAGAAAACTGCTTTTCTTTGTTTGTCTGTGTTTAGATATTGCCTGATTCTCTAGGTCATTGTATGAACACTGCGTGCGGCAATGGAATAGAACCAATTTCACCTCTTACCAACCCCGAACATTTGATTCGAAGAAGAAGAAGAACACCTTTCATACCCTTAGCCGATCGTGTACCAAGAGTACCAAACCCACCATTTGATAACCTCGTAGAAGCCAAAGTCGTTTACAACCCTTTCACCAATTTACCTTTTCCCATGGCGGACGATCACCCCATGTGGGGAACCACCGGGCCGTAGCACCAACCCCTGAAGTGCTATTGTTGCCTGTCAAACCTTGGTGAAAACTCCGTGAAGGGTCCTCATCTTTCCATGATCAAAGACCGTCAATTCGATGGTCGTGGGCCGGTCCCGATCATAAAGCACATTGCCGAATTTCATCGAAATTTGCGGCATATTCCGTTATGGCCACACCGATGTCCATGCCATCAAACTCAAACTTTTTCCATCATCACTCGCCGGAGATGCTAAAGTATGGTACAATGAATTAACCTCAGGAATTATCAACTCTTGGGAGGAGATGAGGCAAGCCTTTGTAACCCGATTCTTTCCACCTGCCATGTTTGATCGATTAATGGGAGAAATTCGTGCTTTCACACAAAACCCCAACGAATCACTTGTCGAAGCTTGGCTTCGGATGAAAGATTTGCTTCGTAGTTGTCATGGACATGGATTATCCAAAGGAACCATTATCCAAATCTTTTACCATGGACTGGATGAAATCTCTCAAGGCATCCTTGATGCTGGAGGAATTTTTCTCTATAAGACTCCTAACGATGCACACCAATTACTCGAAGATCGAGTACTTCTCAAACTCGATTGGTCTAAAGATTCCAAAACCAAACCTCTTCGAAAAACCGTTGCTTTTGTCGAAAACACCGATACCTCATAACTCATGGAGAAAATGGAAGCCTTAACCTCAAAAATCGACTCGCAAGATAAAGATATCAAAGAAGAAATGAAGGAAATGCGAGACGGATGCAACAATTATGGAGGAAATCACCCACCATCTGAGTGCGACGATAAGCCCATGGGTGGACCTAACAAAGGAGAAGCAAATTATGTCCAAGGAGGATATCGTGGAGGAGGATATCGTAGTAATTATTACGATCAAAATTTTGGAAATTGGCAAGACCGCCGATCAACGGATGACAACCGTGATTCTCAACCACGAACTGACAATCCACCACCACAAAACTCCGACAAAAAGATGGAAGAATCCGAATTCGAAAAAACCATGAGAGAACTCGTGGCTGCTCAAAAATCTGCAAATGATTTCATCAAAAATCAAATTTTCAATCTCAAAGCCAAAGTTGAGTAGGGACAAAAAAATCATCAAGCATCTATCCAAGATCTTGAAAACAAATTTGGCAAATTTTCTGACCAACATTCCTCTCGACCATCTGGTTCGTTACCAACTAACACCCAATCCAACCCAAAACCATCAAATGATAAAACGTACCGTCCACCACAAACGAGAAATGAGCATATCAATGTTGTCTTCACTAGAAGTGGTCTCTCGTACGATCCACCCCAAAATTCTAATGGAAATGCTCCTATCACCCAAGATAGCGAGGATGAAGCTGAGGAAACCAACACAACTCAAACAACCAAAAAGAAAACCACACCATCTGTAACACCCCTAATTTCGTGATACGCAACGGAATTCAAACTGGGTGTTACTTCATGGCACAACAGTCATAACAATAGAAAACGATCTCTAATGGAGTCATTTTAAAAGATTTATCATTCGATTTATATAAATATTAGAGTTTACAAAAATAAGGTCCCAGTTGGTTTCATTATTTACAAAATACATCGATATAAAGTCTTTGATGTTTTGTGAATGATAAAATATTTATAGCCTTCTTGATCTAGTCCTTGCTCTTTCGTGCCAGCTTCCGATATTATAGACCTGAAATACATGCTTAAAACTGTCAACACAAAGGTTGAGTGAAATTCATAGTGTTTGTTTGATGGTTGAACACATTATGTTGGTAGTGTGAGCTATAGACTCACACCAATAGTTTGAAAACAAAATAGATATTATTTCACTAAGCATCATGCAATCAAGGCATTAACTTGCTCCAAAATTAATTGGTGAAACTGTTGGTGCGTGCCCTAACAGGTAAAAATTGCCGTTTTTACCTAATGTACTCAAATATAGTGCGTTTGTTTACCTGGACCGTCAAACAAACGGATCGTCAATCCCGATAGATCCATCCACAATATTCGCTCACTTCACTCGTGATTAATGATTCATGATTTAGGGACTTAAGTTTGGCAAATGCCGTAACTTAGTGCAAATAAAACAATCAGATAAGTATACAGTTTGAAAGCAATGTGTTCGGTTTAAAATAAAGCATGTATCTCCCCCAAGGGTTTGTAAAACAATTAAGTAATAGAAAGTGGGGCTATGAACTCACGGTAATCCATAAAATTTTAGAGTACTTGTAAAAGTAAATGATAATAG
Organism: Chrysanthemum makinoi; assembly: GCA_910596185.1. Taxonomy (NCBI): domain Eukaryota; kingdom Viridiplantae; phylum Streptophyta; class Magnoliopsida; order Asterales; family Asteraceae; genus Chrysanthemum; species Chrysanthemum makinoi. Next base: position 234,150,105 of record OU343222.1, on the reverse strand, counting down.
TTGAGCATGTATCTCCCCTAAAAGTAATTCAAAATGTATAAAAATAGGGGCTATGAAACTCACCTCAGAGTAAATGATATCAAATGTATAATGAGAATGATGGATATGCCCTGAGAACTTCTACGAGCAACCTAGAATAGGATGTTGCGACTTAGGTTTGGAATAATGTTTAGGAAAACATAAACCGTCCTATATACGTCTCTATGTTGATCATGATGTAGTACATGGTTTTTGTGTATGTCGTTTATAGAGATGGTCTAGTTGTGAAAACGTGTTTAGTTTATATATATATATCGTACTACCGTTCGGGCCATCACAATTCAGAGGTCATGTAGTAAAAGTTTGAGGAGCTAGGACACTTTAAATCATAAATCCAAAGAACTCGTCGATACGTTTTACTCAAATGAAACCCCTCACATGAAGCTCCCTAGTTTTGTAGCACTTAGTAGATAAAACATAGATTTTGAATGAAAATTGTTATATCATAAAGTTTATCATGTTTTCAGTAAATATCTAGTTTTTACAAGTTCTCGTCGTTTCATAAATATGATCATTAGATAATGTAAGTATATAAAGTTATGTCGTTTGGTTTGTGTTGGTATTGATTTGCCAAGGTTAACACCTTAGTTACCAGTCTTGGGTAAATAAGCCTTGAGGCTTTAGCCATGGCCTTGCCGTGGCTTTGGTCTTGACTACCATGGTCTTGAGACTCAGCTTTGACCTTAGCCGTGGCCGTGGTCTTGGCTTATGGCCATTAGGCCTCTTGGTTTGCTGTTAGTTGTGACAAAAGTATAGTCGTGAGACTATATATAGGGCAGTTTTAGTTTTTGAAAGATAATGGCCTGTTTAAGCGTTTTCAGGGCAGTTTTAGTTTTTGAAAGATAATGGCCTGTAAGTGAAGGAAAATGTCATTCCGGACAAATTTCGTGTTTTAACCTTTTGATGATTCGGACCAGAAGTACCACTTTCAAAACGGACAGACCCTTAACAGATTCATTTTGGCAGTTTCGGCGTTTTGGTTTTGCTAACTTCTTTTGGCCGTATCTTTTGACTCGTATACTCATTTTAGGTGATTCAAATTGCTACGTTTTCCTTTTTATCTTGTCTACCATATTATGTAAGTTAAAAAGTCCATATGTGACTGGTTTTAATGGTATTAAATGTGTAGAATATGACTAGTTTACTAGTTTGTTATTTTTACGATAATATGTGAATTAAAACATGTGATTGAGTATATGTACATCATGAATCAACATAGTAACTATATATATAGCATGAAATTGTTAAGATTATGAATAATAAATATGAGATGATGGTGGTGATTAGTTGCTTACAACTTTTGGCTTTCAATTAAGAAAGGAGTACCTAGTAAGGATCGGACTTTGATTGAACACTTAGGACCTTGAATTGAGCTAGCTTTCTATACCTTGGAACCCTTGTGATCTTGAAGAGTTGGTGATGAAGTACTAAGTGACTTGATTGGATCTAAACTCAAGAAGATCACTTAAACTTGCTAGAGATTTGATGTAGTAACTTACTACTTGAAACTTCTTTGCATAAACTTGGAGTTTATAGATCAAATTATGGAAGATATGAATGTTTTGTGATATGAACAACCCAAATCAGTGTTTTAGGGTTTTTAGGATGTATTTCACTTGCTATTTATAGGAGGGTAAGTTTGGTTAACCATATATTGGGTTAAATATTAACCATGGTTAAGTTAGGACACATGTAATGATCTAAATGAAGCATGGTTAGAATCAAGCCATCAAGATGATGACTCCCCCCTATAGTCGTTCATATGGAGATAGAATGACTTAGGTGGATATTCTTAGTATTATCTTGAGTTTAGAGCATGATTTGGTTCCGTTAAATGCCAACCGTAAGTTGTTAAGCCATAAAACGTAAAATCGGGTATCGTAAAAATACGAAACTTGTTGGAATGATGAAACTCATCATTATACTCAATCTAAAAATATAAAGTGAGTGATAAGTCTCATTGGGTGCAAAAACGTTGCCTAAAGCTGGAAACACGGGTCAAAAACGCGTAATTCGCAATTTATCAGAAAAGAACAAAATTTCAGGGAAATGACCGTGAATTTATTTAAAGTAGACTAAAATTAGTCTATAAGTGATATGAGATGTCAAAATGTGGTTTTCATTATACGTGGGATAACTTAACAGTTATACATGAAGTCTAAAAGTTACGCGATTTAAGCAAAAATGTAGAACATACAAGGTTAATTTCTTTATGGTCAAAGGAGGAGGGAAATATGTTTGACTTTTCCAAAAATGTAAAAGTGTCTAAACATCTTAGAAAATACAGTGCATAAATTGTTAAGTCTGGGTCTACGTAGAATTGTTTAAAACGTAAGTTTAGTCTCGTACGGCTCAGGGTTTATTTGGTAACATTTAAATGAAATCTTAAAAATTCTCAAATTGATTATGAGTTATCAAAAAATTAATCTCATGTGAGGAAAATTGTCAGAGTTGATTTTCGTTATGCGCGTTATGTTTAAATGGTGTTCCGACCAAAACGAAACTTTAAAACGATGTTTTCTAAATAACTTTTGCGAAGATGATCTAACGATTGTCAAACTCTCAGGATATTAATAAAATAATTTATCTTACGAGAATGTGAAATAAAAATCTTATGGGATGAATAGTGAAAGTGAATAGTAAAAGTGAATAGTAACTTTTCAAAAATATGAAAAGTAACCCGAAAAATGCGCGTTGTTACACCATCTGTCAAGGCGTACACACCAAAAATTTCATATCCTCAATGCCTTAAGAAAGAAAAAATGGAAGAGCTTTATAAGAAGTTCATTGAAATAATCAAAGAGGTTAGACTCAATGTTCCTCTAGTTGATGTCTTAGCCGGAATGCCCAATTACGGGAAATTCTTGAAAGAACTTCTTAATAACAAAAGCAAGCTAGAGCAAATATCAGCTACTTTCCTTAACGAATAATGCTCAGCCATTGTCCAAAACAAAATCCCACCAAAGCTCGGAGATCTTGGGAGCTTTCTTATTCCATGCACTTTTGGGAATAATATTCAATGTGATGCTTTAGCCGATCTTGGCGCAGATATCAATTTGATGCCTTATTCGCTGTATTTCAAATTATGCAACAACAGCCTTAAGCCAACAAAAATGAGCATTCGATTAGCAAATCATTCTTATCAATATCCTGTTGGTATTGCCGAGAATATGCTTGTTCAAGTCGGTAAATTCATTTTTCCCGTGGACTTTGTAATCTTAGAAATGGAAGAAGATAGTAAAGTTCCACTCATCTTAGGAAGACCTTTCCTAAATACCGCTGATGCAATCATCAAAGTGAAAGGAAAAGAACTCAACCTTGGAGTTGGAGAAGATCAAATCACCTTTCTAATCGATAAAGCAATGTGCTATCCACATTCCAGTGATGACACTTGTTTCAACATCGATGTTATCGATGAAGTCACTGACGAAGAATTGGATGCGTTGCTCAACGAATCCGATCCATTCATGACTACTTATGAAAAAATCAATGAAACAGACTTTGACAAAGAGTTTGATGATTTCATGAAAGTAGAGTTCGAAGGAGATAACACGGAGGAGGAAGAAATGGAGGAGGAAAATTTTGAAGCAATAACTTTCGATGATGAGATGAGAATAAAATCCTCTATCGAAGAACCACCAACAGATCTCGTGCTCAAACCTCTCCCTGATCATCTTGAATATGCTTACTTGGAGGAAAATTCACTTCTTCCAGTAGTCATATCTTCATAACTCGAGGCCAATGAGAAAGAAAGTTTAGTTTCTGTCCTCAAAAATCACAAACAATCTTTCGCTTGGAAAACATCTGATATCCCAGGAATTAGTCCTAATTTCTGCAAACACAAAATCAATTTCGAAGATGGGATCAAACCTGTTGTTGAACGTCAACGTCGACTCAATCTTAACATGAAAGAAGTTGGTAAAAAGGAAATCATAAAACTTCTCGATGCTGGTATCATTTACCCAATCAAGGATAGTCCTTGGGTGAGTCCCGTTCACTGTGTTCCCAAGAAAAGAGGAATGACGGTTGTGACTAACGAACGGAATGAACTAGTTCCGACTAGAACTGTCACTGGTTGGCGCGTTTGTATTGATTATCGGAAATTAAACAAAGCCACCAGAAAAGATCACTTTTCACTCCCGTTCATCGATGAAATGCTTGAAAGACTAGCAGGAAATAAATTCTTTTGTTTCCTCGATGGATTTTCAAGATATTTCCAAATTCCAATCGATCCTAATGACCAAGAAAACACCACTTTCACTTGTCCTTTTGGAACCTACGCATATCGGCGTATGGCTTTTGGTCTTTGTAATGCACCTGTGACTTTTCAAAGGTGTATGCTAGCCATATTCCAACACATGCTCGAAACCTCCATGGAAATTTTCATGGATGACTTTTCAGTCTTCGGAAACTCATTTGAAGCTTGTCTTTCCAATCTTGATAAAATGCTCGAAAGATGCGAAGCTGCCACACCTTGTCCTTAACTGGGAAAAATGTCACTTCATGGTGATAGAAGGAATTGTGCTTGGCCACAAGATCTCCAGTGCAGGCATAGAAGTAGACAAAGCAAAACTCGACATTATCACGAAACTTCCACCACCAACTAACGTTAAAGCCGTTAGAAGTTTTTTAGGACATGCCGGTTTCTACCGCCGCTTTATCAAAGATTTTTCAAAAATATCTCTTCCGATGACAAAACTTCTTTAGAAGGATTCTATCTTTGACTTCAATGCTGATTGCATAAAAGCCTTCGAAATGTTGAAACTCAACTAACTAGTGCTCCAATCATGGTTTCACCTAATTGGTCACTACCCTTCGAGCTTATGTCCGATGCAAGCGATTTTTCTGTTGGAGCCGTCTTAGGCCAACGAGAAGAAAAACACTTTCGGCCCATATATTTTGCTAGCAATACACTAAATAGTGCTCAGCAGAATTACACAGTCACAGAAAAGGAATTACTGGTCGTCGTTTTCGCATTCGACAAATTCTGATCCTACCTCGTACTCTCAAAAATGGTCGTGTTCACCGATCACTCGGCACTAAAATATCTGTTCACCAAGCAATATGCTAAACCGCGTCTTATCAGATGGATTCTGCTACTCCAAGAATTTGACATCGAAATCAAAGATAAGAAAGGAGCAGAGTATCTAGCCGCTGATCATTTATCACGTCTTGAGAATCCAAATATTGAGGAGTTAAAGGAAGAAGAAATCGATGATTACTTCCCCGATGAAACTCTCATGACCGTCGATGGAAATGACGATCCTTGGTTTGCTGACTTTGCTAACTATCTCGCTGGAGGAATTCTTAGAAAAGGTTTAACTCATGCTCAAAGGAGCAAATTCTTTTCGGAACTTAAATACTACTTTTGGGAAGAACCATATCTTTTCAAAATGTGTCCTGACGGAATGATCCGAAGATGTGTTTCTGGTTCCGAAACCCGCAAGATTCTTGACGAATTTCATCATGGCCCAACTGGGGGACATTATGGTCCTTCCACCACAGCTAAAAAAGTTTTTGATGCTGGATTCTATTGGCCAACAATATTCAAAGAAGCACATACGCTTGTTCAGAATTGTGCTTGCCAAAGAACCACCAACCTTTCACGCAGAGACGAAATGCCATTGACAAGCATTCAAGTGTGTGAAATATTCGAAATTTGGGGAATAGATTTCATGGGATCATTTCTTAAATCCCACAAATACGAATACATTCTCGTTGCTATTGATTATGTGTCCAAATGGGTAGAAGCTGAAGCTTTACCAACGAACAATGCTCGCGTCGTCGTTAATTTCCTCAAAAAGCTTTTTGCTCATTATGAAATCCCCAAAGCCTTGATAAGCGATAGAGGAACGCATTTCTGTAACCAACAAATGGAGAAAACCATGAAAAATACGGAGTTCATCATTGATTCGCGACAACTTATCATCCACAAACCAGTGGCCAAGTTGAAAACACCAACATAGCTCTTAAAAGAATACTCGAAAAAACAGTGAAGGACAATCCTTCAGTGTGGTCGAAGAAACTTGACGATGCTCTGTGGGCGTTTCGTACGGCTTATAAAACTCCTTACAGACTCCTGTATGGAAAAACTTGTCATATGCCGTTCGAAGTTGTACATCGTGCTTACTGGGCTTTCAGAAACTGTAACACCGATCTCAAAATAGCTGGAGAGAAGAGATTCTTGCAATTGCACGAACTCGATGAATTAAGACTCCGAGCTTACGAAAATTCTAAACTGTATAAGGCCAGAACAAAAGCTTATCACAACAAAAAGCTGAGAGTTCGAAAAGAATTCAAAGCTGGAGATAAAGTTCTGCTCTTCAACATGAAATTCAAATTCAAAGCTCCTAAATTACAACCAAGATGGTTTGGAGCATATATCGTAACATGGATATCCATCCGGTTATGTCGAACTTTATGACAAACAGGGTGGAAGTTTCATTGTTAATGGACACCGAATCAAGTTATACTATGATAAGGAGCAAATGAATGAAATATCAGTTGAGAGAGTTTCCCCTGAAAATGAATTCGAAACCATCACCTTTGTAGCACCTTTTCAAGGAAGAATCCCACAAAGTGTTCCTTGGAAACCATCTACTGAGTTCAACTGGAACGATATTGATGCCACCGGTGAAGAAGTCATGTATATCCCCGAACTTTTCAAAATGTTCAAGGCTGCATCTGTAGCCAAATGAAAATCGAGAAGATTCTAGTCAGGCTCATGACTCGGTAATAAAATAAACGCTTCTCGGGAGGCAAACCGTGTGTTTCCGATTTGATTTTCTGCGGTTACGCCCCAAAGTTTAAACATTTTGTTGAACTTAAGTGTGGGGGTGCCACAACTTAATAAAACTCTTTTGTTTGTATATAAGATTTTGTGCAGGTGATGATTACTCTGGTGGACGATTGGATGAAGAAAATTAAGCTGACAAACTCATTGAAATAACAGGTTTCATCTCTATTTTCCCTATTTCTATACTTTGAATTTCGTTTTTCACATTGAGGACAATGTTTAACTTAAGTGTGGGGGGGGGGGGTGAATAGGAAAATTAGAGTTTTTAAGCTTAAAATTAAAATTTTGTTTGCCCTTATGATCTAGTTATTTTTCACGCTTTTAGGATAATATATTAGAATAACTGGATCAAACCACTGGTAAAACTGGTAAGATTTGAAACTTTGAGATGTGTTCCGATTAATATTGCAATCCATTCTGGGATCGATAAACATTTGCTAGCACAAATTATAGCCCTTACCACTAAAATTGTGAGGATTTGAGCTTGTTCTATATAAAGCATACATCTTTTATGCTTGAATCTTTTTTTTATGAGTGTGCCGGTGATTTTATTTATTCTAGAACTTGTACTTGTAAATCATTACCAGACCGCATTGAGATCGCATTCGTGCAATATAAGTAAATTCGTGTGATAAAGAGGCACCTTAGGATTTAACCCAAATGGCCTTCCATTTTTCATATCATGCTATATTAGCTAGCCACATTGGTTAGTTAACCACCTACATGGACCCATTTGTAGCGCTCATCTTTAGCGCTAGATACCCCTAGTTACACCCTCTGAGCCATCCTTTTCATTTTTATTAAATCCAGAAAAATACAAAAAAGATTTTACATTTTAAACCTTAGCCTAACCCTTGTCAATGTCTAAACGGTTGGTTGCTAGTCACCTGGAAAGTGAAGATTGTTCAAATGATTATGAGTTACCGTACCTTGATTAGTTGAGTGAGCCATTTCAAGGATGAGTTTATGTTTAAAAAAAATGTTGAAAGTATGAATGTATTAGCCAATGTGCTATGTTCGAAGAAAAATTATAATGGCGAAGCAAAGCGAAGAGTTGTGGAAATCCGAAGAAAAGAAAATGAAGCTAAAATCATTTATTGGTTTGCGGATTGTTTGGTAGCTAGCAACACGGGTATTAGACTTGATTTTATTTTAACACCAATTTCATAAATATTCCCATGCCTTATCCATGCCCTTAACCTTTAGCCATAACATTATAACCCGAATAAAAGTCCTCTTTAGATGTTTTTGCTTGGTGCTCACGCCATATCGGTGGAGTTTTGTTTCTTGTACAAGCTTATGGTAATAATCTAATCATGACTGAGCAATGAGTGTAATTTATCTTGTTACTCAACTAAAAATTGAGTGATTGAGTGAATTATATTTCGTTCCTTTTTCGTGAGGTGTTTTGAAATGTTAATCATGCAAGAAAATCATTGGATATTGTCAAATATCTTGAAAGTTTCGCTCTTAAATGCATAATTGATGAATCTTCTCTTGTACTTGTACTTGGTAGATTGGCATCATATTTTTTGTAATCATGATCTTGTACCACTGGATGTTTTTTCCTAGATTTTCTTGAGGGCAAGCAAAGTTTAAGTGTGGGGGAATTTGATAACGCTCAGATTGTACATGTTTTTAGTAGCGTTATGTGTGCTGTTGTATATGTTATTTGGTTATATTTGTATGATTTCAATGCTTAATCACATCAAAAGATGTTTGTCTAGTGTTTATAACCAAGTGCAGGGAAACGGAAGGAAAAGTAAAGGAATGTCCAGCAATTGGAAGATTCCCATTTCAGTGTAGCATGTCAAGCACAAATCAGTGTTTCTAGTACCTTAAGAAGACCAAGATGATTGAAGAACCAAGCTCTACAAGTCAAAATGAAGCAAAAGTCGATTTCCCGTAACTTAGGAAGACCAACCGAATCGGTTGCAATTGCAACTGGATCGGTTGGAAGATGATCAAAGATTGCCTGAGACGACAACCCAACCGTTCAGTTGCCGCCCGCAACCGATACGGTTGGAGCCCTTGTAGAAGACCAACCGGATCGGTTGGTCATATGACCGATCTGGTTGGAGAGCCTGTTTCTGCCAAATCTTCATCACTAAGTTTCCCCTTTGTATCCAAACAATTCTAGGTCATTCCCTTGGTGTATTCTAGTCCCTTCCTAACTCTTTGGAGGCCAAGTTCAGCAATTAACACCCTAGGCCTTGGAACTAGTATAAATAGAGACCTCTTGTGAGCATATGAGACACACACATCAATACAACTCTCTCTACTCATCAAACAAAGCTCTTAAGCTCTCAAATTCGTCCTTAGAAGTCCAGGAAAGTTTGGAGTTTCAGAAGTTCCAAATTTGGAGGTCAAAATCCCAAGGAGTCTACCCCAATACTTTGGGAATCATTACTTCACCATTTGTAATCTTATTCCAAGCATTGTAAGACTCTTAATCATGTTTTCTAATGTTCAAAGTTCTGAGTTTATGTTTATGTTTGCTATGAGTGGCTAGTTTCTTTATACACTTGCTTAAATAATGTTGATTATCATATGATTAGTTAGTGATTGTGTTAACATGTTTTAATTCAATTTCAAGTTGATTCTAAGATCCAATTGTGCTAAAGTTTCATAGTGACATTTGTTAAATCAAGTTTGACTAGTTGATAATAATCGTAGAGGTCGAAAGAACTTATTGTTATTCAACTAGTTATAATCATTTTGTCTATGGATGATTGTTTTTACCCATTATTCTTGATTAAACAAAGGAACTAAAGTGTGGTTGTAATAAGAACGCTTTTTGATTATCAAGTTGGATTGATTGGAAACATCTAAAAGGTCGTAAGATTAGTTGTTGACAATCAATTGTACCCTTTTGTCTATAATCAGTTACCTTTTGTATTGACCATTTCTTAAGCAATTTGATAAAGCAAATGGATGTTTTTGTGTTTAAGTTTGTGAAAATAAACTTATGAAACTTGAATTGATCTTGAATTGATTGGTTAAACTTAAGGCTTGTTTTTATAAACTAAAATCTTGACAAAGGTTTAACTTGTAAGAACAATGGATTAGTACACCAACTAATTATCATAACCAACATGTTAAGAGGTTAGCACAATCACACTAATCAAGGATAAGAAACTAGTTTAAGCAAGTGTAGTTTTTAATCATCTGAATTTTATTATATCTATTTGCGTTGTTATATGTTTTGGATTGTCTTAGTTGATTCAAACTTGTTAATCAGATTCACTCAAATCCCAGCGAACGATCCCGACTTACCTTCATAATCTTGCTATAACGGACGAGTGCACTTGCTCGTATGTGTTATTGGTAAAATTGGTAATTCGTCTTTTATAAATTTAATACTTGTTCACACCAGACACATCAAACGTCAAAGAGCGTGTGAGCATGTTGGAGAAGGACGTGGAGACACCTGAGCAACAAAGCAGACATGATGCAGATTACCACAACATAACATCACCATATCCACACCAGAACAAAGAACAAAGATATATAAAGACGTCAAAGCTGAAAACTTCAAAGAAAACAAGATCCTCACACTGGGAAGATTGTTAGAATCAAGGCACTTCTTCTCACAAGAAAGAATAATGTCAGAAGACGTCAAAGCAACTATTACATCAGCACCAACAACGTCTCAATATTACTTAAGTCATTAATTATCAACACTTAGGGGGAGATTGTTGGAATCGGGGAGATTGTTGGAATCACTCCTAAACTATATTTCAAGTGTTTGTAATCAATATGTAATAGGTTGCTTAATTAGGCTTTTATGTTAGTATTAATGGCAAGGCTTATGTAGCAAGCCCATAAGCCTTGACCCAAGCCCAATAAGGAAAGGAAGGGAACTTGTGTGTTGCCCTAGTTCCTTTCCCTATAAATAATGTTGTAAACCTTCATTTGAAGGTTGGTTGTTCACTTTCAATATCACTCTACGCATAACCTTTGTTACTCTTTATATCGTGTGTGTTTGTTAGTGTTCATCCGATCACTTCTTACCTTATTTCTAACATATTGATGCTTGTGTTACAATATGGTGACCTAATACAATGTATTTAGTCAATGGGTCAAATACTTAAGTTTCTACCCAATTGTATTACCCATTATAATACATACTAGTTATGTATATACTTGCCCAATATGTAAACACTAGTTGTTATACATATGTATTACTAAATCATAAAATCACTTATACTTGTTTTAGTGTTTTATGTGAAAACGTAAGTGTGTTAGAAAACTATTGGCTCAAACCATTTACCTATTTTATTTGTTTCGTTAAAATGATTTTACGTTTGTTATCGACAAAACATTAGAAGATTGTAAAATATAAATAAACGTTTTTACGGTTTATTTGTATTAATAGTAAGGATAAAAAAAGTAGCCCAATATAAATGCATGGATGACAACACGGATCTGACCAATTGAAGCCTACCCTCAAGAGATAAAAACTTATTACGCCAATCATTCACACGACCTTCCAACTTTTCCAAAAGAACCTTACAACCCTATAAAGCAGTCTAAATGATATAAGAGGGACACCAAAATACCTAACAGGGAGAGAACCTTCGGCAAATGGCATAGACTAGAGAATAGTAGCTTTCAAAGCATTAGGAACATTACAAAAAAAAGCTGTACTTTTAGGGATACTCGGGACAAGACCCGAGACATTCTTGAAATCCTCCAAAGCTTGCATAATAACATTAACAGAATTAGGATGGCCTCTAGAAAAAAAGAAGAGGTCATCTGCAAAACAAAATGTTAATACAAATAAGCCGTAAAAATGTTTATTTACATTTTTTTGTCGATGACAAACGTAAAATCATTCTAACGAAACAAATAAAATACGTAAATGGTTTGAGCCAATGGGCAAATATATACATAACTAGTATGTATCATAATGGGTAGAAATTTAAGTATTTGACCCATTGACCAAATACATTGAATGTTGTTGGGTATAACCCAAAGTCCATGACCCATACCCATAGAGCATAACCCATAACCCATTGCATGACATCATGCATAAGTCATATATGAATATTATCCATGACCCATGGTTTTAACCCATGACCCATGGACTAGATGCATTGCATCTTGTAGATACATTGTATCTACTTGGATAACCATGGTCCAAAGTCTAGGACCCATGACCCATAACCCATGACCCGTGACCCAAAACCCATGGGCAAAGAGGAGCGTCCCACGGATCCCCAGGATTACACTGGACGGATCCCTCAAGTGAGGGATCCGTGGGATCCGTGGAACTGTAGCTAAATTTCCTCTATAAATAATGAGCCATTTCTTCATTTTGTGTTGCCACTCCCACACATACTTTCTCCAAGTATTGTAACCTTCTAACCACAGATCCTAAGGATCTCTCTATGTAGTTTGTATTTTGTTTTTGTGTGATTCTCTAGGTTCCTCTTAAAGGCGAGATCACCACCTCTTGAAGTCGAGCAAGCTCAAGTCCATGAGTTGCCATACTTCGTCATCATTAAGACTACTGAGGTTCTCTTGTTGATAGTTCTTTCTTCCTCCATTGCGTTGTTGTGTTAAAGGCACTAGTGAAGGATGCTGAAAGAGTCAAGACTAAAGCATTAGTGAAAGGTGCTTAACGTCCGTTTCAAAAGTATTAGTGAAGAATGCTAAAGGAGTCAAGACGAAGGCATTAGTGAAATGTGCCAAACGTCCGTGTCAAAGGCATTAGTGAATGATGCCTAGAAGTCAAGTCAAGTGGCGATATACAGTAGTAAAGATGCCAAGGGTGTATAATCGATGAGGTGCGTCGATATACAAATAGAGATAGGTTATATCCAAGGATATTGATATCCTTGATAATGTTGTAAAAAGGAGTGGGTCTCCTTTGGGATAGGTGTTGTGTAGTGTTAGGTAGTAGTTCCTCCATTTTAATGGAACTCGGTATCTAGCCTAGTACCGGATAAAGGGTAGGCGACGCTGTGATAGGTGTAGTTCTACCTTGTCGAAGAACCCGGTGTCTTGCCTAGTACCAGAAAAAGAGTAGGCGACGTTGTGAAGGCTTCTTCTCCATAAGGAGTTGGTGTCGTGTAGTGATTACGAACTCTCGAGTAGGTGACTCGGGGAGTGGATTAGGGCAAGGAAGGTGTCTGTGAAAGAAACCCTCCTCGAGGGTGTTATTTTCCTTGTTCTTGGGCATGCCGTACTATCACATGCCCATAAGGGTGAATGGTATCGAGTCTTGCTCAATCCTGGTCGTACCCGATTGGCACGAGACAAGGCTCGGTTTAAGTCTCTATGCTCCTTAGACATTAGAACTAATGCTTATGTCATAGTCACTAAGCAAGTTGGTTAGCCATTGTTGTTATTGTACTCTCGGTATGTAAATAAAACTGCCAAGGTGCGTTTGCTTATGTTGGGAATGTGATTTTTGGGAGTTAATACTTATTTCAGTAGAGTTAATACTGATAGTGTTAAATGATAAGTATTAACTAGTTAGTACTGATAGTGAGAAAGTTAGTACTGATAGCTTTAAGTTTGTACTGATGTAAGTATGGAATGTCGTGTAAGAGTTGTAACAACATATCTTCTATTCCAATAGAATATATGATATACTTAGTCTATAGTTATCTCTGTAAGGGATCTCCTTAGTGTATAAAAGGAGATCCTAGCTAGGTTAAACATATATCTCATATTCTAGCCGTCTAAAGTTGAGCTTCAAGGTTATAAACCCTAGTACTAGGAGAGTACTCGTATTATTGCTTAATAATATTGAAGCTGTTGGTGTTATACTTTGTTTACATTGTCTTTGCATTAAATCTTGTAAGTGCATACAAGTAGATTCCGCATACTTGTGTGTATTCACAACAAATTTTCTCATTGTTGTTTTGGAAACATCCAAGGCAACTAACACGTTCGCAAGCTAAGTGTTCTAGATCCAAGGTTTGGGACTTCACAAGTGGTATCAGAGCTTGTGTCCTGAAGCTTTGTTTTTAGAAGATCCTGTGTTGACAAATCTGAAGAAATGGATTTCGAATCAACGCAATCCAATGCTGTTAATCGAGTTCCTAAGTTGCAGCCACATGAATATGAACTCTGGAGAATGCGCATAGAGCAGTACTTTTTGGTACTTGATTTCAAGCTGTGGAACATTGTGCTCTATGGAGAATCCTACAATGCACTGTCACTGAAGAAGTTGCTGGTAAGACTGTTACTACAGTGAAAAGTGATCCTGTCACTAATGAAGAAATGGCTCTAAGAGGCAATGATCTCAAGGCCAGAAGTATTTTACTAATGGCAATCCCTGATGATCATCAAATCACCTTTAGCAAACACAAAGATGCACAGAGTCTGTTAAAGGCCATTGAATCCAGATTTGGTGGAGATTCTATCACCAAGAAAACTCAAAAGACTCTGTTGAAGCAAGAATTTGAAAACTTCACTGTTGGTGCAACTGAGTCCATTGACTCGGTTTATAATAGGCTTCAAAAACTTGTTAGCCAACTGGCTGTATTGGATGTAGAGTTCTCCAAAAAAGATGTCAACCTCAGGTTTGTTAGAAGTCTTCCATCACCAAAATGGGACACTCATGTCATTGTATGGAAGAACAAGCCAGATTTTGAAACTATGAAGTTGGACAATCTATTCAATAGCTTTAAGGTGATTGAACAAGACATGAAAAGAAAAGCAGCTGCATCTTCCAGTTATGGAGCACAAAACATAGCTTTCGTAGCTCACACTGTCACTAGCAATGATATGGACAGTTTTGATGTTAGTACTCCTAGTGCTAATGTTAATACTAATGGTCCTGTAACTACTACAGCAGGCATTAATGAAGGCACAATCTATGCTATCATAGCTGAACAGAGTCATGGATCCCATATCACTCATGATGATTTGAGACAAATCCATGAAGATGACATGGAAGAGACGACCATCAAATGGAACATTGCCCTGATTAGCATGAGGGAAAAAAGGTTCATGAAGAAAACTGGAAGGCAGATTAAGATCAATGATGCAGATGTTGCTGGGTTTGACAAGGGAAAGGTTGAATGCTACAACTGTGGCAAGCTTGGGCATTTTGCCAGGGAATGCAGAAGCCCTAGGAGCAAGGGGAGACACACTGATGCTGATAACTCTTCTTCTAAAGCAATGGTGGCAGTTGATGGTGCTGGATATGATTGGAGCTTCATGGATGATGATGAAGAAAGTCCAATCAACATGGCTTTGGTATCTGAGGTACTTACTGAAATAAATTGCTCAGATACATGCATTCCATTAAGCAAATATTTAGAGCTAAAAACCATGTTTGATAATGTGTCTGAAGAACTTTCTAAAATTTGGTATAACTTAGCAAATCATAAGAGAGGTTTAGCAGTCTTAGAAAAACAAGTTTAGCATTATAAAGAAAATGAGTCTCTGTTTACTGAAACAACTAATGTGCTTAATAAGGAAATCTCTTTTAAAGAAATCACCATAAATGTGTTAAAAGAAGAACTAGAGAAAGTCACACTAGCTAAAGATAACATAAATTTAAGTATTGAGGCTCTTCAAGACGCAAAACATTATAACACTGAGAGAGTTGATAAATTCCTTGAAAAAGCTCTAATTGGCAAAGCAAAATCAGGAATGGGTTATAATGCAGTACCACACCCATTCAGAGGAGTTCATTCACCTCCTGGTATAGATCTTGCCTACACTGGATTAGCAGAGTTTCAGGAACCCACATTTGTCCGAGGCCCTACAATTAAAAGTTCTTTTCCTGAAAAGTCTGATGAAGTGTTTGAAAGTGCTAGTGACACCTCCTTACCTGAGGTGTCTGAATCTAAAAATAAAAAGGCTAGTGTAGAGTCTAGTGAAACAAAGCAAGAACAGGCCACTAAACCAGTAAAATCAATTGACACACCCGTTAAAAAGCTAGTAAAATATGCTGAGATGTATAGAAACAGGTCATCTAATCATAGAGGTAACAAGAGAAACTGGAATCAGTTAAAATCTGAACAACTAGGAGATGAATTTGTCATGTATAACAAATCTTTTTTTGGGTAAAGGGTTTTACCCTGGTAAATATATAACCAAAAAATAATGTTAAGTACAAATGGAATGTGGCTGAATTACCACATTAACCTCAGCGTTTAAAACTTGATAAACTAGTGTTTATGACAAGCCATAAACACAAAATACCTAGCTATATTACATCAACTAACTAGGCATAAACAAGTAAAAAAACTTGTAGCAAGCGAGCATCCCGCATCCAGCCAATCCACAAAGGGAGCAAATTAACCAAGGAAGTCTGCCTCCTTAAAAACCCTTTCCAAGAAAAACCCATAGGGAAAAACCTTGCTTTGTGTGTATAACAAATCTTGCTTTGTGTGTGGTAGTTTCTCTCATCTGCAGGCTCATTGCAGACACCCTATGAGACCCCAACCCATCATGACCCTCAGAGCAGTTCTTCTCAAAACTGGCATAAAACCTTTGAATTATGCAAGGCCAGTTAACACTGCTAGACCACAACCCAAAGTATTTGGTGAAAGACCTAAAAGAAACTTTTCAAAATCATCATCTACTTCAACAAGGTCCTTTAAATCAGCAAAAACCTTTAATTCTTATGATGAACAAATCAAGTTTTACAAGACAAAGGTTAATAATTATGAGCCAAAACTTAATACTGATAGGCTAAAAGTTAATACTTTTAAGCCTAAAATAAAACCAGTTGGCTCTAAAGTGAATGTTGCAAAGCGAAACATGGGCAATGATGTTAAGCCCTCAGCTTGTTGGCTGAGAAAGACCACTTAGCCCAACAGTGCATCAGTTACTCTCAAGAAATATGATTACATTGATGCACGAGGCAGATCCAAGTCAGTGATGGCTTGGGTCCCCAAAAGGAACTAATTTCCTTTGTTTTATGTGAGTGCACACTCCAACAATAATGATGATCTTGGCTATTCAGACAGTGGGTGTTCCAGGCACATGACTGGAAATCTATCCTATCTTTCAGACTTCACCGATTTGAATGGAGGATATGTTTCTTTTGGAGGTGGAATAGGTGGAAGGATTACTGGTAAAGGCACAATCAAGACTGGTAATTTGGACTTTGAAGATGTGTACTATGTGAAAGAACTCAAATACAATGTGTTCAGTGTGTCACAAATGTGTGACAAGAAGAATTTTGTTTTGTTCACAGATACTGATTGCTTGGTTTTATCTCCTAACTTTAAGTTGCCTAGTGATGATTAGATTCTACTTAAGTTTTCTAGGAAAAGCAATCTTTACAGTGTCAATATGAAGAACATAGTGCCCAAAGATAATCTTACATGTTTAGTTGCTACAGCTTCTTTCAATGAATCTATGTTATGGCATAGAAGCCTAGATCATGTGAACTTTAAGGTAATCAATCTTTTAGCTAAAAATAACCTTGTAAGAGGTTTACCTTCAAAAAGATTTGAAAATAAACAAACCTGTAGTGCTTGTCTCAAAGGAAAGCAGCATAGAGCCTCTTGTAAGCCCAAGGTTTTTATCTCTATCACCCAACCACTTCATATGCTGCACATAGACTTATTTGGCTCCACCAGTGTAACTAGCCTGAATTTTAAGAAGTATTGTGTGGTTGTGACTGATGATTTTAGCAGATTTACTTAGGTTTTCTTTTTGAACACTAAGGATGAGACAAGTGAAATCCTTAAGTCTTACATAGCTGCAGTAGAAAACCTAACTGATAAGAAAGTTAAAATCATTAGGTGTGATAATGGGACAGAGTTTAAAAACCAAGTGATGAATGATTTCTGTCAACTTAAGGGTATTAAAAGATAATTCAGTGTAGCAAGAACTCCTCAGCAAAATGGGGTTGCTGAAAGGAGAAATAGGACATTGATTGAGGTTGCTAGGACTATGTTAGCAGATTCCATGTTACCCACAACATTTTGGGCTGAGGTAGTTAATACTGCTTGTTATGTTCAGAACAGGGTACAGATTGTGAAGCCTCATGGCAAGATTCCTATGAGCTGTTTTTAGGTAGAAAGCCCACACTAGACTTTCTTAAACCTTTTGGGTGTCATGTCTCTATTCTCAATACCATTGACCATTTAGGTAAGTTTGATGGAAAATCTAATAGTTGATATCTGGTTGGCTACTCATTGAATAGTAAAGCCTTTAGGATTTATAACTCTAGAACCAGAAGAGTAGAGGAGAATATGCACATAAAGTTTCTAGAGGATAAAGCTAGTGTAGAGGGGCAAGGACCAACATGGATTTTTGATATTGATATGCTAACAGAATCTATGAACTATGTGCCTGTTTTTGTGGATTCTAACATGATTGCAGGAGAAAAGCAAGGTCCAGATGCAGATTCTGATGAGGATGATGATTGGATACTATTTCCCATTTGGAATGACAACTCAGGTGGAAGCACTTCTTTAGGGGAGGCAAACAAAGTTGATGATCAGCCTCCAAAGACACATGAATCTAATACTGAAGAAGATGCAACAAATCCTAATGAACCAGTGGTCGAACCTCAAGTGTTCAGTACAACTGTGGTTAATACTGATAAGCCACAAGTTAGTACTGATGAGCCAAATTTTAGTACTGATGGTCCTCAGACTACTCCATCAGTTAATACAGAGGTTCCTGATCCTTTTGGTGAAGCTGATGAGATTTATATGACTAATATAGCTTCATCATATGTTGTTCCTGCTACACCACACAGAAGAATCAATCAAGATCATCCATTGGAGAATGTTATTGGGGATGTCAATGCTGAAAGAACTACAAGATCTAAATTTTAGCATAGTGAAACAGGATTCTTCAATGCCATCTATGAAGAAAGAAATCATGGTGCCTCACAAACATGTCTCTTTGCCTGTTTTGTTTCCCAAGCAGAACCAAAGATGGTCTACAAAGCTCTTGAAGATGAGTCCTGGGTTGAAGCAATGCAGGAAGAGCTTCTCCAATTTAAACTTCAAGATGTATGGGTTCTGGTGGATCTTCCTGATGGTAAGAGAGCTATTGGCACTAAGTGGGTCTTCAGAAACAAGAAGGATGAAAGGGGTGTAGTGATAAGGAACAAAGCTAGACTGGTAGCTCAGGGGTATACACAACAGGAAGGGATTGATTATGAAGAAGTCTTTGCTCCATTCACAGTATACCAGATGGATGTGAAGAGTGCTTTCCTTTATGGGAAGATTGAGGAGGAGGTGTATGTCTGTCAACCTCCTGGTTTTGAAGATCCAACCTTTCCAGACAAAGTGTACAAAGTTCAGAAAGCACTCTATGGTCTCGTGATCAGGCCCCAAGAGCTTGGTATGAAACTTTGGCCAAGTATCTTTTGGGCAATGGCTTCAGAAGAGGGAAGATTGATCAGACTTTATTCATCAAGAATGTGAAGACTGATATCCTGTTGGTACAGATATATGTGGATGACATTATTTTTGGTTCAACCAAGCAGGATCTATGCAGAAAGTTTGAGAAGTTGATGCATGACAGGTTTCAGATGAGTTCTATGGGAGAACTCACCTTCTTTTTTGGGCTACAGGTCAAGAAGAAGACAGATGGCATATTTATTATTCAAGATAAATATGTCAAGGAGATTTTAGTGAAGTTTGGCTATGAAAATAAAAAAATTGCAAGCACTCCTATGGAGCACAATAAGCCACTACTTCCAGATGCTGATGGTGAAGATGTTGACCAGCATCTATACAGGTCCATGATTGGATCTTTGATGTATTTGACTGCCTCCAGACCAGATATTATGTTTGCTGTGTGTGCATGTGCAAGATTTCAAGTCTCTCCAAAGCTTTCTCACTTTCATGCAGTTAAGAGAATCATTAGATATCTAAAAGGCCAAGCTCAATTAGGTCTTTGGTATCCTAAGGACTCTCCCTTTGCTCTGGTAACTTATTCTGACAGTGATTATGCTGGGGCAAGTCTTGATAGGAAATCAACCATAGGAGATGTCAGTTTCTTGGTGATCGGTTGATTTCATGGCAGTGCAAGAAGTATATCATTGTGGCAAACTCTACAACTGAGGCTGAGTATGTAGCGGCTGCAAGTTGCTGTGGTCAAGTCCTCTGGATTTAGAATCAGACGCTTGATTATGGGTATAATTTCATGGGCACTGTCATTTATGTTGATAACAACAGTACTATATGCATTATCAAAAATCCAGTTTTTCATTCTAAAACTAAACATATAGAGATAAGACATCATTTTATAAGAGACTGTAATGAAAAGAAACTCATTCAGGTTGAAAGGATTGATACTGAGTTTAATGTTGCAGATCTTTTAACTAAAGCTTTTGATTTGGGAAAGTTTCAAGACTTGGTCACAAGTATTGGGATGCTTCATCCATAATATGTCTTATCTCTCTCTATTTTGTAAAGTTTTGTAAACTGGTACTTAGTACAGATTGTTATCAGGTTAATACTGATTGTGTTAAGTTAATATGGATTGGCAAGAAAATGCCTTGGATTGTGTTTTTTTTTGGTTTTGGACTAACGTTTCAGGTATAACACAAGCAGTATGGATATGGTTTGGTGACTAGGTGTTACAGCACATGTGGTTTTCATGCTAATGCTCAATCTGAAGCCACCACATGACGGGACTTGCTGTAACAATGGAATATGTGATGCCTAAGCAATATGTGGCATCCTGTGCTTTAAATGAACATGAATTGATGGTTTTAGTTGGTCAGATCACTCTGCACTAACCCACTCTTTGCCATTCTATCTGTTTACAAATAGTGTGACCAGCCTAAGGGCATCTGGCTTAGAGAACAGCGAGCAACCATGAATCGAACACTTGTGTTGGAGGTAACACCTGCCACGAGCTGGAAACCCTGTCAGGAAGGCCCTTTTAATGGGACTATCCATCACAGGCAATGCTATGCACTAAAACCACTGGTTTTCACCAAACCAGAGGCCGTATGAGGCCGACCTTGATTAAGTGTCTGTCACCACACTTAATCCCTTAAAAAATGGGGTTTCAGTATTATAATTTCCAAACTATAAGATAATACTAATGGGTAAAAGTTAATACTGGTGGTTATAAGTTAGTACTGATAAGCATAGTTAGTACTGATGAACTAGCCGTTAGTACTTATTCCAAAAGTCTGTTATGCAATGATTACTTTTGCAAGTAGAGTTGTTAACCGCCTGTTTTCCTATAAAAGAGTTTCCTAATTGGTATAACTCTCCAATTGCTTTCACTACAGAACAATAAAGGCTTTTGCGACTTAATCCCACTTTTCTAACCCTAACTTTGTTCATCCATGGCTCCTCTTGACTTTGTCGACAAACACAATATGGTGGCATGCTTGGAATTGCCAGATGGACATGATGAATTTGCATAGATTGTAGCTTTTCTAAACCGTAGCACCATCAGGTTTGCTCTTCTTTTAAACCCTACAATCTTATGTACCCCTGTCAGGAAGTTTTGGTAAACTGCTATTGCCTCAACAACTGAGGAAGGGGTACAACAGTTAATTGGAACAGTGGATGGCACTCAAATTGTTATTACTGAGGCATCTCTAAGAGAACATCTTCATCTTAGAGATGCTAAAGGTATTACCACTTTGCCAGTCACTGAAATTATTGAACAACTCACATTGATGGGGTACAGACATGACAATACTATAAACTTTCACAAAAGTCAGTTTTCCCCACAATGGAGGTTTCTCATTCATACCCTCTTACACTGCTTGAGTCACAAAAGGACTAGCTGAGATGCTTTTTCCCACAAGCAGAGCCACAACGTTGATCTGCCTTGCAACAGGCAGGGTGTTCAATTTTTCAAATTACAAATTTGAGGTTATGCTTAAAAATGCTGTTAGTAAAAATAAGTTTCTGATGTATCCCAGGTTTATTCAAATGTTTTTGGATCATCAGATACAAAACCTAAAACCTCATAAAAACATTTATCCATCAAAAGTCCTCACAGCCAAAGTGTTTTACAATATGTTAAGGGCTGTGGTAGGATACAGTGGGGTGGTAGTGCCATTATTTCCTAACATGCTTATTACAGAGGGTGAAGGACCATCAAGAACAAGTGGTTCCCAACATACACCCACAGGTTCTGATCATTCACCACACCCACAAACTTCATCAACCATTAGGCACACCAGACAGGAGAGTGGGACAGCTCAGCCCTATTCTTCTCCTATCCTTGTACCAGATGAGCCTATCCCAAGTGATGAAGGGGATAGAGTGGTGAGGGCTGCCACTACTCAACCAGGCTTAGACGCTAGTGAGGAAAGTGACAACATAAATAAGACCCAATCCATGCCAACACCTAATGAACAATCAAAGGGTGGACCTAGGAAAAGGCTAAAAAAGGGGGGGTGTATCTGCTCAGGCTAGGCCTGGGAGTGCATCTCAAATGCCCAGTGACCCACCTCTCTCAGCAGGTCACACAGCTGGAAGTGGTGAGGGCAGTTTGACACTTGAGAATATGAAGGCTTTGTACAGATTTTTATGCAGAAAAGTGAACACACTAGAGATTGCATTGGATGAACACAAGAAAGCTGCTTCAAAAGTTCATACCAGAATGCTACTTAAGATGAAAAGGCTAAAGCATCAAGTTAAACTTCTTTCCAAGCCAACTGAAGAAGCCTCTCCAGTTACCACTTCCATCAAAAGGAAGGCCAAGTTCACAATTTCTAGCACATCAACAGAGAATTCTTCCAAACAGGGGAGGAGTTCTGACATTCAAGGAAGAAGAGAGTTTGGTCAATGGAAAAGCCCTTTCCTTGATGATGAAGAAGATGTTCAGCCAACCTCACATGCAGAAGAAGTGCTCAGTACTCCTACATGCACTATCAGTACTATCCCAGTTAGTACCTATAGTGTTGTAGTTAGTACTCATAGCATAATAGTTAGTACTCATGGTGTTCCTCAATCCGTACTAACTCCTATCCTTCAAGTGGCTGCTGAAATACAATAAGCTACAACAACAAAGGCTACCATTACCACCACTACACCACAAGAAGATACTGATGTAGAGAATAGAGTATCACATGCAGTTCTGGGACTCCAAATCCTGAAGAAAACAATCCCTATATCTCCAACCTACAAGAAGCCACCTGTTTTGTATTTGAGAAGGAAGACCAAACCAGCAGCAACAAAACCTAAAGAAAAAGGAGTCTCTATCAGAGACGGTGCTCCACCATCCCCAACTTCAGTTCCTAAGATTGATCCCAAGGACAAAGGCAAAGGGATACTTGTGGAAGTACCAAAGAAGAAGAAGGAGATTGAGAGGTTAAATGAAGAAGCAGCAAGACAACTTGCAGCTGAGTGGGATGAGCAAGAGGCTGTAGAAAAAGAAAAGAAAAAGATGGCTAAAATTGGGGAAGACTGGAAAACTTGGGATGACATGAGAGCCTGAGTTGAAGCCACTCAAGAGGTGTAACAGAAGCTGCAACAGGATCAAGGAAAAAGTATTAATGAAGCAGCTCAGATGTTCAGTGAAATATTGGCTAGAAGATAGAGCCAATTCAGACAGCAAAGGGAAGTGGAAAAGGCTTCAAAACCTCCCAACAAGAGTCAACAAAAGATGTACCTATGCAAATACATCAAGTATCAAGGTGAAGATAAGAGGACCTTGAAGCAGCTCAACCAACTGGCATGGGAAACACTTCAAAAGCTTGCCGACAAAACTCAAAAAAGCATACTCAACTTTAGGTCTATGTCAGATGCAGATTTCACCAGAAGTTCACAACCAATTGATCCCATTATAAGTTTCAAAAGACCATCTGAAGAAGGAGGTTCCTCATCTGCACCCAAAAGACTGAAAGCAACTGAAGATGAAGGTGGACTCACTGAAGAGGAACTAAATCAGATGATGATAATTGAATCCCCAGAAGATGCACTATATTCAGAGCCCATCAACACTAGATATCCAATACTTGGCTGGGATATCTAAACTAAAGATGGAAAGAGACATTGGCAGATTCATAGAGCAGGGGGAAGGACAAGTGCTTACTTATACTTGGTGGATCTGTTTGCATCTATTGACAGGGATGATTTGCTGAAGCTATGGGAATTGGTCAAGAACAGGTTCAAGAATATAGATCCAGATAATGACAAGGATCTGGAGTTACTTTTTGAATTGCAGAATATATTTAAACCTGATCCAGCTGGAGAACAATGGAAGTATCAAACAGGTGAGGAAGAACTGTCTTGGACATTGCTAGATTCATGTGGACTACACTTGGTTACTACACGCAATGGGACAGACATCTACATGCTGGTTGAAAGAACTTACCCTCTTGCCCTAGGAACACTTCTGGAAATGCTTACAGCATGGCTAAAGATGGGCAATGCAGTTGAGATGGCTAAGGAGTTGCTGATAAAGATTTTTAATCAGGCTGGAATTCCTAGCAGAAAGTAATGTTTGGAAGAATCCTCAAAGACTGAAGAAAACTTGTGATTCTGAAACCCAATCACAAGTTTAGGGGAGGATTTTTGGGAATATGCTTTTTGGGAGTTAATACTTATTTCAGTAGAGTTAATACTGATAGTGTTAAATGATAAGTATTAACTAGTTAGTAATGATAGTGAGAAAGTTAGTACTGATAGCTTTAAGTTTGTACTGATGTAAGTATGGAATTTCGTGTAAGAGTTGTAACAAAGATATCTTCTATTCCAATAGAAGATATGATATACTTAGTCTATAGTTATCTCTGTAAGGGATCTCTTTAGTGTATAAAAGGAGATCCTAGCTAGGTTAAGTATATATCTCACATTCTAGCCGTCTAAAGTAGAGCTTAAAGGTTGTAAACCCTAGTACTAGGAGAGTACTTGCATTATTGCTTAATAATATTGAAGCTGTTGGTGTTATACTTTGTTTACATTGTCTTTGCAATAAATCTTCTAAGTGCATACAAGTAGAGTCCGCATACTTGTGTGTATTTACAACAAAGTTTCTCATTGTTGTTTTGGAACCATCCAAGGAAACTAACACGTTTGCAAGCTAAGTGTTCTAGATCCAAGGTTTGGGACTTCACAGTTTCCTTGTAGCCGAACCACTATAAACACTCTTGTCGTGGTTATGTGCTTCTCACTCTTTATCTTCCATTACACATTTATATATCTATCTATCAACGTCCAACATACACATCTAAATAGATTGACATATGTTGATCTAAATATTTTAAAACGAAGTTTTAATTGGTAAAACTATTCAACCCCCCTTCTAGTTTTCCACAATTGGTATCAGAGCTTCATTACCAAGTTTCTTAGAGTAAGTTGTACTTTAAAAACTTGATACGATCCGTGTATGTTTGAAAACTACAAAGAAATAAATCTTTTAAAAAAAATTGTTTATTTCATGTTGGATATTGATAGATTATTCTAACATTTTTCTCTTCAAGAAATCTTCATGCTAGGATCTCTCCAAAGTCTTCATTTCTATTTAAAGAATAATGAAGTCAACTTTCAAGGAAGAACCTAAAAGTAATCGCAACCTACTTATTCTAAGTACAACTGATAACTTTAAAAGCTCATGAAGTATTTTCAGTTTTATGGTCTCCATAAACCATACCAAGAGCTTAGAGGTATGTTTACTTATCATTAGCTAGTTTACATTTACATGAATATGTTGATTTTTTTTATTTATACGTTAATAAATTGCTAGTCTCTAAAAAGTCTCTTTTCGTCACTTTCCCGACTTACTCATCATCAGGAATAGTATTCCTCCTTGACGTCAAACTAATGCCGCCGTCACAAATAGATCTTTGATAATTAACTTATAAAAACCCCGTTGACCAAACATCTATTCAATTAGAAACCTCAAAACTATTTTTTTTCATAAGCTGGTTTATAACTTATTACAAAAATAGCGCCAAACATCCTTTTTCTGTCCACAGTAGCCGGATCCCTCATGTTGTACTAGATGGATCCCTATTGGAAGGGATCCGGGGGAACCGTGTGACAGAAACCAGCTATACGCCTTTCAAAATCAATTCTGCTTTTTTTCCCTCTCCTTACAAAGTACAAAAAACTGCCCAAGTGCTGTTTTCATCTCCATAGGACTCTACAGATCTTCAAGCATCCTTCTCTAGAACATCATTGTAAGTAATTACACTAATATGTTCTAATCTTCATCATCTTCATCCTAGGGTTTATGGTTTTTCAATTTTTCTTAATCAGTTGATAAAATTAAGTTTTGCAAAATTGATCACTAGAAAGGGTTTTAACATAACTAAGATTACATTGTGCTTACAACATTGTTAATACAAATTAAAACCATAAACCCATCTCAACAAATTTTACCTAATTGGAATATTTGTTTTTCTAGTACCAACCATGCCTAAAGCCACCCAACAAGACCACCATGATACCGTCCACTACCTCACCAAATACTATCGAAAAGAGGGGTTGTCAAAAACTGATCCAAAGTCTTCAAAAGACTTGAAAAATGACTTATCCACGAAAGTCGTGTGGTCAAGGAATGTTTCCTTGAAAATACCAACATTCGTCAAGTCTTCTCGGCAATCAACTTTGATTGTCTTCTTTATGTTGATGAACAAATTTGTCTGGTTTTCATCTTTGAATTCTACAAAAGCATTAGGATCATTTGAAATAGTGATGATAGCATTTCAATCGCTTTTTATCATCAATAAACAAAACTTCACTGTACCCCTCAACACATTTGCTCAAATCTTTCGCATTCCTTATGAAGGAATCTGTATGTACTCCCAAGATTGGGCAATATGCACTCAATCTTTTGCACTTGATTCCAAACCAATTTATCGTACTCCTCTTGATGATCCCGTAATTGTTCGAGAAACCATTTTCCAAATTAGAGCCGACCAATCTCGCTTCAACCGCAACAAAGAGCTCATTCACCGTGATCCCTTTCAAATGGAACTTTTTGAAATGCATTCCATCTATAGAAAATGGGAAGAAATTGTTAGGGAAAATGTCATTAGTTTGGTCGGAAACAAAGACCATCCAAATGCATGTCTTGTCCAAATGATTTACTGCCTCGTTCACCAAAGGCCATTTAATATCCCCTATTACATGGTGAAGAGAATGGCTGAGGTATTCAAAGTTGCCAACATGGTACTTCCCTATGGTATGCTCCTAACACGACTCTGTGAGTATGTTAGTACAATTCAACCATCTCCAATAAATGATTATCATTTCCTCTCCGATCACGTCATGGTACCACTTACCAAACAACCCTCTAAACGGTTCATGGTCAATGGAAGAAGACCTAATGCTCTCCCGGACTCCTCAGATGAAGAAGAAGTAGATGTCAACCCCGAAGCCAACATAGACTTGGATCCCATTACCTACTTTCAACAAATTCCAACTCTTCCAAACGAGAGTTCGGAATTTAAACAATTGAAGGGTATGATCCAATGCCTAACTAACTACGTCGTGAAGTCGGGAAAGAGGAAGAAAAAAGATTGACAAAAGAGACATTAGGACTATGGTTGATTTTAGACATTTTGTTTATCAATTTACAATGAATGCTTATGTTTGTGAAGCACTTTGGTTTGGTTGTTTGGATATTGTCTTTACTACTCTTATCTATGATATGGTTTATGAGATATCATGCTTGTTTTGCTATTCTTTGGAGTAGAGATTAATAGAAATTAGTATACATAGCTTAGAGCAAAATCTACATCCCTTTCTGTGATGCTTCTGATCTGCAGTTGCCGGATCCCTAAAAATGCACTAGACATACCCCTCCTTCTAGAGAACCATGGGATCTGTATTGATAGATATGCAATACAGAATCCTACACACCAAAACAGCTCACTAGACCACCTCACACAAGCTAAGCATAAAGCCTAAGGACCACTTAAGTCTTCTTCAAGCTTAGAAAGCTTCACACTCACTCGTAGCTCATTTAGGATCACACTCAAAGTGCTTTTTAATTTGTCATATAACCAAAACTCATCATCCTTCCGCTCTTATACTCACACATCATCTATCACATGCCAACACATCTAGTTTTATAAATCTCTCAATTTTAGCAAATTGATTTTAGTCATCTCCACCTCAAAATGAGTCAAACACGAGTTTTTCAATTTTTATAATTTTTAAGGATTTTTTAAATTTTATCTCAAGTTGCCATCTGATCTCTAGGATCATTTAACATGACTTGACACCATTAAAATTCCTAATGTCATCCTTGAACACCCATTGGTGATCATAAAGTCCCATTTTCCTTCCATAAAAGGCAATCATTAGCTATCTCCACTCATTTCCCTTGATCATTTAAGTCACACCTCATTTAAAACACTTAAGAAGACTAAGACACTCAAGATGTATAGGTATTAGATTGTACCAACATCATTTTCCTCTTTTCTTGACTGCTGATAGCCTGATCCCTAGGATTAGCCTAGACGGATCCCTCATAGGAGGGAACCGTGGGAACCGGCTGGCAGATTCAATAAATCCTACCTAAAGCAATCATTTCAAGCCCTTTTGGCTAACTTGAACACTCCATCCTGCCTTAAATAAACCCATAGATCAGTACACAATTGTAGTTGACCCTTGTGCATGCAAATCATCACATTTCTAAGGATCTTAGTGGCTTAAGTCTTTAATGCACTTCCCAATTCAACCATAACATAATTCTCAGCATTTAGAAATAGAAACCTTCCCCTTAGGCATTTCATCATGATGAAAGCTCCTAGTACTAACTCATCCACCAAAGAACCACCCAAGAAACTTGCTCGTGTTATACACGAAATTTCCTCAACCGAATCATCTCACATTAAGTCCAAAAATGCTAGGATTTCTCCTCCACCAACTTAACCAATCAAACCAATCCCAAAAAGGATTGTTCCTACAAAAGTATCATCACCAAACACCACATTTCCTACTAAACCAAACACACCCATTTCCACTCAACCATCATCTTTAGTTCCTAGAGCCATATCATTTACCACCTCACAATCCTCTCCACCTCTCTACAATTTAAAGGACTTGCCTCCTAGGCCATCTACGTGAAGAGCAACGTTTCATGTTTTATCACCTCCTCGAACGTTTCGATGAGGACAACAAACCTAAAAAACCATGAGCTTAAGGATTAAAGTGGTATCCTAGTCTTAGGCTTAACTTAGATCGTTTAGGAATCACATTTCTTGTTCAATCATTCTCTTAGTTTTAGAGATTTGTAGATCATTTCTCGTGGTTTTATTGAATGAAGTTACATGTTTTATGCCATATTTTTTTGAGTATATGTTTGTTGCTTGAATACATATCTCACTTTGATGTTAACATCATTTGTTACATCACCATTGCTGGATTCTGTTTTCAGACAGACGGATCCCTATTTTATGTTTAGACGGATCCCTCCAAGGAGGGAACCGTGGGATCCGTGCAACAGAAGACCTGTTTTCTACTAACTTGTGTCTTATTTACAGGAAATTATGCATTATATACTTGTTCTCTAACCTTTGTTTTGTAGATTTTCAATATACACAAGAAGACTTTGACACCCTAAGCTGGGGCAGTTTTATGTCAAAGCGATACATTGCAAAATCAGTTGCAATATATTGTAGGATCACGTTACATAACGTCCCTTTGCTAAGTTGCAATCATCAAGGGGGAGCATTATCGTCACAAAGACGAAACCATTTGCAAACATAGTTGCAATGCATTAGCTTAGTAGTTTTTTTTACTTGACGCCCTCACAAAGGGATGAACTCGTCAAGGGCGAGTTAAGACTAGAACTCTTCCCGTCACTTGCTCTCTAATTTTTTTTCTTATTACATGTTCTTCTTAAAACAATGTGTTAGTTTCTTTTCGACGCTCTTTTTGTTTCGACAAAAAGGGGGAGAAGAGAGTAAAAACTCCGATTCAAACTTTTACGAGTTTTAGTTTTTCCTTCAAATAATTTTATGTTTTGTCATCAACAAAAAGGGGGAGATTGTTAACACAAATAAGCCGTAAAAACGTTTATTTATATTTTACGATCTTCTAATGTTTTGTCGATAACAAACGTAAAATAATTCTAACGAAACAAATAAAATACGTAAATGGTTTGAGCCAATAGTTTACTAACACACTTACGTTTTCACATAAATTACTCAACAAGTAAATCTGGTTTTATGATTTAGTAATACATATGTACAACAACTAGTGTTTACATATTAGGCAAATATATACATAACTAGTATGTATCCTAATGGGTAATATAATGGGTAGAAATTTAAGTATTTGACCCATTGACCAAATATATTGAATGTTGTTGGGTATAACCCAAATTCCATGACCCATACCCATGGAGCATAACCCATAACCCCATTGCGTGACATCATGCATAAGTCATATATGGATATTATCCATGACCCATGGTTTTAACCCATGACCCATGGACTAGATGCATTGCATCTTGTTGATACATTGTATCTACTTGGATACCCATGGTCCAATGTCTAGGACCCATGACCTATGACCCAAAACCCATGGGCAAAGAGGAGCATCCCACGGATCCCCAGGATTACACTGGACGGATCCCTCAAGTGAGGGATCCGTGGGATCCGTGGAACAGTAGCTAAATTTCCTCTATAAATAGTGAACCATTTCTTTATTTTGTGTTGCCACTCTCACACATACTTTCTCCAAGTATTGTAACCTTCTAACCTCAGATCCTAAGGATCTCTCTATGTAGTTTGTATTTTGTTTTTGTGTGATTCTCTAGGTTCCTCTTAAAGGCGAGATCACCACCTCTTGAAGTCGAGCAAGCTCAAGTCCATGAGTTACCATACTTCGTCATCATCAATACTACTGAGGTTCTCTTGTTGATAGTTCTTTCTTCCTCCATAGCGACGTTGTGTTAAAGGCATTAGTGAAGGATGCTGAAAGATTCAAGACTAAAGCATTAGTGAAAGGTGCTTAACGTCCATGTCAAAAGAATTAATGAAGAATGCTAAAGGAGTCAAGACGAAGGTATTAGTGAAAGGTGCCAAACGTTTGTGTCAAAGGCATTAGTGAATGATTCCTAGAAGTCAAGTCAAGTCAAGTGGCATTAGTGAAAGATGCTAAAGGTGCATAATCGATGAGGTGCATTGATATATAAATAGAGATAGGTTATATCCAAGGATATTGATATCCTTGATGATGTTTTAATAAGGAGTGGGTCTCTTTTGGGATAGGTGTTGTGTAGTGTTGGGTAGTAGTTCCTCCATTGTAATGGAACTTGGTATCTAGCCTAGTACTGGATAAAGGGTAGGAGACGTTGTGATAGGTGTGGTTCTACCTTGTGGAAGAACCCGGTGTCTAGCCTAGTACCAGAAAAAGAGTAGGCGACGTTGTGAAGGCTTCTCCGCAATAAGGAGTTGGTGTCGTGTAGTGATTATGAACTCTCGAATAGGTGACTCGGGGAGTTGAGTAGGGCACGGAAGGTGTCCTTGTAGCCGAACCACTATAAACACTCGTGTCATGGTTATGTGCTTCTCACTCTTTATCTTCCATTACACATTTATATATCTATCTATCAACGTCCAACATACACATCTAAATAGATTGACATAAGTTGATCTAAATATTTTAAAACGAAGTTTTAATTGGTAAAACTATTCAACCCCCCCTTCTAGTTTTCCACACAAAGGTTAATAATTCTCTGCTGCTCACACAAATGATGAAACTAAAATTCCACCGCATTAGAAACCTTTTTCTGCAAAATAAGGGTTAGAACCTCCATAACCAACGTAAACAAGTAGAGAGATAACAGGTCACCTTGCCTAAGCCCCCGCTTACCTTTGAACCAACCATGAAGATCCCCACTAACACATATAGAATACGATGTAGATGAGACACACACCATGATCCAGTCGACCATTTTGGGATGGAAACCAAACCCAATCAGAATTGATTTAAGAAACGCCCAGTCAATCGTATCATACGCCTTTTGGATATCAACTTTAAATGCACACCTGGGAGGACCTTTCCCTCTATGATAATTCCGCCTAAGATCTTGGGTAAGCAATATGTTATCAGAAATATGACGTTTAGGAACAAACGTTGATTGATTAATACTAACTAACTCACCAAGGCCCTCTTTAATGCGGTTAGCAATAATTTTGCTAATGCATTTATAAAGAAAATTGCAACAAGAAATAGGCCTATAATCATTAATCTTAAAAGGGGTAGACACTTTAGGGACCAAGGAAATAATGGTATGATTGATTTCCTTTTGAAGCTTGATGCGCGTATGAAGCGCGTTCGGGGTCAAAGGAACTTCCTTTTCTTCGAGCAAGTTTTTCAACCACCTAGGCAGTGAACCTAATCATTTTAGTGAAGTAGTGGGTAAGCCTCGGGGATTGATATCATTCTCTAGGGGAATAGGAATGCTAGTAAGTAAAATATTACGAGAAGGTAGGGGTTGAGGATGATTCTTTTTTATCTGTTTATGGTTTTTTAGAAAGCTAAGGTAAAATATCGGGGCAATTGGTTTGGGGGGGTGGTACTTCTACCGATTACTCTACTTATCTAATTTATCTAATTATCTAATTACTACGGGTAGTATTATGTCTATTTGATGTGTGCTCATATGATGATTAAAAATGTGTTTACCTAGATACTATTACTTCCTAGTTATCTTTTATTGGTCGGTTGAATTATCGTACCTTATCTTAATGCGTTGTATTCCAAAGGTTGTAGGGAATGCGTGTGCCCTACCTCATTAAGGTTACCTTTGGGTTTAGCCTACGAAATCCGCAAGTCCTTAAACTATTTCATTCATTAGCCTCACTTTCACAAAGAATACTCAAGCATTAAACACAACAATTGATGCCTAGTTGCACTCCTAAGCCAATTACAATTAAGATAAGAGACAACCTAACAATAATTAATAACTAGGTTTCATAGATCTAGGCAAACACACAAGAAATTTAGCAAGACATATTAAACAAGCAAGCATACACACAATCAATTAAAGACATAATGATACTTAGGATTAAAATACTTAGCTCAATGTGTAAAATAGGGTTTGGGACCCTAAGATACTGTCCAAGTTGGACTACAAACATTTTAGTTTTTTCTCTCCAAAAGTCTACCTCTTTAAATGCAGAAAAATTGAATTCTATATATAGATTTACACTTGCGACGGCGTCACCTTATAGATGGGACGCCGTCATTAGGGTTTTCCTCTTGGCCAAGTCATCGATAGGACGGCGTCACCTTAGAGTTGTGACGCCGTCAGTCTTAAGTTGGGACGTCGTCTTGGTTCTGGACCTGGCCTGTCTGAGATGAAAAGTCTGATTGACGCCCTTCTTCTTCAAAGCCTGACGCCATCAGGTTATACGAACAAAAAATCCACTGAGCCGTCTGGTGCATGTTTTTATCAAGTCTATATATAGGGACGGCGTCGCCCTTTGATTGGGACCCCATCAGGTTCAGTTTGAGCAGCTTGAGTGGCTTCGATCTTGACTTTTCCATTTTCTTCATGTATTCACTCCTTTTTATCCAAATGTGCATCATTCTAGCATTTTGCTTCCAAGAGACCTAAAAAGTGAAAAGGAACGAAATTAAGCAGTAACGGATACAAAAGTGGTCGATTAAGGGCTTAAATGACCCCTTAAAAGTGTACTGATGAGCGTACGAAGAGCGTTCGGGGTCAAAGGAACTTCCTTTTCTTCGAGCAAGTTTTTCAATGTAACACCCTCAGTTTTGAATAGCAGCGGAAGCTAATCGAGGATATTACTTATTAGCACAAAGTACACATTACAAAAAACGACTCTAAAATGAGACATTTTAAAATACATTATCATTCGAATTTATTCATAATATCATAGTAGAGGTCACATAATGTACTGTTAGCCTTAATAGTTTTTATTAGAAGTGATGGTCATTCACATTTAGGAACTTTGTAACGTGTGTTAGATATCATGATAGAATAGTCAACGGGCTCGTGGATTGGACTAAGCTAAATGGGTACTAGTTATGTTAAGCTTGCCTTTTTATCCAATCCAACCCATGTCCAAGCCCACGAAGCCCATAGCAAGCCTTAGGGCATCCTTTGTCTTGTACTATATAAACCCCTCAAAGTCTCATTTGAGGGGTGTGCTTGAATGTGTGTGTGTGTTTTTCCTTTGAAATAAAACATCTATTGTTTTCATCTTTATCTTCACATACACGATCCATATAACATCAAGTCACCATCTTTCCCATCTTTCCTTCTTTATCTTTCTACGTTTGTGTTTGGTTTCACGTGGTTATACTTGTATACGTGTTGGGTTTGTGATAAGGTTGATAAAAGTAAGGTCCTACAATTGGTATCAATCGCCTAACAATGGTTTAGGAGTGTTTGTGTTTGTTTTGAAGGGTTACACGTAAAGGCTCACGTTATTCATATTAGCCACGCTTAAAGCTTTAATTTTTGCACTTAAAAATTCAAGATTCTTGTGGTTTAAGGTTTATTTGGTGCTAAAGTTTCAGTTTTTTGCAAAAAGTTCAAAGCTTTACGTGTTTTTCTTCATTTTTAAGCTCGTATTTGGTTCGTTGGTCATTTCTACTCGTAAGCTTTCTAAGCACTTTGGGTGAAAACGGTCAACAGTTCTGTGCAAGAGAAATCGTTTGAATCACTGGAAATTTTTTACGCGTAGGTCAAAACCCTAGTTCTACGCGTAAGAAAAGTCAACGTCCTCTGTCTACGCATAACTTCCTACGCATAACTTTTTGGCTAAGAATCTTCGAGCATCAAAGGTTACTCAGTGCTTCCCTCACTTGGATAAGTGTGTGGAACACTTCGACTTGTGGATATCTTTTACGCTGTGACAGTGTAAAGGATTTTTTGTTCTAAACCTACGTTTACGCATAAGCATAAACGCCTACGTGTAACAATCTACGCATAAGTTCCACTCACGCATAAGATTTCTACGCCTAAGCATTTTTGTTTACGCCTAAGCCTTAAGTTTACGCGTAAGATACTGGTCTACGCATAAGGAATCCTATGCCTAAGAATCCTACGCCTAAGCACAATCTCTACGCCTAAGCATCCTACTCGTAACTTCTTTGGTCTTCGCCTAAACTCTTTCTACGCATAAAGGTTTTTGGCGGGAAAACTTGAGTAAAATTTAAATTTTTGAGGAGACTAAACGTTCAATTTTTACGCGAGATTCAAATTTTGGTTTAACTGTGTAAATTTGGTCAAAAATTCAAATTTTTGGACCCAAATTCAAATTTTTTAGGTCAAATTTGGCGTCAAAATTGTCATAACTCAAATTTTTCATACGACCTTAGAATTGATTTTTATAGTGAATTTCAAATTTTGGGAGAAAATTTTTTACGCCTAAGAACCAAGGTTACGAGTACGACTTTCAGAAAAACCTCAACCGAGCTTAATCTTCATCAACCTCAACTCCTCTATGGTTGAATCGATCCTACATCAACTTTATCAGATCATACCTTCATCAATGGCAACTCAACAAGACATTCATGCAGCCGGTGCCGAAAACCGTCCTCCTATGTTGGAAAAAGGTGGTTATCTTCAATGGACAATTCGAATGCTTCGTTACATCAAGACAAAACCTAATGGGAAATTGATGATCAAATCCATTCAGAATGGACCCTTCATACCTCGACAAGTCCAAGACCCTGGAAATGCTGATGCAACACCGCCCGTCCCACCATTTTTTCTCTTAAAAGAATGGAATACTCGAAGAGGATCAGAAACAAGTCGAAGCAGATGACATGGCAATTCATATTATACAACTGGGTTTACCAAGAGACATCTTTGCTGCTGTAGACAGTTGTGAAACTGCTTTCGATATGTGGGAACGTGTTAGACGACTTTGTCATGGAACATAAATCGGTCAACAAGACACAGAGAACAAGTTGCTAACTGCATGGGAGAAGTTTACATCTACTCCAGGAGAATCCATTGAATCCTACTATGGAAGGTTTTGTACTTTAATGAATGAGCTGATCAGAAACAAGTTGACACCCAGAACTATCGTGAGCAACATCAAGTTCTTGAACAATCTACCCGAAGAATGGGGATGATATGTCACTATTGTCAACCAAACAAAAGACTTACATCAAGTGAACTTTGATCAACTCAACGATTTTCTGAAACAAAACCAAAATGAAGTGAATGAATTCAGGCAAGAAAGATTAGCAAAGAATCATGATCCATTGGCACTCATTGCAAAGACTCAAACTTCAGTGAATACACAACAACAAGCTTCATCATCTTCCACTAACAACAACTTGCAGCAATACATCCCTCAACAACAAAACTATCCACATGAACAACAACATTACCAGGAACAAGGAATCACTGATCTTGAAATGGAACCAGAAGAAGCTTTGTCACAAGCATTTGTATTCTTGGGTAAAGCATTCAGAAGTCGCTATTCCACACCAACTAACAACAACCAAAGGATTTCATCAAACACTCGCAATAGGCAAATTGCACAGCCGGGTGTAAACATGGGTAATCAAGGACAAATGGTTGGAGTTATTGGGAATCAGCAGGGATATGCTACTGGATTTCGCATGGGTAATCAGGCGGTTCCGAATCAGGGTAATCAGATGGGTCAGAATGTTGGGAATAGAGCAGTGGGTAATCATAATGGGAATGTTGCAGCTCCCGGAGTTGGGAATTATGGAAATGTGAATTAGGGTAATCAGGTTAAGTGTTATAACTGTCAAGGATTGGGTCACATGGCAAGGAATTGTCCAACTAAGCCGAAAAAGAAGGATCTTGCGTATCTTCAGAAAGCTATTCTGTTGGTACAAAAGGAACAATCTGGACTTCAATTGAGTGCTGAGGAACATGACTTCATGGCTATTATGGATGATTTGGAAGACCTCGAGGAACTCAATGCAAACTGCATCTTCATGGCAAATCTTCAGGAGACTAAGTACGACACTGATTCTGACGCACCTCATATCTATGACGCCAACGCAGTATCTGAGGTACCAATCACTGATCCATACTATAACAATGTCATATTTGATGTGTTTACTCAATGCGAATAGCATTCTGTGACATCAACACCTACTTATGATACATACCTGGACAATCCGAGTTGTAGCAATACTAACTCTGAGACTCCAGATGTGGATCCTAGTGGAGGCTGTGTGGCACAAAATACTGAGACTGATGGGGAAACTCGTGCTTATTTTGAATCATTAATCAACAACTGTGGCATTGAAATTGAGAAAGTTAAAAAGCTCAATCGCGATGTTAAGGCCGCGAATGCCAAATTGACCGCTGAGCTTGTGAGTTACAAGGAGAACGAAAAAGCCTTTGAATTTCAGAAAAACAAAGAATCAGAATTAGAAATTGGTTATCGAAATTTGGTTTCTAAAGAACAACTTTTGCAAATCAAGTATAACACACTTGATGTGAATTTAAACTTGAAAATTAAATCTTTAAACAAGGAAATTTCTGATTTAAATAACCAACTTTCCAAACAAAAAGAAACGTTTTCTAATCTTGAAAAAGAGAAGAAGCAGTTGATTACTGATTTTTCAAAACGAGAAGATTCTCTTCTTGATGAAATTCTTGATAAGAATGAAAAGATAAAAACTTCGGAAAATTTGCTTCTTACAACGGGTCATTCTGCTCAAACAATCAAGATGCTTTCTAATCAAGTAAATCCGCGTTTTCATACTAATAATAGAATGGCACTTGGTAACGACCCTTCCTCGTTCCTCAAGAAAGCTCAGAAATCTCAGAATGTGTTAAACAATGGAAATGTTTTGCATGAACCCATAATTGTGCATGATTCTCATGAAACGTTGGAACTATCTGAGGAGAGTAGATCAAGAATGAAACAAAAACATCCGGAAATCAAACCAATTGATTATAACAAATGGAACAAAATTAACGGAATTACTTTTGTCAATCAAAAAGAAAAGTCAAAGTTCTCCATCACACAAAATGTTTCAAACAAAGAGTCAACTCCTGCTTCAAAATCTGTTTCAAAACCAGTCGTTGTCTCAAAATCTCTTTTGAACATTGAACAAATGTCTTCAAACAATCCTTTTAACTCAAGTGATGCGAGAAGTATTTTAGACAATGTGAAAACGAGAATTGCGGATCTTCAAGAAACTGTTAAAACTAAAACCACTATTACACCTAATAACTGGTTCTCTAGTTTTGATATTGAACAGAGAAAGTTTTTTGAAACTCAAATTGCCCCTCAGCTGAATGCCATCAGTGCAAGGGTAATTCATTTTGAACAAGCATTTTAGAAAGAAACAACTGACTTTGTCAAGGACCATAAATCCCTGGTAAAGCAAGCTCATGAATGTGTTGAACAAATCAAAGTTTTGGAAAATTTAAATGACTCTCTCTTCGAAGATGTTCTGACTACTGATTTTATGTCCATCATTTTGCAAACATATTCTGTTGAAGATCATGAAAGACTCCAGTCTGAGACCTCCGCAATTGTTTCAAAATATGAAAAAGCTCTTGAAAAACTTGAAAAAGAAAATGTCTCATATTTTAAACAACTTGATCGAAAAACTGAGGAATGCAAATATGACAAATTGTCGTATGAGCGTGCCTACAATGACATGAAAGCGAAAAATGATCTTTTGAGGGCTCAGCTGGAAAGTCAAAAAGGAAAGGCTGTGGATACTAAGTTTACTAAACCATTGACTGAGGAGAGAGCAAATGTTCCCAAACCGGTTTCCAAACCAAAAATGTCTGTTTCTATGCCTCCTCCAAAAGTCAATGAGAAAAATGTTTCATCAAAACCAGTCACTCCACCTGCCCTACCTAAACAAAATGTTGATAAAGGAAAAGCGGTTATCGAGAAACCAAAAGTTTTAGCTCCTGGACTTTTTAAGATGAGTACCACTAATGCGTCTGCCTCCACATCTAAAACATATGGAACAAACGACATAAGTTTAGAAAAGCACTCTAAAGAGACTAGGAAAGCTGAAACCACCTCCCTTCATGAAAATGTGAATCCTAATGCGTGTGCCTTACCTTCTACAGGACTAGAAAGCACCTCTAGGAGCAGCAGACTAAAGCCTAAGAGCAATACAAGGAACAATAGAGTCTCGCATGCCTCTAGGAGTAGTAGCTTGAATAAAGAGAAGAAAGTAGAAGAACACCCTAGGAATTTACCATTTTTGAATAAGAAAGACATTTCATCTGAATGTACTGAACCTATGAAACTTGCTAAGTCTAATGCATGTGCTGAATCTCTTTGTTTAACTTGCAAGAAATCTTTAACTAATGTTCATGATGATTGTGTTTCTAAGAATGAGATTGTTAAGCCTGTTAAGAAGAATGTTCCCAAAAGAACTTATGCTAAACGAATAGGAAGACTAGTTGCGAGACTTAGGCTTTACACTACTGATAGAGAGCATAATGTTTACTTTAGGGATGACATTTGGAAACCCACAGGTAGAACTTTCACACTCCAGAATGGTACAATGAGTGACCAACCAGAATACCCAGTTGAAAACTTCTTTGAGTGTGATCCGGATTTTACCTCTAACCTAACGGAACCAAAATCAAAATGGTTTCCAAAATCTTCTTCTTCTGTTATTGGAAGGTTATCGAAATATGTCTTTGGATCATCGACTCGGGTTGCTCCAAGCACATGACCGGGAATCTGAAGCTGCTGATCAATTTCGTCTGGAAATTCATGGGAACCGTACGTTTTGGAAATGATCATGTAGCAGCTATCATGGGCTATGGAGATCTACCTTTTGGAAATTATTTGATCACTCGGGTTTACTATGTCGAAGGGTTGGGACACAATTTGTTTTCAGTCGGGCAGTTCTGTGATGCAGATTTAGAGGTTGCTTTTAGGAAAAATGCTTGCTTCCTTAGAAACTTGGATGGAACTGATCTCTTAACTGGGAATCGTGATTCAAACTTGTATGCTATCGTCATCAATCAAATGGCCTCTTCATCACTAATATGTCTTATGACACGAGCATCTGGAACACAGTCCTGGTTGTGGCACAGACGGTTATCTCATCTCAATTTTGACACCATCAACAATCTTTCTAAAGACAACATCGTCAACGGACTTCCAAAGTTCAAATACACCAAGGATCACTTATGTCCATCATGCGAACAAGGAAAAAGCAAAAGAGCATCATATAAACCCAAAACCGTACCTAGTTCGGAAGCAAAGTTGCATATGTTGCACATGGACTTATGTGGCCCAATGAGAGTTGAAAGCATTAATGGTAAAAAGTATATTCTTGTTATCGTCGATGATTATTCGAGATATACATGGGTTAAGTTTCTGAGATCAAAAGACAAAGCACCAGGCATCATCATCACCTTTCTAAAACGAATTCAAGTACTTCTTCAAACTCCAGTAAGGGTTGTAAGAACAGACAACGGCACTGAATTCACTAATCAGGAGTTAAGAACCTATTTTGAAGATGTTGGAATTACACATCAGACATCAGTTGTTAGAACTCCACAGCAGAATGGGGTAGTTGAAAGAAGAAATAGAACTCTTGTGGAAGCTGCTCGCACAATGCTAATTTATTCTAGTGCACCGTTATTTCTTTGGGCTGATGTTGATGCCACTGCTTGTTTCACTCAGAACCGATCCCTCATCCATCCAAGATTCAATAAAACCCCATATGAGCTTGTGAACAACAGAAAACCGGATATCTCTTACTTTCACGTGTTTGGCGCTTTGTGCTATCCTACGAATGACAAAGAAGATTTTGGAAAACTGAAAGCAAAAGGTGATATTGGAATCTTCATTGGATATTCAGATAACTCGAGGGCATTCAGGGTGTATAACAGAAGAACTAGGAGGATCATGGAGACAATGAATGTGAAATTTGATGAACTTTCACAAATGGCTTATGAGAGACTCGCTCTAGAACCTACACTAAACCCGCAGACTTCTGAACACATCAGTTCAGGACTCGTACCTCAAAGAGCTCAATCAACTTCGCTTGACAAGCCTAAAGAACAAGAATGGGAGAATTTCTTCGAGTTAATGTTCGATGAATACTATGGTGGAACTTCGACAAATGCATCAAACCATCATTCCGCTGCACCCGCTCAAAATCATCCACCACCACCAATAGAAGGTGCATCTACAACTGTCGAAACCAATGCACCAACTCCATCTACATCATCTACATCTACTACAGTTATTGCACCTGTTCTACCAGCAGTTGATGAGCAAAATCAAAACCAGAACGATGCAACGTTAGATGAAGACTTATTTGAAAACCCGTTTGCTACGGAATCAGCTGAATCATCCTTAAGCTTACGAGAACCATCTAACTCGCATACGTTTAACCAACGGTATCCTTCTACTCCGAAGTGGACAAAAGACCATCCAATTGAACAAGTTATTGGTGAACCTTCACGGCCAATTCAGACGAGACGCCAACTTGCCACCGATTGCGACTTATGCATTTACCTTTGCTCAATTAGCAATATAGAGCCAAAGAACATTCGCGAGGCAATGGCAGAACCCGCATGGATAGAAGCGATGCAGGAGGAACTTCTCCAATACCGTCTACATGACTCTTGGGATATGGTTCCAAGACCCATTGACGTTCGCGTCATTGATCTCAAATGGTTATGGAAGAACAAAAGGGATGAAGAGATGACTGTAATTCGCAACAAAGCTCGTCTTGTGGCCAAAGGATATAGACAAGAGGAAGGGATAGACTTTGAAGAGTCATTCGCGCCGGTAGCTAGACTAGAAGCAGTCAGGATATTCTTAGCCTACGCCGCTCACAAAAACATCACGGTTTATCAGATGGACATTAAGACCGCGTTCTTGAATGGAACTCTGAAAGAAGAAGTGTACGTGAGTCAGCCAGAAGGCTTCATAGACATGGAACATCCAGACTACGTCTACAAACTCAAAAAGGCAATCTATGGATTAAAACAAGCTCCGAGAGCGTGGTATGACGAACTATCCTCTTTCCTTATCCAAAACAATTTCACCAAAGGAACAGTTGATCCTACCTTGTTTACACAAAAATGCAAAAACGACATTTTGATTGTTCAGATTTACGTGGACGACATCATTTTTGGGTCCACTAATCCGAATCTTTCAAAACATTTTGAAAATCTCATGAAAAGCAAATTTGAAATGTCCATGATGGGGGAACTAAAATTCTTTCTTGGTTTACAAATACATCAATCCCCTCGTGGAATTTTTATAAATCAAGCTAAATACACAACCGAGATTTTGAAAAATCATGGTATGGATAATTGTGACTCGGTCGGAACACCAATGGTAACTTCACCAAAAATTGGAGCCGATTTGTTTGGGAAACCTATTGATCCGAAGAAATATAGGAGCATGATTGGTTCTCTCATGTACCTCACTGCTAGTCGACCAGATATTCATTTTTTTGTTTGCTTATTAGCACGGTTTCAGGCAAAGCCTACCGAACTGCACCTCAAAGAGG
Source organism: Chrysanthemum makinoi (assembly GCA_910596185.1). Taxonomy (NCBI): domain Eukaryota; kingdom Viridiplantae; phylum Streptophyta; class Magnoliopsida; order Asterales; family Asteraceae; genus Chrysanthemum; species Chrysanthemum makinoi. The sequence goes on along the minus strand of OU343222.1, from coordinate 234,107,949 downwards.
TTAAACGGATCTTTCGGTACCTGAAGACATCCATTCACATGGGACTTTGGTATCCGAAGGAATCCGGATTTGATCTAATTGCCTTTTCAGATGCGGACCACGCAGGTGATCAAGTTACTGCAAAAAGTACATCCGGAGGAGCACAATTTTTGGGTGAAAAGTTAGTAAGCTGGTCTTCAAAGAAACAAGATTGCATTGCACTTTCAACCGCTGAAGCTGAGTATGTGTCTCTATCTGCGTGTTGTGCTCAAGTTCTATGGATGAGAACACAACTCACAGATTATGGCTTTACTTTCAATAAAATACCTATGTATTGTGACTCGAAAAGTGCCATAGCCATATCGTGCAATCCTGGTCATCACTCAAAGACTAAGCATATCCGTGTCCGCTATCACTTCATCAAAGAGTACGTCGAAAATGGTACTGTTGAATTATTCTTCGTGAAGACAGATTACCAACTCGCCGATCTATTAACTAAAGCCCTTCCAAAAGAAAGGTTTGACTATTTAGTTCGACGAATTGGAATGCGAAGCCTAACCCTGAGGAGTTAGAACGTCTTCTCGAATCTTCTTGAAAATGATTTTCCAACAAGCTTCGCTGTAAATATTTTTTGAAAAACAAAATACAAAATTTGAAAAACCAACAAAAGCAAAATATAAAAATATAAAACTTTCAAAAAATACAAAAACAATAAAAATTCAAAAATCCAAAAATATTCTTCTCACGACATGTCTCTCGTATAATCGATATTCTGTACGTTTCTAGAATGATACGGATATGTACAGATGCTTGAGCGAGAGTTCTTTAATTTGTTTTCTAAAACATGTCGTTTCTCAAAATTTCTTCATAAAATGGCTTTCGTATACTTTAGTACGAAACCCGGACCAAAATGATGACTTTTGATTATTTTCAAATCAAAACTCGTGCTTTTTAATGAAAATCACAAGTGTACGCTTCAGTGCACTACATTTAAAACTGGTGAGAAATCATCATCATCTTGAGCACCTTTTCAAGATTGTTCAAAAAGATTTTCAAAATCTTTCAAAATACTTTGTGCTCAAGATAACTCCCTCTAAAACCCTTTAATTGATTATGCTTTATTAAAGGGGGAGTATAAAACTAAAAGTTTCCAAATTCATGCTTAAATCAAATCCGTTTGTCTCCCCAAAATATTCTAAAATGTTGTTTAATCCGTTTATATCAAAAATATCACGCTTATGCTATTTTTGAGGGGGAGGAGACGTGATTAAAATGTGATCAAAATCGTTGTTTGAATCTCAAAATGAGCTCGACTCAGTCGAAACCAATGAATTGACGGGAATCAATGTTAGTAAATGTACCATCTCGAGAAACTTGTGATAGATATGCACCTTCATGGGTCTAACCTCCTTTTCAAGGAGTGTTTACAACTTCAAGTTAGTTATTAGAGCTAGTTGTCACCTAAAAACTGACAATGGAACTCTTTAACTAGGCAACGTAACCGTGTCTCGTGGGGAATTGTCTATCATGAGCCGATCAATTCAAAAAGTGCGAACTCTACCCTATATGTGCAGATTTCTGTCAAAACTTATAAGCACATATGAAGGGGGAGTGTTTCTGAAAATATAAAACTCTCAGAGTGTTCCAAACATGTTTTCATCATAAACACGTTGAGAGATTTTCAAGAAAAATGGTTTTATGGCAACAATAGGACAGTCATGGAGTTATAAGGTGACTAAGGATAGGAAACTCGTCCTATGATCCGCCAGAGCCGGAGGGATCTACCCAAGGACATCACCAATAGTTTAGTATTAGAAGTCCTTAGGTATGATTGAAAAAAGGAGTAATGTGAGAAAGGAGAAAGAAGGGGTTGAAGAATTAAAAAGAAATGTGAAGAAAGGGTGAAAAGAAATAGCCCTCCATATTCAACCTTAGGGCAGAAACCGGGGTTCAATTCATCTGCTACTGGTTGTCACTAAGTTGACACTGGTATTGAAGACAAAGTCGTCATGGACCCAGTGACGCACTGCACTAAACCTCCTAGCCACTCAATTCCTCTTAAAAGGATTTGTTTCATTCTCACTGGGAACCCTACATAATCTATCGACTTTCTCTTAGAGATTGTTGATATTGAAGAAGGAGACCCTCTCCCTAGTATCCTCTCAGGAAAACCAATATGCACTAATTGAGTCTAGAGCCACGAGATTCATCAAAAGATCTCATAGGAACACATGACATGACATCGCTTGTTGTTCATCATTAAGGACACAAGTGATATATTCTAGAGTCCTACGCAGATCTTAGCAATCTGCCAGAACATTTATGAGAAGTTTCACATCTGTGATCTTCAGTGATTGAATGGAAACTCTTGCCAGGGTCAACATCAAGCAGCCCTGACAGCAGGTCACTTCGGTAACTCCCCGTGGATTACGCTTAGTGTGTCTCAAACGGTCTACAGTCGTGGAGTGATGCTTCGGTGTACTTCAGCGACTCATCTGAATTGTAGATGTACTTCGGTATATCGCGTTATCTCACTTGTGGGACTCCAGTTCAGGAACGGCCTTTGTGAGAATTAGAGACGTGTTTTCACACTATGCTGTTAACACCCTCGAAATTCAAACTTGTAAGTGCCGGAATCCGCTTATTACTAACCTATTTTTATGTTTTCTTCTTATGGAAGCTCCGGAGCGGATTGATCGTGCAGACTCTCCACATGCTCATACCAACAACACATGAAAGTTCTCATCAAAATCAAAGGCTACTAAAAGTTAAAGATGATTCTTCGTCAATGTCAAAGAATCTACAAAGTTTAAAGACTCGAGAACCACATCATTGGTAACCAAAAGACAAATAGAAGTGTGAGCATGGTGGAGAAAGACGTGGAGACACCTAACCAACGAAGTTGACAACGGCAGACAACACCATTATCTGATCACAAAGCATGAAGGAACAAAGAATCAAGACTATTCTATATCTACACACAAAGTTCGAGCTCAAGAAAAGTAAAGACCTAATCAAGTGGAGCATCATTTGAATGACCACCCCTTAGGGGGAGATTGTTAGCCTTAATAGTTTTTATTAGAAGTGATGGTCATTCACATTTAGGAACTTTGTAACGTGTGTTAGATATCATGATAGAATAGTCAACGGGCTCGTGGATTGGACTAAGCTAAATGGGTACTAGTTATCTTAAGCTTGCCTTTTTATCCAATCCAACCCATGTCCGAGTCCACGAAGCCCATAGCAAGCCTTAGGGCATCCTTTTCTTGTACTATATAAACCCCTCAAAGTCTCATTTGAGGGGTGTGCTTGAATGTGTGTGTGTGTTTTTCCTTTGAAATAAAACATCTATTGTTTTCATCTTTATCTTCACATACACGATCCATATAACATCAAGTCACCATCTTTCCCATCTTTCCTTCTTTATCTTTCTACGTTTGTGTTTGGTTTCACGTGGTTATACTTGTATACTTGTTGGGTTTGTGATAAGGTTGATAAAAGTAAGGTCCTACATGTACATAATAAATTTAAAAGTTTTTGAATGATAATATGCATAGTCTTCAAAATGCCCATTTCGTGTGCCTTCCTTCGTGTGCCAGTCATTCTTACGGAACTGAGAAAAAACATGCCGAAAAGTCAACACAATGGTTGAGTGAATTCATGGTTTTGAAAACAGTAGTGGACTAGTATATTTGCAATGTGTTTATCTTCTTGATAGTTATTACTGCTCTAAGCTCATGGCACTCACGACTGACTGTTGTATATATATCACCAGACGATATATATATATATATATATATATAAATAACTTGCCCCAGGTAGGTATTTTGTCCTATACCTAAATAATTCAAATAATGTGCCTTTGGTTACCGATCCGGCTAACACAAACGGGATTCGTCAATCCCGATAGACCTATCCACAATATTTGCGTTCACTCCCAGTGATTAGTAGTCCATGATGTTGGGGACTTTTGGCATAAACAACTTAGGCATGAAATAATACAATCAAGGCATTCAGTTTGCAAGTAATTGTCCATAATAAAACATTTTAGCATGTATCTCCCCCAAGTAGTTTATAAAATAGTTAAACAAAAGTTGGGGCTATGAACTCACCGTGGTTATCAGTAGTAGTTTATAGCAACAACAGTGTATGTCGAGACTACGATCTTTAGTAATTACCTAGGAAAGTATAATAATTGTGTTTTAGTATAGTTTTCAATATAAGTGTACAAGTATGTGTAACTTCTTCGCTTATGATGTTGTACATGGATATTAAGTTAAGGTATCCCTTAAGTGTTTGTTTTGTTTATAGCCTTTTTATAAATGACCTCGTACCACCGTTTGGGCTATCAAAATCAAGAGGTCGTGTAGTAATCGCACGAGGAGCCAGGACACTTTAAATCGTAAATCCACAACTCGTCGATACAATACCCCGAAGAGGCCTCTTTATGATAATGAAATTCCCTACTATTGTAGTACTTATCATTTATAAGTAAGTATTTGACGAGACAAATGTTGTATAAAACATGTGTCGTGTTTCGTCAAAGACTATTTGTTAAACTTGTGTGATAGTGTTATGAGTTGTGTGTCGTGAAGTAGTTTAGCATAACATTTATCATTTTTAAATGTTATTCACTCAATGAGTGTTGTGATGAAAATAATTACGGCGTGTCATATTATGATGTCGTGAAATACAAAGGTTTCAAAAATAGTTTTTAAATTAATATAAGTTCATGGGTTTAAACAAGAGTTAAGACTTGTGAAAATGGTATTTATATAGTATATATGTCATATGGTCATTTATCTAGTTTTGCCAAAGTCTAGTAAAGTTCCATCAAATGAACAAGTTTTTGTAACAAGTTTCGGGTTAACAAACCCAAACTAGCCGTGCGGCTAAGTTACGGTTAAACAATCTTGAAACAATAATCAAGGTCATATCTAATGGCTATATTTAAGTTAAAATAACTTGAGACATCAGCCTTGGCTTAACCTTGGTTTTGTTTTGGTCTCAAAGAATCAAAATACAACGAAGTTTTCTTAACCATGGTTGTTTTCTAGTCAACAACAGGTCAGTTTAGTTTTTGCTATTTTTAGGCTTTTTCGTTCACTTTCTGCTTATGTGCCCCTGAGTTGTTGTAGACAAAATCATTCTGAGCAACTTTCTTGTTTTACACTTTTGCTGATTCTGACAAAAAAAGGGTCAAAATCGCGTTTTAAAATCGTTTCAGAAGACTTTTGACTCAATATCAAATTTTTATCTAGTCATCTTCTTTTAACCATAACTTTTTATCTATAAGTCCATTTCAAGTGATTTAAAAGCTCAAATTCTAGTTTTTACTTCCTCTAACAACTTCTTAAACTTAATCAAGTCCAAAGTTTATGGTTTTATGTCAAAACTCATCACAACTCACTAGTTTCACACTAGTTGTCTTAATGAGTTTCTACACTAGTTTATACCCATCAATTTTATGTACAACATCAACCAAGCCTTATTACATGTACTACTTATATCAAATTACATCAAATAATTATAAATATCATTACAACCATATTTAATGACAAGAAATTTAAACAAACTTCTTACAAGACTTAGGTTGAGTAGTTACAAGAACAATCAAGCCTAACCCCTTTCAATCTTCAACCCTTGTCTTCAACCTCTTAACCCAAGCTTACAAATCCTTTTACCCTTGTAATAACCTTCTTTATTGAGCCCTAACCTTCTTGTTTAGCTCTTATTTCACCCTTGATATCAACAAAATAACCCTAGGATCATGTAGGAATCAACTCTAGCTCCATCTTCTTTGTAATTCTTGAAGTACAAAACAAAGTATGGATTGATGTTTTGGGATTATGAGTGTACGAAAATGGAGAGGTGAGGGAGAAAGTTTGGGCGCTTTTTGCATGTGAAATGATAAGTATGAGGTGAATTATCTTAAGTGGGGGGACAAAAGGTGAGGAGTGTAAGAGTGGAGGTGTGAGGAAAGGCCACATGGCTTGTGATGAGGCAATTCAAACGCCACCTTTCTAATGAGGTGGTAGTTTGTGTTTTTAATGTGATAGAGTTTAGTTTTTAGGGTATAGTTTGGTCCCGGTAATTACTAATGTTAAGCCCTTAAGTCACGAAACTTAAAACCGGGTAACGTAAAAATATAATACTTCCAAAAACGTTAAAACTTATTAACATACTCCAACTAGGTATATTAAAAGTATGATAAGTCTAATAGGGTGCTTTTATGTTATTAAAACCTAATAACGTAGGTTCGGGCACGCGTATTACGTAAAAGGGTAAAATGTTTACCTAAAATTGGCAAAGTGGCAATAATTCATATGAATTATGACTAGTGGTGAAACTAAAGTATTTTTTAACACATAGACTTTTCCTAGTCTTGTGTTGGTTGTGAGGATAATTCATACTATTTAATTTTTGAGATTACTTATATAAATAATTAAAATTAAATTATATAACGTAAAATAGTAAAATATAGACCTGAAATATGCAAGGTGCTACAGCCTTCCCCCGTTACGGAAATCATGTCCTCATGATTTATTTTGATGTACCCGAGAAGATATGCAGATATTTATGTCGCATTTGGTCCTCTCTTTCCCAGGTGTATTCAGGCCCTCGAAGAGAATTCCAACGTACTTTGATGATGAGGATTCGCCTTTGTTTCAACTGTTTGACGTCACGGTCCATTATTTTAATAGATTCTTCAATAAAATGTAGCTTGTCATCGAGCTTAATCTCGTCTAGTGGAATGACAAGGCTTTCATCGGATAGATATTTCTTAAGGTTTGACACGTGGAAAGTGTTACGGATTCCACTTAATTCTTGAGGTAGCTCGAGTTTGTATGCTACTGGACCAATCTTTCTAGGATTCTGAATTGTCCTGGTATGTGCTAAAACACTTACCATTTCTTTACCAAAAATAGGCCCAAAATAACCAAGAAAGAGCTGTTTATGCCTAATATTTGTTGGTTTCTTAAGTTTATGCATGTGCACCACGGATATAGCAAAACACACAAAAGAAAGACAAATCAGATAAAAACCGAGAACGAGAAGGAAAAGAGTGCAAAAGCTGAAGCCGGGAAATCAGAAGTGAGTGAATTTGAAGATTTTGATGCTTAAAGGATGATTTTTGAAACTTTGGATCAACTTTGAAGAAATTATGGATTTAGTCCTTCAAGTTTCAAAGATTGGCAGAATCTACCCTTAAAGATTCAAAATTGACAGAAATGGTCCCTCATCTTTCTCATATTGGCAGATTACACCCTTGTACCCCTCATTTTACCTATGTACCATTCTTACCCTAAACCTTTCACATTTACAACATTGGTCCTCTAAATTACAAAATTACTTCACCTTGGGTCCTTATGTTAAAATTCGGATATTATCCTTATATTCCAAAGTCCAAAACAAATCCAACTCACAAAGCCCAAGCCCACTTCTGAAATTATTATACCACTACCCACAAACCCCAGTCAAACCCCACGAATCCCCTATTTACCCACGGTCAAAAATAGTCAAAATGACTAAAATATTACCCAACAAATCATACGCGCCAAAATAATCCCTCTTTTACCCAGAGCATGAACCCTAAAATCACCCAACGGGTCAATTGAGCATAATTACAGAGAGTAAGGGTAGTTTAGTACAATCATCTGACACCACTGACACAAGGGAATGCCACCTTGGAAATCCGTATGCCAAGGTGCATTCTCATTGGTCAATCATATGTCATCAAGTACAATGGAGGGATGAGATTAAAGATAGACTGATGGGATTTGATCTGAGGGTAGAGATTCATCCAAAGAAGCACAAAGAGAGTCCTTCCTGAAGCTTCCAAGACCTTGGGCTCAGCTATATATACCCCTGATTTCTCACAGTTTAGCATGTAGAATTGAGAGTGTAGTTTAGTGTTTAATTTATGTATTTAAAATGCTATCTAGTTGTTAAAACATTCTGCATTTCAATTTCTATTTGTAATCAGTTTTAAGGTTAATGAAAGTTTGAATTTCAAGTGAATTATCTCATAATTACTCTTTTACTGTTTTAATGCTTCTAAAGTGCTTATTAGTGATTAGTTAGTACCATTACCTTATTTCATAAATCAAGTCAGCTTGTTACTTCTCAAATTAAAAATCACAAAAAAAATCTAAAAATAATTAAAAAAAATAAAAAGTTGCCAAATCAGTTTCAAAGCTTTACTAAGCTTCCTTTTTCTTTTGTCATAAGCTTATATAAGCTCTTTATAGCTTATTGTAGGTTTATTTTAGGTTCAATCTCAGTTCTACACTTATTTCACTACAAATCAGTTAAAATCAATCCTATGCATAATTGAGAGAGCTTGAGGAAGTTGCCTGCAATGGAAGGGGCAAGATGGACTTATACCCTAGCTTATTAATAAGCTAGAGAGCTTGTAGTTGCCCTATTGGGAGCCCTTGTTCAGCTAGGGTCTCAAGTGAGTGGAATTTGTACTTAAATTTGCAAATACTGTTTCATTAATCTAGATATGATATTGCTAGCTTATAACTGTTATAGTAGCTTATTTGAGTTTAGTTTTAGCTTATTACATTACATTTTATAATGATTTAGCTTAATTTTTAGATCTGCACATGTAACTGATTTGATATGATCTTTGCTACAAGTTTTTGATACATTTGAATTTTGTGAGTTTATGCTGTCATAATTGCTTCATATTGGTTTCATTGGATCATTAGAATCTAAGTTGTGGATAGTGGTGGTTTAGATTTAGGATTAGATGTGTTAAATTGCAAATCAGTCATATAAAGGTGTGTTTGGATCTATGGATTAACCTGAGTTGTAGGATAGGAGAGTATTTACATTCATTTAGCTTAGTCAGATTTAGTTCAATATAGGATTGTTAGAACATAAAATTTCACAAGGTTTCACTGAAAAGTCAAAATTCACTTAGATCTTTCAAAAACTGCATATCATGTTAGTTAATGCTCAGATTAGCTTGCATTTAGATATAGATTAGGATAGGATAGGATAGGATAGGATAGTTTGGTCTTATTTCATCTAAAACGATCAAGTATAATCATTTTAGGAGGATTAAAGCTCATCAAAGTCAAAATTGCAAGTTTTCTTAAAACAATCAATAATCTCTTTTCAGTTCTGAAAGCTGTTACTTCTCTATTTTTAATTCACTCAATTTTTGTTCAAATCAAATGGAATTATGGATTTCTAATCTCTGATTGCTGGTTTATATCAAGTTACTTTCAAAATATTTTTGGGAATTTTTTTATACCACCTAATTATGGCTTAAATTAGGCTGTTTTAAACAAAGTGACGTGTACAACAGCTTAGGCTGCTGACACAGCTTCTTGCAGAACTTCTACAGAGCTTATTATAGCTCCTCTTAGGTTAAAACTTGGTTTAGAAGCCCTTTACTAGTTCCTCTTAAGGTTACTATTTATGGTTTTAAGTTTAAGCTTAATTGCTAGCTTATTTTTAAGCTGCAAGTCAGGGGTATATGGCTGTTAGTTTAGATTGCTGATTTGAATTAGAATCTGTTTATTTGCTTTTAAGCTGAGAATATTTGATCATAGCCAGTTTTTTAAAGTAGATGTAAGTTAGATTAGGCCTATTCCAGCTTATTATAGCCTCTGGTAGCTTGCTTATAACATTTAGCTTATTAGCTCTTTAGCTTATCATATCAGTTTCATTGCATATAGATTAAGCTGCATTCACAAATTGCATTTGATATTTTTCATAGATTCTCTGTATTACTTAGGACTTTTCTGGAATTTTTCATAATTTTCCTAGTTTGTTTACTATTTTTCTGCATTTAAAAATTGTTTCTAGCATTTTTAATTAGCTTTTAATAGAAATAAATCAGAAAAAGCTTACAAAAATATAATTTCAATTTTATTAGATTAAGAAAAATCAAAAAGACATAAAAAATATTTTTCCAGATTTTTCCTACTTTAAATAATATTTTCTAGCAATTTAATTAATTTTAAATAGTTTTAAATTCATAGAAAATAGAGAAAAAGTCAAAAAAATACAAATCCAGTTTTGAAAATTATTTTTAGTTAGTTAAGAATTTTAAAAAATAGTTTTGTAATTTTCTGATGAGTTTTTATTATTTTTAGTATTTTAAATCTATTTTAAAAGTCTAAAATTAGTTTTAAATTTTAGATAATTTTCAAATCATCTCCTTAGCTGTAGAAAAATATTAGATCACTTTTAGGTGTTAAAATAGTTTAGTTTGCATTTAATTTACGTTTTATTAATTACGTTATTTGCGTTTTTAGTATAAATTTGCGTTTTTAGTTAAATTTCCTTGTTTGCATCATAGATTCAGTAGTTTTAATTGCCTTTTATTATAATTCCTTGCCCCGTAGTGTAGAAATCACCAAAATTCCATATTTCTCATTAAAATCCCGAATTATGCGACGTGAGTTGAAAATTCCATGCATCTCTCGCTAGGAACGATCCCGGTGCTCAAATATAATACATTTGAGTTACCAAATACTACAAATACTCTTATAATTGGTTTTCTTGACAAATCAATTTTTGGCGCCGCTGCCGGGGAGGACATGTAGTGAGTTTTCCGATTCCGTCTCGATTCGCGTGTATTTGAAGATCCTTCCCCGAGTGAAGTTATCGTTGTTTTTGTATATATATCTTTTTTAAAAACCCAAAAACATCTAAAAAATCAGAACATTCTTCCTAGAGTGTTTACAAAACCATAAAAATTAAAAAACCAAGAAAACAAATCGAAACGTCAATTGTTACGTCGGCTCACCTTGAAGGTACAACCTATACACGGAGTATAAGGAAGTCTTGACATTAAATTGCAGACTGAAGAAAGATCCACTCTTCTTTCCCGCTCCGCTGCGCGTACTTTTGAGAGCTACCGAGAACTGGTTGACGGGACGGTTACCAAAAAGATTGTTTTTCAAAAAGGTTTTCTTAAAAATAAATACCAAAAAGATTTTCATTTTTTAAATTATTTTTCCTTTTTCGTTTTTGATTTTGATTTTTTTAGTGCATGCGCACTCGTTCTCAGTCACGATGTAATCGTAATCGCAGAATAGACGTACCCGAGCTACGTACTATTATTGAAGAACCCGTCATGGCGGATATTCGAACAATATACGAGTTGCTTCTAGCTCCCGTAGCATCACCGTAGCCGTCTAGGAAGAATGTTTTGTTGGTTTTTTAATTTTTATGGTTTTGTAAACACTCTAGGAAGAATGTTTTAATTTTTTAGATTGTGGAAAACTAGAAGGGGGGGTTGAATAGTTTTGCCAATTAAAACTTCCTTTTTAATCTATTTAGATTGACTTATGACAATCTATTTGGATGTTTGTGATGGATGTTGATGAACAATCATATAAAGGTAAGTAACGAAAAGATAAGAGTAAGAAGCACAAAACCACAACACGAGTATTTATAGTGGTTCGGCTACAAGGACACCTTCCTTGCCCTACTCCACTCCCCGAGTCACCTACTCGAGAGTTCGTAATCACTACACCAATCTCCTTATGGCGGAGAAGCCTACACAACGTCGCCTACCCTTTTCCGGTGCTAGGATAACCACCGGGTTCTTTCACTCCAAGGTGAACCACACCTACACAACGTCGCCTACCCTTTATAAGGTACTAGGCTAAGTACCTAGTTCTTTCACTCCAAGGTGAACTACACCTTCACAACGTCGCTTACCCTTTATTAGGTACTAGGCTAAGCACCTAGTTCCATTGCAATGGAGGAACTACTACCACACTACACCAACGACTAATCCCAAAGGAGATCTACTCCTTTACAACATCATCAAGGATATCAATATCCTTGGATCTAATACTAATCTATCTTGTACATCGAAACACACCATATCGAATGTACATCTAAGGCACCTTTCACTAATGCCTTTGACTAGATCTACAAGACACCTTTCACTAATGTCTTGTGTCTTCACTTCTAAGCACCTTTCACTAATGCTTCTTTGTCTTGACTTCTAAGCACCTTTCACTAATGCTTCTTTGTCTTGACTTCTAAGCACCTACCACACATGCTTATGTTATAGACGATAGATACCCTTCACTAATATCTTCGTCTTGACACTTGAGACATCTTTCACTAATGTCTTCAACACTACACTTCTTTGAGGAAAGAAAGGAATCATCAACAAGAAGACTTCAGTAGCCTTGATGATGAGGAAGCATGGCAACTCATGGACTTGAGCTTGCTTGACTTCAAAAAGTGGTGATCTTGCCTTTAAGAGGAACCTAAAAGATCACACAAAAACAAAACTACAAACATAGATCTCTTGGATCTAAGGTTAGTGAGATTTAATTCAGGTGGAAAGTGTGTTAGAAAGGGATGATAAATAATGAAGAAATGGCTCACTATTTATAGAGTAAAAATCCTACTGTTCCCCGGATCCCACGGATCCCTTCCACTTGGGATCCGGCTAGCACAAAGCTAGGGATCCGTGGAACGCTCCTCTTTGCCCATGGGTATTTTGGTTATGGGTCATGGGTCATGGGTTGAACCATGGATCTTTGGCTAGATACAATGTATCTTTGAGTGCATTGCACTTAGTCACTTGGGTATGGGTTGATCCATGGGTTATGGGTATTATCCATATGTGATATAAGCATGATGTCATGTAATGGGTTATGGGTCAAAATCCATGGGTTATGGGCTTTGGGTTGTACCCAACTACATTCAATGTATTTGCCCAATGGGTTGTGATACTTAAGTTTCTACCCATTTATATTACCCAATATACTACATACTAGTTATGTGTATATTTTATCCAAATATGTAAACACTAGTTGCTGTACATATGTATTACTAAATCATAAAATCACTTATACTTGTTTAAGTGTTTTATATGAAAATGTGAATATGTTAGAAACTATTGGTTCAAACCATTTACGTATTTTATTTGTTTCGTGAATATGATTTTACGTTTGTTATCGACAAAACATTAGAAGATCGTAAAATATAAATAAACGTTTTTACGGCTTATTTGTATTAACAATCTCCCCCTTTTTGTTGATGACAAAACATAAAAGTATTTTAAGGAAAAGGTAAAATTCGTAAAAGTTTGAATTTGTAGTTTTTACTTTCTTCTCCCCCTTTTTGTCGAAACAAAAAGTGTTTGAAGGAAGGTAACACATTGTTTTTAAGAAAAACATGTGAAATAATTAAAAGTAAAAAGAATTAGAGAGCAAATAACGGGAATGTGCTCCCCCTTGATGATTGCAATTATTTGCAAAGGGATGTCACGAAATGTAAACCTAGTATTGCAAGTAATTTGCAATGTATTGCTTTGAGATAAAGCTCCCCCTAGCTTTAGGATGTCAAAGTCTTCATATGTAAATTGAATAACTACAAAACAAAGGTTAGAAAGCAAGTATAGTTCACAATTTCCTGCAAATGTGATTCAAGTTAGTAGAAAGAAAGCTTTCTGTCTTACGGATCCCACGGTTCCCTCCTAGTAGGGATCCGTCTGGGCAATTATGAGGGATCCGTATTAGTTGTTCAATTACAGCCAAGGTGATATAACAAGTAATGTTATCACACAAATCATATGCTCAACAAAATAACAAGTAGCATGTAATTCATTTAACTAGAGTTATGATATACGTGACTCTAAAAACTAAGAAAATAAGAAAATACATGACTAGGAATTTCTAAACAAACTATCGCTTGATGCTAGGACACCACTAAAATCTTCTAGCTCAAGTTTTGTTTAGGTTTGATCTCGTCGAAACGTTCGAGGAAATGACAGAACATGAAACGTTGGTCTTCTCGTACTTCATGTATCAACCTTTCAACATGTTGACAATGATAGCAATCTTTGTCATGGCTAGGTAGTGGTGGTGGAAGAAGTGAAATGGCTTGATGCAAAGGATCAAGTGAAGCGGCTTGTGGAGCTTCAAACGATGGAAGGATTGGTGGAGGTGCATTTGAGAATGACTCAACCAAAAATGATGGTGGTGGTAGAGAAGTGTCAACTTCCATATGGTCGGGTGGTTGACTTTGATGATTTCTCATAATCCAAATGGGATTGTATGATGGAAACGGCGAAAAGGAAGCCGGAGCAAGTGTTGACTCAACACCTTGATTTTGAATCATTATTTCTCCTAATAAGGAGAATGTTGTCGGCGAAAGTGGATGAGACGTCCTAGGAGGCAAGTCCTCTAAGTTGTAGAGGTGAGGTGATGATAGTGGGGATGTAAATGAAATAGCTCTAGGAACCAATGGTGATGGTTTAGTGGAGATGATATTGTTTGGCCTAGGAGGTATGGTGGTGTTTGGCATAGGTAGTTTTGTGGGTACTATCCTTTTAGGAATTGGTTTGATTGGATGATGATTCGGTTGAAGAAATTTCGTGTATAACACGAGCCTTTTTCATGGGTGGTTCGTTGGTGGATAAGTTATTACTTGGGGTTTTCCTCATGATGAGATGATTTCAAGATGTTGCAAAAGCTGAAAGTTTGGATGAGAGTGATCACTATGGAGGTCCTAACAAAGTGGTTTATAAACTAGGAGATTTGGCAAGTGCATTTAAGCCTTAACCCACTAGGATTCATTGGAATGTGATGATTGACATGCACAAGAGTCAACTTCAGAGGTTGAACTGATCTAGGAACTCATTTAAGATGAGATGGAGTGTTTGAGTTAGGAAGATGAGTTGAAATGATTGTTTTAGCAAGATTTGACATAAACTGTCATCCGGATCCCATGGTTCCTTCCTCAGAGGGATCCGTCTAGGCTAATCCTAGGGATCCGGCTTTCAGCAATTATGAATGAGTGGAAATGATGTTTCTAAGATCTAAGACCTATATCATCTTGAGTGTTTCAGTCCTCCTAAGTGTTTTAAATGAAGGGGTGCTTGAGTACTTGAAGGTAATGAATGATGTAGCTAATGATTGTTATTTATGGAAGGATTTGGAACTTTCAAGGGTACAAATGGATGAGCAAGGATGACACTAAAGATTTTAGAGTGTCAATTGAAGCTAAATGATCCTAGAGATCAGGTTGTGTCTTAGGATAGTGTTTTGGAAAATATCCTAGAAGCTTAGAGATGGGAAAACTAGATTTTGATCAACTTTGATCAATTTTGAGGTGAGGATGATTTATGATCAATTTTGTCATAATCGAAAAATTTCTACGACTCGTTGATATTGTCCAAACCGTCAAGTTATCTCACACAAGCTAGCCACTTGTGAATGACTAACCGTAAGAAACTTAAAACAGTTCAGACAAACCAATAATAGTGAGAAGTGTGTAGTATGTGGGTAACTCAAACGTATTAGGTTTGAGCACCGAGATCGTTCCGAACGAGGGTTGAATGGAATTTCCAACTCACGTCTCGATTATCGGGATTTGAATAAGAGAAGGGCATAAAATGATATATTCTAAACTACGGGATAAGGAAAGCATATGGAACTAAAATCTATGGGGAAAACTTAAGAATTAAGGCTAACTACGAAATTCTACACTAAAATGCAAATACGGGATTAAAAACGAAACGCGAATAAAAAGCAATTACGTCTATTCTAACTCCTAAAAATAACCTAAAATTAATTTTATACTAAAAATGATATTTGAAAACTAAATATGAATTAAAACTAATTTTTAGGAATTTTCTGGATTTTTTTAGAATTAAAAACTAATTTTTAACTTTAAAAATAAGACTAAATAACTAAAAATTATAAAAACAAAGGGGAAAATTATGAAACTAATTTTATAAAATTTAAAATACCATAAGAGAATTTTCAAAACTATTTTTTTATTTTTCTGATTATTTTTCTATTTTCTACTAATTTAAAACTATTTAAATCTAATTTAACTTGTGAAAAATACCAAATAAAAGGGGAAAAATAAGGAAAAATATTTTTTATGCTTTTTATATTTATCTTAAACTAGGAAAATTGAAAAATTATTTTTTGGAGCTTTTTCTCAATTATTTGCAATAAAAGCAATTTAAAAAGGGCTTAAAAACTATTTTAATAAAGAAAAATAGTGAACAGTGACAAAAAATTATGAAAAACTCAGGAAAATTCTAAAATCTTATTCTAATACTATGAAAAATATCAAATACTGTGCTTATGTATGAGAAATAAGAGCTGCAGTGCAAACCGATAGGAAATAAGCACTTAAAAATAAGCAAAACAGCACTAAAATGAACCAACTGATTACAGAAGCTAGGTAATACTAAAACTACTCTAAAGCAACCATTTGCAACTACTCCTAACCTCTAAACAGCAGGATACTTATGATTAAGGCTAACTGATACTCAAGCAAATCAGCTACTTGGCCCCTACTTTGAGCTTATCCACAGGCTTATTAATAAGCTCAAAGAGAAAACCAAAAGTGAGGTTCTCAAGACCACCAACCAGAGATTGCTTGTCTAAAATTACAGCTAATAAGGACTAGTGATGAAGAAATGAGAGATCAAAAACTAAAGCTACTAGGACATGAAGCTAACTGATGTGCAGCTAGAAAACGGCTAAAGTGCAGGCCAAATACACGCTAATGAAGCTATTATAGGAAATCTAAAGGCTAAAAAAGTTCAACTTACACCTAAATCTACAAACATCAGGCTAAATCAACAAGAGGATAAGCATATTAGAAGGCATAAGCAAACTGAAAGGGATGATACGGACAGAAAAGAGTACCTGATGCAGGGCAGAATTTGACTCAGACACCCACTTTGAGCTACAAAAAGACTACTCTAAACATTTTTATGATTTTTTCTGTTTTGGGAATAGTGAGAACAGCTATTGAACTTGTGATTTTTAATTTTTAAAATTTTTTTACTACAACTGAACAGGATGAAAACTACTTGACTAAAACTGAGAAAAATGACTTTTAGAAAGTTTGACAGAATTGGAGTTTAAACTCAAAATGCTATTCTAAACTTGGAACCTCAAAAACTTTTATTGGAAAAGTTTTAAAATTCAGTAAATGGAACAAAACAAGCTAACTTTGACTCGCCAAAACCTTCTAATCCTTGAAATCAAGCTAAAACCAAACACTCCTATATGATTATCAAATGCGTTTTAACCTATAAAAACTGACGGATATGGACAAATACTGAATTGAACCTTACAATCTAACACTAAACTTCATCTTATAACAATTTAAACCAATAAATTGCACCTCACTGATTTTGACTCACAACTTTGACTAAGTTTGACTTTTTGAAGAAAATAAGAAATTGAGTACAATTGATGAGTAAGCTCAGAATAAACTTTAATAACTCTTAACAACACTTATGAAACCTAGAAAACTGACTCGAGAAGCATTTAGAGAACGCATGATAATACTTGAAATAAAACTTATTTTCATTAAACACTGAAAAATACAAAGCTGGCATTGAAATTACAATTGAAAGTAAAAATAACTACACTAATTAAAATAGTAATAAAACAGAATTAAAATGGGTAACAATTCCCTAAATACATAGAAATTGGACAAAATGTAATTGTGATGGAAAGGGCCTTTATATAGCTGATGCCAAATATTTCAGAAGCTCCTGGATGCTTAACTCTTGGCCATTGATCTTCTCTCTCGTCATCCAAATCAACCACAGCCATTGGATCAAGTGTGTGAGGTGTTATGACCAATGAGATGCTTCCAATCTGCCACTTTGGCAATCCAAATGAGTCACACCCTCTGACACGTTGTCAGAGGGTTCTAGAACACTTAAATGTACGGGTAAAAGTGGGGATTACAAGGTAAATGGTGATTTGGAGATAAACAGTAAATCTTGTTTATTTTGGGCGCGTTTTTATCTCAGGGGTGTTTGTTTATTCTTATTTGACTATGGGTGAATGTTTGACCCGTGGGGATAAATGGCCGGGTTGTGAGGGATACGGGTTGGATGGGTATTGGATTATATTAGACCGGGTCTTGGTTTGGATTTTTAATATACGGGTAAAGGGATGTGATAGGCAAGACCCGGCCCACAACCTACTATCACCAGGCCCAGTTCAGAAGTGGGTTAGTTTGGCCCAATTGGATCCATCAGACACTTAATTGTGTTGAAGCCCCCACGTTTTGTTCCACAGCATATTATCTATTTTTATTTTTCTAGTTCCAGATTATTTTATTTTATTTCTTTTTCTGAAATTGTCAAAGCAGTAGTTTGAAAATTCCACAAGTGTAGGAAACGTGGGTGTTAATGTGTTAGCAGTTATTTCTTTCTTTCTTTATGTACTGGAAAATGAGAAATGGAAAAGGCAGTTTTTTGAGTTTTCTAAATTTATTCTCTGAAGCCAGAGGGTAATTTGTTCCATTGCTATTCTAAGATTTGGCAGGTTTTAGAAGGTGATCTTGGACGATTAACTCTTGTTCTCGTGGTGTGTCTGTATCGAGAATCAGTGTTAGTTAATTCTGCTCAACGAGGCTCGCGAGTGGTGCGTCTGTATCTCGCAAGAACCGTTGTTATTGTTCTGTTTTGTCGGGTATATTTGATCCAATTTAAGCTTGTTGCTATCATTTGGTATCAGAGCTATGGAAACCCGACATGCTGCCGATTTGAAGAAGATTTTGGAGACGATGGAAGCCGATAAAAAGGAAATGGCGGAAAAGATGCAGGCTATGCAAGCACAGATTCAAGAATTGCTTATCCCCCAAAACCATGGAGACGATTCCGCGTCTAGCGGATCAGTCAACAAAAGGGGTGCGAGCAGTTGGCATCCAAACGATATCAAAGTCGATATCCCGGAGTATGATGGAAAGTTGGATCCGGATGAATTCGTGGAGTGGTTGCGGACTGTGGAACGGGTTTTTGACTACAAGCAGACAACCGAGGATAATAAAGTTAAAATTGTTGCTCTCAAACTTCGCAAATACGCATCAACATGGTGGTCGAACACATGTCTGAAGCGAGAACGAGCCGGGAAAGAGAAGATTCAAACTTGGCCAAAGATGAAGGCCAAGATGAAACAGAAGTTCTTACCTACGTACTATATTCAGAATAGTTTTTCCCAACTACACTCGTTGAAACAAGGATCCGGTACCGCTGAAGAATATTCCCGCGAATTCGAATATTTACTGATGAAGTGTGACATCCCTGAGGATGATCCTCAGACCCTGGTACGCTATTTAGGAGGCCTTGAACCCCGTGTTGCAAATGTCGTTGACTTACACTCCTATCAAACCTTGGCTGAATTAACACTTCTGGCCCACAAAGTGGATTCACAACAGCGAGCCAAAGGAAAGCTGGAGTCTAGCCGGTCCTTTACTAAGCCCAACTCCTACCAAAAGCCCACATCATCCTTCAAATCGTCTGCCCCACCCAGTTCCGCCAAAACACCGCCTCCGGCCAATATCACCACCGAACCTCCAAAAGCCCCTCGTCGATGTTTCCGTTGTCAAGGTTTAGGGCACATCGCTTCTGAGTGTACCAATCAGCGGATCATCTCACTGGCAGATTTTGAACTTGCTGGTGGCTATGAATTCGGGTATGAGTTGAGTGTAACCCCTGTAACACCTGTAACACCCAATGAAGATGAAGAAGAGGTGACTGGTCCTGATGAAGGGCCGTGTTTGGTGGTCCGACGAGCATTAAGTACCACTTCTGTTCCTGATGAGAACCTTCAGAGGGAATCAATCTTCCACACCCGTTGTACAATTGCTCAGAAGGTCTGCTCAGTGATAATTGATGGGGGTAGCTGTACTAATGTTGCATCTTAGACCTTAGTTACTAAATTGAACCTTCCTACCCAACCTCACCCTTCCCCCTATGTTATTCAGTGGCTTAACCAGGGAAAAGGCATTCGCGTATCTCATCGAGTTCTACTGTCCCTAAGTATCGGTAAGTCTTATACCGATGAACTGTGGTGTGACGTTGTCCCGATGGATGCGTGTCATGTATTATTGGGGCGCCCCTGGCAATTTGACCGACGTGCCGTCCATGATGGATACCTTAACACGTACTCGTTCGTTCATAACAACCGTAAAATCGTACTTACTCCTATTACCCCTTCGATACCTTCCCCCAAACCCTCACCCAGCCTGAGTACATTGTTGCAATCTGAGCAACATGAATATCACTCTGTCAAAGAGCTCATCCTGTTAGGGCTTGATGACGACGAGGCCCAGCCCAAACCAGCACCACATCCTCTTGTTCAACCACTGCTGAAATCCTACACTCAAGTTTTTCCAGCCGAGATTCCCCCTGGCCTACCCCCTAAACGCTCTATTCAACACAAAATTGACTTGATTCCAGGTTCTGCCCTGCCTAATAAACCAGCCTATCGAACTAACCCCCAAGAGACCAATGAAATCAGGAAGCAGGTTGACCAGCTGTTGGAAAAGGGGCTGATTCGTGAGTCTCTCAGTCCGTGTGCAGTTCCTACCCTGCTTGTACCTAAGAAAAATGGGGAATGGCGGATGTGCATGGATAGTCGTTCAATTAATAAAATCACCATCAAATACCGTTTTCCCATACCGAGGTTGAATGATTTGTTAGATGAGCTATACGGAGCCACTGTATTCTCTAAGGTTGATTTGAGAAGTGGTTATCATCAAATACGGATTTACGAAGGGGACGAGTGGAAGACGGCTTTCAAAACCAAAGAGGGGTTATACGAGTGGCTTGTTATGCCATTCGGCTTGTCGAATGCACCAAGCACTTTCATGCGACTGATGAATCAGGTTTTAAAACCGTTCTTGGGCAGTTTTATTGTTGTTTACTTTGATGACATCCTTGTGTACAGCAGGACAACGGATGAACATCAATCTCATCTATCAGAATTGTTTAGACTACTCGATCAGGAAAAACTTTATGGTAACTTGGATAAATGTATCTTTGTGGCCTGCCATACGACATATGATGCTGTCCAAATTGCCAATCTTTACTTCAAAGAAGTCGTCCGTCTTCATGGGGTGCCAAAAACAATGGTTAGTGACAGAGATGTTAAATTTCTCAGCCATTTTTGGCTGACTTTGTGGCGAAAACTGGGCACCAAACTCAAATTTAGCACTTCAAGCCACCCTCAAACTGATGGGCAGACCGAGGTAACTAACCGCACTCTTGGATCCCTGCTCCGGGCCCTTATCACTACCAACTTGAAGCAATGGGAGGATTTATTGCCCCGGGCTGAGTTCGCCTACAACCGGGCCCCTAATAAGACAACCGGCATCAGTCCATTCATGGCTGTTTATGGCTTAAATCCATCCACCCCACTTGATCTTGCTGTCCTTGATACGTCTACAAAGTTCAGCCAGGAAGCAAGTGATTTGGCTGCTGATATCAAGTCTATCCATCAGCGAATTCATGATAAAATCACCAAGAACAATGAGCTTCTTAAGTATCGTCGCGACAAGGGCAGGAAGCACATTCTCTTTAAACCGGGTGACCTTGTGTGGCTACATTTCCGGAAGGAGCGTTTTCCCTCTAAACGTCGTTCTAAGTTAAGTCCCCGGTCCGATGGTCCGTTCAAAGTCCTTGCCAAGGTGAATGACAATGCTTATAAAATTGACCTCCCGGGCAATTCTGGAGTTTCAACAACTATTAACGTTGCCGACCTCCAACCTTACTATGATCCTGATGATTCACTTCCAAGTTTGAGGACAAACTTTCTCGAGGACGGAGAGGATGATAGGCAAGACCCGGCCCACAACCTACTATCACCAGGCCCAGTTCAGAAGTGGGTTAGTTTGGCCCAATTGGATCCATCAGACACTTAATTGTGTTGAAGCCCCCACGTTTTGTTCCACAGCATATTATCTATTTTTATTTTTCTAGTTCCAGATTATTTTATTTTATTTCTTTTTCTGAAATTGTCAAAGCAGTAGTTTGAAAATTCCACAAGTGTAGGAAACGTGGGTGTTAATGTGTTAGCAGTTATTTCTTTCTTTCTTTATGTACTGGAAAATGAGAAATGGAAAAGGCAGTTTTTTGAGTTTTCTAAATTTATTCTCTGAAGCCAGAGGGTAATTTGTTCCATTGCTATTCTAAGATTTGGCAGGTTTTAGAAGGTGATCTTGGACGATTAACTCTTGTTCTCGTGGTGTGTCTGTATCGAGAATCAGTGTTAGTTAATTCTGCTCAACGAGGCTCGCGAGTGGTGCGTCTGTATCTCGCAAGAACCGTTGTTATTGTTCTGTTTTGTTGGGTATATTTGATCCAATTTAAGCTTGTTGCTATCAGGATGGTTTGGGCTTGAACTTGGGCCAAGGTATTAATAGTTGTGTTTTGGATTGGACTTGGGTTTTTAGTATAAGGATTATACTTGTAAAGTGTAAACACCAAGGACCAAAAATGTAATTTATGAAAGTGCAAGGGTGACTTGGGTAAATGGGATAAATGAAAGGTGAGGGGTGAAAATGGTAAAATGGGAAAGTGAAGGGTGTAAAGTGATAATATGGAAAAGTTGAGGGGTTGTTTGTGCAAAATGATAAAGTGAAAGGTAAATTGTGATAAACTCCCAAATCATGTCCCGAACTCCGTATTTTGCACTTTTGAGCATCAAAATCCATAAAACTGCATCCCGGCATCGGCTTTTGCATTCTTCTCTCTCTCGTGCTTGGTTTTCTTCGGTTTTGGCTTCTTTTTGTGTGTTTTTACATATCCGTACCTGCACAAGCACAAACTCAAGAAAACCACAAATATTAGCAATAAACGGCTCTTTCTTGGTTGTTTTGGGTCAGTTTTGATAATGAAAAGGTATGTGTTTTAGCACATACCACTCGTTGTGAGGGATCAAGTAGAAAATGAAGTGTGAGTTTAAGAGCGGAAGAGTAATGGATTAAAAACGAAACGGTAGATCTATAGTCGTTTTAGAGTGTGATCTAGGTGAGTTATGTATGAGTAGGAAAAATTAACCTATCATGATAAGGACTTAATTTGCCTTAAGACACTATGTTTAGCTTAGTGTGAGGTGTTCTAAGGATATGTTTGAAATATAATGCTTGCAATTGCATTTTCTGTTCGCCGGATCCCACGGTTCCCTAAGAGTAGGGATCCGTCTGGTATACTTTTTGGGATCCGCCTATCTGCTCTTTACTAAAGGTATGCAATGATCTTGACAATGCATTATATCTCAAGGATAGTCTAAAAAGAGTTCTAACACTAGGATATCAAATGTAAGATGTTTTTATTTCATGAAAGAAATTGGATTACATTGATAAAGCACGAGTACAAGAGATTTGATCCTATTTTGGAATACTATTAGTTTCCTTGAGTGTTTTCGCTAGGAGGATAATTATGTGATTGATGAGTGTTGGTGGAATCAAGAATGAAGAAAGTCTTCATGAGAGATATGTTTAGCTGTTCCATCATCTTGTTCACAAGTACGTACAACGGACTTTGAAATTGAGGATGGAAGTGCATAACATTATGGTAGAGGCGTGTCAAGAACATTCCATAAGGGATGAGTTTATTCTTGGACCCTTGAAGATTTGCGATTCGCCTTGCGAAGAAGTAGGCGAGATTATATGGTTGTTGTGTTAGCAAACAGTACAACATGTGAGCACAACAAGCGGGAAGAATTTCTCGATTTCCCCTAAGACTCCAAACATTTTCACGTAGGATGAGTGCTTGTACTCTTCTCGGATATCCCTTGAACAGATAATGTTTGGATCGGAGTAATATGATCGAGGTTTGCATATTATGCGATTTAAATCTTCCGGAGAGGGTATGTGTGAACAATATGGACTATTTTCTTCACGAAAGTTGAAGAGAGAATCAAGAGACCAATCTTCGGTGAAGGCACATTGTCCATGATTTGGAATACGGAGGATGTGAGCAAAATGCCCAAGGGTTAGAACGAACTTTTGGTTTTTGATATAAAACCAAAGAGATAAAGAGCGATCCTCGTTACGAAGGAGTTCGACTTGACGGAAGAATTACATTATGAACCTTGGACATATCTTCTCGTTGATTTCAAGAAGACATTCAATCCTATGGCTAGAAAGGAGGTATTGATACCTTCTTCGAATTGTAGAGAGGTGTCTACAATACGACCTTCGTGGAAGTGACGGTTTTCGAGATTATTGAACCCACGGACATGATTGCCAGGCGTGTTGGGTTCGAGCGAGATGTTCGGAGTGTAGACGCTAGTGAGTGAAAAATCAAACTCATATTCATGCATCATAGTTGAACCTATAGAAATGATAAGTTAATAAAAGGAGATGTTTGTGGTCAACGTATGATAATCTAACGTTTTTACTATATTTTTATTAACAAAAGTATTTAACACTTTAACTTACTCAAGGATTTGACTTTCTAGTGGATTATTATATTTAGAAAGATATTGGTTTTTAATCTTGCATGAAGACTGTTTTCCAGTAGGACGGATCCCACGGTTCTTTTATAAAAGGGATCCGGCTGGTATATCTTCCGAGATCCGTGGATCTGTAGTAGCAGAAACAGTTTTGATAAAAACATAGGTTTTACAGTTTTTATACACGAAATATGTTTTATCCTACATTTTCATTTAGCATGCATACATGACTTCTAATGTATCAAGAAAGAATACAAAACAGATAAATCAAAATAAGTGACAAACACATTATGACAAAGATAACCTAGATAAACTAGATTATTAATAATATTGCATTTCAATACTTAGAATGATACAAAGGATTGGGTATATAACGTAAATATCTCTGTATGTGAACTTCATCATAGGGAACACAAGTGCGATGAGTGTTGGGGCGATGAGCACGAGTGCGATGTAAACCATGTTGATGACGGATCTTCTTGGTTTCGGTTGAGATGAAAAGAGGAGGAAGATGAAGTTTTTGAATAAGAGAAAATTTTGAAATTGGAGGATTTGAAAAAGTGAGGGTTTGGTAGAGTGGTCGACGGTGGAGTTTTATAGGGAAGGAGGAATTTTTGAAATTCGTGTTTTGTTTTATTATTGGATTTAAAAAGAGACAAAACATAGGTTTTATATACCATGACTTTGGACGAGAAGTAAAAAACGTATGTGAGAAAAAGGCTTCCTAATGAAGCTTTATGTAAAACATGTATAAGAACACAAAAAATATTCATATAAATACCTAAATAGGTATACTTAATTAACAAGCAAAATAAAAAGAAAATCATACCTCTAGCGCACTTAGGAATGTCTTTACAAATGACACAACAAATGTCACTTAGACGATTCCCGCTCCTTTGCGATTAAGATACCTTCTTAAGGAAGGTATTCATGTTACCAAGTGACTCCTAAAGCTTGGTGGGTATGAGCTTTGACTAATCAACATGACAAAGAAGATTAGTGCAATTAAATGATAAGGTAAATAAGAAAATTGTTGTTATCAAATCAACATCCAAACATATAGTTTTAAAAGACATGGTGTTTGTTTTTATGAAAAACCTTCTTTGTAGTTTTCAATTAACTATGGATCGTATCATGTTTTTAAAGTACAATATACTTCAAGAAACTTGGTAACGAAGCTCTGATGCCAATTGTGGAAAACTAGAAGGGGGGGGGGGGTTGAATAGTTTTGCCAATTAAAACTTCCTTTTTAATCTATTTAGATTGACTTATGACAATCTATTTGGATGTGTGTGTTGGATGTTGATGAACAAGCATATAAAGGTAAGTAACGAAAAGATAAGAGTAAGAAGCACAAAACCACAACACGAGTATTTATAGTGGTTTGGCTACAAGGACACCTTCCTTGCCCTACTCCACTCCCCGAGTCACCTACTCGAGAGTTCGTAATCACTACACCAATCTCCTTATGGCGGAGAAGCCTTCACAACGTCGCCAACCCTTTTCCGGTGCTAGGCTAACCACCGGGTTCTTTCACTCCAAGGTGAACCACACCTACACAACGTCGCCTACCCTTTATAAGGTACTAGGCTAAGTACCTAGTTCTTTCACTCCAAGGTGAACTACACCTTCACAACGTCGCCTACCCTTTATTAGGTACTAGGCTAAGCACCTAGTTCCATTGCAATGGAGGAACTACTACCACACTACACCAACGACTAATCCCAAAGGAGATCTACTCCTTTACTAGTCTATCTTGTACATCGAAACACACCATATCGAATGTACATCTAAGGAACCTTTCACTAATGCCTTTGACTAGATCTACAAGACACCTTTCACTAATGTCTTGTGTCTTCACTTCTAAGCACCTTTCACTAATGCTTCTTTGTCTTGACTTCTAAGCACCTTTCACTAATGCTTCTTTGTCTTGACTTCTAAGCTCCTACCACACGTGCTTATGTTATAGACGATAGATACCCTTCACTAATATCTTCGTCTTGACACTTGAGACATCTTTCACTAATGTCTTCAACACTACACTTCTTTGAGGAAAAAAAGGAATCATCAACAAGAAGACTTCAGTAGCCTTGATGATGAGGAAGCATGGCAACTCATGGACTTGAGCTTGCTTGACTTCAAAAGGTGGTGATCTTGCCTTTAAGAGGAACCTAAAAGATCACACAAAAACAAAACTACAAACATAGATCTCTTGGATCTAAGGTTAGTGAGATTTAATTCAGGGGGAAAGTGTCTTAGAAAGGGATGATAAATAATGAAGAAATGGCTCACTATTTATAGAGTAAAAATCCTACTGTTCTCCGGATCCCACGGATCCCTTCCACTTGGGATCTGGCTAGCACAAAGCTAGGGATCCGTGGAACGCTCCTCTTTGCCCATGGGTATTTTGGTTATGGGTCATGGGTCATGGGTCATGGGTTAAACCATGGATCTTTGGCTAGATACAATGTATCTTTGAGTGCATTGCACTTAGTCACTTGGGTATGGGTTGATCCATGGGTTATGGGTATTATCCATATGTGATATAAGCATGATGTCATGTAATGGGTTATGGGTCAAGATCCATGGGTTATGGGTTTTGGGTTGTACCCAACTACATTCAATGTATTTGCCCAATGGGTTGTGATACTTAAGTTTCTACCCATTTATATTACCCAATATACTACATACTAGTTATGTGTATATTTTATCCAAATATGTAAACACTAGTTGTTGTACATATGTATGACTAAATCATAAAATCACTTATACTTGTTTTAGTGTTTTATGTGAAAATGTGAATATGTTAGAAACTATTGGTTCAAACCATTTACGTATTTTATTTGTTTCGTTAATATGATTTTACGTTTATTATCGACAAAACATTAGAAGATCGTAAAATATAAATAAACCTTTTTACGGCTTATTTGTATTAACATAGATGTTTTTGGGTTTTTAAAAAAGATATATATACAAAAACAACGATAACTTCACTCGGGGAAGGATCTTCAAATACACGCGAATCGAGACGGAATCGGAAAACTCACTACATGCCCTCCCCGGCAGCGGCGCCAAAAATTGATTTAGGAAAACCAATGTAACACCCCCAAATCTCGGTACAGTGGAAGACTTAATCATGTTTTCGGGGCGTTACTATTGGATTGGTATCTCACACAAGTATAGCAAAAATATAGTCATTTAACATTGAAAACCAATCCCAACTTTAAGTAATCAAGACATTTAATCGAAAAAGTATAAATATTATGACCAAAACATTATGTAATAAAATAGGTCCCCAAAGTTTATCAGAGTCAAATATGATCCTTGAACCCCGCCTTCTTGCCAAGCTTCCACCAATCACGTATTCCAAACATCTTTTAAATACCTGAGAAATCATGCTAAAAGGTCAGCTTACGCTGGTGAGTTCATAGGTTTAGGTTCAAAAAAAACATAGTGGACCTGTAGGAGTTGATTTGCTATGCAAGACCTAAGATAGATAAACACCGTTCACAACCATCCATATCCCGCATCCAGGGATCACTAAGGTCCAGCGACTCTAGTACAGCACTGTCGTGGCAAAATCTAGAACAATTGCCAACCCCGGACTAGGTCGAGGTAGAAGTCTATTCTTAGCTAGGAACGGTTAACCTAGTCTAAGGAAACAACTACCGCACATCTATCTAAACAGTCAAGAACATAAGCAAATCCAAATAGTTTTAAAGGTCCAAAAACAGTAGCATGATTCTCACCCCAATTTAGTTAAAAACGTAGATAAAAGTGGGGCTATGAAACTCACCTCAACAAGCAACGTACGAATAAACACTAGCTAGTAAGATAAGGTAATCACGTACTAAGCAACTATCGACTCGGCACAACCTATTAATGTAAACCAATTTTAATATATAATTCCCATAATTAATGTTATCTACCCCAATGTATTCCATTTTGTTATTTTCAAAAATGTCTCGTTTCACCATTTAATCCTAGTGTTTGGTATCCTCATGTGGGTGTATCGACTCAATATGATGCTATGAATGCACTCAACAACTAATATGTGACTCAATGCAACACAATGAGACATCTAAGCGATAAGCTCCATAGTTCAATAAGTTTCGGAATAAATAGTAGACTTTATCGAATTCGTCAACTCAATAAACTCAATTATGTATTCGTGTCGCTTATTATCCCATAAATCAGTGATCCTAAAGAGTCATAAGGATAATTCACCCATTAATAAGGTTACCCAACGTACCTAGCGGGCTCTTATTAAATTCGTCAACCTAATAAGTCCGCTACCCACGTGGATCAACACTATTAACGTTAGGTTATCCGTAACCCATGCACACAACGTAAGTAAATAAATACATGAAAATGGTATTAAATGCCCATAATTGGGATTTATCGATAAACGTTTACTCGAAACATTAATTACTTATTTATTTTAAAACATTTCTATTTTTAGTCGTTAGTTTCCATTTAAAAATAGTAAATAACAAGATAAGACTTGTTATCGATATTTTTAGTATAAAAGCCCTTTTATTATTTATATTTCATAGTCTATTAGCATTTTTGTGTGTGTATATATATATATATATATATATATATATATATATATATATATATATATTTCGGTCAAATTCAATATTAATTTCATATCGTTATTCGTTTCGAGTCCACAAGCACGAGTCATGACTTCTCGGCTTTTAATCAATCAATAGTCCAAACTATACTAAAGCCCATGTTACGGCGTTTATTACGGGGTCAACTATTGACTAAAAAGTCAAAGTAACACCGACGTTGCTCAAAGTTGACAATTATTATATATATATATATATATATATATATATATATATATATATATATATATATATATATATATATATATCAAGTCCAATTAAAGTCATAATAGCGCAATTCAATCCCAAATCAACTCAAAACAATCTCGCCAACCAATCAACCAACCAAATATACCTGAAACCAATGTTATTGTTAGCCGTTACATTTTTATTAGAAGTGATGGTCATTCAATTTTAGGAACTTTGTAACGTGTGTTAGATATCATGATAGAATAGTCAACGGGCTCGTGGATTGGGCTAAGCTAAATGGCTATAAGTTATGATATGCTAGCCTTGTATAAGTTGTCATCCAATCCAAACCCAATTCAAGCCCATCCCAAAGCCCTTTAGGGCATATGTACTTGTAGTATAAATGCACCTCAAATGTGTCATTTGAGGTGTGTGCTTGAGTATGTTTTGTGTGATTTTTTCTTTCAAGTAATACAAGTTTTCTCTTCATCTTTTTCTCTCTAACATACACGACATATCATACATTCAAGTCACCACTTTCCTTTCTTCTTCTTAATCTTTACGCATATCTTGTGTTTGGGTTTTACGTGTGTTCATCTTGTGGTAGCGTGGGCATAAGCGTAAGGTTGATGTAATAACAAGGTCCTACAATTGTTATCAATCGCCTAACAATGGTTTATGAGTGTTTGTGTTCGTATTTTTGTTAAAACTTTAGAAGAAAGTTTCGTTTTTAAAGTAAAAACGCAAGCTTTTGGCATAAAGGTTTGATTTTTACGTGTTTTTAAACTTAAAGTTGTAGTTTTTATTGATATTTAAGTGTTTTGGAAGAAGTTTGTGCAAAATAAATCATTTGGAAACGTGTTTTTGGGTGAAAAATTCATGTTTTTGCAAAAACTGGCCATTCTACGCGTAAGCATTGCAAGGACAGAAAGTCAAAACCCTAGTTTCTACGCGTAAGGAAAAGTCAAAACCCTAGTTTCTACGCGTAAGGTCTACGCGTAAGAATTGAATTTTACGCATAAATTTTTGGTGAAGAATCTTCGTGCAACAACGGTTACTCAGTGTTTTCCTTGCTTGGATAAGCTTGAAAAACACTTCGACTTGTGGATATGTTTCACGCTTGGACGAGTGTGAAGGATTTTGGTTTTAAACCTAATCTTACGCCTAAGCAGAAAGCTTACGAGTAAGCACTCTACGCATAAGTTATATCTTACGCGTAAGGTACTCTACTTCTGAGTATAACGTTTACGCATAAGCTTACGTTTAACCTTAAGTTTACGCGTAAGTCTGGGTCTACGCATAAGCATCATCTTTCGCCTAAGGAGGGTTACACCTAAGCCAATTTCTATGCATAAGCATCAACTCCTACGCTTAAGAACAGGTTTACGAGTAAGATTTTGAGCAAAACTTCAAACTGCTGTAACTTTTGAACCGTAACTCCGTTTTCATCGTTCTACCCATCAAAACGACCGTGAGAACGAGGAGATTGGCATGCCAAATTAACTAAAGTTCACTAGGGTAAACTTTCAAGTCCTAAAAACGCTCCGAAAAGAAGTTATTGAGGTTTTTAAGTTTTCAGACCCAATTTTCGCTACAACAACCGGGCTTAATCTTCATCAAACACAACTACTTTATCGTTGAATCGATCCTATATCAACTTTATCAGTAATACCTTCATCAATGGCTACTAAACAAGACATTCATGCAGCCGGTGCCGAAAACCATCCTTCTATGCTGAAAAAAGGTGATTATCTTCAATGGACAAGCCGTATGCTTCGTTACATCAAGACCAAACCTAATGGAAAACTAATGATTCAATCTATTACGAATGGACCCTTCAAGCCTCAACAAGTCCAAAACCCTGGAAATCCTGATGCAACTCCTCCCGTCCCACCATCTTTTTGTGTTCAATATGAATCGAATACACCAAGAGGATAAGAAGCAAGTCAAGCAGATGACATGGCAATTCATATTGTCCAACCGGGTTTACCAAGAGACATCTTTTGCTGCTGAGACAGTTGGAAACCGCCGATATGTGGGAACGATAGACGGCTTTGTCATGGAACAAAATTGGTCAACAAGATACGGAGAACAAGTCTAATCGCATGGGAGAAGTTTACATCTACCCAGTGAGAATCAATGAATCCTACTATGGAAGGTTTTGCACTTTAATGAATGAGCTTATCAGAAACAAGTTGGAACCCGCAACTATCGAGTAATATCAAATTCTGAACAATCTTCCGTAAGAATGGGGACGATATGTCACTATTGTCAACCAAACAAAAGACTTACATCATGTGAACTTTGATCAACTAAACGATTTTCTGAAACAAAACCAAGCTGAAGTGAATGAAGTCACGAAAGAAAGATTGGCAAAGAATCATGATCCATTGGCACTCATTGCAAAGACTCCAACTCCAGTGAACTCACAACAACAAGCTTCATCATCTTCCACTAACAACAACTTGCAGAAATACATTCCACAACCACAAGTCAAGTTTTCCTCAACAACAATTCTATCCACCAACAACAAGTTATTCAACAACAACAGATCCACAATATCGTGAACAAGGAATCACCGATCCTCAAACCTAACAAGCAGAGGCTTTGTCAAATGCATTTGCATTTTTGGGTAAAGCATTCATAAGTCGCTATTCCACACCAACTAACAACAACCAAAGGATTTCATCAAACACTCGCAACAGAAAATTGCAAGTACCGTGTGAATATGGGTCATCAAGCACAAATGGTTGGAGTTATGGGAATCAACAGGGATATGCTATGGATTTCACATAGGTAATCAAAGCGTTCCGTATCGTGGTAATCATTGGGTCAATGTTGGAAATCGACAAGTGTAATGTGGGAATAGAGTAGTGGTAATCGAATGGAAATGTGCAGTACCCAAATGTTGGGAATTATGGAAATGTGAATCATGGTAATCAGGTTAAGTGTTAGAACTGTCTAGGAGTGGGTCACATGGCAAGGAACTGTCCTACTAAGCCAAAAAAGAAGAATGTTGAGTATATTCGGAAAGCTATGCAGTTAGCACAGAAGTTAGAAGCAGGGATGCAGTTGAGTGCTGAGGAAAATGATTTTTTCGCTTTTATGGATGATTTGGAAGACCTCGAGGAAATCAATGCAAACTGCATCTTCATGGCAAATCTTCAGAAGACTAAGTACGATTACTCGACTGACCTCCTATCTATGACGCCAATGCAAGATTCGAGGTACCAATCATTGATCCATGCTATAACAATGTCATATTTGATG
This sequence comes from Chrysanthemum makinoi, assembly GCA_910596185.1. Classification (NCBI taxonomy): domain Eukaryota; kingdom Viridiplantae; phylum Streptophyta; class Magnoliopsida; order Asterales; family Asteraceae; genus Chrysanthemum; species Chrysanthemum makinoi. The sequence continues at coordinate 234,075,671 of OU343222.1, read as the reverse complement.
TGTTTACTATGACGAACAAAGATTCGCGGACGCCAGCACCTACTTATGCTACATACATGGACAATTCGAAGTTGTAGCAATACAAACTCGACTCTGATGTGGATCTTAGTGGAGGTGTGGCACACAAAATACGAGACTAATGAGGAAACACGTGCTTATTTTGAAACATTAATCAATAACTGTGGCATTGAAATCGAGAAAGTTAAAACGGTCAATCGCGAAGTTAAGGCCGCTAATGCTAAATTGACCGCTGAGCTTGAGAGTTACAAGGAGAACGCAAAAGCTTTTGAATTTCACAAAAACAAAGAGCCAGAATTAGAAATTGCTTATCGAAATTGCGTTTTAAAAGAACAACAGTTGCAAATCAAGTATAACACACTTGATGTGAATTTGAACTTGAAAATAAAATCTTTGAATAAGGAAATTTCTGATCTAAATGACCAACTTTCTAAACAAAAAGCAATGTTTTCTGATATTGAAAAAGAGAAGAAACAAGTTGATTATCGATTTTTCAAAACGAGAAGATTCTCTCCTGATGAAATTCTTGATAAAGATGAAAATAAAAATTTGGAAAATTTGCTTGTTACAACGTCATCAGCTAAATCAACCAATATGCCGATTAATCAAACAAATTTATTTTCATACAACACAAAAATGGCCCCTTGGTAACAAACCTCCTTGTTTCTCAAGAAAGCTCGAAGAAGGAATGTTTTGAACAATGGAAAATCTTTGCATGAACCCATAATTGTTCATGATTCTCTTGAAACGTTAGAACTATATGAGGAGAGTAGATCAAAAATGAAACAAAATCATCCGGAAATCAAACCAATCGACTAGAACAAATGGAACAAAATTTCTGGAATTACAACAAATGGAACAAAATTTCTGGAATTACTTTTGTTACACAAAAATAAAAGTCACAGTTTTACATCACACCAAGTGTTTCAAACAAAGTGTCAACACCAGTTTCAAAATTAGTTTCAAAACCAGTTGTTGTCTCAAAATCTCTTTCGAACATTGAAAAAATGTCTTCAAACAATCCTTTTAACACAAGTGATGCGAGAAGTATTTTAGAAAATGTGAAAACTAGAATTGAGGGACTTCAAGAGACTGTTAAAACCAAAACCCATATTACAACTAACATCTGGTTTTCTAGTTTTGATAATGAAAATAAAAAGTGTTTTGAAACTAAAATTGCCCCTCAGCTGAATAACATCAACTCAATGGTAATTCATTTTGAACAAGCATTTTTGAAAGAAACATGTGACTTTGTCAAGGACCATAAATCTCTGGTAAAGCAAGCTAATGAAAGTGTTGAACACATCAAAGTTTTCGAAAATTTAAATGATTCTCTTCAAGATGTTCTCGACTATCGATATTATGTCCACCGAGACCTCCAAATTGTTTCAAAATATGAAAAAGCTCTTGAAAAACTTGAAAAGAAAATGTCTCATATTTTAAACAACTTGATCGAAAAACTGAGGAATGCAAGTATGACAAACTGTCGTATGAGCGTTCCTACAATGACATGAAAGAGAAAAATGATCTTTTGAGGGCTCAACTGGAATGTCAAAAAGAAAAGGCAAGGATACTAAGATTGCAAAACCATTGACCGAGGAGAAATCAAATGTTCCCAAACCGTTTTCAAACCAAAATGTCTGTTTTCTCTCCTCCAAAAGTCAATCGAAAAATGCTTTATCAAAACCACCACTCCACCTTCCTTGCCTAAACAATATGTTGAAAAGGAAAAGCTGTTATCGAGAAACCAAAAGTTTTAGCACCTGGCCTTTTAAGATGAGTACCACTAATGCGTCTGCCTCCACATCTAAAACATATGGAACAAATGACATAAGTTTAGAAAAGCACTCTAAAGAGACTAGGAAAGCTGAAACCACTTCTCTAGATAAAAATGTGAATCCTAATGAGTGTATCTTACCTTCTACAGGACTAGGAAGCACCTCAGGAGCGCAGCATAAATCCTAAGAGCAATACAAGGAACAATAGAGTCTCGCATGCCTCTAAGAGTAGTAGCTTGAATAAAGAGAAGAAAGTAGAAGAACACCCTAGAATTTGTAATAAGAAAGACATTTCATCCGAATGTAATGAAGCTATGAACTTTCAAAGTTTAATGAATCGTTGAATCTATTTGTTTAACTTGCAAGAAATCTTCAACTAATATTCATGATGATCGTGTTTCTAAGAATGAGATTGTTAAGCCTGTTCAGAAGCACGTTCCTAAAAGAACTTATGCTAAACCAATAGGAAGACTAGTTGCAAGATTTAGGTTTTACACTACTGATAAGAAGCATAGTCTTTATTATAGGGATGATATTTGGAAACCAACGGGTAGAACTTTCATACTCCAGAATGGTAGAATGAGTGATGAACCTGTTTTCCCAATAGACAACTTCTATGAGTGTGATCAGGACTTTACCTCTAACCCAAAGGGACCAAAATCAAAACGGTTTCCAAAATATTCTTCTTCTCGTTCTTGGCAAGTTATCAAAATATGTCTTTGGATCGCCACTGGGTTGCTCCAAGCACATGACCGAATCTGCTGCCGATCAATTTCGTCTGAAATTCATGGGAACTATACGCTTTGGAAATGATCATGTAGCAGCTATCATGGGTTATGGAGATTTACCTTTTGGAAATTATTTGATCACTCGGGTTTACTATGTCAAAGGGTTAGGACACAATTTGTTTTCGTCGCGCCTTCGTGATGCATTTAGAGGTTGCTTTTAGGAAAAATGCTTGCTTCATAGAAACTTGGATGACATCGATCTCTTAACCGGGAATCGTGATACAAACTTGTATGCTATCGACATTAACCAAATGGCCTCTTCATCACCAATATGTCTTATGACACGAGCATCCGGAACAAAGTCCCGTTGTGGCATAGACGATTATCCCATCTCAATTTCGACACCATCAACAAACTTGCCAAAGACAACATCGTCAACGGACTTCCAAAGTTCAAATACACCAAGGATCACTTATGTCCATCATGCTAACAAGGAAAAAGCAAAAGAGCTTCATATAAACCCAAACCGCACTCTAGTAAGCAAAGTTGCATATGTCAGCACATGTCCCAATGAGAGTTGAAAGCATTAATAGGAAAAAGTATATTTTTGTTATCGTTGATGACTATTCAAGATATACATGGGTTAAGTTTCTGAGGTCAAAAGACGAAGCACCAGACATCATCATCACCTTCTTGAAACGTATTCGAGTACTTCTTCAAGCTCCAAGAAGAGTAGTAAGAAATGTACAACCGCATTTAATTTACTAATCGAGTTAAGAGCTTATTTTGAAGATGTTGGACTCACACACCGCACATCGCTTGTTAGAACTCCACAAAGAATGGGGTAGTTGAAAGAAGAAATCAACTCTTGGAAGCCGCCGCACAATGCTAATCTATTCTAGTGCACCATTATTTCTATGGCCGATGTCGCTTGCGATCGCTTGTTTCACTCTCGTAACCCATCCCTAATCCATCTAAGATTCAATAAAACCCCATATGAACTAGTGAACAATAGAAAACCTGATATCTCTTACCTTCACGTGTTTGGCGCTTTGTGCTATCCGACAAACGCAGAGAAGATCTAGGAAAACTGAAAGCTAAAGGTGATATTGGAATCTTCATTAGATACTCTAAAACTCAAGGGCATTCGGGTGTATATAAATGTAAGAACTAGGAAGATAATGGAGACGATGAATGTGAATTTTGATGAACTTTCACAAATGGCTTCTGAGAGACTCGCTCTAGAACCCGCGCTTAATCCGATGGCTTCTAATGAAAACAGATTAGAACCCGCACCAAACCAGCAGACCTCTGGACACAATAGTTCAGGACTCGTACAACAAAGAGCTCCATCAACTTTTGCTGACAAACCTTATGAACAAGAATGGGAGAATTTCTTCGAGTTAATGTTAGATGAATACTATGGTGGAACATCGACAAATGTATCAAACCATCCTAGAAATTTGCCAGAACATTTATGAGAAGTTTCACGTCTTTGATCTTCAATGATTGAATGGAACTCCCGCAGTGGTCAACATCGCTCGACTGTGAGGTCACTTCGTAACTCCCCGTGGATTACGCTTAGTGTGTCCAAATGGTCTACGTGGGGTGATGCTCTTGGTGTACCTCACTCAATTTAACCGTAGGTAATTTCTCGCATCACGTTATCTCACTTGTGGGACTCCAGTTCAGAAACGGCCTTTGTGTGAGAATTAGAGACGTGTTTTCACACTATGTCTGTAACACACTCGTTCAAACTTGTGTTACCGGATTACTAACCCATGTTTTATGTTTTCTTCTTATGGATGCTCGTGGGAGGAAGAGATCGTGTAGATTTTCCACATGCTCATACCAACAACACATGAAAAGTTCTAATCAAAATCAAAGACAACTAGAAAGTCAAAGATGATTCTTCATCAATATCAAAGAATCTACAAAGTTTAAAGACGAACTACATCATTGGTAACCAAAAGACAAATAGAAGTGTGAGCATGGTGTAGAATGAGACGGAGACACCTAACCAACGGTTGACATCGCGAATCACCACATTATCTCGATCACAAAGCATGAAGGAAATCCAAATCAAGATGATTGAGATACTGAAGAGACGAAGGCATAATATTTGGCTTAACGAGTTTGGGTTTTACGTGGTGTTCATCTTGTGGTAACGCCAAGTATAAGCTGCAAGGTTGATGTGTAATAACAAGGTCCTACAGTTATGACCCTAATGGTCACGACACGGTCACGGTTAAGACCACGTGAACCAAACAAGCTCTAGAAGCTTTTCGGCTCCATGCATCTCATCCAAACACCAATGTTATCAACCAACAAGCTACCAAAGCGACCCGACCCTAATCTAAGGTTCATGTGGGTCACGCACGAACCCAGCGCCACCGCAGACGCAAGCCCTAGGTGGCTCGTACACCATGTCAAACCCAAATCAATACCACAACATCCAAATACGACCAATCAACCTCCAATCATCAACCAAACATCAAACCCATCATCTATTCTTAACTAAAAACAATAAACTAGACCTAAAATGCAAAAACCCATTAATATGATATACCACATGCTTACCAAACACTAGCTACATGTTTATTTAATTGTTAATTATACTTAATCTCACGTTTAAACCAAAAGCCCTAAATTTCGTGATATGTACGAATCAAAATCAAGCCATACGTGGCTTATTAAAGCTCAACCAAGTGTTACCCATGTTCCATTTACCTTATTCAAGCCCGATCTACAATATTTGATGAAAACCCTAAAAGTACGAATCTTAATCTTAGGATTTGAAGGTGTTAATGAAGGTTTTAGTGAGATTATTATATATGGATAGAAAGAGGATGAGAATAGCTACAAGATGGTGGTGGAGGTGTAGTACCACTCGTCGGAATATGGCCGAAAAGTGGCCGGAGAGGGGCGGCGGTGGTGGTGGTTAAATTAGGGTTAGGGTTTATTTAATTTGGGGAGAAAGAGAGAGTAGAGAGAGAAAGTGTGTTTTGTTTGTGTTTTTAGTGAGAGAAACAACTAGCAAAATGAGGGTATGGGAGGCCTTATATAATTGGACAAAAAGGACTCAAAATTAAATAAAAAAGAAGGAGGGGGCGCCGGCCATGGGGAAAAGTGGGGGGTCGGAGTCGTAATTTTTCTTAACTATTCCGTTTACCCATTCCCCGAGCTCATATATTGTCCCGCGGGTGTCCCACGACATTCATTCGACTTTCTAATATCGTTATTTATGTTTTTCCACGAGTTTTGACTATTTATTTGCCAATTTTTGAGTTACGATCTAAAAGTTACAATATTTCTCGTTTTAGGCTTTTCTAGTGCCGAATCGAATAGTGCCTACCAAAAAGAGTTAAAACTCACACGATAACTCGTTTAATAATGAAATAAGCCATAAAAACCAATAGACGATATAAAATCAATTCATGGTTGATAAAAATAGTGTTAAAGGGAAAACTCAGTTTAGTTTAACGTAATGCGGTTACCTAAAATAGACTCTAAATTGCCGCTTGTCACAGCCTCCCAGCCTCAAAAGAAACCCGTCCCGGTTTCACTCGAGTTGCTTGATGTCATGAAAGTTTGGATACTTCCTACGGAAAACGCCCCACGTTCCCAAGTGAACTCCGGTCAATGTCGGGAGTTCCAACAAACTTTGATAATCGGAATACGGCTATTCTTCAGCCGTTTAATCTCACGATCCATGATCTCAATCGGTTCCTCAATGAAATTCAATTTCTCATCAATATGAATATCTCTTAAGGGCACAACTATGTTTTCCTCCGAAAGACATTTCTTAAGATTACTAATGTGAAAGACATTGTGTAAACTGCTCAATTCCGATGGTAGCTCCAGGCGGTATGCTACCGGTCCGATTCTTTCCGGGATTAGAAAGGGACCAATATATTGGGGATTGAGTTTTCCATGCTTTCCGAAACAAATCACTCCTTTCCAAGGAGAACCTTTCAATATAACACGATCTCCTACCTGAAATTCTAAAGGTTTACGTCTCTTATGGGCATAACTCTTTTGTCTATCACGAGCGGTTTGCAACCGGTTACGAATCCAACTATCTTCTCTGGTTTCTAGGATAAGTTCGGGACTGTAAGTTGACTCTCACCAACTTTAGCCCAACAAACAAGAGAACGACATTTTCGGCCATACAGTGCCTCAAATGGAGCGGCCTTAATGCTAGAATGATAACTATTGTTGTAAGAGAATTCTGCCAAAGGGAGATGTCTCTCCCAGCCTTTTCCGAAATCAATAACACAGGCTCTAAGCATGTCCTCAAAGGTCCTGATGGTTCTCTGCTTTGACCATCTTTGAGGGTGGTAAGCGTACTCATATCCAAGTTTGTTCCTAACGCCGACTGTAATGATCTCCAAAAGTGGGATGTAAACGGCTATCTCTATCGGAAATGATAGATTCGGTACTCCATGACGCGATACTGCTCCTAAAGGTATAGTCGAAAGCTTATCGAGACTATCTTTCACTAATGGCTAAGAAGTGAGCGACTTAGTTAAACGATCAACTACTACCCAGATAGCATCATCCGCTAGCTGCTCGGTAACTTAGTGATAAAGTCCATGGTTATTCGCTCTCATTTCCATTCGGGAGTTCGGTTGAACTAAGAGTCTTGAGGGTTTCGATGTTCGGCCTTTACCTTAGAACAAGTCAGCACCAACTGACATACTTGAGCTATATCGGCCATGTTAGGCCACCAGAGAGTTTCTTAAAGTCCCGATACATCTTATCGGCTCGTGGATGAATAGAGTATTTTGATTTATGCGACTCGTTCATAATCAACTCACGGATTCCACCATGAAATGGTATCCAAATTGCCTTTGAAGCATAAGGTTCCATCGGAACACTTCAAGAAGTCGTTTTCACTTTCTACCATTCCATGAAGATTCTCGTAAGGACGGTTCTCTTCCTTCAATGCCTCAGCTTGGGCGGCTAATATTTGAGATGGTAGGGGCGAAATAATGGTCATTCTAGGGATCGAACGAGTAGTGGTGGAATGTTATCCTTACGACTAAGTGCATCAGCCCCAACATTAGCCTTACCAGGATGATAACGAATAATCACTAAGCAATTCTAACCAACAACGTTGTCTCATGTTCAGTTCCTTCTGATCTGAGATATGCTTCAAGCTCTTATGGTCGGTAAATACTACACACTTAGTTCCATACGGATAATGTCTCCAAATCCTAATGGCAAACACTACAGCACCTAACTCAAGGTCATGGGTGGTGTAGTTTTTCTCATGTTTCTTAAGTTGTCGGGATGCATAGGCAATCACCTTCTCCCGTTGCATCAAAACAGCACCTATGCCTTTATGCGAAGCGTCGCAGTACACGACAAAGTCTTCGCTTCCTTCAGGAAAAGCTAGGATGGGCGCACTACACAACTTCTCCTTCAGAAGTTGGAATGATTCTTCTTCCTTTTCTCCCCATTCATACTTAACGTCCTTCTGTGTTAGTTTGGTCAGCGACTTAGCTATCTTGGAAAATCCCACAATGAATCTCCTATAATAGCCTGCTAAACCTAGAAACTGTCGGATTTCTGATGGGTTCTTAGGAGCTGCCCATTCCTTAATAGCCTCAATATTAGATGGGTCTACATGAACACCTCGACTATCTATCACGTGTCCTAAGAATTGCATGGACGGAATCCAAAATTCACACTTAGATAATTTGGCATACAGCTTCTCCTCTCTCAACAATCCTAAAATGAGCCTCAAATGCTCTTCGTGCTCCTCACTACTCTTGGAGTATATCAAGATGTCGTCTATGAACACTATCACAAACTTATCCAGGTATGGCTTACATACCCGGTTCATGAGATCCATGAAAACCGCTGGCGCGTTGGTCAAACCAAACGACATCACTTGGAATTCATAGTGTCCATAACGAGTCCTAAACGCCGTTTTAGGGATATCCTCCTCTCGAACTCTAAGATGGTGATAACCAGATCGTAAGTCGATCTTAGAAAAGACACTAGCTCCTTAGAGTTGGTCGAATAGGTCATCTATTCTAGGTAACGGATATCGGTTCTTCACCGTCAACATATTCAACTCCCTATAATCAATACACATCCGAAACAATCCATCCTTCTTCTTCACAAACAACACCGGTTCCCCACGTGATGAACTTGTTCGAATGAATCCCTTCTCTCGACAACTCGCCAACTGTTAGACAGCAGCCTCCAATTCCCTTGGAGCAAGTCATCGATAGGGTGCCCGCTACGCAAAAGACGGGTATCAAATCTATTTGGAATTCCACTTGTCGGAAAGGTGGAATCCCTGGAAGATTGTTGGGAAACACATCCGGAAATTCTCTAATGACGGGTACATTATTAAGGTGTCTTTCACTTTTCTCCTCACTTTTCTTTTCAGAAATTCGAGCCAAGAAAAGACAACCTCCTCTATCGATGTACTTCTAGGTCTTGATACAAGAGATGATGCTCAATCGGGAAGGACTTCCACGGTCGCTCTGATCTCCTTGTATGCTCAGAACGTTTCCGCCATACGGTAAACGCATGATCTTCTCATCGCAGATGATGTGTGCACCATTTTTCGACAACCAATCCATTCCGATAATGACGTCAAAACTTCCTAAGGTAACTGGCAATAGATCTATGCTAAACGGGTGGTCTAGGAAACTTAAGGTACAACCTCGAACTACGGTGTCTATCTTCTCCCTATTTCTGTTAGCTAATTCCACATCGTAACTAAACCCTAGAGGTGTTTGGGAGATTCCTAGCAATGGCATAAAATTGGTGGATACAAAACTCATATCCGCATCTTTCAAACAAGTATGGAAGCATAGCGATTATTGAGATGGAACGCACCCATAATACACTAGGGTCCTTACCGCCTTCCTTCCCAATAGCATACACACGCGCTGTTCCCATGTCTCTCTGCTGATTCCTAGCATCATGGTTTCCCTAGTTCTCTACAACCTCACGCTTCACAGGGTTTAAGCCATTACCTCCCACACCCTAACAAATCCTCCTACATTACCGGGATTTCCTCTCATCCAAGGCTCTCGGCACTCATTCCTGAAGTGCCCCTTCTTTCCACATCCAAACAGTGACGTGGCCTTCAGCCCCGCCTCAGGTAGCTGAGAGGCAAAGAAGTGGACGAGACCTACAGTCTTTGGCCATGTGTCCTACCTTAGAGCACTTCCTACACACGTTCGGGCACAGTCCATGGTGGTGTCGGTTGCAACGACCACACACGGGTCTACTACCTTCGTAACCTCTCCTTCCTCCATTTCCTATGACGAACACCCTGCCTGTCTCATGCCTTTTGTTGCCATTCCCTTTAACAACTTCATTCCTCTTCCTCTTATCACTCCTATCATTCTTACCCTTGTCTCCTACCTCTAATACATAAGAGTCCATCAAACGTTGAGCCACAGTAATTGCCTCATGCAAGTTAACTGGCTTTGCAGCGATGACATCATTACGAATAGCTAAAGGCAATCCATAAGTATACCTCTCAATCTTAAGGTCTTCAGTGCGAACCATATCAGGGCAAAGCAACGATAACTCTTGGAAACGACGACTATAAGTCGTCATGTCAGCATTCTTAACCTTATGGTTCCGAACTCAATCTCTAACTTCTTAACTTCATTCTAGGACAGAAGTCTTGATCAGAGAGTCTTAAACTGAGTCCAAGTCATGCTATAAGCTACATCAATTCCTACTGATCGGTGATAGTTGTTCCACAGGTCAACGTCGTCCTTCAAGGTGAATGTTGCATACTTAACCTTACAATCCTCATCACAGTTACTAACGGCAAACACATATTCAGTTTTCTCCAACCACCTAGTTAAACTACTCCCTCAGCCTCCTCAACTCGATAGGACCACAAAATCGAACTCTTTGTGGGTACAACTTGAGTTCCATTCAAGATTGGGGTTCCACGAGGTGTTAAAGAGATTAGTCTCAGCTATAAGGTCAATGCACACAAGGCCACTACCTGGTCATGTGGCTGGGTTCACAGTGGAGGGTTTTGTGGAAGGACCATTCTAGCACGGTCATTCACATTTAGGTTTCTCATACCGGTTATCGTTCGGTTCTCAACAGTGGAGTGGTTTGGTCGGACGACACCTCGACGGATTGGGCAACAATGCAGCAGAGTCGCTCGATTGTTCCTAAGCGGGTTTCATCTTGTTGCCATCATTCTAAAGGCAAGAATAACAGTTTCATAAGTTCACAATACACGCTCTAAAAGATAGAGTTGGGTTCTAAGGATCGCCAAATAATGCTCGAATACATAATCAAGGTCAACAAGGATAACGCTCTACCAGAACAAAACAACTAAGGACCGAATCATAACTAAAGGATGCACGTTCCAATAACCATAACTCATAGGTTTCAAGGTGGAATACATGAAAGGATACAGGGAAATCAAAAACGATCCTAACAACGATACTAATAACATAAATAGGATAATCCTACATCTCGAACCAAGTACTACTTAGTTTCAAGATGGTACAAAGCCATGAATCTAACACTATCTAGCCACGACTACGAGCACTCCTAAATGATCTCCAAACATCATCTATCACTCTCCATAATGATAAAATCCCCTAACGCTGTGAGTCGCAATCCTTCCTAAGATTCACGACCTCCTTCTCCAACCCATCGACCTTGGCGCGCTGGTCTCCACTCAAGGCGGTCAAACACTCTCAGGTGCCGGTCTCCTACCTCGCCATAAAGTCCCAAAGACCTTCTCTCAAGGCAAGGAGAGCTTGGTCCCGAGAATGCGCAGGACTCGTGAATGGAAGAGTACCCCTTCTAGGATATCCTCGCCATCCTCTCCGAGGATCCTCATCCTCATCTACATATCTGCTCCTCAATCTCATGCTCCTCCTGACCTCATGCTCCTCCCTCCCTCATCCTTAGAGGGAGAGTCCATGAGTCGGAGTCTCGTGCGTGTAAACCCGAGGTTTTACAAGTAGGGATCTAGGTCTCTGACATGGTGATGTTGGTGGTGATGACGAAGAGAGTGGGTCAAGCGATAGGTGGTAATGGCGGTCTCACGGACATGCGGCGCATCTATGAGCAAGCCTAGGAGTTTGGGCTCGTGCTAAGACCTGATGTAAAGTGAGCTGCCTAGATGAGCTAGGGCGATATGATGATGATGAACTAGAGTGACGGGTAATCTCATAAGGATCACCCCGCTGCAACCGTCATGAGAGTCAATGCTGGGGAACTAGCTACAGCAAGGACCTCCTCAGACACATCAAAAGCTAGTGAAGGCATAGTCTATGACAATGGCATAGGGTAGGTATAAGTATTAAAAAACAACTAGTTTTAATAAGCGCATCAACTTAACCAAAACATATATCACATAATGAAGAGATTTAAAAATAGAGGTACCGCTTTACTAAAAATATGCCTTTAAATAAAACATATAAGCTCAGTTCTATCACATAATCCCATATCAAATAAATCGAGTTCAAAATTCCAAAATCATAATATACCGTTTACTCAAATAAAATTCGTAGTATCTCGATAATCACATCACATTTACCCAAAATCAATAATCATTTCCCAAAAATTGTATCATCTCATAAGTCAAATCGCAGTTCATACCATAATCAAATAAGAAGCTTCGGCTTGGCAAGCGGGCGTGCGTCGGTCGAGGATCAATTTTCTTAAAAAACGGTTATAGTTTAGGGTTTATAAAATACCTAGTTCTCTATAACCTGAGCTCGATACCAATCTGTAACACCCCCAAATCTCGGTACAGCGGAAGACTTAATCAAGTTTTTGGGGCGTTACTATTGGATTGGTATCTCACACAAGTATAGCAAAAAGATAGTCATTTAACATTCAAAACCAATCCCAACTTTAAGTAATCAAGACATTTAATCCAAAAAGTATAAATATTAGGCCCAAAACATGATGTAATAAAATAGGTCCCCAAAGTTTATCAGAGTCAAATATGATCCTTGAACCCCCGCCTTCTTGCCAAGCTTCCACCAATCGCGTATTCCAAACATCTTTTAAATACCTGAGAAATCATGCTAAAATGTCAGTTTATGCTGGTGAGTTTATAGGTTTAAGTTCAATAAAAACATAGTGGACCTGTAGGAGTTGATTTTCTATGCAAGACCTAAGATAAATAAACACCGTTCACAACCGATCTTAAGCGGATCACAATCCATATCCCGCATCCGGGGATCACTCGAGTCCAGCGACTCTAGTCCAAAGACTGTCGTGGCAAAATCTAGAACAATTGCCAACCCCAGACTAGGTCGAGGTAGAAGTCTATTGTTAGCTAGGCACGGTTAACCTAGTCTAAGGCAACAACGACCGCACATCTATCTAAACAGTCAAGCACATAAGCAAATCCAAATAGAATTAAAGGTCCAAAAACAGTAGCATGATTCTCACCTCAATTTAGTTAAAAACGTAGATAAAAGTAGGGCTATGAAACTCACCTCAAGCAAGCAACGTACGAATAAACACTAGGAGAAGATAACAGGTAATCAAGGCACAGCAACTATCGACTCGGCACAACCTACTAATGTAAACCAATTTTAATATATAATTCCCATAATTAACATTATCTACCCCAATGTATCCCATTTCGTTATTTCTAAAAATGTCTCGTTTCACCATTTAATCCTAGTGTTTGGTATCCTCATGTGGGTGTATCGACTCAATATGATGCTATGAATGCACTCAACAACAAATATGTGACTCAATGCAACACAATGAGACATCTAAGTGATAAGCTCCATAGTTCAATAAGTTTCAGAATAAATAGTAGACCTTATCGAATTCGTCAACTCGATAAACTCAATTATTTATTCGTTTCGCTTATTATCCCATAAATCACGTGCATCCTAAAGAGTCATAAGGATAATTCACCCATTAATAAGGTTACCCAACGTACCTAGCGGGCTCTTATTAGATTCGTCAACCTAATAAGTCCGCTACCCACGTGGATCAACACTATTAACGTTAGGTTATCCTTAACCCATGCACACAAAGATAAGTAAATAAATACTTGAAAATGGTATTAAATGCCCATAATTGGCATTTATCGATAAACGTGTACTCGAAACATTAATTACTTATTTATTATAAAACATTTCCATTTTTAGTCGTTAGTTTCCATTTAAAATAGTAAATAACAAGATAAGACTTGTTATCGATATTTTTAGTATAAAAGCCCTTTTATTATTTATATTTCATAGTCTATTAGCATTTTGTGTGTATATATATATATATATATATATATATATATATATATATATATATATATATATATATATATATATATATATATATATATATATATATATATATATATTTCGTCAAATTCCAATATTAATTTCATATCGTTATTTGTTTCGAGTCCACAAGCACGAGTCATGACTTCTTGGCTTTTAATCAATCAATAGTCCAATCTATACTAAAGTCCAAGTTACGTTGTCGGGTCAACTATTGACTAAAAAGTCAAAGTAACACCGACATTGCTCAAAGTTGATAATTATATATATATATATATATATATATATATATATATATATATATATATATATCAAGTCCAATTAAAGCCATAATAGCGCAATTCAATCCCAAATCAACTCAAAACAATCTCGCCAACCAATCAACTAACCAATGTTATGACCCTAATGGTCATGACACGGTCACGGTTAAGACCACGTGAACCAAACAAGCTCTAGAAGCTTTTCGGCTCCACGCGTCTCATCCAAACACCAATGTTATCAACCAACAAGCTACCCAAAGGCCACGTACATGCCCTAGGTGGCTCGTACACCATGTCAAACCCAACCAAACACTACCAAATCAATACCACAACATCCAAATACAACCAATCAACCTCCAATCATCAACCAAACATCAAACCCATCATCTATTCCTAACTAAAAACAATAAACTAGACCTAAAATACAAAAACCCATTAAAATGATACACCACATGCTTACCAAACACTAGCTACATGTTTATTTAAGTGTTAATTAGACTTAATCCCACGTTTAAACCAAAAGCCCTAAAATTCGTGATATGTACGAATCAAAATCAAGCCATACGTGGCTTATTAAAGCTCAAACAAGTGTTACCCATGTTCCATTTACCTTATTCAAGCCCGATCTACAATATTTGATGGAAACCATAAAAGTACGAATCTTAATCTTAGGATTTGAAGGTGTTAATGAAGGTTTTAGTAAGAGTATTATATATGGATAGAAAGAGGATGAGAAGAGCTACAAGATGGTAGTGGAGGTGTAGTACCACTCGCCGGAATATGGCTGAAAAGTGGCTGGAGAGGGGCGACGGTGGTGGTGGTTAAATTAGGGTTAGGGTTTATTTAATTTGGGGGGAGAGAGAGAGTAGAGAGAGAAAGTATGTTTTGTGTGTGTTTTTAGTGAGAGAAACAACTAGCAAAATGAGGGTGTGGGAGGCCGTATATACTTGGACAAAAAGGACTCTAAAATAAATAAAAATGGAGGAGGGGGCGCTGGCCAAGGGGAAACGTGGGGGGTCGGAGTCGTAATTTTTTGTAACTATCCCGTTTACCCATTCCCGAGCTCATATATTGTCCCCCGAGTGTCCCACGACATTCATTCGACTTTCTAATATCGTTATTTATGTTTTTCCATGAGTTTTGACTATTTATTTGCCAATTTCCAAGTTACGGTCTAAAAGTTACAATATTTCTCGTTTTAGACTTTTCTAGTGCCGAATCGAATAGTGCCTACCAAAAAGAGTTAAAACTCACACGATAACTCGTTTAATAATGAAATAAGCCATAAAAACCAATAGACGATATAAAATCAAGTTATGGTTGAGAAAAATAGTGTTAAAGGCAAAACTCGGTTTAGTTTAATGTAATGCGGTTACCTAAAATAGACTCCCTAAATTGCCAGTTGTCACAACCAATTATAGAGTATTTGTAGAATTTGGTAACTCAAATGTATTAGATTTGAGCACCGGGTCATTCCTAGCAAGAGATGAATGGAATTTTCAACTCACGTCGACATGAAAGCGATCACCACCCGAAGTGGTGTAGCTCACGATGGACCCACGGTTCCTACCACTACTTCTTCTTCTCCGTCTCGTGTGGTAGACCGTGAGACCGGGGTGACAAAGGACCTGGTACTTCCTACTAATAAGGGGAGTACCGAGAATGTCTAACCCACGGTTGTCCCGACTTCTGAGCCCAAAGATGCTCCGGTTAGTGCTGAAAAGACTAACCCAAAAACAACACTTCCTTACCCGTCAAGAATGAATGATCAGAAGCAACGTGAACAAGCAAATCTTCAAATGGAAAAATTCTTTCAAATCTTCCAAGATCTGAACTTCGAAATTAGCTTCACGGATGCTCTTCTTCTCATGCCTAAGTTTGTTTCGACACTAAAAAGATTGTTAAGTAACAAGGAGAAACTCTTGGATTTGGCAAGAACGTCTTTGAATGAGAATTGTTCGGCAGTTATCCTCAAGAAACTTCCCAAAAAGTTAGGTAACCCCGGCAAGTTTGTCATTCCTTGTGATTTTCAAGGAATTATTCAGTGCTCCGCCTTGTCCGATCTTGATGCGAGTATCAATTTGATGCCAAAATCGATCTACGAAAAGCTTTCATTGCCCGAACTAACCCCAACGTGTATGACCCTCGAGCTAGCCGACCGTACTACAACGAAACCAATCGGTATAGCCGAGGATGTTTTTGTTAAAGTGGGGAAGTTCGATTTCCCCGCTGATTTTGTTGTAGTCGATTTCGATGCCGATCCTCGAGTACCCCTCATTCTCGGAAGATGTTTCTTGAGGACGGGCCATGCGTTGATTGATGTGTATGAAGGAGAGATCACTTTAAGAGTGGGTAAAGAAGCCGTCACATTCAATGTTAACCATACTTCTAAATCTCTAACCAACCAATGTGATGTGGCCAAAATCAGTGACACCGAGGTGACAAAGGACCCGGTAATTCCTACTAATAACGAAAGTACCAAAAACGTCCAACCTACGGTTGTCCAAAAAGCTGAGCCTAAACCGTCTAGAATTGATCCGAGTCTTTCACGTTTTATGGTTAAGAGTTTGTCGACCATACGTGCTGAACGAAAGAAGAAACAAGAACTGGAGACCACAACGGTAGTGGTGGAAACTGCTAGCTCTCAGAGCACACCACTTGTCCCACCTCCACTTTCTGTTTATCGTATTGATCTTGTTCCTAAGAACGTTAAGCTTTCTTTGAGTGGCAATCCCACTCCTTCTTCTGAAATTATGGAACTTTCTTCTAAACAAATCATTTCTGATTCTTCCCCTTCCCTCACTCCTTTTGAGGGGAGTGATTCCATCATGGAAGAGATTGAGGCTTATTTAAAAAGCGATTCAGTTTCACCGGAAATTGATAATGTCGATATTAAAATCGAGGGAGATATTCATTTAATTGAAGAAATTCTTAAAATGGATTCGTCACTCCCTCCGGAAGAAAAAGAAAGTAAAATTATTAAAGAAGTCGAGCCGTCTACTAATCCTCCGGAGCCCGAGCTCAAGGATTTTTCTATCGATTTACTTCTCGAGGAGTTCGCCGATGAACTCGCTCGCATTGATCCTCTTCCACCGGGAAGTGAGAACGACATCTTTGATTTTACAGCCGATTTACGAGAAATTGAATATTTGTTGAATCAAGACCCGTCAATTTATTTCGAGGAGTTCGCCGATGAACTTGCTTCTGTAGACTCAATTCCTTCAGAGTATGATCTTTTGGAAGAACTAAAATATGATGATCCATTTTATCCAAAGAAAGATAAGAAAGATAAGCTTCTATTGATGAGCTTGTTGATCCAAAGGTCCTACAATATTTTTTATCCGAGAGTGATTCCTCTTCTCGTGAGGATTTTCCCATAGATGATACTTTGATTTCATTCCTCTCCGAGGACAAGATTTTTAACCCTGGGATACTCGTCTTAGATGCACTTCATATCACCAAAGTTATCCGGAAAAAGAATCCTATCTTGGATGCCTTCATTGTTGAGCTTTCAAGTAGCATTTCTCTGTACCATGGTCTCTCTTCTTCTATGGAGTCGTTTCACTTGGATCCATCATCCCGTTGTCCGCCAGCAAAACCGCTGGATGATGGATCGTTCTTTCATGATATAACCATTGAGAGTTTGGGGGGTGTTATTTTTGACCCTTATGTGCTTGAGCTCGACATTTTCTTCCCCACCCAACCCACCCAGTCTCATTCTTTCGAGAAAGAGGACACCATATTTGACCCTGGTATCTTTACCATTTTCTTCCCCAAGGACAAATGAATCCGGGGACGAGTTAGGCTAGCGGCTCGTGCAACAAAAACAGTAGTGCTTCGTGGGAGGCACCCCATGCTTATCTCTATCTTCTTTCTATTTTCTATAATAAGTGACATGAAGGGGTTAGCCTCTTCGATTTATCATGTTTGGTTGTTTGTGATGTTTTTGTCTAGGATTTTCCCGATACGAAGACTCTCGTGCTCGAAGTTTGTCTTTTCTCCACTCGAGTTTCATGATCGATGCTGATGGAAATTCGATATCCGAAATCTTATCGACTAACGTTTATCTTCTAGCATACTTAATAAACGGCTTTTAGATTTTCGTTGATACCCTTGCCTTTAAACATTGAGAACAATGTTTCGTTTTAGTATGGGGTGGGTAATCTTCAATCAAATTTGACCGCACTTGCTTATTCTTTGCCGTCTACTCTCGCAACCTCGTTCTTCCTTAGAAAATGAAAAAAACTGTGCAAAATGAGAAAATTTAATAAAATTTGTAAGCTTTTGCTAGTTTTATGATTGAAAAGTCTTCGCTAGTCTCTCAGAAGTTACTTTAAATATGCGTTTTCTTGAAAAAGTCTTTGCTAATTACTTAGACAAGAGGCTATAAAATGCGATTCTAGCTCACAAGGCCAAGAATTCGCAAGCTTCCCTAAGTGATTTAAATATGCGAAGCTTTAAAAGAATTTGCTAGTTTCTAATAAGTGACTTTAAAAATGCGAGACTTGAGATTATTTTACCAAGCATTAGCTAAGTTAATATATGTTTTGACACCTAGTTGACTTTCCGCTGGTGAGAGTAGGAATAGAATTTTGACTTGACCTAGCGTGTTGAGCCCTAGCTTGTTCCCTTAACCATAGATAATTTAATTATCGGCTAAGCATCCGCGGATCTCATTATTTGAGATTTTAAATTTGCGGAGATCGAGGAATGATATAGTTACTTATGATTTTAGATGCTAAGCATGGAGTAGTTGGTTCTCTTTTGAGCTCATCAAAGGTACTTGTGGCTTTTTGCTCCCACAAAATTGTCTCACCCCATATTTGTGAATAAATAATTAAATATGTTAGGTTTTGGCGATAGTTAGTTTTTTATCTTCTTAAAAGAATCTTTGTTTTAAAAATTGGGTACACATCAAGGTCTCGTAATAAATCAAGTAAAAAGTAATAAGTTAAGTTATGAGCTACGGTTTGAGATCGGACCCTTGGATCCTTATTCCGAAAGTAGGCGTTTAGGTCTTGGCTACCCTGTTACGCCGACCCTTGGACCTTTAGCCGGATTTGTGTGAGGTCTTGGCCTAACATCCTTGGATCCTCATTTCATGAACGCCTAGAGTCTTGGAATTCTCCGTCGTAACGGCCCTTGGATCCTTTATTCTGAAACGTGTAAGGTCTTGGAATTACCCTATGAAGCTCCGTAGTTCATAGCTCATATAATTAAAAGTATAAGTGCAAAAAAAAAACAAAAAAAAAAGTCAGAAATATAAGTGAATAAAATTTACTTGATGAGGACCTCATTTTTAAGACAATGGTTCTTGAGAGAATATGAAAAACTAATTAGCGTTTTACCTTCATATCTTTATCGGAATAAAAATTATCGAAACGAGAAATTTGAAGAAATTCATTTCTCACCAAAAATAAAATAAATAGAGGAAAATAGGAAAATGAGAGCAAGAGGTAATTACACAAGTAACTTCCATGGGTAGTGTTAGCATCTAAAGTCGTATTTAACAATGATTTCGATTTTACGCTTAGTTTGGGAACTTGTGAAAAATCAGGGACGATGTATTCTATCCGTATGGTCACTTCTCGCTGAGTTGTGTTTCCTACTCCGTGATCCTAAAAATGTCTTTTGAAAAATGTTGGAGTTATTGATCGACATGAAAGTTCAACAAACCGTCACTCATAATCAGAATATGCTTAATCGTAATATTTATATGTGAAATAAAAGGTAAACGGGCATTTTTATAATTAAGGATTTCTTAATCTCTTTTGAGGAATCTTTGCTACTTTTCATAGGTTTAGTAGAAAGAGATTGAAATCCTTGGTTTTAGAAGCGTGAGTTATTTACATTGCGTGAGGACACGACAATCGTCTAGTCTGGGGTATTTTGGTATGTGCTAAAACACATACCATTTCTTTACCAAAAACAGGCCAAAAATAACCAAGAAAGAGCCGTTTATACCTAATATTTGTTGGTTTCTTGAGTTTATGCATGTGCAGGTACAGATATAGCAAAACACACAAAAGAATGACAAATCAGATAAAAACCGAGCACGAGAAGGAAAAGAGTGCAAAAACTGAAGCCGGGAAATCAGAAGTGAGTGAATTTGAAGATTTTGATGCTTAAAGGATGATTTTTGAAAGTTTGGATCAACTCTGAAGAAATTACATATTTAGTCCTTCAAGTTTCAAAGATTGGCAGAATCTACCCATGAAGATTCAAAATTGACAGAAATGGTCCCTCGTCTTTCTCATATTGGCAGATTATACCCTTGTACCCCTCATTTTACCTATGTACCATTCTGACCCTAAACCTTTCACATTTACAAAATTAGTCCTCTAAATTACAAAATTACTTCACCTTGGGTCCTTATATTAAAATTCGGATATTATCCTTATATTCCAAAGTCCAAAACAAATCCAACTCACAAAGCCGAAGCCCACTTCTGAAATTATTATACCACTACCCACAAACCCAAGTCAAACCCCACGAATCCCCTATTTACCCACGGTCAAAAATAGTTAAAATGACTAAAATATTATCCAACAAATCATACGCGCCAAAATAATCCCTCTTTTACCCAGAGCATGAACCCTAAAATCACCCAACGTTCAATTGAACATAATTGCTGAGAGTAAGGGTAGTTTAGTACAATCACCTGACACCACTGACACAAGGGAATGCCACCTTGGCAATCCACGTGCCAAGGTGCATTCTCATTGATCAATCGTATGTCATCAAGTACAATGGAGGGATGAGATTAAAGATAGACTGATGGGATTTGATCTGAGGGTAGAGATTCATCCAAAGAAGCACAAAGAGAGTCCTTCCTGAAGCTTCCAAGACCTTGGGCTCAGCTATATATACCCCTGATTTCTCACAGTTTAGCATGTAGAATTGAGAGTGTAGTTTAGTGTTTAATTTCTGTATTTAAAATGCTATCTAGTTGTTAAAACATTCTGTATTTCAATTTCTATTTGTAATCAGTTTTAAGGTTAATGAAAGTTTGAATTTCAAGTGAATTATCTCATAATTACTCCTTTACTGTTTTAATGCTTATAAAGTGCTTATTAGTCATTAGTTAGTACCATTAGCTTATTTCATAAATCAAGTCAGCTTGTTACTTCTCAAATTAAAAATCACAAAAAAAAATCTAAAAATAATTAGAAAATAATAAAACGTTGCCAAATCAGTTTCAAAGCTTTACTAAGCTTCCTTTTTCTGTTGTCATAAGCTTATATAAGCTCTTTATAGCTTATTGTAGGTTTATTTTAGGTTCAATCTCAGTTCTACACTTATTTCACTACAAATCAGTTAAAATCAATCCTATGCATAATTGGGAGAACTTGAGGAAGTTGCCTGCAATGGAAGGGGCAAGATGGACTTAAACTCTAGCTTATTAATAATCTAGAGAGCTTGTACCTGCCCTATTGGGAGCCCTTGTTCAGCTAGGGTCTCAAGTGAGTGGAATTTGTACTTAAATTTGCAAATATTGTTTCATTAATCTAGATATGATATTGTTGGCTTATAACTGTTATAGTAGCTTATTTGAGTTTAGTTTTAGCTTATTACATTACATTTTATCATGATTTAGCTTAATTTTTAGATCTGCATATGTAACTGATTTGATCTGATCTTTGCTACAAGTTTTTGATACATTTGAATTTTGTGAGTTTATGCTGTCATAATTGCTTCATATTGGTTTCATTGGATCATTAGAATCTAAGTTGTGGATAGTGGTGGTTTAGATTTAGGATTAACTGTGTTAAATTGCAAATCAGTCACATAAAGGTGTGTTTGGATCTATGGATTAAACTGAGTTGTAGGATAGGAGAGTATTTACATTCATTTAGTTTAGTCATATTTAGTTACATATAGGATAGTTAGAACATAAAATTGCACTAGCTTTCACTGAAAAGTCAAAATTCACTCAGATCTTTCAAAAACTGCATATCAGGTTAGTTAATGCTCAGATTAGCTTGCATTTAGATATAGATTAGGATAGGATAGGATAATTTGGTCTTATTTCATCTAAAAACATCAAGTATAATCAGTTTAGGAGGATTAAAGCTCATCAAAGTCAAAATTGCAAGTTTTCTTAAAACAGTCAATAATGTCTTTTCAGTTCTGAAAGCTGTTACTTCTCTATTTTTAATTCACTCAATTTTGGTTCAAATCAAATGAAATTCTGGATTTCTAATCTCTGATTGGTGGTTTATATCAAGTTATTTTCAAAATATTTTTGGGATTTTTCTTATACCACTTAATTAGGGCTTAAATTAGGTTGTTTTAAACAAAGTGCCTTGTGCAACAGCTTAGGCTGCTGACAGCTTCTTACAGAACTTTTAGAGTGCTTAATATAGCTCCTCTTAGGTTAAAACTTGGTTTAGAAGCCCTTTGCTAGGTCCTCTTGAGGTTAGTATTTCTGGTTATTAGTTTAAGCTTAATTGCTAGCTTATTTTTAAGCTGCAAGTCAGGGGTATAGGGATGTTAGTTTAGATTGCTCATTTGAATTGGAATCTGTTTATTTTCTTTTAAGCTGAGAATATTTGATCATAGCCAGTTGTTTTAATTAGATGTAAGTTAGATTAGGCCTATTCCAGCTTATTATAGCTTCTGGTAGCTTGCTTGTAGCATTTAGCTTATTATCTCTTTAGCTTATCATATCAGTTTCATTGCATATAGATTAATCTGCATTTAAAACTTGAATTTGATATTTTTCATAGATTCTCTGTATTATTTAGGACTTTTCTGGAATTTTTCATAATTTTCCTAGTTTGTTTACTATTTTTCTGCAATTAAAAACTGTTTCTAGCATTTTTAACTAGCTTTTAATAGAAATAAATCAGAAAAAGCTCACAAAAGTATAATTTCAATTTTATTAGATTAAAAAAAATCAAAAAGACATAAAAAGTATTTTTTTCAGATTTTTCCTAGTTTAAATAATATTTTCTAGCAATTTAATTAGCTTTAAATAATTTTAAATTCATAGAAAATAGAGAAAAAGTCAAAAAAATACAAATCCAGTTTTTAAAATTATTTTTAGTTAGTTAAGATTTTAAAAAAATAGTTTTGTAATTTTCTCATAATTTTTCATAATTTTTAGTATTTTCAATATATTTTAAAAGTCCCAAACTAGTTTTTAATTCAAATTAAGTCAAGAAAAACCATAAAAAATTAGTTTTAAATTTTAGATAATTTTTAAATCATATCCTTAGCTGTAGAAAAATGTTAGATCACTTTTAGGGGTTAAAATAGTTTAGTTTGCATTTAATTTACGTTTTACTAATTACGTTATTTGCGTTTTTAGTATAAATTTGCGTTTTTAGTTAAATTTCCTTGTTTGCATCATAGATTCAGTTGTTTTAATTTCCTTTTATTATAATTCCTTGTCCCGTAGTTTAGAAATTACCAAAATTCCCTATTTCCCATTCAAATCCCGAATTATGCGACATGAGTTGAAAATTCCATTCATCTCTCGCTAGGAACGATCCCGGTTCTCAAATCTAATACATTTGAGTTACCAAATACAAAAAATACTCTATAATTGGTTTTCTTAAATCAGGTCCAATATATCGTGGACTTAGTTTCCCACGTTTTCCAAAACAGATTACGCCTTTCCACGGCGAGACTTTCAAAGATAACCCTATCTCCAACTTGAAATTCCAAGGGTTTTCGACTAGTATCAGCGTAGATTTTATGGCGATCTCTAGCAGCTTGTAGTCTGCTTCTGATCTGAATAATCTTTTCAGTTGTGTCCCGCACAATTTCTAGGTCGGTGAGTTAAACATCGCCAACCTCATTCCAGCATACGGGAGATCGACACTTTCGACCATACAATGCTTCGTAAGGTGATGATTTAAGACTGGAATGATAACTATTGTTGTAACAGAATTCGACTAATGGTAAATGATAGTCCCAACTTTTACCAAAATCGATAATACAAGCTCTTAGCATATCTTCCAAGGTTTGTGTGGTTCTTTCGCTTTGACCGTCAGTTTGCGGATGATAGGCAGTACTCATGTCCAGTTTAGTTCCAAAAGCTTTCTAAAGTGACTGCCAAAAATTTGAAGTAAATCTGCTATCTCTATCTGAGATAATCGAAATTGGTACACCGTGTCTAGAAACTATTTCTTTGATGTACAGCTTGGTCAGCTGATTCATGTCATAAGTTTCTTTGATTGTAATAAAATGAGCAGATTTTGTTAAGCAGTCCACAATTACCCAAATGGCGTCATAACCGCTCGGCGTTCTAGGTAGTTTTGTAACAAAGTCCATCGTGATTCTTTCCCATTTCCATATAGGAATCTCGGGTTGTTGTAGTAATCCTGATGGTTTTTGACACTCGGCCTTGACCTTAGAACATGTCAAGCACTTTCCAACATATTTGGCAATATCGGCCTTCATGTTAGGCCACCAATATAGCTTTTTGAGATCGTGATACATTTTTTCGGACCCCGGATGAATGGAGTACTTTGACTTATGCGATTCATGCATAATCAAATCCCGTACACCTCCATAGAATGGTATCCAACTTCTGTCTTTTAAGCATAGCGTTCCATCAGAACCGTTAACAAAACCGTTTTTATTCTCTAACATACCGTAGAGATTCTCTTTGGGTCGGTTTTCTTCTTTGATAGCTTCAGTTTGTGCTGCAAGGATTTGTGAGGGTAGTGGTGATACGATCATCATTCCCAACGATCTAACCTTTAGAGGTTTGAGTCGTTCTTTTCTACTAAGAGCGTCTGCCACGACGTTTGCTTTACCCGGGTGATAACGAATTTCATAGTCGTAATCACTAAGTAAATCTAACCAGTGGGGTTGTCTCATGTTTAGCTCCTTCTGGTCCAGAATGTGTTGCAAGCTTTTGTGATCTGTGTATACTATACACTTTGTGCCATAGAGATAATGTCTCCAAATTCGAAGAGCAAAAACGACTGACCCTAACTCTAAGTCATGAGTGGTGTAGTTTTTCTCGTGCTTTTTAAGTTGTCGAGAGGCGTAAGCTATCACCTTGTCTTTGCATTAACACTGCTCCCAAACCTTTATACGAAGCATCACAGTACACAACAAAGTCTTAATTTCCCTCATGTAACGCTAAGCTAGGTGCACTGTACAATTTCTCCTTTAGAAATTGAAACGCTTCTTCTTGTTTTTCGCCCCAATCGAATTTCACATTCTTTTGAGTCAATTTAGTTAAAAGCTTTGCTATCTTGGAAAAACCTTCAATGAATCTACGGTAATATCCAGCAAGTCCTAAAAATTGATGTATTTCCATTGGATTTGTAGGGGCAGCCCAAGTCTTTATGGACTCTATCTTGGCGGGATCCACATGAATTCCATGACTATCAATTACGTGGCCCAAGAATTGTACACTTGAGATCCAAAATTCACATTTTGAGAATTTAGCGTACAACTTCTCATTCTTGAGTAACTCTAGGATCATCTTGAGATGTCTTTCATGTTCTTCTTTACTCTTAGAGTAAATTAGAATATCATCTATGAACACAATCACAAACTTATCCAAATATGGTCTACACACTCGATTCATGAGATCCATGAATATTGCTGGAGCATTAGTTAAACCAAATGGCATAACTTGAAACTCATAGTGACCATATCGAGTCCTGAACGTCGTTTTCGAAATATCCTCTTCTCAAACTCTAAGTTGGTGGTATCCTGATCGCAAATCGATCTTGGAGTATACGCTTGAACCTTGGAGTTGATCGAAAAGATCAATGATTCTTGGAAGTGGATATCGGTTCTTTACAGTTAGTTTATTTAACTCCCTGTAATCAATACACATTCTGAAGGATCCATCATTGTTTTTAACAATAGGACTGTAGCTCCCCATGGTGATGAACTTGGTCGAATAAAACCTTTATCCCTAAGTTCTTGCAATTGGTTAGATAACTCTTGCAATTCCGAAGGGGCTAAGAGATAGGGTGCTCGAGCAACTGGTGCGGCACCTGGCACCAATTCGATTTGGAACTCCACTTGTCTAGGTTGTGGAAGTCTGGGTAAGTCTTCAGGAAAGACTTCAGGATAATCACGTATAATAGGTACGTCTTCGAGTCGCTTCTCCTCTAACTCTTTCTCCAGTACGTGGGCTAAGAAGACATAACATCCCTTCTTGATGTACTTTTGTGTTTTAATGCAAGAAATGATGTTCAGGCGAGTTCCACTTCGATCCCCTAGGATAACCAAGGTTTCATTATCGATAGGAATATGTACAACTTTCTCGCCACAGATGATATTTGCATTTCGTTGTGATAACTATTCCATACCAATTATAGCGTCGAAACTTCCGAGTTCTATTGGCATAAGGTCTATTTTGAATGGATGACCTAACAAGTTTAGTGTACAGTTTTGAAGTACAATGTTGGTGGTTACAAGATTCCCATTTGCTAACTCAATGGTAAAGGCGGTGTCTAACGTAGTGGGTGCAATATCAAGTAAAGATGCAAATGCAGTAGATATAAAACTTTTATCAGCACCCGAATCAAATAAGATTTTAGCATAATGGTTATTGAGTAGAAACGTACCCGTATCCACATTCGGATCCTGTTGTGCATCTTTATCACACATAACATACGCCCTACCACGAGCTACACCTTCTTGCTGACCATTGTTTCTGGGACATTGTCTCTTGATGTGTCCACGTTCTCCACACCCAAAACATGTCAATACTGGTTGGGTGTTGGCACCAGTAGCAGGCTCCTTCCTTCTGCAGTCCTTGGTTTGATGCCCTGTCTTTTGACAATTTTTGCATCTAACTGTGCAAGGGCCTTCATGATGTAACTTGCATATGTAACACAAAGGAGCATTTCTTTGATAACCTCCTCCTTGAGCTGGGGCAACATCAGAAGCAACGGTACCTCTAGCATTTTCTTGCCTACGATTTTGCTGGTTGTGGTGGTTTGTGTTTCGGTTTTGTTGGTTGGGATTGTTGTTGTTACCGCTTCGGCTATCATTCCACCTTCTCTTGTTGTTGTTGTGGGTATTGCTATTGGGATGGTTGTTGTTGTTATTGTTTCGATTGAGGTTAATGTCATGAATCAGAATAGTTCCTGCTCTAACCGCTTGATCCATCAGTCTACGAGCCATTCCCATTGCATCGTCTATCGTTTTTGGATCAAAAGAGGTCACATTTCCCTGTATAGGTTGTGGAAGTCCCCACATGTACCTCTCCAGTAATTTCTCATTGGTTGGAACCATTGTTTGGCATAAGATTGCCAATTCATTGAATCGAAGATTGTATGTGGTGATATTTATACCCTTAACTATGTGGTTCCAGAATTCAATTTCCAACTTATGTACCTCGTTACGAGGACAATATTGTTTGATCATCATTGTTTTGAGTTCGACCCAGGAAATTTTGTGGGCATTTGCCATGCCAATTGGTTGAACTAGAGAATTCCCCCAGGATAATGCTTCATCTATCAAAGTACTGGTGGTGTAATTGACCTTGCAGTCTTCAGTGGTGTTGTTGATCAGGAATACATATTCAGATCTCTCAAACCATCGGGTTAACCGTACAGCTCCTTCAATGACTTTAAAATTTGTAGGCTGGCATTTCATGAATTCACTGTATGAGCAGCCCTTTGGCATTGGTTCGACATTTATTATTTCGGCACCAATAACTGGTCCCATAGCATTAGAACCTCCCGCTCCAACATTAGTTGTAGCGGCCCTAGCGGTTGCAAGTGCCTCGGCAACAGCGGCAGTTTTTTCGGCTTCAGCAGCCTCAACGGCCGTGGCAGCATTTGTAGCTGCAGTTGCCCACTCAGCTCTAAGTGCGGCAGCCACTTTATCGGCAAACTTTTTATCAATAGCAGCTTTGCTTTTCATTTTAGGTGGCGTGATTCTATCAATTAAACAAGAGATGTGGTATAAGTATGATGTTGGATAATAAGCACGATTATAACATAAATGATAGAAGAACAACGTTGGAAATTAAATCACAACAAAAGACGAGATAAATTTATACAACAAAAGTTACATTCATATATAGTTAATCCGTTATATCGGGGTTACAAAATCGAAACCCGTGATAGGTTTCTTCAAAATTTACTGACGAAACTATCAGTTAGTGATTACATCATTTACTAGCTATTATGTAATATACTAAGTCTTCTAACTATTATAACAACACTAGTCTTTCAAGAGTCAGGAGATTGATGCGGCTCGGGCTGATCATTATTCCCGTGAGCATCCAACACATCAATGGCTTCAGTAGGGCGAAACTCCCTAAAGCCCCTTAGTTCTTGATACATGGCTTGCATTTTTGCTTGTACGGTATAAAGATCGATCTCGAGCCAATAACGATCCACTTGAGCAATCTCTAACTTGGTTTTCGCTGAAGCTACGTGGCATTTCAATTCTTTAATTTGCTCACTTTCTTCGTCTTGTGCTTTATCCATACGTGTCACTTTGTTCTTGACCACTTGAAAACCTGTTAAAGGATCCAAGACAATGTCTTCCACACGTGTAAGGCCATCTCGGATATCACTCATATCCAGGATTGCCCGATCAGTTCATTTTTGGGCATTAATGATTTCAACTCTTGTTGAAGAGATTTCCGTTTCATGACGATGCATTGCCCTTGTCAGAAAGTGGACATTATTTTGAAGTGCCGTGACATCTTGTCGTAGGCATCCCATTTCATACCTTGGGAAATTTGGAAACGCATTAGATGTTCCTTCGACTTCGTAAGTAGAGGAAGGGCCCCCAATGATGTAAAGCCTTCCCTCAGTAGTGGGAGTAACCGAAACAGGAATTTCAGAGTTTGCTGGAGTAGGTGGTGACACTGGTGATGGTGGAGGTAGAGATCCATCGAGTATGACATCCGCTTGAAGAGGGTCTTCCTCTTCTTCGTCATCATCGAAAATTACATCCATGTCATCATCATCATTTAAGATCATATTTTCATCTTCTTCCGGATCTTCGCCGGATCATCCTCGGGTTCATTTTCATCAGCTAAATCTTCATATGGTTCCTCATCCTCATCATCCCCATAGTCCACAATATCAAGATAATCATCATCTTGATTAGGGGGATTTTGTGCTTGGATGGGAGCCGGAAGTACTTGATCTTGCTGAGCTGGTATAGCTTGGTTTGGAATAACAAGATCGTGATCTGGGGATGGTGTTACAGACATAATGTCTACATAAGAGTATCCATGTTCAGAGTTAGTTAAAAGTTCATAGCAATTGAAACTGTGATATGTCAAATAGTGGGCATGGCACATGGAATATGAAGACTATAATGAGTGAATCAGTACATAGTAGTTATAGTCTAGGTGTATAATGTACCCTGGTTCTCTATAACTGTAGCTCTGGTACCAATCTGTAACACCCTCAGTTTTGAATATCAACGGAAGCTAATCGAGGATATTACTTATTAGCACAAAGTACACATTACAGAAAACGACTCTAAAATGAGATGTTTTAAAATACATTATCAATCGAATTTATTCATAATATCAGAGTAGAGGTCCTATAATGTACATAATAAATTTAAAAAATTTCGAATGACAATATGCATAGTCTTCAAAATTCCCATTCCGTGTGCCTTCCTTCGTGTGCCAGACATATCTTACGTACCTGAGATAAAACATGCCGAAAAGTCAACACAATGGTTGAGTGAATTCATAGTTTTGAAAACAGTAGTGGACAATAGTTCGTAGTATAATTGCAATGTGTACAATTATCTTCTTGATAGTTATTATTGCTCTAAGCTCATGGCGCTCACGACTGACTATTGTATATATATCACCGGACGATATATATATAAGTAACTTACCCCGGGTAGGTATTTTGTCCTATACCTAGATAATTCAAATAATGTGCATTTGGTTACCGATCCGGCTAACACAAACGGGATTCGTCAATCCCGATAGGCCTATCCACAATATTTGTGCTCACTCCCAGTGATTAGTGGTCCATGATGTTGGGGACTTTTGGCATAAACAACTTAGGCATGCAATAATACAATCAAGGCATTCAGTTTACAAGTATTTTGGTAAAGGGATTCACCCGGTAAAATATATAACCAAAAAAACCAATAAGTACACTGGAATGTGACTGACGTGTCACATTAACCTCAAGAAAATGCTTGAACAACCAACTAAATCGCTAGTGACAGACCACTAAGCGTTATATCGCCTAAAACATTAAGAAACTAAAACTCGAACAGGAAAAAACCATCTAACAAAACAAGAAGCTCCAAAACCATCCGCCCACCTGTTCGAAGGAGATTGACGAACCAAATGAGACTGCCTCCTTAAAAACCCTTTCCAAGAAAAAACCCAGTGGGAAAACCTTGGAGTAGGGAAAAGAGTACAGCTCTCACAAGGCATTCAGTTTATAAGTAATTGTCCATAATAAAACATTTTAGCATATATCTCCCCCAAGTAGTTTATAAAACAGTTAAACAAAAGTTGGGGCTATGAACTCACCGTGGTTATCAGTAGTAGTTTATAGCAACAACAGTGTATGTCGAGACTACGATCTTTAGTAATTACCTACAAAAGTATAATAATCGTGTTTTAGTATAGTTTTCCATATAAGTGTACAACTATATGTAACTTGTTGGCTTATGATGTTGTACATGGATATTAAGTTAAGGTATCCCTTAAGTGTTTGTTTGGTTTATAGCCTTTTTATAAATGACCTCATACCACCGTTCGGGCTATCAAAATCAAGAGGTCGTGTAGTAATCGCACGAGGAGCTAGGACACTTTAAATCCTAAATCCACAATTTGTAACATTCCGCCTACTCAGACCACAATATTTTCCGCTTTGCCCGCAGGCTTACGACTTTGTTTTTATGGCCCCGTGTGAAGACTTCCCGGCAGGTCACCCAAACCAATACTACTCTCACATGAGCACGCTTAACTGCCAGTTCCTAAGAACTCCACCCGCAGTAGACCGCAAAACGCGTTGTGTCATTGTAAGGCGAATGTTATCTTATGAGCCCAGCATCTCTCCATTCCACAGTCGATGTAGGATTTACCTAGGGTGTTACAATCACCCCCCCCTTAGGGACTCATCGTCCTCGATGAGGTTTGCCCTACCATCCTGAACGACTCAGGAGTGGGACTTGTAACATCCCGCCTTATCAAACCACAATATTGTCCACTTTGCCCGCAGGCTCATGGCTTTGTTTTTGTGGCCTCATTTGAAGACTTCCCGGCAGGTCACCCAAGCCAATACTACTCTCACATAAGCACGCTTAACTGCCAGTTCCTAAGAACTCCACCCGCAGTAGACCACAAAACGCATTGTGTCATTGTAAGGCGAACGTTATCTTATGAGCCCAACATCTCTCCAGGCCACAGCCGATGTAGGATTTGCCTAGGGTGTTACAATCACCGCCCCCCTCCCCCTTAGGGACTCATCGTCCTTGATGAGGTTTGCCCCACCATCACCCTAGGTAAATCCTACATAGGCTGTGGTCTGGAGAGATGCTTGACTCATAAGATAACATTCGCCTTACAATGACACAACGCGTTTTGTGGTCTACTGTGGGTGGAGTTCGTAGGAACTGGCAGTTAAGTGTGCGTATGTGAGAGTAGTACTGGCTTAGGTGACCTGTCGGGAAGTCTTCAAATGGTGCCACTAAAACAAAGCCGTGAGCCTGCGGGTAAAGCGGACAATATTGTGGTCTGAGTAGGCGGGATGTTACAAGTGGCATCAGAGCCACTCCTGAGCTGTTTGGGAGGGTAGGGAAAACCTCATCGAGGACGATGAATCCCTAAGGGGGGTGATTGTAACACCCTAGGAAAATCCTATATCGGCTGTGGCCTAGATAGATGCTGGGCTCATAAGATAACATTCGCCTTACAATGACACAACGCGTTTTGTGGTCTACTACGGGTGGAGTTCTTAGGAACTGGCAGTTAAGCGTGCTCATATGAGAGTAGTACTGGCTTCGGTGACCTGCTGGGAAGTCTTCACATGAAGCTACGTCCGCAGGCTCACGGCTTTGTTTTTGTAGCCTCATGTGAAGACTTCCCGGCAAGTCACCTAAGCTAGTACTACTCTCGTATGAGCACGCTTAATTGTGAGTTCCTAAGAACTCCACCCGTAGTAGACCACAAAACGCGTTGTGTCATTGTAAGACGAATGCTATCTTATGAGCCCAGCATCTCTCCAGGCCACAGCCGATGTGGGATTTACCTAGGGTAACATCCCGCCTACTCAGACCACAATATAGTCCACTTTGCCCGCAGGCTCACGGTTTTTTTTTGTGGCCTCATTTAAAGACTTCCCGGCAGGTCACCCAAGCCAGTACTACTCTCACATGAGCACGCTTAGCTGCCAGTTCCTAAGAACTCCACCCGCAGTAGACCACAAAACGCGTTATGTCATTGTAAGGCAAATGTTATCTTATGAGCTCAGCATCTCTCCAGGCCACAGCCGATGTAGGATTTTCCTAGGGTGTTACAATCACCCCCCCCCTTAGGGACTCATCGTCCTCGATGAGGTTTTCCCTACCATCCCGAACGGCTCAGGAGTGGCTCTGATACCACTTGTAACATCCCTCCTTCTTAGACCACAATATTGTCCGCTTTGCCCGCAGGCTCACGGCTTTGTTTTTGTGGCATCATTTGAAGGCTTCCCGGCAGGTTACCCAAGCCAGTACTAATCTCACATGAGCACGCTTAACTGCCAGTTACTAAGAACTCCACTCTCAGTAGATCACAAAACGCTTTGTGTCATTGTAAGGCGAATGTTATCTTATGAGCCCATCATATCTCCAGGCCACAGCCGATGTAGGATTTTCCTATGGTGTTACAATGTGATTGTAACACCCTAGGAAAATCCTACATCGGCTGTGGCCTGGAGACATTCGCCTTACAATGACACAACGCGTCTGTGGTCTACTGCGGGTGGAGTTCTTAGGAACTGGCAGTTAAGCGTGCTCATCTGAGAGTAGTACTGGCTTGGGTGACCTGCCGGGAAGTCTTCAAATGAGGCCACAAAAACAAAGCCGTAAGCCTGAGTAGGCGGGATGTTACACAACTCGTAGATACGATACCCCGATGAGGCCTCTTTATGATAATGAAATTCCATACTATTGTAGTACCTATCATTTGTAAGTAAGTATTTGACGAGACAAATGTTGTATAAAACATGTGTCGTGTTTCGTCAAAGACTATTTGTTGAACTTGTGTGATAGTGTTATGAGTTGTCTGTCGTGAAGTAGTTTAGCATAACATTTATCATGTTTAAATGTTATTCACTCAATGAGTGCTTTGATGAAAACAATTACGGCGTGTCATATTATGATATCGTGAAATACAAAGGTTTCAAAAATAGTTTTTAAATTAATATAAATTCATGGGTTTAAACAAGAGTTAAGACTTGTGAAAATGGTATTTATATAGTTTATATGTCATATGGTCATTTATCTAGTTTTGTCAAAGTCTAGTAAAGTTCCATCTAATGAACAAGTTTTTGAAACAAGTTTCGGGTTAACAAACCCAAACTAGCCGTGCGGCTAAGTTACGGTTAAATAATCTTGAAAAAATAATCAAGGTTATATCTATTTAAGTTAAAATAGCTTGATACATCAGCCTTGGCTTAACCTTGGCTTTGTTTTGGTCACAAAGAATCAAAATACAACTAAGTTTTCTTAACCATGGTTGTTTTCTAGTCAACAACAGGCCAGTTTAGTTTTTGCCGTTTTTAGGCTTTTTCGTTCACTTTCTGCTTATGTGCGCCTGAATTTCTGTAGCAAAAATCATTCTGAACAACTTTCGTGTTTTACACTTTTGCTGATTCGGACCAGAAAAGGTTCAAAATCGCGTTTTAAAATCGTTTCAGAAGAGTTTTGACTCAATATCAAATTTTTATCTAGTCATCTTCTTTTAACCATAACTTTTTATCTATAAGTCCATTTCAAGTGATTCGAAAGCTCATATTCTAGTTTTTACTTCCTATAACAACTTCTTAAACTTAATCAAGTCCAAAGTTTATGGTTTTATGTCAAAACTCATCACAACTCACTAGTTTCATACTAGTTGTCTTAATGAGTTTCTACACTAGTTTTTACCCATCAATTTTATGTACAACACCAACCAAGCCTTATTACATGTACTACTTATATCAAATTACATCAAATAATTATAAATATCATTACAACCATATTGAATGACAAGAAATTTAAACAAACTTCTTACAACACTTAGGTTGAGTAGTTACAAGAACAATCAAGCCTAACCTCTTTCAATCTTCAACCCTTGTCTTCAACCTCTTAACCCAAGCTTACAAATCCTTTTACCCTTGTATTAACCTTCTTTATTCAACCCTAACCTTCTTGCGTAGCTCTTATTTCACCCTTGATATCAACGAAATAACCCTAGGATCATGTAGGAATCAACTCTAGCTCCATCTTCTTTGTAATTCTTGAAGTACAAAACAAAGTATGGATTGATGTTTTGGGATTATGGATGTACGGAAATGGAGAGGTGAGGGAGAAAGTTTGGTCACTTTTTGCATGTGAAATGATAAGTATGAGGTGAATTATCTTAAGTAGGGGAGAAAAGGTGAGGAGTGTAAGAGTGGAGGTGTGAGGAAAGGCCACATGGCTTGTGATGAGGCAATTCAAAAGCCAACTCTATATTGAGGTGGTAGTTTGTGTTTTAATGTGATAGAGTTTAGTTTTTAGGGTATAGTTTGGTCTCGGTAATTACTAATGTTAAGCTCTTAAGTCACGAACCTTAAAACCGGGTAACATAAAAATATAATACTTCCAAAAATGTTAAAACTTATTAACATACTCCAACTAGGTATATTAAAAGTATGATAAGTCTAATAGGGTGCTTTTATGTTGTTAAAACCCTAATGACGGCGATCTGACGGCGTCCCACCTATAAGGCGACGCCGTCGCAAGTGTAAATCTATATTTAGAATTCGATTTTATTATCGATGGGACGGAGTCACCTTGGAGTTGTGACGCCATTGGGCTTCATATGGGACGTCGTCTTGGTTCTGGATCTGGGCCGTCTGAGATGAAAAGTCTGAGTGACGCCCTTCTTCTTCAAAGCCTGACGACGTCAGGTGTTACGAGAAAAAATTCCACTGAGCCGTCTGGTGCATGTATTTATCAAATCTCTATAGAGGGACGGCGTCGCCCTTTGATTGGGACGGTGTCAGGTTCAGTTTGAGCAGCTTGAGTGGCTTCGATCTTGACTTTGCCATTTTCTTCATGTATTCACTCCTTTTCGTCCAAATATGCATCATTCCAGCATTTTGCTTCCAAGAGACCAAAAAAGTGAAAAGGAACGAAATTAAGCAGTAACGGATATAAAAGTGGTCGATTAAGTGACTAAATGACCCCTTAAAAGTGTACATTTTAAATTCTTATCATGTACGTTTTAAATCCTTATCAAATATCCCTAAACTTGGTATTTGCTTGTCCTCATGCAAATGTGCTTTTGGCCAATCAATTTATAAGTTAGGAGGCATGAAGCATGGGTTTAAAATAATTCATAAAAAGTAAAACCACCACAATAGTCATAACAAGCACGGAAATTATATACTAGCACCTCACAAGGGGTGTTTGGATTCTCTCATCTCTCGGGTTTATATGAAATATAATTAATGGAAATGGAAGATAAACACTCATTACCTGGCATAGTACATAGATTACCATAGGCTTGAGACTAGATCAAACCTCCACTGCTTTGGCGTAAGCACCTAGGAACAACTATCTAAGAGGTCTTTTCAAGGGTTGTAACGTTAGGCTTTTTTTTGGGTAAAGGGGAGTAATCTTGCACCCTGGTAAAGTATATTAACCAAAAAACATTGAAGTACAACGGATGAGAGTGAGTCTCTCACCTCAGTCCCTTAGGACACTTACAGACTCGAATATAAGAATGACACACCATTCTTATAGCTTAGAATAAAATGAACCAACCAATAATGACAAAAGTACATAAACATTAACAATACTACTCAAGAACGACACTTGAGCCTTCTAAATCACTTTGGCGGTCCACCTTAACTTCCATGAAGCATCCAAAAAATGACCTTCAACATAAAATCTGTTTGTAGTGACAAACACCACAAACAAAACCACCACCATACCCATTATACACTAAATCCATAAACTACTACCCGAAGATGTGGTACATGTGAAAGATGATATAGCGTAACAAAACAAATAGGGTTAAAGAAAACCCTAACAACCATGTAGCGAACCATGATAATCATGAGAGATCAGGTCGCACCAAAAGGATAAATAGAGTTTTTGAATAAGAACTCTTAAAACTTAACTTCCATAACATTGACACATCAATCGGTAGAACCATAAAAATAACAATACACACATGTCCTTGAATGATGAACCGTGTTAAAACCAATATCCCACATACTTCCCATTAGCAATCAACAACTAAGTAAAAAGTAATTGATCCTGTATATAGCGGCTACCATAGGCGAGATAGACGAGATTAACCATAAGCTGCCAATGCAAACCGAGGATAACACAACCTGCCATAGCCAAACACTAGGGTTGTACAAACCCTAACACCACGTCGATCAATTCAACAGCATAAGATCAATAGCGAATGAACATCATCTGAACCCTATAAACATAAAATAGGGTCATCAAGCCCTAACATCCACCACTTCCATAACAGCATGTGAACGATCATATGGCATAACAACCCTACCCTCCAATCCCGTCATATATCAGACCAAGAATACGCGAAGACATCCCAACACCATCAGGTCTATGTGATATACGAGCCAAGAACCAATAAATAGGGTATAACCAACCCTAACTCCCAATAACGTACCCTCTCTCATAACCCACTTTTAATAACATACCAGAAACATGAATCATACAAAAACATGTAGACACCACTTGCCATAATCCAAGGAGAAAGATAACAAAACCCTAAAAATTTAGGGTTTCGTTAGGCATTACGTGCATCCAAACAAACCCATCAAAACATCGTACTAGGCATTAAAACAGTGAGTTAAAACGCTGTGATTTATGAACATGTACCGTTTACGATCAAAAGAGACCAGATCTATCGAACCCTTAAGAAAGAATCAATACATATTAGTGATAGATAGGGAAACGACAATCAATAGAGGGAGATTTCCATAAGATTTGAAACGAAACAAGCAACGCCCTTAAAAGAATACCACATAAACTACACGTATTGCATACCCTAATCAGGTAGAGAGGACGAGTAGTCGTGATAATATGGCCGGAAAAAAGGGAGGGGAGGCGGCCGGAAATCTCCCCTAGGGAGAGAAAGAATTAGGGTTTTTTAGGTAAGTTGGATCTATAACGTTAGGCTTACGGTAGGGAACCAAAGGGTTTTTTTGGATAGGCGATATGTAGTGGTGGCAAGTCAAAAATCTTATGTTACAAGCATGAAAAGCGTGGCGTTGCTAAGCCAAGACTCGACTCACTAAACTCTAGATAACTTGAAACAAACAAACATAAATATAAAGATAGATGTAGGATGGTAGCCGTATGTTTTTCTTCATTATTTATTTTTATTTTTTTATTTTTTTTGAACACTCTCTTTTTCGATTTTCTTTTTCATACATTTTTACTCTACCATCTGTAACACCCCCAAAAATATGGTTTGCAGCGGAAGAAAGGGTTTCTGGGGTGCTACTCCATTGGATCATAACACAAGGTGTAAAATAATAGATTTTTCATAAAAGATTTCATTTATTGAAGTAAAACAGAGTTTACAAAGGTTGAATTGTTGCGGAAAATAGCCCATTAATAAAATATGATCCCCATAAGTAAATCAGAGTCATCGATGACCATGCCATGCCAATGCCCAAGCGCCTCCAGAGTTAGCTATCACCTTTTCATCCTGAAAATACATGCTAAAAGGTCAACACAAAGGTTGAGTGAATTCATAGGTTTAGTAATAAAGAAGTTGATCACAAGATATTTTAGTTTAAAAGAAGTTGTGGGCTACGTTGTTATACGCCCAGAGTAGAGAATTGATATTATCGCCCTAAGCTCATGACACCAAGACTCAACTGCATACACCTAATTACTGGTGTACGTAATAATATTCCATTTAAGAGATTCAAATATGGTGCGCCCCGGTTATTTCCGATATCCAAGTCGGGGTCGTTACTCCCTATAGCACTATCCACGATATTTTCTTTCACTCGCAAGTGACTAATGGGTCATGATGAAGGGGTCTTTTGGCAAACAAATTAGGCATAATAGTAATAATATCATCAGCAAACAATTTTCAAGCAATTGTGATCATAAAATTAGTAGTACTATGTATTCTCCCCTAAAGAGTTTATAAAACAGTTAAAAGAGTAAAAGTGGGGCTATAAACTCACCTTAGTTGAAAAAATCCGAAATAGCGTAAATTCAATTAGTATGAGTGCGCAGTACCGACACGCGACCTAGATTCGTATAGCAAGTCTTAGTTAATAGTTCTAGGCTTAATACTCGATAAAGTTTAAGAAAATTTTTCAAGTGTTTGTGTTGTTGTTGCTTGTGTGGCAACATTTAAGTTTAGATAGTTTTCTAAGTGTTTGTAAGTATTCGGCTCTTGGAAAAGTGTATGAATATATATATGTATAAAGGTAGAAATACCTATGATGAATAAAACCTCGTATCAAAAGTATCCAAGTAACGACGTAAGAAAAACAACCGGAAATTAAATATCGTAAATAATAGGGTCGTCAAATACTATAGAAATGTTGTTAGTTAACAGTATATATATAAGTGAGTATATAATATATATATATATATATATATATATATATATATATATATATATACACATATATATATATAATTAATAAATCTATTAATTAGTGAAAAGAAAGATAATGGGATTTATTTTATAATAGCAAGTAGTTCGTTTTCATCTTCTAGTCGGGTTTTATGAAAAATTCACTAAGTATAGATTTCTAACGTAAATTGGTCATGACCTATTTGTATGTTTTAGTTTTCCAAAAAAAATCTCATATGTTGCAAATTTCCCACATAAAACTATATAGCAACTTCAAACCACCTAGTTAATTTATATACGTTTCAATAAGTTAAAATATATCAATTAAGCTAATTTAAGCTATAATAAACAATAGTCTTCAAATAAATGAACTTATATATTTGTATTGGATTGGATTCAATAAGTCACAAATAAGACAAAGAGGCCGTAGATTAGACTTTTAACATAATTTATATCAAAATAGGCCAAAGAAACCGCGAATTAGGCTTTTTAAATGTTTTATATTAAAATAAGCTGAAGTGGCCGCGGATTAGACTCTATAAATGTTTTATGTTAAAATAAGCCGGAGTGGCCGCAGATAAAACTTTTTAAATGCTTCATGTTAAAATAAATCAAAGTGATCGCGAATTAAATTTTTGTATCAAAATAAGTCAAAGAGGTCGCGGATTGAATTTTTAAGTTTCAAAATAAGTCATGATTACACAACGAAATATAAACCGATTCAACTTAGTCAAATATGCTAGAAATTTACAACTGGTTATTAATGGTCATTGTACATTTATTTTTGCCTTTTCCTTTTTAAATCAATATAAGTCTTATAAAGTTTTATAATGGCTACTTCAAATTTCTGTATCATATAAATGATAACTAAAAAAAGATATGATTGAATGAATTAACTATATCAAAACCAATTCAACCAAAAGAAAGAAAAGAAGAATAACGCTACAGTTACTAGTTTTTAAAGAGGTTGTCAAGATAACCAAAAATATTGAGTACCCACTACTAAAACAAAACACAAATCAAGTTTTATCCGAAAACATCTCATTATTTTGTGGTTGTGAACTTGTGATCGAAGTGTAATATTAAAAACCAAAAACACACCACTGTGTAGACCACAGTTGGTTTCGACCCTCAACTAAAATCCCACATTAATCAAAGTGGTAACGAGATTTAGTTTAACCAAAATAAGCCAAATAATAAGCTATAAAATAAGCACTTCCAATATGAGCCAAACCTAGTTTTTGTTTGTTGTCTATTATTTAGTTGCCACACATATTCAACAACAACAAAAATTTATGAACTCAAGAACGCAATTGTGTCGACTGGTATACATAATCTAAAACATCATTACAACTTCTAAAATGAATCGATTCAAGAAGTTTATCGACAAACAATGTTAAGAAAATCCACAAGTGTGAGGAATCAAGAACCTTAACAAAGAGGATGCGTGTGGAACAATTGAAAGAGGAAATCAGAAGCAAGAAAACCGAATACCAAACGATCCATCCGAATCCAAAGCAATCCCAACGCCTTCAGCAACCCTTTAAAGACCTTGTTTTTGTGATTAAATTTTAGATGGAATCGGTGTGGATCTCATGGTACTCGAGCAGTATTAAAAAGAGATTGGGAAAGGAGGCTTTTGCCATGATTTTTAGATAATAGCCACGAGTATAGATCATTTTTGGCCAATATCACCATCAATCTTCATTATCAAAACTTTCTTGTGACTTTGACTTATAGAGAAGAAAAAGAAAGGGGTTGGTGGGAAGAGGAGAAAGTAAGAAAGTGGCATATCAATAAGTCTGAGAAATAGGATTATGAAAGGACGGTGGGTGAGAGGTGCATAGGGTAAGTTTTATTTGTTTTTACTATTAAATACAGTATAATCTGTACCACGTGTTTTTTGAAATTTCGCATAAACGTACCACTCCGGTATCCGCAAAAATATAGAAATTATGTTTTCGGAAACGATTTCGAAAGCGTAATAATATGACATTATTATTATTACGTAGAAATTTGATTATAACAGTTTGCCGTTATTAATTCGGTGTTAATCGTTTACCGTTAGTCCGTCGGTGTCGGTATGTGTTGAGTGTCGATTTTTACGTTTTACGAGAAAATCTATCGTTCTCGATTCAAATAGGCTCGGAAAAATCCAGGAGTGAAACTTAGGAACATAATTAATATAGTTTATTGTTAAAATTTGTTTGGAATTTTACGGGTTGTTATAGTACCTACCCTTATGGGAACCTCGTCCTCGAGGTTAAATAGGTGTTAGTCGCTTAGATGACAAATAAAATTTTGAAATTTTCTAGTTTTGT
Source organism: Chrysanthemum makinoi (assembly GCA_910596185.1). NCBI lineage: Eukaryota > Viridiplantae > Streptophyta > Magnoliopsida > Asterales > Asteraceae > Chrysanthemum > Chrysanthemum makinoi. The sequence continues at coordinate 234,034,548 of OU343222.1, read as the reverse complement.
TTGCAATCGTGACGCGGATAATTTATTCGAATAAAAATTTCAAGAAATACAGTTTCTTCGAGATATGAAATTGGGTAAGAGATTTGTGTCCTCGAAGGATCCTATAAAACCATTTTTTTTTATTATTTTTTTTTTACACTTGATGCAAATAAATCGAGTTTGCAAAGGTTGAAGTTTGATGTTTCTGAGTATAAGAAGTTTCGACAAGGTTTGACCAGAAGGTTTTTGACTCGTTAGAATAAGTCTTTTTAGAAAAATGTCACAACGCATTTTGTTGTCGGCACAATTGTTATTTAAAGAAAAGTCTTCGAAGTCTGAAAATGTCATAGAAGAAGATGTGGTTGGGTATGTATGTTTCCAAAAGTTTTAAACGTTTATGGGCCGGATTCAGTTGTTAAGGTTATGCTTCTCAAATTTGACCGGTATATATAAAAATATAGAGCCTTTAAAATTTTAATAGAGAACTTGATGTATGTAAAGAAAATTGCTGAATTTCAGCTTTTTGTGATGAAAACTTTTTAAATAAGGTTTTAAGCGAAAACATGGATTTTGTTTCAAGCTGGAGGTTTATATGTGAATTCAAAAGTTGTTTCTCAATTTCAAATACCTTGGCCTTTTTGATGATAAATCGGTTTTGTTTCCAAGCATTTCCCATTAAAATGTTTATTTATTGTTTTCAAAACAAGGCACTTATTTTTACTCCGAGAATTTGGTTTATTTACAAAAGAAAATATCAGTTATACTTTGAAGTTTTTTTTTTCTTTCTTTTTTTTTTTTTTTTTTCAAGATGAGTAAATAGTTTGTAAGAAAATTGCAGTAAGGTTTATGTAAAGGTTTGTAAAACCACTTTCTTGAGTAGGGAGAAATATTTTTATTATTTACAGTTTAATAATAAATCGTAGTTTGTGGTTCGGTATTAAAGCAACAGCTTGGTAAGGTGATTTTTAAAACAGCCTATAAAGTAATGGAAAACGATTTATAATTTATAGAATAGTTGTGAAATCGCAGTTAACTTTGTGATAACAATTTAGGTTATAAAATAACTCATGAAATGATTTGTAAAATAGCTTATAAGAAAACAATTTATTGTTTGTCCAATAGTAGTAGATTTTGTAGTTTAATTTGTGATTTAACATCAAGGTGGTTTATAGGGTGGTAACAAAATAGCCAGTAAAGCAAAGGCAAATAGCTTGTGAGGTACCAGTAACGCAGTTTTATGGTTTTGAATAAGACAGTGGCTAAAGCAGCTCACCGGAGAGTAAAATAGTTAGTAAGATTGTAATAAAACTTGCAGGAAAAATTGTAGCATAGTTTACAGATTGCTAGTGAAATTGTTTGTTGCTTTATAAAACAGTAGTAAGGTAATGACTCGGTTTATCACATTATAAGAAAATAGTTTGCAAAATATTAGTAAGGTCATTGTTTATATAGTCGTAAACTTTTGGGTTAATGGCAAGGTGGTAAGACTTCATGTAAAATGACCGTAAAATGGTTGGTGAAGTAGTTGAAAGAAGTTCGCGTTAGATGACGACGATGTTTATTACTTCATAAGAGGGTAGTAGGACGGACCGTTGGTATTTCAAGGGATGGGTGGAAGATTAGGGATCCAATCCCAGAAAAGTGGCTTGAGTTACAAGTTAACTTCTTGGTACGCTTTTAGATCTTTCAGTCGTTCGTTTATTATTTATGTTTAGCGAGAGGTTCCCTTTGTAGATGTCGAGGTGTGTCGTTCCTAGAACGGCTAGAGATGTAATTCGGTTCATCGATTAGGTACGAGTTTTGACGTAGAGGTGACACTGTTACAGTATTGGATGACGAGACAACTTCGATCTCAACGTATGAGAGAATAATGATAGGATGGGGTTATGAAGACGTGGGTTGCAATGATCCAGTAATAAAGGTTTAATGATCCAGTAAAGAAGACTATAAGTCGATGAGATGGGAAACGGAAGACATGGTATAGTAGCGACCCAAAAATATAATCTAAACATAGAGTAATGTTGTGCGGTAAATAAAATTTTAGTTAGTCGCGCATAATCTACTAAGAAAATCTAAAATATAATCATTAACTCGCATCATGCAACATTTCACTGGTTATGTATTATCTGCTAAGCAAATCTCACACACAATGTAGGCACGGAGGGCGCGAAGTGGTGGTGTAAAGTAGTCAATTTCAACATGGATCACTGTGGTGTCCTTGCGCGAAGTGATAGTGTGCATCATCTGCCAAGAAAATCTCCATGCACGTTGCTAGTAAGATGTAGACGCGGAGGTGTAAGGTAGTAGTGCAAAATGGTCAGTTTAGTGAGTGTAGTATTGCAATGAGAAAGGCGTTCCACTTAGGAGAAAAGTATCGTAGTGAGAAAATATTGTGACGTCAATGTGTGATGTGTAGGAGTAAACCTTTATAACTCTTATGATGAACAAACATGAAAATTTTACCCTTTTCAGAAGTCAATCAGGAGGTCAATTGGACATAACACTATTATAACTACTTTCAGTATTGCAACATTCACCTCTGAGTCAGACATAGGTGATCAGGCTATGTCCCACTGTCCCTGGCTGAATATAGGTGATCAGTCTATATTCACCCGAGGTTCAATGAATCTTGCAATTCTTAGCTTATTTATACTAGTAACATGTCCTAATGCCTTTAAAGTTTGGTATGAAAGACTGAACAAATATTTCATTTATGTGAGGGGGAAGGCGTAGCGCTGTGGTACGTAAACATCATATAAGTAAAGCAACCATAGCTAATAGTGAGACTAAGTTGTCACTAACAAAATACATATCTTATCAAAGATGACTATAACAAGTCATAAGTGACGCAATCAGCTCGGCAGGCAGGCATGTGTCGTTCATAGGGTTAATTTTTTGTAAAAGTGGTTATAGTCTAGGTTTATAAAAAAAATCCTAGTTCTCTATAACCTAGGCTCTGATACCAACTGTAACACCCAAAAAAAATGGTTTGCAGCGGAAGAAAGGGTTTCTGGGGTGCTACTCCATTGGATCATAACACAAGGTGTAAAATAATAGATTTTTCATAAAAGATTTCATTTATTGAAGTAAAATAGAGTTTAAAAAGGTTGAATTGTTGCGTAAAATGGCCCATTAATAAAATATGGTCCCCATAAGTAAATCAGAGTCATATATGACCATGCCATGCCAATGCCCAAGCGCCTCCAGAGTTAGCTATCGCCTTTTCATCCTGAAAATACATGCTAAAAGGTCAACACAACGGTTGAGTGAATTAATAGGTTTAGTAATAAAGAAGTTGATCACAAGATATTTTAGTTTAAAAGAAGCCATGGGTTACGTTGTTATACGCCCAGAGTAGAGAATTGATATTATCGCCCTAAGCTCATGACACAAAGACTCAACTTCATACACCTAATTACTAGTGTACGTAATAATTTGCCCCCCAAGAGATAATTGCCAATTATCTAAGAGATTCAAATATGGACCGCCCCGATTATTTCCGATAACCAATTTGGGGTCGTTACTCCCTATAGTACTATCCACGATATTTGAGTTCACTCGCAAGTGACTAATGGTTCATGATGAAGGGGTCTTTTGGGAAACAACTTAGGCATAATAGTAATAATATCAACAGCAAACAGTTTTCAAGCAATTGTGATTATAAAAGTAGTAGTAGAATGTATTCTCCTCCAAAGAGTTTATAAAACTGTTAAAAGAGTAAAAGTGGGGCTATGAACTCACCTTAGTTGAAGAAATCCAAAATAGCATAAATTCAAATAGTATGAGTGCGCAGTACCGACATGCGACCTAGATTAGTATAGCAAGTCTTAGTTTATAGTTCTAGGCTTAAGACTCGATAAAGTTTAAGAAAAGTTTTTAAGTGTTTGTGTTGTTGTTGCTTGCATGGCAGCATTTAAGTTTAGATAGTTTTCTAAGTGTTTGTAAGTATTCGGCTCATGAAAAAGTGTACGAATATATATAAGTATAAAGGTAAAAATGCCTATGATGAATAAAACCTCGTGTCAAAAGTATCCAAATAACGATGTACGAAAAACAACCGGAAATTAAATATCGTAAATAATAGTCGTCGTCAAATAATATATAAATGTTGTTAGTTAATAGTATATATATAAGTGAGTATATATATATATATATATATATATATATATATATATATATATATATATATATATAAATAATAAATCTATTAATTAGTGAAAAGAAAGATAGCAGAATTTATTTTATAATAGCAAGTAGTTCGTTTTCATCTTTTAGTCAGGTTTTATGAAAAATTCACTAAGTATAGATTTCTAACGTAAATTGGTCATGACCTGTTTGTATTTATTAGTTTTCCAAAAAAAATCTCATATGTTGTAAATTTCCCACATAAAATTATATAGCAACTTCAAACCACTTAGTAAATTTACATACATTTCAATAAGTTAAAATATATCAATTAAACTAATTTAAGCTATAATAAGTAATAGTCTTCAAATAAATGAGCTTATATATTTGTATTGGGTTGGATTCAATAAGTCACAAATAAGATAAAGAGGCCGTAGATTAGACTTTTTATATAATTTATATCAAAATGGGACAAAGAGACTGCGGATTATGCTTTTTAAATGTTTTATATTAAAATAAGCTGAAGTGGCCGCGGATTAGACTTTATAAATGTTCTATGTTAAAATAATCCGGAGTGGCCGCGGATTAAACTTTTTAAATGCTTCATGTTAAAATAAATCAAAGTGGTCGCGAACTAAATTTTTATATCTAAATAAGTCAAAGAGGTCGCGGATTGAATTTTTAAGTTTCAAAATAAGTCATGATTACACAACGAAATATAAACTGATTCAACTTAGTCAAATGTGCTAGAAATTTACAACTGGTTATTAATGGTCATTGTACATTTATTTTTGCCTTTCCCTTTTTAAATCAAGATAAGTCTTATAAAGTTTTATAATTGCTACTTCAAATTTCTGTATCATATAAATGATAACCAAAAAAATATCATTGAATGAATTAACTATACCAAAACCAATTCAACCAAAAGAAAGAAAAGAAGAATAACGCTACAGTTACTAGTTTTTAAAGAGGTGGTCAAGATAACCAAAAATATTGAGTACCCACTACCAAAACAAAACGCAAATCATGTTTTATCCCAAAACATCTCATTATTTTATGGTTGTGAACTTGTGATCGAAGTGTAATATTCAAAACCAAAAACACACCACTGTGGTTCGACCACAGTGGGTTTCGACCCTCAACTAAAATCCCATATTAATCAAAGTGGTAACGAGATTTAGTTTAACCAAAATAAGCCAAATAATATAAAATAAGCACTTCCAATATGAGCCAAATCTAGTTTTTGTTTGTAGTCTATTATTTAGTTGCCACACATATTCAATAACAACAACAAAAATTTATGAACTCAAGAACGCAATTGTGTCGACTGGTATACATAATCTAAAACATCATTACAACTTGTAAAATGAATCGATTCAAGAAGTTTATCGACAAACAATGTTAAGAAAATCCACAAGTGTGAGGTATCAAGAACCTTAACAAAGAGGATGCATGTGGAACGATTGAATGAGGAAATCAAAAGCAAGAAACCCGAATACCAAACGATCCATCCGAATCCAAAGCGATCCCAACGCCTTCAGCAACCCTTTAAAGACCTTGTTTTTGTGATAAAATTTTAGATGGAAACGGTGTGGATCTCATGGTACTCGAGTAGTATTAAAAAGAGATTGGGAAAGGAGGCTTTTGTTGTGCTTTTGAGATAATAGCCAAGAGTATAGATCATTTTTGGCCAATATCACCATCAATCTGCATTATCAAAACTTTCTAGTGACTTTAACTTAGAGAGAAGAAAAAGAAAGGGGTTAATGGGAAGAGGAGAAAGTAAGAAAGTGACATATCAATAAGTCTGAGAAATAGGATTATGAAAGGACGGTGGGTGAGAGGTGTATAGGGTTGGTTTTATTTGTTTTTTCTATTAAATACAGTATAATCTGTACCACGTGTTTTGTTGAAACTTTGCTTTAACGTACCCCTCTGGTATCCGAAAAAATATAGAAATTATGTTTTCGAAAACGATTTCGAAAGCTTAATAATATGACATTATTATTATTACGTAGAATTATAACATTTTGCCGTTATTAATTCGGTGTTAATCGTTTTACCGTTAGTCCGTCGGTGTCGGTAGGTGTTGAGTGTCGATTTTTACGTTTTACGAGAAAATCTATCGTTCTCAATTCAAATAGGCTCGGAAAAATCCAGGAGTGAAACGTAGGAACATAATTAATATAGTTCATTGTTAAAATTTGTTTGAAATTTTACGGGTTGTTATACCATCCTCTATGATAACATCAAAATATAAAGGATTTATAGGCCCTACACTTGAGTTTTTATTTCTCTAACACTAATTGACCCGATTTGAAAAGATCAAAAACACTTGAAGTATTTAATTACGTAGAAAAAGGGAATTTGAATTTAACGTTCTTTCTCGTTACTCAATAAAATATTACTTTTACCCATGAGTCCCAATCATCCCAAAACTTTGTACAAAAGATATGACTCGACTTAATAACCATGCAAGTAACTAGATATTTGAACTAAGGGTTTATTATTGATAATAATAATGCACTAAAGGTGAGTGCATACAAGGTAGGTTAAGGCGATTTGGGTGTACATTTGGGGTGGATTGTAAACAATGCTCTTCATTGATATTCTGGAAAACCGAAACATCATGAGAACCGCGAAAAGGATAGGCTTTGAGGGGTTAACTAGGGGTATCGTGTACTAAAGATGAGTACATCACAAGGGTGTGGGGTAATTACTTAACCGATGTAGAAGAAGTAATTATAATACATGTTTCAAACAAGGGTTATCCTAATGCCTCTTATCACTTAGTTATTCCTAACTACACAAGTGTAGTCTCACTAGCGATCTCGGAATGCATCACAAAACAAGTTATAGAATCTAATATACTACATGTACACTCTCTAATCATTAAAAGTGGATGCTTTATTCCTAAAGATCTAGGGGCGAACCTCACCTTTTTTTACTAGAATTTGAGTGGTATACAGTTTTTTGTGCTAGTCATATAACTCCTATCCATGAGACGCTTTATTAATACTAAATTTTTAGCTCGTACATGTCATAAAAAATTAAAATTTCATGCTAAAATTGCCCTAACAAATATTGCTCATAGTTTATTACACAATTGACCAAGGACAAGACAAATAATCAAGGATAAGAATAGTTTCTAAGTTCCCGTTTTATTCTCCCTCCCTACACTTAAACTGAATATTGTCCCCAATGTTCCCCGAAAGTATCAAAGTTATGATAAAGGAAGGTATGTAAAAGAGAGAGAAACTAGTACTCCCCTGATTAGCTCGGTAGGATCTGTGTGACGTTGCGATTAAATTCTTTTCCAAGAATAATGCATACGTGATAAGCTCCATCCAATGTTGTGTTTCTTCTTCTTTCCAAATATAACCTGCATACTTAAGATAAAAAACGAAACCTTCACGTAAAATCGACGGTAAAACTATATATGACACAACTACACTAGGATATAATGCTTGTGGAATGGACGTTTGCAGTTTTACTGGAAAATTAAGACCTGAGAATTTCCAAAAATTTATAAGTAGCACATAAAACGAAAAAATTGTATAAGCTATTTCTGCTTGAGCTGACGTCGTCAGGCGTTAATCATGACGCCGTCATGTTGTCCTGACAAAAACTGGTCTGCTGCGTTTTTCTGGAAAAATTACATGTTTAAAACTTGGAAAAATTCCTGCAAAACATCCATTATGACTCGATACAAGCATTTGACTCTAACAAACACAGGTATACATCAATTTCACTAATTGTAGTTCTCATGTTCACGTTTTTGAAAAACGTATGTAATCTTCCCTACATTTATCTTTTTGTAAAATACCTTTATATGTAGTCAAGACGAGGTTAAAGACAAAATAAAGCATTTTCACAAAATCAAACATGAGAACAAACAACAATGAAAAAGATATATGACACACAAACAAGCAAACAATTAAGCATGGGTTGCCTCCCACGAAGCGCTTTTCTTTATTTATGAGTCTTGTAGCTAGACTCGAAGTCGTGCTCCTACTTTGTCTCGTTTGTCATCCTCAATGAAAACTCTATCATATTGACAAAATTCTCATCTACTCTATACCTTAGTCCTAGGGTCAAACAATCCCTAGAGTGAAACGCCCATTTTTTTATTTTTTTTTTATTTTTTTTTAAATATAAAAATCCGTAAACTGCCACATTGATAAAACTAGCGGAAGCGTATTTTCTACATCATACGGGCTTATCCTAGACGTCCCGTTAAAATACTACACTTGGTAAAGATGACTCTTTAAACTTGGTAAAGAAGCTTGTTCTTGATTTAGGGGCATTCCAAACTGATAACAAATGATGGAAATGAGAAGCTCGTTACCTAACCCGCGAGTTACACCATTTTAACGCATTACGCCCCATTTAGCATGTACATGGTCTCATCTTGCATACCTACAAAAATATAAACTGAGAACGGTAAGTCTATAAGACTTAGTGAGATAACGGAACTGTATTAAATGATAAACTAAACATAAGCATTATGTTGAATAAGTATATATAGTACTATTCTGACTACATGAATCATAATATTAACTAACTTCATAAGCACGATGATTAAATACATGATACACTATGTTCTTGATCGAGTATATAAGCATATTGAGTTCATGCATAACTAAGCACATACTTAGTGCATAACTGACTGAGTACATAAGCACATAGTGAGTGTGTAAAGCACATATTTGGCGCATAAGCACATCTTGAGTGTATAAGCACATCTGAGTACTTTTAGTACTATCTGAGTGCATAAGCACTTGACTAAGTACTTATAGTACTATCTGCTGGATACATCATATAAGCATGTTAATCATCCATATAGGATGTCCGAGTTCGATTTTGGAACATTCACTATTCTAAGGCTCGATTCTCCACTAAGGAGGTCTAAGTCCCAACTTTGTGCGGAACACATGTGTGATCACATAGCGACTATATACGATAGTACTAGATACATTGAGTAATGCATAACGTACCATTCTGACTAATTTAGTGCATAAAGCACTCGGCGCGCCTTAAAACCTACATAAGCATATAGCTAATAGAATTTGACATGCATATGTATAAACGCATCGCATGCCAGAAGTGCATAAAGCATTTTTCACACATTACTAAACACATATAACATTCATATATAATTTAAGGTTAAGCTAAATACTTAGGCTTAACTACAACATGATACTAAGCTAAACTGGAGCTGAGATTAGGCTAAATATAGAAACTAAACAATAATATGGCTATGAGGTCAAACTAAGATGTGATACTAAAATTGAATTAATTACTAAAATTGTATTATAACATAAACCAAGGTTGAGTTATAACTTGATACTATAGCTGAACTATAATATAAAGCTGAACTATAATATATAACCTATATAAATATCTGAGGTTGACCACGAGATATTACTTAATAAAAACAATCAGGTCCACTTAATACTGAATATTGCTAAACAGGTCAGCATGACTATGAATATGACCAAACTGGTCAATATGATAATGAATATGACCAAACATGTCAACATGATAGTTAATATGACCAAACGGGTCAACATGATACTTAATATGACAAAACTGGTCAATATGATACTTAATATGACAAAACTGGTCAATATGATACTTAATTTGACCAAACAGGTCAACATGATAGTTAGTATGACCAAACGGGTCAACTTGATGCTTAATATGACCAAACGGGTCAACTTGATGCTTAATATGACCAACGGGTCAACTTGATACTTGATATGACCAAACGGGTCAACTGGGGTCAACTTGATGCTTAATATGACCAACGGTTCAACTTGATACGTAATATGACCAAACATATCAACATGATATTTAATAGAGTTAATTACATAAATGGTCACTGTGGTTTGGCCATTTTTTCACTTTTAGTCACTAAAGTTTTTTACTAGTTTCCATGTGGTTTGTATATGTTCTGAGATCCAGTCCATATCCGAATAAAATGACCAAAATGTCCTTGTCATCTTCTTTTTAAAATCTTTTCACAATTAACTAATGACCGTTAGTATAAAGGACTAACGGTCGTTAGTTCTTTATACATTTCATCCACGTTTTCGTCCGTTTTTACACACTTTCATCCGTATTTACACGTTTTCGTCCGTTTTTATATGCTTACTATATAGTGCTATACTGGTAATGCATACTAATTTTATATGCTTACTATATATATCGATTCATGATCGCAACTACGATATAGGAAATGCATTATACTACCGACTATATCTATAAATTCATATAATCTTATATATCGCTAATCACATAAATGGGTATGCATCGCTAATTATCTAATAAACATGAACTTTATACTAAATAACATTCTTGAATAGGCGATAAATGTATAAGCGTGCGTGCAATTTAACTCTAAAAGCAATTACCGCAAAGTTCAAGTCTAAGCATCCCTACAAATGGAGGATACTTAAATCTCTCAAACCATATCGATACCAACTTGAAGCGCCAGTTATTTTTTTAATATAAAAAAATCCAGTACACATTGATAAAACTAGCGGAGCGTATTTTCTACATCATACGGCTTATCACAAGCGTCCGTTAAAATACTAAACTTTACAAAATATACAACGATGACTCTTTAAACTTGGTAAAGAAGCTGGTTCTTGATTTAGGGCATTCCAAACTGATAACAAATGATGGAAATGAGAAGCTCGTTACCTAACCCTGAGCTACACTATTTTAACCCATTAAGCCCCATTTAGCATGTACATGATCTCATCTTGCATACCTACAAAAATATAAAGCCGAGAGCGGTAAGTCTATAAGACTTAGTGAGATAACAGCTGTATTAAATCATAAAGCGAACATAAGCATGATCTTTGAATAAGTATATATAGTACAATTACGACTACATGAATCATAATATTAACTAAGCGCATAAGCATGACCGTGATTAAATACATGATACACCATGTTGCTGATCGAGTACATAAGCATATTAAGTGCATAGCTGACTGCATAACTAAGCACATACTTAGTGCATAACTGACTGAGTACATAAGCACACAGTGAGTGCGTAAAGCACATACTGACAGAGCGCATAAGCACATACTGACTGAGTGCATAAGCACATACTGAGTACTTTTAGTACTATATTGGCTGAGTGCATAAGCACATACTGACTGAGTGCATAAGCACATACTTACTAAGTACTTATAGTACTATACTGACTCGATACATAACTGACGAGCCATATAAGCATGTTAATCATCCATATAGGATGTCTGAGTTCCGATTTTGGAACATTCACTATTCTAAGGCTCGATTCTCCACTAAGGAGGTCTAAGTCCCAACTTTTTCTGGAACACATGTGTGATCACATAACTGACTATATACTGATAGTACTAGATACATTGAGTAATGCATAAAGTACCATTCTGACAAATTTAGTGCATAAAGCACTCGGCATTAAAACCTGCATAAGCATATACCTAATAGAATTTGACATGCATATGTATAAATGCATCGCATGCCAGAAGTGCATAAAGCATTTTTCACACATTACTAAACACATATAACATTTATATATAATTTAAGGTTAAGCTAAATACTTAGGCTTAACTACAACATGATACTAAGCTAAACTGGAGCTGAGATTAAGCTAAATATAGAAACTAAACAATAATATGGTTATGAGGTCAAACTAAGATATGATACTAAAATTGAATTAATTACTAAAATTGTACTATAACATAAACCAAGGTTGAGTTATAACTTGATACTATAGCTGAACTATAATATAAAGCTGAACTATAATATATAACTGAGTCTGCGCTATAAATAATACTGAGGTTGACCACGACATATTACTTAGTAAAAACAATCGGGTCTACTTAATACTGAATATTGCTAAACAGGTCAGCTTGACTATGAATATGACCAAACATGTCAACATGATAATGAATATGACCAAACATGTCAACATGATAATGAATATGACCAAACATGTCAACATGATAGTTAGTATGACCAAACGGGTCAACATGATACTTAATATGACAAAACATGTCAATATGATACTTAATATGACAAAACTGGTCAATATGATACTTAATATGATAAACAGGTCAACATGATAGTTAGTATGACCAAACGGGTCAACTTGATGCTTAATATGACGAAACGGGTCAACTTTGGTCAACTTGATGCTTAATATGACCAACGGGTCAACTTGATACTTGATATGACCAAACGAGTCAACTGAGGTCAACTTGATGCTTAATATGACCAACGGTTCAATTTGATACGTAATATGACCAAACATATCAACATGATATTTAATATAACTCAACGGGTCAACTACATACTTTATATAACCAAATAGGTCAACATGGTATTTAATATGACCCAACGGGTTACTTGATACTTAATATGACCAAACATGTCATCATGATACTTAATATGAACCAACGGGTCAACTTGATGCTTAATATGACCACATGGGTCAACATGATACTAAATATGACCAACGGGTCAACATGATACTGAATATGACCACACGGGTCAACATGATACTAATATGGCCCAACAGGTTAACTTGATGCTAAATATGACCACACGGGTCAACATGATACTAATATGACCCAACAGGTTAACTTGATGCTAAATATGACCACACGGGTCAACATGATAGTAATATGACCCAACAGGTCAACTTGATACTTTATATGACCAAAGTGGTCAACATGATACTTTATATAACCCAACAGGTCAAACTGATACATAACTTGCATCATACTAGAGATATAGCAAGGTATTATATACTAAACACTCTTAATCTACAAAACATGTTAACTGAAAATCCGTTACTCACCTGGGCCTTATAATGCAACATGAATGATTCTGAATATGCCTCGAACACCTATATCATGATAGATGTACATGTATAATGTTAACACATAACAACTAGGCATGAATATAACATAATGATGCAAATATAAGTGCAACTAAGCACACATAAACTAACTATAATGCATAAACTCATAAACTAGTTATGGCATAAATCTCGCCAAACATGCACTACTATGCTCGCGAACTCGAGCTAAGCTAACCAAGTATTGTCACTTGGTTCTATACTTTCATAACATGAATTATAACCATATGGGCTGAGAACATAAGCTATCATAGCATATAATCACTCGGGACTTGCAAAAACATCATATCATGTCATAATCATCAAAACACTTAAGAAAGTGTTTGCTGATTTTCTGCAGCAGCCTATAAATGCATCTTTTTGACTCCCTTAACTACTGATACAGGTCATGAGGCTAATTTTCCATGAAAGTATATTATTTTCCCTTTCCGAAAAGGTATGGAACGCTCCAAACGGAGCTACGGTCTATCCGTTATGAATTTTTAAAGTTCGGTTTGCTGCACATTTCAGGATCAGCCCTTGCTGTACCAAATCACGTTTTAGACCAACTTAACTACTAAATGAGCAAAAACTTAATGAATAACAACTGAAGTAGACACCTTAGGCTTTCCAGAAATTATGGCCATGATTCAATCCGAGCTTCTATTAATTTTATATGATTTTTCAAATATGACTAATCATTGCTGAAAATTTCAGCAACTTGTTTAACATCATAAATCACATAAAGGGGTGTTTGGTTCAACTCAATAATCAACATAAACACCTTCTAAACATCATAAATTAATCATTAACATAATCCCATCATAAACCCTAATAATCATATGCATAACCCTTGAATCATAAACCATGAATTCATCACATAATCATGTAAAACACTTATTAATCATAACCTCATAGCTTATATTCATGTTTAACATATAATTCATCACTTACTTGATATTGGAGAAGAACACAATAACCTCTTAAGCTCTTGATTCATCATAGTCATATTAACCCTTGATTTCCATTAATTAGTCCTTGCTTCTCTTGATGAAATTAGCTAGGAATTGGAGGATTCTTCATCTTGAAGAAATATTGATATCCTGCTCTCTTTTTTATGTGTATAACGTGGGTATGGAGGGAGTATATCATCTTCCTAACCGACTTTGCATAAGTATAAAATATATCTGTATTTTTTTTAGTTTGGCTATTTGTCACATTTAGCCCTCGTAGTAAAATCGTGTTGCAAAACTTGTCCGAGCTTGTATCATAGTAAGTCCCTTGTTAACTATGTCATTAACTCCATCAAAGTGGGACTTTTATATTTATTCCTCTAAAATATTAGATGTAACCAATAGGAATTTAAATAAATCCGCTATTATTTTCTATAAAAATCGGGATGTTACATATAGTAAAGCCTCCTTTTCTCTCACATAAAGTTCAAGCCTTTTTCAACATCTTCTTCGCTTTTTTCCTCAAAAGCTCTAATGTTATCTCGTTCATAAAGGGATAAAGGGCCATATCCGTCCATCTTCCAAGGAATCCTATAAGTAATTTCATCGTCACCTTCTAAAAATCTAACCGTTCCCTCGGACTTGTTATAGCTTAATTTAGACTTTTCAACAAACGGTTTTCCTAACATAACTTGGGACAAGCTATAGTCGATGACACATCCTATATCTTCTAGGATCATAAAATCAACTAAGTAGGTGAAGTTTCCTACAAAGACGTGTACATCCTTGACTCTTCTCACAAAATTGCAAACCCCACCGGGATACTTAGGGTCCCTCCTAATCTTAAGTCTCTCATTCATTATGTCATTGTAAACAGCTGATGACATCACATTGATGGGGGATTCCGTATATATGTAAGTGTGCTCGACATTCCTATATCCAATCATACAAGGGATCTTGATGTTCCAGGGATTCCCTCTCCTAATCTTTGGGCATATTATAATGATCGGTGATCGAGGATTGTCGATTATGTATTGGTGGTAAGCAACTTCTTCCTTAGTGGGGCAACGATTGAAATAGGCATTATTTTCCTCATTCACATTTTCATTTACTAAATCATTACCTGAACTATTGCTAATCATGGAGCCAACAATCGAGGCGCTAACCGCTTTTTCAACAGCCTCCCTAATTGTACTCTCAAATACCCCACGCAATTCTTGAAGCTCATTGTTTCTACTAATATTTTGGTTGCGAGGATGGTTAGAGGGGTGTTGGTCAATTGGTTGTGGTTTGAGGGGAAGTGGTTTATTTGGTGGGGAATTGTTGTTTGGTGGAATATCACCTTCCATGATGAAAAGTGATGAGATTACTAAAAAAGTCGCGAAGAAGGGGGATAGACTACAAGGAAGCTAAAAATGAGAAAAAATATTACTTGATAGGAATAAAGCAAGGGAACCTAAATGAGATAAAGATCAAACTAGCAATTCTATTCCCCGGCAGCGGCGCCAAAAACTTGATGCGCGTACGAAGCGCGTTCGGGGTCAAAGGAACTTCCTTTTCTTCGAGCAAGTTTTTCAACCACCTAGGCAGTGAACCTAATCGTTGTAGTATAGTATTGGGTAAGCCTCGGGTATTGATATCATTCTCTAGGGGAATAGGAATGCTAGTAAGAAATATATTACGGGAAGGTGGGGTTGAGGATGATTCTTTTTTTATCTTTTTATGGGTTTTTAGAAAGCTAAGGTAAATTCTCGGGGCAATTGGTTTGGGGGTGGTACTTCTACCGATTACTCTACTTATCTAATTTATCTCATTATCTAATTACTACGGGTAGTCTTATGTCTATTTGATGAGTGCTCGTATGATGATTAAAAATGTGTTTACCAAGATACTATTACTCCCTAGTTATCTTTTATTGGTCGGTTGAATTGTCACACCTTATCTTAACGCGTTGTATTCCTAAGGTCGTAGGGAATGCGCGTGCCCTAACCCTTTGAGGTTACCTTTGGGTTTAGCCTACAAAATCCGTAAGTCCTTAAAACTATTTCATTAATAAGCATCACTTTCACAAAGAATACTCAAGCATTAAACACAACAATTGATGCCTAGTTGCACTCCTAAGCCAATTACAATTAAGATAAGAGACAACTTAACAATAATTAATAACTAGGTTTCATAGATCTAAGCAAACACACAAGAAATTTAGCTAGACATGTTAAACAAGCAAGCATACACATAATCAATTGAAGACATAATGATACTTTGGATTAAGATACTGTCCAAGTCAGACTACAAACATTTTAGGTTTTTCTCTCCAAAAGTCTACCTCTTTAAATGCAGAAAAATCGAATTCTATATATAGATTTACACTTGCGACGGCGTCACCTTATAGATGGGACGCCGTCAGCTCGCCGTCATTAGGGTTTTCATCTTGGCCAAGTCATTAATGGGACGACGTCACCTTAGAGTTGTGATGCTGTCAGTCTTCAGTTGGGACGTCGTCTTGGTTCTGGATCCGGGCGTCGAGATGAAAAGTCTGAGTGACGCCCTTCTTCTTCAAAGCCTGACGTCGTCAGGTTATACGAACAAAAATTCCACTGAGCCGTCTGGTGCATGTTTTTATCAAGTCTATATATAGGGACGGCTTCGCCCTTTGATTGGGACGCCATCAGGTTCAGTTTGAGCAGCTTGAGTGGCTTCAATCTTGACTTTGATATTTTCTTCATATATTCACTCCTTTTCGTCCAAATGTGCATCATTCTAACATTTTGCTTCCAAGAGACCTAAAGAGTGAAAAGGAACGAAATTAAGCAGTAACGAATATAAAAGTGGTCGATTAAGGGCTTAAATGACCCCTTAAAACTGTATGTTTTAAATCCTTATCAAAGCTTACCATTAGTGAAAAAATCCCGAATAGCACATGTAACATCAGTACCCACAACATCCCAAGCTTTCTTAAAGAAAGTTGCAGTGTAACCATCAGGGCCGGGAGCATTATCGTCCCCCATCGAAAACAAAGCTTCCCTTATATCAGAATCTGTAACATGACGTACCATAGAATCAGCCATTTGGTGATTAAGAACATTAGAGAATATAACTAAGTCACCAAAATAGCTACAATACCAAGAAACTGCTCATAATGAGAAACAAACGCATCTGCAACCTTATCACCTCATCTAACTCGTTGCGAATTCTATCAACCCGCTCATGAAGATTACCTTGATTGCGCAAAAAGCTTACAAAAAGGGGATTTCAGCCCCTTCGGACGTTTAACAACTCGATACATAGCACAACCATTAACATTAAGATTCCACCCCGTAGTAACCGTATCAAGAAACCCATCTTTATGAATCCAGAAGTTAGAGAACTTGAAAGGTTTAGGATTGAGCTTTGCCACCTGAAAGATATGAAGCACACAAGGAGAATGATCTGAGATATGATATGGTTGGAAAATAGCAAAAGAACCTGGGAAAGAATCACAAAACTGCAGATTACCCATAACCCTATCAATTTTCTTCAAAGTACCAGTAGAGCCTTTTGGTTTTTGATCCATGTAAATTGAAGACCGGTGCTATTAACATCCTAAACCTCCATACTTTGAACACAATCTTTAAATTTACGCATAGCAATGTCAGGAGTGTAGCCACTACATGAATGATCTTCCAAATTAAGAGCCGCATTAAAATCACCCAACAAGACCCAAGGCCTACTAGGCACAAAACCAGCATGACACACAAGATTGCTCCAAAGTGCATGACGGTTCACATAATAGTTATCTGCATACACAAAGGAACAAAAAACGGTTTTTTTTCCGCACGAATATTAACCTGAAAATGCATAATTTGGTTAGTTTGAGACATAATCATAACATCAACAATGTCATCATTCCAGCCAAGAATAATACGGGATCCCTTACCACAAAGATTACCATTAGACATCCATTTCCATCAACGACACACATTACGACATGTGTCATACACCATAAAAGCATCTACATGAGATTCCAAAATCGCACACACACTAAGATTATTTTCGTTAACTACCTGTCCAACCTCTTTTTGTTTAGGGGAGTGGTTCAAACCCCTTATATTCCAAGAGGCGATACTAAACATCAGCAACATTCAAAGCGGGAGTGCTTGCCCCCGGTTTATCAAATAAATTACCTGATTCATCAAATATGTTTTCAACCTCGTCATCATCAGCCAACTCTTTTTTTTCATCAACACCATCATCAAAAGCCAAAGAATCAAACGGATTAGATGTAGTCACATTAACAGCCAAATTTGGAGAAGTTACCTTAGGTGTAGGATGGCTATTACTATTAGTAACATTACGAGCAAGTTGGCTATCCTCATTAGGTTTAGAATTGTTATTTAAAGTAGAAGCACCTACCAGGTTAGGGGGATGACCAGAACTAGTACTAGCTTCCCGTTGAGAGGGTGTGCTAGTAGAAGGAGTGGTGACAGCTTTGGGCCTATAATACATATTTTTACCTACTGGAACCCCATTAAACAGATTCCCAGTTTTCTTATCCTTAGCACCCTTTTTAGTTTTGCCCTTTTTACCCACTTGTTGGAACCCGTCATTATTTTCCTCCACAACCGGTGTAGTCACAACTTTCTTAGGACATGTATCAACAGAATGGCCAAAAATCAAACAAACATCGTACCTTGGAGGTTTCCATTCATATTCCACCCTAATAATTTTAGAAGAAAATCCAAGTCTATCAACATAAGGAACCCCGACAGTAATGGATTCCTTTAGAAGGGCATTAGAATCAATTTCAATTAAACAACGAGCAAAACTACTCCACCCCAAGAATCAATACACATAGAGCTAGTATATGAATCAAGCATAATAGGCTTACCAATATGTGTTGCAATTATACTAATACCATCCTCAGAAAATACCTGCAATGGGACATCATGAAGTTTAACCCATACCAGAATACGAGTTAACTCCTCTTTCGTTAAACTAGTCTCATGGTCCACCTTTTAAGAATAATAGGGTTGTTTTTAATCATCCATGGTCCGCCTTCTAAAACAGCCTCCAAACCAACCTGAGAATAAAACTTAAAGAAAAAGAAGCCTTTTGCATTCATCATAATTCGTTTTAGATCATACTTAGCCCAGTTATTACGAACAAAATGTTCAACAACCGGGAAGGCAATACGCTTACCAATGAAATATCCATACAAGATGTTATCAAATATAGTGCTAATTGTTTCAACCACCTTACGAGGAATGGACACATTAACACCAGTAAATATATTATCAACTTTAAGAGCACGAAAATTCAATTTACCTTTGGAAGGAGTAGATTGAGTACCCAAGTTAGGAATAGATTAGGACCAATTAGTAACTCCAATGTACGTTGGAGGTTGTGTCACTTCTGATGATTGAACAATAGGGCTCGAAGAACTATTTGTAACATGGGGAGACACGACAGCCTTGAATCTCCCAGCATTGCTAGCCACACTTATCCCATCACCATCAGGTAAATTAATCTCCTGAATAACCTCTTAAAGAACACGAAAGTTTTGAACTTTAACAACCAAAGTGAAATTTGAGCTTATGCGTAAAAGTGAGGAACAACTAAAATACAAGTGAAAAACGTAGAGAAAACAAGTAAGGTTCCAAACATTTTGCCAAAACTAAGATTCTAAACACTATATTAACCTTAAAACTTTCCAAGCTTCAAGATTGGAGTGCAAAAATCAAAGTTTACGCATAAAAAACAATTGTGATCATGGTAAAACTTACGTGTAACGAACAAACTTCAACAAAAATATTTCACACAACAAAATGGCAATTGATACCACTGTTAGGTCACCATATTATGAACACAAGTATTTTTAGATGTTGATTAGAACGTAAGAGAGAGGATAGATGGAGGGAACTTTCGCACACGATATAAGGAATGACTATGCTTAATTATGAAAGAACCAACACTCTCAAATGAGAGTTTACAAGGTATTTATAGGCAAGGGAGCTAGGGCAACTATTCTAGTCCCTTCCTTGAACGTTTGGGCCTATGCTTAGGCCTATGGGCTTACTACATAAGCCTAGCACTAATTACAAACATATAAGCTTTAATTAGCAACCTATTAAATATAATTGACCGACACTTGAAATAGTAGTCATAAGTGATCCCAACAAATAATGTTTACAATCAAAGGATATTTGACGATTTGGCACCATGATGGTTTCTTTGATAAATCATTGAAGGTATGAGTTCTGACCTGAATTATTCAGAAGTCATAGCACATGTACATCAATTCTGACATTCATGAGCTCCTGAACCAAGAGACATCTATTCTTTAGGTACCCATACCTTGAGTCTTCTCTTGATAGAATTGATCAATGTACCTGCAATTGAGTGAGGACTACTTGCACTAACATTCCAAGTATGTTTGCATTTATATGGGTTAGTGACAACAGTATTCAAACTCTTGGTAGTTTCACAGTCAACCTTGGTTTTGCCATCGGTGGTCAACTTGCTGGTAGGTATGCATCTAAGTCCAATATTATTAAAAATTATACCGGTTGGTATTCACTTAAGGTAAGATCTAGGAGTGTTTGACTTCTTAGGCACAGTGTAAGACTTATCCTTATTCCTAGTTTTTTAGGCTTTATTAGTAAGTGTTCTCCTATGAGAAGAATTTGGTTTGTGAGGCTTGTTATGTGCAGTAGAAGAATTTTTATGATTCCTAGTCTTATAAGGTTGAACCTTAGCATGAGCATTTACTTTCAGATTATTAGGACTAGATTGTAAAGTGACTGGTTTTGACAAAACTTGTTTCCCATCAACTTGGGAGGCAAACCGAGTTTTTGAAGATTTTGGTCATTTAGATCTAAACGCAGTCGGTTGTCTAACAACTGACTTGTTTCTATTCGATTATAAAAATGGTTTCCCCAAGATTGATGGTTTTGCAAACTTAGTGTTCACACTATTCCCTGCAATTTTTCTAAGCTTGTTCTTTAAAGCTACAATTGTGAAACCCCTGTCCTGAAGTTGACTTTTGATTTCATCAATTTTTTTTTGGTAAAAGGGATTCACCCTGGTAAAATATATTAAAAAATCAACCAAATAAGTACAATATGTTGCCGACGTGCCACATTAACCTCAAGCTAAGCTTGAACAACCAATAGAAATCGCTAGTGACATGCCACTAAGCGTTACAATAGCTATAGAATACAAAAGCTAAAACACCAACTGGGGAGTTCATCAATTTTGACCATCAAAGAAGTTGTTTGTTCTAAAGTTTTAGTCCTGATTTCTTTGATTGAGTCACATAGGTCTTTTTGATGCCTTTTCAAAGTCTCACTTTCCTTAAGTAAGTTAGCCACTTAAATTGGCAGTTCAATATTTCTTGTCTTAGTTGCATCAATGTCCTGGTAAGTTCCGACTAAATTACTTTTCTAATTCATATCAGAGATATGTTTCTTCAAATTGTTGATTGTCGATTTTTTGGCTTGAAGCTAAGCTTTTAACTCGTTTATTTCAAAAAATTCACGAAATTCAGGAAATTTCGGATTTTTACATGGTTTATTAGTTTGAAAACTTTCCTCCTTTCTTTGTATTGCAATTTCAAGAGAAATGCAATGTTTTTCAAGTTTTGAGAATTTGTTTGAAAGTTTATTAAAAATTTCTTTATCAACCATATCATTTGTTTTGAAACACTTAGTCTCTAGCTCAGCCTCAGCCAAAGAGTATATGTCAAAATCCTGTTCAGCATCTTGATCAGCTTGTTAAAGTACATTAGCAGATGCATTATGTTGAATAGTTAAGGGTACCTCAGCACATGACACATGTTCATATACTGGTCTAGTATCTGCATCTACATCTTGTGTAATGTGAGTCACTGAGCTGCTACTTGTGTCAAGCTTATCTGTCTCTGTACCTCTGCATTCAGTGACAACTGATCCAGCATATGATGCTTTACCCGAATCAACAATACTATCTCTTGATTGCACCCGACATTCATTCACCTTGTCATCATACTTAAGTTTGTGTTGTGCTCTTTCCTCAATGTACTTCTTAACATTATCCATGTGTTGGATTAATGTTTCTCTGAACACATCAGCTTCCATTCCAGTGTGACTAGCAAAGCACATTTCTGTCATATCATCTTCATAATCCCAACCGTATTCACCATTGACGAATGACTGAAATTGTTTGTTGATCACCTGAAGTGCAGCCTTGGATCCGACTTCTTGAAAATTTTCTTTGTCAAGTTGTTGTTCAAGTTGCTCTAAGTTCAAGAACAATGTGCCCGTGAAAGTCTGTACATCTTGACCGAAAAACGTCTTAAATGCTCGTACGAATCCCATCTTGAATCCAGTTCCCTTTAAAAGTACTGTGAGGTGTGAATGAAGTTGTCAAAAAGGTTCAATGCAACTATCCTTTTCATGATCTTGCAGTTGCTGTAACTGGTGCAACTCTCTCTCTGATGAAGCACGAAGATCTCATATTATCGTACAATTTCAGTACCTCAGATATCACTGAATCTGGAGTGTTAGGCATGATGTTGACGTTTATGGAATTTAACAAAATCTGTAAGAGACCGTGAAATAGTGTTAACTTGAACGTGTTATGATAACAGTTGGATCGATTCAATGATTAGTGATTGTATGTTAAAAGTGATACTGGTATGTTTGGATTAGGTGAATTGTCGTTTAATTGTGATTTGGTAAAGTTTGAATCAAATTGCAGTCCAAGAAAAAATCTGGGCAGGGTGTCTCCTAGACAAAACTCAAGATTTGTCTTCAAATTACTCAAATCGCAACCCCTCAAACCGCAGCCTCTCAAATCGCAATTGTTATCAAATCGGCAATTCTCAAACCGTAGAAACCCGCATCAAAACGCAGGCTCAAATCGCAATATAAAACCGCATGTATCAAACCGCAAGACCAAATCGCAAACCTCAAAAGGCAGCGACTCAAATTGCAACTTTCCAAATCGCAGTTGTCAAACCGCAGAAGTGTCAAACCGCAACTACTACAGGAACCGCAGAGTCAAACTGTAAGATACAAAAACGTCACTATCAAACCGCAGACCTCAAATCGCAACCAAGAAACCACTCCGAGGGTCAAACCGCAACTTTGAAAAAAATGACTTTTTCACCTAAAAATCACCCCTTTTGACGTTATTTCTTGGTTTCTTTTGCACAACTTGATCCAAGAAGGTTATAACTACCCTAAAAACACTTACTTTAACACCACAAACGTGAGAATCAAAGAGAGCCAATAATAAGACCCCAAACCTTCCAAAACCAACTTTTTAATCTAAACCAACAAAGAAAACGCACATACAATCTAGCTAATCAAACCATGGTCTCTGATACCAATTGTAAGATTATTGATATGATAACACTATATGGATTTGATGTGCAATTCGTGTAGTAGAGAGAGAAAGAGATGAGAGAAAATGGGATGCTAGAGAGAGAAAGTGAAATATGAAATGTTAGATTCAAAGAACATCCAACCCTCTCCCTTGGTGGGAGAGGGCTTATATAGTTACATAATACGCCCTCCAGCGGGCTGTGGATCAGGTGTACAGTGGGTAAAGACCCGTCCTTCTTCCACGGTGTTACTTAAGCTAATCTTATACTAATAAATAACGTTAAGCCTACGAGCTAACTTATACTAGCCTATAGTCGGGGTGACCGACTCTTCTATATGGATTTTTTGAATTCTAACAATATCAAACATTCCAACAACATTCCAACAATATTCCTTCCAATATCCAAAACAAGAGTGAGATCTCAGTAGGACCCTAAGCGACTCTAGCCAGGAACAGACGTTATAGCAAGGCATAATACGTTGCTATCTTGGTCTAGGTCGGCAGTAGATATACATTCTTAGCTAGGCACCAACGATATAGCAAAGGATTTCTACCCTAGTCTAAGTCAACATCTACTATATATCTAACCTTCACTAGTCTACACATAAGCAAATCAAAAAGTAGTGGCAGGTCCGAGAAAATAGTTTGCATGTTTTCTCACCCTAAGTTTAATAAAGCATAGTTAAAAAGTGGGGATATGAAACTCATCTCGATCAAGAAAAGCACAAATAACCAATAGCAGTAAGCAGATAAGCAACTAACACGGCTCGGCAACTACTGACTCAGCACAACCTAGTAATATATATTGATCTTTAATATATTTCCAAATCAATATTTTCTATCCTCGAATATATTCCATTTCTATTTCCAAAAATATCTCATTCTCGAATTAATTATGAGCGTTTGGTATAATCGTGTGTGGTGCCGACTCAACGAGACTCAAGTGAACGCACTCTACTAAAGACCAAAGTATAAATGTGGCAAAACAACTCGACCTCTATGTTATAAACTTTATAGCTTAATAAGTTTTCAAAATAAATCATTAGAACTTATCGAATTCTTCAACTCGATAAATACAACTATTTATTCATCGCACTTATTATTCCAAAAACTAATTCACAATCCTAACGAGTCATAAGGATAAGTTGTCCATTAATAAGTTCGTCCAACGTACATGACGGGCTCTTATCGGATTCGTCAACCCAATAAGTCCGTTATCTACGTGGGTTAAATATATTAATGTCAAGTCATCCGTAACTCACACCAATTCCACAATGATTATTAAATACTCATAAATGATATATTTGGATAAGCGTGCCCTCGAAACATTTAATAACTCGTTATTATAAAACATTTCATTTAGGTCGTTAGTTTCCTCTTAAATATCGAATAACAAGTTATACCTTGTTATTAAATATTTATTATATAAAACCCTATTAGTTATTTTCTTTTCTCATATATATATATATATATATATATATATATATATATATATATGTGTGTGTGTGTGTGTGTGTGTGTGTGTGTATGTATACGCATCGAATTAAGTTTCCAAATAACCTATTTTGAGTTATTATCCGTTGAGTTCACAAGTACGAGTCATGACTCTCAGGCTTTTATATGTCATAACGTCCAATATTAAACTAAATTCCATGTTACGGCGTTGTCGGGGTCAACCGAGACTAAAAAGTCATGATAACACCGACATTGCACAAAGTTCACAATTAATATATCAAGTCCAAATTCAATCCAACAATCAACGTCAACAATTACCTCATCCAATTTCGATCAAAACCAACATCGAGACCCTATTGGTCTCGGAATAACCCTTGGCTACAAACCACCGACACCCTAATGGTTCTTGGTAGCTCTCGGTTACAACCCAACAAAAAAACCAGACGACCCATTTTAGTCGCGGCTTCTCTCGGCAAAACCAACAATGACACCAACCGGACCTCTTGGTCCCGGTTATCATCACAACGACAACAACAATATCAAAATCCATCCAAATCCGAATCAAACTCAAAACCTCAACAATAATAATAACAATACAACTCAAACCCGACACACACGACACTATACCAAACTTTTATCACATTTTTATTTGTAAAACTTAGTTTCCCATTCTCTTTTGACCCTAACCCTAACCCAAACCAAAATAATGCATATGTAACTCAGTGA
Organism: Chrysanthemum makinoi; assembly: GCA_910596185.1. Taxonomy (NCBI): domain Eukaryota; kingdom Viridiplantae; phylum Streptophyta; class Magnoliopsida; order Asterales; family Asteraceae; genus Chrysanthemum; species Chrysanthemum makinoi. The sequence goes on along the minus strand of OU343222.1, from coordinate 234,009,063 downwards.
GTCACCAACTTGTCAAAACTAGTTTCTCACCTTCTTTTCGTCCCGATCTACTCATACCAAATCAAAATAATAAAGAGGGTGGCGCATGAGTGGTGGTTTAGGTGGCGGTGATGGGGGTTGATGGCGCGTGTGGTAGGTAGAAATTATGAGGAGAGTAAGGTGAGTTTTTTGGTGGTGGTGGTGAGGTGGGACAGCCGGTGTAGGTGGTGGTGTGGTGGTTGCCGACGGCGGCTCAAGAGAGGAGAGGGAGGTGATGTTTTATGTTTGGGGTTTTGATGGAAATGATAAATGGTAGTGGTACTAAGGTTTTTATTTCTCACCAAGGACCTTTCATGTAATTTCTTTCAATTGGGGTGGGGGGGCGCAGGTTCTATTAACCACAAGGACCATTATCATAATTTATTTAACTTTCCCGATAACACAATTAAGGCTCGTAAAATACATTAGATGCGACCGATAAATTTTCTAAGTTGTGCCGTCGTTCTTAAATATATTTTTCAGTTAAAATTGATCATAAACACGTCTATTTCCGCTTAACGAGTTAAACGTTATTATTTCTCACGTTATTAGGTTTCTATTGTGCCGACTCTCGTAATGCCTAATATAAACGTACCATCAAACATATCTTAACTCATTCAACATCATAACAATTCACGAAATCAAATCAATGATACGAATCAAATTCATCGTAATGCCAAGAATAATTTCTTAAAGTCTGTTATTCGTTTTAATTAATGTAATGCGGTACTAAAAGGGCTCCCTAATTTACCAGTTGTCACAAAGTCATTCTAGAAGGAAAGATTACTTAATTAATTTTGTACAAAACATTCTAGAATTTTATAGGTAAAAGACTGCACAAAATACGCTTCGCGATTCCGTATTTTATAACGATGGATCCACAATTTGTGGATCCGTGGATCCGCCGAAAGGCGGTTTTGGGGCAAAAATGTTTAGTATAAATAGTCACTTACTTAAACCTTTTCAACTAATGATTCAAAGTCATTCAAAACACAATACATTCATTTCTCTCATCATCTAACATTTTATTAACACTCTTTAGTCATTCCACTTGACTTATAACACATTTTAAGTGGTCCAAAGATCTCTACTTTGAATTCAAGTGAAGAATACAAAAAGTCTTCCTGGCTTCCAAGTGTTGTAGTTAGTAGCGTGTCATCATATACTTTGTTGTTTAACTTTGTATATCATTTGTGTGTCACTATATTTCACCATCATCTACTAACTTGGGTAGACATCATCTTAGTGAGTGTGGTTAGTATTTTGTTAGGAATTGGAAATTCCATGTTAAAGTGTCGGTCACCCCAATTATAGTCTAGCATATGTTAGCTCGTAGACTTGTAGTTATTTACGTTGTTAAGTAGTTAATTAGTTAATTAGTAGCGTAGTATAGTTTAGTGTAACACCGTGGAGGAAGGACGGGTCTTTACCCACTGTATACCTGATCCATAGGCCGATAGGAGGTCGTGTATTCTGTAACTCTAAATACCCCTTCCATCTATGGAAGGGGTGGTGCTTCTCATAATCTAACATTCCATATTTTGTGAACCAAGTTTCTAGCAAGAACACCCTCTCTATCTTTCTCTCTCTAAATATGGCAAACATGTATTTTGATCATCCAAGACCACCCGAATCATCAACACAATAATATATATCGATCCTACAAATGGTACCAGAGCCAAGGTTGTTGTGTTTTGATGATTTTTTTTGTGGTTTTGATATTTGTATGAAACTGTTTTGGGTATTTGTTGTGGTCGGAATATTTTTTATTGGTTTAACAGTCTTTAACATGGTTTTTGTATCATATAATGTCAAAACATATCATGGTCCCATCAATGTTATTTCTGTTTGTGTTCTCTTGTCCAAACAGTCCTTATATGATGTTTTTTTTGTTACCATTTGCGTGAAGTCAAAGAAGTCATTCTGGTCATTTACGAGGTCCAAATGGGTCAAAAAAATGAAGCATCTTTTATAATGTTTCTGGGTTTCTATGAAGATGAACGGAAAATATGGTCGGAATACTCGCCGGAAAAAGTCAAATGGTCAATTTTCTTGTTAGCGAGTTGTCAAAACCTGTTTCTATATAGCGAGTTGGTCAAAACACTTTTGAGTGTATTGTCTTTTCAGTAGCGACTTACCATGAGTACTGACTCATGGTAGCGACTTGCAAGTAGCGACTTGTCAAAAAAAAAAATTGTAGCAACTTGTTGACTTCTACATAGACCACGACCACATAACTTATACCTATTACCTTACAAATCTCGACCTCTGTTTTTTTTACATCACAAGTCCAAAAGTATAAGTTGAACTTAAAAAGGGAGACCACGACCCACGACCACAACTGAAATCATATACCAAACGCCGACTCATTCAACTTCATAAGACCATCATCAGTCCAAATCACTTATCTAACTCATCCTCATCTTAAATCTTCAATCCCATCTCTAACACAATCCTAGACCTAGACTCGAAGTATATCAACAAAAGGAAAACCGAATCTCAGATTGGTTTCAACTTTCTCGTATATCTTTTATAGATATTTTGAGTTGAACCATTATCATCATTGACCCATATGTGTAACTATCCAAATATAAAGAAAAGATTTTAACAATTATGTTATCTCTTCTCTTTCAATCGTTCTTGACTCAAATTAAAAACGAAAAACAATGAAATTGCACCTACCCCAGACCTTTTTATGTTTCAAAGATCTTGAAGCCGTCACACTTGTGGTCTTCGAATCTGGTACAAAAATGGATGGAGACGTTTTTTTTGTTTGATCAGTTATGAATGATGGATATGATATTAATTGCGAGATGGATGAATGAGATGAGTGTTGTTTTTGCTTTGTGTTTGATGTTTGTTAAGATCTTAGTTGGGAGTATGATGTAGGAAACGTTTTTGTTTCAGATCTATAAGTGAGAGAAAATGTTTTGTGGGAGGCGTAATATTGAAAAGTGAGATTTAGGGTTACAATGAGAAAAATTAGGGTCTACTAGCTTTTATCCGGTTACTAATCTGTTTGATGGATCGGGTAATTAGTAATTGGACTTGGGTTTTGATGAAATTAATCTCACATGGACTGTATTGTAACTGAATGGGCCGGGTATAAAGTATAAACTCAACTTATCACGTTCAACTTCCACTTTGACCAACATTTTGTATTAATCTGGTATATCACGTGAACACTTTGTATTAATACGAACGAGTATAACTTGAACATCTTGAGTATAACTTAAAATGTTGGGTTTAGATGATATTAATCTGGTATATCACGTGTATAAGAACGAGTATAACTTTGAACTGTTGGGTTTAGTGACCACCATTTTGGAACGCATCTGGTATATCACGTGTATGAAACTATTTTTACATGTCACGTGAGAGATGGAATTTATTTTATAACATGAAGATTAATGCAAGCTTAAGGAGTTAAGTGATATACCATGAATGTATTTTGGTATTTGTAATATTCTAATGGATCGGGTATTGGATCTTGGAATGGAGCTGTATCGAATATGGGCTTGAATGTTTACCGGATGTGTCATATGTGATGGTTTGGATGTAATGTGATGGACTGATGGGCTTCTCATAATTGGATCGTTAATGCGTGAATTTGAACATATGTGAATTGTCTAATATGAGGTTTGAATAATGTGAGATTTGCAATTTAATGAGCATTGTCGACGAGTTTTGATGATGAGATTTGCCGATAAGATTTGGTATGATAATGAGAATTGTTGTGGTATGTGGGTTGATACTTACATTTTCATGGAAGATATTATTTCACGGCTTGAATTAATTATTGAACAAAGTTGACTACGGGGTTGTTTGTACGATATGTCTCATTGGGATTTGAAGTGAGGTTTTTCGGGCGCGTTTATTTCGTCTTCTCTCTTTCTACCCTTCCGCGAAGATGACTTGTTTGGGCATTTATAGAGTGTGATAAAGACTTGGATATTTAGTTATTGTTGTGATTCTTTCTCACTTAACCCACAACGTAGCTATCACTTCGGTGTCTCACGCAGTTGAGAATACGTCAAGAGGTTTTGTACATTGGGTACACCGTTTCTTCTTCACAAGGATTAGTACAAGTTTAAGTAACAAATCTGGGGAATTTTAATTCATGATCAAGTTTGGCATATCGGGTTTACCTCACCATGTTGTCACTGCAATAGCCGACAGAATGCGTGAATGATGTGTTTACCAAAGTGCTTATTGGATGGTTGATGATGTTGGATAATGAACCGCTGCATGTTCCCCTAAAACAGATATTCACCGAAACCAAAGTTGTCATTACACACTCAAGCTGACATTGTTTACGGTTTTGTCTTGATTTTGTAAAATCCCGCGAAAGAAACTATTTCTCGGTTTAAATCATAGACTTGTAAAATCCCGTGACAATGGAAACATCATGGTAATAGTAAAGTGCATTTTTGGATCTATCTTACGGTTTATTCTTGGTTTTGTAAAATCCCGCGAAAGAAACTATTTCTTGGTTTAAACCATAGAGTTGTAAAATCCCGTATTGATGGAACCATCATGGAGAAAGGAAAATATATTTCAGGATCTTATTTGATGCTGGTGCTACGGTTTCTGTTTCGAAGAAGAGATAAAAGGGTGTACTTCATGAATTGGATGTGTGTTTGGGTATTCGTCATGGCAGTTTGGTTATTACATGGTTTTACGGGGTTATGTGCTTTTAACCATGGTCGGGATGAAACCATTATCAGAGTTCACTTAAAACGTCAAAGGAGGCTAGAGTTGAGTTTTTAATCAGAAGATGTGACAACGGGGTTAATTCACTATTATTTATTTGAGGTTGAAGTGAAATATCACGGGCAAGTGCACTTAGTATCTGAAGGTATCGGGATGGTTGGATGAAGATTCTTCATGATCCTTGTTCGAGCTTATTATCAAAAACGAAGACTTGGAAATCTAGTTATTGTTGGGTGTCTTTTACCTTTTCTTTTACCACTTGGGGGAATTGGGCTCATACCACCTCAAAATAACTATCACTTTAAGGAGTTACGTTGTAGTGCTCAGTGTCACATTCAATTGTGGATTTTCAAGAGGTAAAGTACGTCTATTACTTGATGGTTGGTTGGATGATGAGTATAGAGTACTTAGAGATGCTAATGGAAATCGGTACCGCTCTTTGTTACATATGTGCAAGTATAAGTCACGAATTCGGGTTAGTTTACTTCAGGGTCAAATTCATCATATTGGGTTATCTCCATCATCGCAAAGAGCCTCTTGAATGATAATGGTGATGATTACATGTTTTGCTAAGATAGTTGAAAAGAGAGAGATTATGACGTCTGTTCACATCAGTTCAGGCCTCGTACTCCAAAGAAAAGAAAAGTGTACACTTCAGTGCGCTTTATCTTCTGAAGAAGAGAAATCTTCTTATTATGACCATTCTCATCAACATGCTTCATACTTTTTCCATGCGCTTCAGTCATAAAGTGAACCGGGCTACCGTTGATTGTTTTCTTATTCCACTTGCTCAACTATAATGAAGATGGAGACATCATGTGCTAATGTTGCAGGGGAGAAGTGTGAATAGACTACATTTGGATGATTTTCACTTGTTTAATCAAGAATGGCATCTCCGTATGCAATTCTTGAGGGGAGAAGAAGTATGATAATATTGCATGGTTGATTGTCATATGAGAATATATGGTCATACGGCTCCTAACTCATGTAAGAACCGAGCTTCTACTTACCGGGTCATCTTTACATGGAGTTTCTTCTTAAGAGCCGTTGGTTGACATCTTCACTCAGATTGATGAGTTTATCGACAAAGTGCTTCTGGTTAATGCTTCACGTATACATCAACATGATGATTCGAACAATCTCTCTGTTCTTGTTTGATGTGATTGGTAGTTTGGTGTTACCATCCTGTGTGTTCGTTGCGGACTGATTGCTGATTTCCTTGATGAACATCTTTCTGTTCTTGTTTGATTAGGAGGGATTTTAGTTAAGGGGATTTGCAAGATGTAAGTTAATTGGGATGCTTTTTGGTGGGAAGCTTTTTGCTGTGAGTTGAAGATGTTAACATTCTATTCCCCATTCGGATAATCTTGAAGAAGGTCGAGTCTGATCGGTTCTACATTCTCTGCTACATGTTAGAAGACTAAAGACGAGTTGCATTTGATTATTTAAAGACTTCTTATTAATCTGGGCATTTATCAAACAGATTGTCGGTTTAGGGGAGAGCACTAATTGGGGGAGGGTGAAATGTCTGATTTAATCCCCAATTAGACTTGCTCACATTCTTAAGCAAGTTGATTCTCACAAAGAGTTCAAGTGTTCTTCTCAACAGATTTCTAGTATATGGGCTTATAATATGTTGCTGATTCTGAAGTGTCAAAACCAGCAAGGGGGAAGGAGACAAGCATCTAAACATAAAGCGAGTAAACTTGATGAACTTAATACTTCTAAGTAACTGATGACATCCCGGGAAGACAAATGTTATTACCGCAGAGAAACTCAAGGTTTGACTCATGGCGAGTAAACTTGATGAGCTTAATACTCCTAAGTGATTGAAGATATCCCGGGAAAACAAATGTCATGACCGCAGAGAAACTCAAGGTTTTACTCATCAAGTTTACTCGTGGGGGAAGTGATGTAAATGAAAGTTTCTGAAGATAAAAGAGGTACACAAGTACGACATATTCAGGGGAGATAAATGTGTAACATGAGGGAGGTGTTATCAGTTATTCTCTCGTTGGGAATGTGTGTACTTCGGATTATTGAGCTTCATACACATTCATCAGGGACGAAAGATGTGAACATAGGGGAGGTGTTCTTCATTACCCTCATGATGTGTATTCGAGAGAGTTCTTGGATATTGGTGTACTTTAGGTTCTTGAGCTTCATACACGTTTATCAGGGAAGAAAAATGTGAACATGGGAAGGTGTTCTTCATTCCCCTCATGAAGTGTATTCGGGAGAGTTCTTGAGCATTATACAAAGAGACTGACTGCATCAATTCAACTACTTTGAGGAATTGCTCTCTTGACACCTTTTGGAATGGACTGCGTCGGACTTGTGGTTATGAAATCTGAGAAGAGTTATTTAAATGTGGGATGATACGTTGCTGTTATTCTATTGGATGATATAACCCCGAACGATGAATCACGATGATTATTCTTAAAAGGAGCAGCAAGTTCAATGATAATGGTGTGCTTCTTTGTGCACCTGGCTAAGGGAAGCTTGAAAGAAAGCTTTGAATCTGCTCAGCTATAGGATTTTCGGTTTGGGGGGAAGCTGCCAAAGTCTCACTTTCAGATGGTTCAATTTCTTTCTTCAATGCAAGAGCCTCGGAAGCTTTGGTGGTGAATGTTTAAGAGATGATGACTTCTATCTTCTACAACGGGGCTGCTCGATATCCTTATCTCGGTACTCGTATCATCATCTTCTTTAACTATATCATCTACTCTATCTTTGTATATATTTATCAAAAAGCAAAATACAAAAATATAAAACCAACATAAACAAAATAGAAAAATATAAAACCTTCAAAAATCCATAAAAATCAGAAAAATTTGAAAAATACCAAAAATATTGTTTTTTAAAGACATGTCTTCTGGTATCGATAACATCTGCGGTCTTAGAAATGTCATTCAATAATGGCACGGGACCATAGATGAATTTCGAGCAGGAGGTGTAAATATTTCTTTCTAAACATGTCACAAACAATGGCTTGCAGTTATTTCAGACTGTGACCCGTGCTTAAAACAATGGCTTGCTATTATTTCATATAGCAACCCGCTCTTTATAGAAAGGAAAATGCTGCACTAAACAAAATTTTCAAATATTTCGTGCACTTATCCTAAAACAAATTGAGGAAAGTATGTCGAAGGACTGCTGTTCCTACACAAATGTTTTTCCGTCTAAAATTCTTCAGAAAAATATTTGTTGTTTTTAAAAAAATGGTGGTAAATGAGTTGCTTGTAAATCTATCAGATTCAGAGTTTTCGTATTAATTTTCAAACTCAATCAATGACTTCTGCTGATGAGTGTCTAAATACTCATCATTTTTGTACAATCTAAACTGCAAAATCATCTGAAAACACTCAAAAATGCATCAAAATACTGAAAATATCTCAAAATTGCATTTTATATGTTTCAGATGCAAAATGTTTAAAATCAGATGAAAAATAAGCTAAGTTTGCATATTTGGCAGTTTCAGTCCTCCAAGTTTCAAAAGTTGTCAGAAATAGTCCCTGAGCATTTATTTCAAAAGAAAAATCACCAAAAGTCCTTTTTAAGTCATAACTTGTCAAAATTAGTCCTTTGGTGAAAAATATCAAAAGTTTTGAGAAATTACAAGTTGGTCCTTCAAGTTTCAAAATTGGCAAAAATGGTCCTTGGAAATTGGAAAATGTCAAGTTTGGTCCTTGTACTATTGGAGCTTGTCACTTTTGGTTCCTTGGAACAACTTTGCAAATATGGCAGCCTTGGTCCCTTGATTTTCAGAAATTACATAATAGGTCCTTGAATATTAAACCTTTAAACCTTTGGCCCTATCAAATCCCAATTGGACCCCTGCCATAACACCATTTGGACCCCTTCATTTGACCCCTGCCTTATTAATACCCAAGTCAACACCCCAGTCAAACCAATCCCCCTTTTCCCTCCACTGTCTCCTTCCTCCCAACCATGCCTGAATCACTCAACCTCACCCATCCTTCCAGCTTACCCTCTCCTTTCCATGTCCCCTCCACCTCCACCAAACAACAAAAACATTAAATGCAACCCTCCCCCATTCACTCAATCCCTCCACCTGTGATAAACCAATTTCCCGCCAAAATATCATCAATGGCCAATATGTCTTCAACTCATCCAATGGCTGAGATTAATGGTGGGATATGCTCAGAAACAAGTGGGAAGACTATTTGGTGTATAAAAAGAAGAAAGAGAAGCAAGGAGAAAAACCAAGTAGTGTAATTTATTTTACTTATGTCGTTTAAGTTTTTTTTAAGTTTTAAAGTGTATGTTTAAGCTTTTAAAGACTGGGTAATTGTATTTCAGTGTTATAGAAACTTGTTTCAATTTTCAATTTCAGTGAAGGTTTACGAATTTAGTATATGCTATTTTTTATGTCCAAATTTTCATAATTTGCAAAAAGTTAATTATAGTTGTTGTTATTGTTTCTTAAGCTTTTATAAGCTCTTGAAAAAGCCTATAAGCTCTTAGAACCTTCAAGGAATCAGTTTTACTCAACAATCCCAAAATTACCAAAAATACCAAAAAAATTAGCTAAAAAATAAAAATTCAGAGGAGAAGGTGCAAGAAAGCTGAAGCATGGTGATATTTGGATTGCTTATGGGTTTAGAGCTTTGTGGAAAGCCATAGGATGTGATCTCAGTTATTAGTTCTCAGTTTGGTGCTTGGACTCATTTTGTAAGAAATTTCTCAAAAATTTGCATTTTTAGTTTATGTGTTTTAAGCTTGTTAATTCTAGTTCAAATCTGTCTTAATATGGTTAATGAAAGTTAATTAGTAGCTTGCTTGGTTTAAAAACTGGTTTAAGTGTTTAAAGATTCAAAACTGCCTTCATTAAGGGGTGTTTGGATTTGGTGTTAAAATTGTGCTAGAGGCTCATTGTGTTGTTATCCGTTGTTGTTTTAAGTCACTTTAGTATTGAATAGCTCAGTTAAGTCATAAAACTTAGTCCTTGTTTTGTAAAAAGTCAAAATCATCTTTAAAACCACCTAGATAGTTAACTGTTAAGGTTCTAGATTGCTAATCTCATCAAAATAGTTTAAAACTTGATACTATAGCTTAATTTCATCTTAATATAGCTTAATATAACATACACAATCATTAGAATCAATCATAAGTTCATAAAAGTCAAAGTGCTAGTGTAATAAAAAAAGTCAAAATTTCTAAATACCCGTTTTTGAATAAACTTTATAATTTTATTGTGTACTTAATATTAAGATTTAGCTTAAATCCTTTTGGGATATTAAAGTTTAGTTGCTTAAATAAATTAGAAAAATAGTAGTTCACTTCTCATCAGCTTATAAAGTGCTTATTTTTCAGCTTGTTTTAGACCTTTTTTCAAAATCATGCCCTGTGCAAAATGTTAAGCTTATGCTTATTTTGGTTTGTTTAGTGCTTATTTATAAGTTAATTTTGGTTTTTCAGTTTTCATATTAGCTTATTAACATTTTTCTAGCTTAATCTCAGTTAACCTTTTGCTTATTTTCTAGCTTAGTAGCCATTTAGCTTAATTTTGTGCTTATTCCATCATTTTGCCTACTGTTGGTATAATAAGCTAATTCTGAGCTTATTAGCAGTTTTCATATAAAGTTTCAGTTGTGAAAAATGCTTATTTTATAGTGCTTAATAAGTTTGTAAAATAAAAACTCAAAAATAAAATAGTTGCAAAAAGAGAACCTGCTGGGATTCGAACCAGCGACCTTCAGCACCTTTCCCACGCTCCAACACACCACACAGAAACCATGGTGCCCTTGGGTCTTTGACTGTCATATCTTGCACCATTTAATCTCATATATACGTTTCTACTTTTAAAGCTAAATAAGGTGTTTTGCTTATCAACTGCTTATTCTTTACAGCTTTTTCAGTCTTTGTATTTTTCCTAGGATTAGATTTAGTTTAAGTATTTTCCTGCAAAATTTCGTAATTTTCCTAAATGTTTTAGTATTTTTAAACATTTAATTAGTGTAAAACCGTATTTAATTCATAATAAAAAATATAAAAGTCTAAAAATATAAATCTTTTTTCTAAAATTTTCTTTTATCATATAGTACGTAATAAAATTGTTTTTACACTTGTAGGACTTTTATTTCATAAATTTTACGTTTTTGCTTGCGCACTCGCGTCATTTTTATACTTAACGTACGTCTTCATTTTAAGTCACGTTTTTAGAGAATTTAAGTTTACGTTTTAGTTAAAATAGTTTATTTAAGTCATTTTGTTTTATAAATCAAGAAAAACATCATTGTAAAAATAGTGATAGCGTTTATTTAATATATTTTAGCTTTTTAATTTTCTTAATTTGTATTTAAGTCGCTGTAATTTATAAACTTTTTCTTTAGGTATAATTATCCATCAAAATCCTTACTTATCACTATCCTTAGTGATCATTCTATCATCTGATCAAGTGTTTACACACCATTGAGTCTCCGTGGGACTTAACGACCCGGGAATTCATTATATTCTCTGATCTTCATTGCATTTGTGTTTTAACTGTTTTAAGTTTCTTACGGTTAGCCATTCACAAGTGGCTAGCTTGTGTGAGATAGCTTGACGGTTTAGCAAAAATCAAATTTTGGCGCCGCTGCCGGGGAGGCTTTAGCGTGTGTTAAACCTTTTTCAGACCCATTCTTGCACATATACCATCTTTTGTAAAAAGTTTTTTGTAAAGTTATCAGAAAATCCAAAAAGTTCATTAACACTTTTCCTGAAGTGTTAACAACACCAAAAATATTTTCATTCTTTGTTTTTATATCATGTTTTTCAAAAATCCAAAAAAATCCATCATTTATCTTCAAATCTGTTTAATTCTCCATTCCTTATCCTCTATAACCGTTTAATTCTTCATCTCTTATCCCTCTTATCCGTTTAATTCTTTATGTCATGGTTTTCGACATGTTCGTGGTGTGGAGGTCCATTTAACGGTGGAAATTGTCGGCGATGTACCAATGTGAGTTTCGGAGACAAATTTGTCGGTAATCCCGATCCCATTTCTAATAATGAAACACCCGATTTTTCCTACCTACCTCCACAGCCCCAATACGAATCCTACTCATGCGAGTTTTGTGGGAATGATTCTCATTACGGTTTTGATTGTCCACCACGGGTCCCACTTGTCTATGAGCCAGAACCATGTTACAATCAGAACTTTGGTGAAAGTTATTTTCCCAATTATCTCTGTTGTGAGAATTGCGGGGGTCCTCATGCGACTTTTGAATGTCAACCGATGAATCAAAATTTTCACAATTCCAATTCTCCCGGTTTTGACAATTTCCAACCCCCACAGTATTCCTTCATTCAATATCCTCATGATAAAACTATTGGAAAGTTACTAGCTGAGGAACGAACGGCTAATCCTAGTAATCAGACTTCCGAGCCTTCACAGCATTTCAATGATTACGAGGAGTGTAATCTTCCACAAAGTTCTGAAGAAATACGCATTCGAAAGCAAGTACAAATGAAAAGAATGGTATGTAAGCTTCAGCAGATGAATATAAGAATCCGATATGATGACGATGATGATGAGGATACTATTCAAATGAGGGAATATTATGAGGACGACGAGGAGAGTGTTATTCTTTTGAAAGATATCATCTCTCAACTCCCTCAGTCTATTGCTATCACACCTATCTTACCTATTATTGCTTCCAAAGACTCTCTCACCATGGGGGATAAGCATCCCAGCACTATACCGGAAACGGAATCGTCTAATGTTGAGAACTTCATCCCAATCCCAAGTGAGTCTGAGGATATATCCGATAGTGATTGTGATTTGCCTTTTGTGATTCTCTTGACATTTCTGAGGTTACTTCCGGGATTTTCTCAAATCCTCTTTTTGAATTTAATAATGACTACACTTTTGGGAAAGTAAATCCTCTTTTCGATGAAATGTCTGAGGCCGATACAGAGACCATCACGGAAGTGGTGGAAATTGCTAGCTCTCCGAGCACACCACTTGTCCCACCTCTGTATTCTAACTTATCTCTTCCATCATGTGATGACGATTCTATCCTCACTGATGAGATTCATGATCCAAAAATCATGAATTCCCCTTCTGATAATGAGGAGTTAGTCATGATTTTTATCATGATTTTCTTTCTTTTCTTCACATATGGTGTGACTTCTCGTTCCCTTTTCTCCTTCGGGAATGAGGACACTATTTTTGATCCCGGCATTTTCATTTATCATTTTTGAGCCGGTTCTATCTATATCTCATCAGGAGTGGAACTTTCAACACATTCAATGTTTATACAAACATCTTGAATGAAAGTCCGATGGAGATTGTCTCTTCCACTTATTTCCCCAAGAACCAATGAATTCGGGGTCGAGTCAAGCTAGCGACTCGGTAATCAAAAACAGTAGCACACACCATATGGGTTTTCACCCATATTTCTGTCTTCTTTCTCTGTTCTACCACCCTAGTGTGGGGGAGTTGCCCCCCGCTATATATAAAAAAAAAAAAAAAAAAAAATCAATCAATCTTTCTAAATAATGGCCGTAGTATTTCCCTTTTACGTTCTATGTTTCGGCATAACCGCCGGTACTTTGAATATTGAGGGCAATATTCATTTCTAAGTGTGGGGGGGGGGGAATTCTCACGAATTTTATCATGTAATTATACCACCTAATTCACCCGTTTTTGGCCAAAATTTTTTTTGGAGTAAGTGTTCTACACTTACTCAATTGGTTATCAGTCCGCCTTGTCTAATAAACAAAAGGATTGGCTAATCCAGGAGCAAACGGCTCTTGGTAAAGATATCTCAAAACCGTTGACGGCTTGCAATTTGCCCAAAATTGTATGGTATTCAGCTCACCATATCCTAAAAAGTGAAGAGTTGGCTAGCCCGCAAGTTTATGGCTTGTGGTAAAGGCGGTGGAAAAACCATAATTGGTAATCAGCTCACCAAAGATAATTCTGATAATTTATCTAAGAGTTGGCTAGTCCAGAGCAAACGGCTTCTGGTAAAGACAAATCAAATCCGTTTACAGCTTATGATTTGCTCAAAATCATTTGGTTATCGTTGTACCAAGGTTCTTACTTGAATCAAAACAATTGGCTACTCCAGAAGTGATGGCTTTTGGTAAAGAGATGAAATCCATTAAATTTTCTCAAATCATTGCTAGGGACTAGCAATATCTTAGTGTGGGGGATTGATGAGTGTCTAAATACTCATCATTTTTGTACAATCTAAACTGCAAAATCATCTGAAAACACTCAAAAATGCATCAAAATACTGAAAATATCTCAAAATTGCATTTTATATGTTTCAGATTCAAAATGTTTAAAATCAGATGAAAAATGAGCTAAGTTTGCATATTTGGCAGTTTCAGTCCCCCAAGTTTCAAAAGTTGTCAGAAATAGTCCCTGAGCATTTATTTCAAAAGAAAAATCACCAAAAGTCCTTTTTAAATCATAACTTGTCAAAATTAGTCCTTTGGTGAAAAATATCAAAAGTTTTGAGAAATTACAAGTTGGTCCTTCAAGTTTCAAAATTGGCAAAAATGGTCCTTGGAAATTGGAAAATGTCAAGTTTGGTCCTTGTACTATTGGAGCTTGTCACTTTTGGTTCCTTGGAACAACTTTGCAAATATGGCAGCCTTGGTCCCTTGATTTTCAGAAATTACATAATAGGTCCTTGAATATTAAACCTTTAAACCTTTGGCCCTATCAAATCCCAATTGGACCCCTGCCATAACACCATTTGGACCCCTTCATTTGACCCCTGCCTTATTAATACCCAAGTCAACACCCCAACCATGCCTGAATCACTCAACCTCACCCATCCTTCCAGCTTACCCTCTCCTTTCCATGTCCCCTCCACCTCCACCAAACAACAAAAACATTAAATGCAACCCTCCCCCATTCACTCAATCCCTCCACCTGTGATAAACCAATTTCCCGCCAAAATATCATCAATGGCCAATATGTCTTCAACTCATCCAATGGCTGAGATTAATGGTGGGATATGCTCAGAAACAAGTGGGAAGACTATTTGGTGTATAAAAAGAAGAAAGAGAAGCAAGGAGAAAAACCAAGTAGTGTAATTTATTTTACTTATGTCGTTTAAGTTTTTTTAAGTTTTAAAGTGTATGTTTAAGCTTTTAAAGACTGGGTAATTGTATTTCAGTGTTATAGAAACTTGTTTCAATTTTCAATTCATGAAGGTTTACAATTTAGTATTTGCTATTTTTTATGTCCAAATTTTCATAATTTGCAAAAAGTTAATTATAGTTGTTGTTATTGTTTCTTAAGCTTTTATAAGCTCTTGAAAAAGCCTATAAGCTCTTAGAACCTTCAAGGAATCAGTTTTACTCAACAATCCCAAAATTACCAAAAATACCAAAAAAATTAGCTAAAAAATAAAAATTCAGAGGAGAAGGTGCAAGAAAGCTGAAGCATGGTGATATTTGGATTGCTTATGGGTTTAGAGCTTTGTGGAAAGCCATAGGATGTGATCTCAGTTATTAGTTCTCAGTTTGGTGCTTGGACTCATTTTGTAAGAAATTTCTCAAAAATTTGCATTTTTAGTTTATGTGTTTTAAGCTTGTTAATTCTAGTTCAAATCTGTCTTAATATGGTTAATGAAAGTTAATTAGTAGCTTGCTTGGTTTAAAAACTGGTTTAAGTGTTTAAAGATTCAAAACTGCCTTCATTAAGGGGTGTTTGGATTTGGTGTTAAAATTGTGCTAGAGGCTCATTGTGTTGTTATCCGTTGTTGTTCTAAGTCACTTTAGTATTGAATAGCTCAGTTAAGTCATAAAACTTAGTCCTTGTTTTGTAAAAAGTCAAAATCATCTTTAAAACCACCTAGATAGTTAACTGTTAAGGTTCTAGATTGCTAATCTCATCAAAATAGTTTAAAACTTGATACTATAGCTTAATTTCATCTTAATATAGCTTAATATAACATACACAATCATTAGAATCAATCATAAGTTCATAAAAGTCAAAGTGCTAGTGTAATAAAAAAGTCAAAATTTCTAAATACCGTTTTGAATAAACTTTAGAATTTTATTGTGTACTTAATATTAAGATTTAGCTTAAATCCTTTTGGGATATTAAAGTTTAGTTGCTTAAATAAATTAGAAAAATAGTAGTTCACTTCTCATCAGCTTATAAAGTGCTTATTTTTCAGCTTGTTTTAGACCTTTTTTCAAAATCATGCCCTGTGCAAAATGTTAAGCTTATGCTTATTTTGGTTTGTTTAGTGCTTATTTATAAGTTAATTTTGGTTTTTCAGTTTTCATATTAGCTTATTAACATTTTTCTAGCTTAATCTCAGTTAACCTTTTGCTTATTTTCTAGCTTAGTAGCCATTTAGCTTAATTTTGTGCTTATTCCATCATTTTGCCTATTGTTGGTATAATAAGCTAATTCTGAGCTTATTAGCAGTTTTCATATAAAGTTTCAGTTGTGAAAAATGCTTATTTTATAGTGCTTAATAAGTTTGTAAAATAAAAACTCAAAAATAAAATAGTTGCAAAAAGAGAACCTGCTGGGATTCGAACCAGCGACCTTCAGCACCTTTCCCACGCTCCAACACACCACACAGAAACCATGGTGCCCTTGGGTCTTTGACTGTCATATCTTGCACCATTTAATCTCATATATACGTTTCTACTTTTAAAGCTAAATAAGGTGTTTTGCTTATCAACTGCTTATTCTTTACAGCTTTTTCAGTCTTTGTATTTTTCCTAGGATTAGATTTAGTTTAAGTATTTTCCTGCAAAATTTCGTAATTTTCCTAAATGTTTTAGTATTTTTAAACATTTAATTAGTGTAAAACCGTATTTAATTCATAATAAAAAATATAAAAGTCTAAAAAATATAAATATTTTTTCTAAAATTTTCTTTTATCATATAGTACGTAATAAAATTGTTTTTACACTTGTAGGACTTTTATTTCATAAATTTTACGTTTTTGCTTGCGCACTCGCGTCATTTTTATACTTAACGTACGTCTTCATTTTAAGTCACGTTTTTAGAGAATTTAAGTTTACGTTTTAGTTAAAATAGTTTATTTAAGTCATTTTGTTTTATAAATCAAGAAAAACATCATTGTAAAAATAGTGATAGCGTTTATTTAATATATTTTAGCTTTTTAATTTTCTTAATTTGTATTTAAGTCGCTGTAATTTATAAACTTTTTCTTTAGGTATAATTATCCATCAAAATCCTTACTTATCACTATCCTTAGTGATCATTCTATCATCTGATCAAGTGTTTACACATCATTGAGTCTCCGTGGGACTTAACGACCCGGGAATTCATTATATTCTCTGATCTTCATTGCATTTGTGTTTTAACTGTTTTAAGTTTCTTACGGTTAGCCATTCACAAGTGGCTAGCTTGTGTGAGATAGCTTGACGGTTTAGCAAAAATCATCTGCGCTTTTCAAATTTTTCAAAAAAATGAGTCATTGATTGAGGGGGAGAATGTTTTCAAATTTACATCATCTAACGGACTTTCTTAATCATCCTACGTGCTTATCTGTAAAATATAATTGCCTATGTTGAAGGACTAGGTTTCTAGGATGTGATTGTTAGGATTAGATGATTATAGTTTGATGAACATATTATTCCCATACCTTATATGATCTGATTAATATGTTGAATTGACTATTATTAGTCGATTGCTGTTTGGGTGATGTCGACCACCATATATCTGTTTGTGTTCACTAACGTATGCAGGTATTTTGGTATAAGAATGTTCCCGATCCGGATCCCACATAATATGATGATTGGATGCCGAAAGGAAAGGGTAACTATTTCTTGGGTTGACAAATGAAGAAACGGAGCTTAATTGGACTTCAATGGAGAGTTGGCATAAATGCAACGTAAGAGGTCTCACTGCATCAGCAGATGGTTTTCTTCTAAGTGATTGAAGAAACGGAGCTTAATTTGACCTCAGTTGCCATTCAAAATGCAACGTAAGAAGAAGTCTCACTGCATCTGCAGATGGTTTTCTTCCAAGCCCTACAGCAACAACGGAAGCTTCTCAACCACCTAACGTATTTTTGTGCAGGATACCATTTTTAAACAATTTTGAATAATTTGATTAAATTGTTTTGAAAATGGAAAATATTGTTTTGAAAATTAATTGGACTTAATTTTGAAAATCACCGGACTTCATTTTTATCAAAAGCTAAGTCACTCAATCAACGACTACGGTCATCGATTGAGGGGGAGAGTGATTTAATTTAAAGTATTTTCAAACCATATTTCATCAATCAAGTCCGTTTGTACGTTAAAAAATGGTGATCTAAAGATTTAATGTTATGTCATGGTATGATTTTTCTTTTGAATCAAGGTCTTCAAAAAATGAAATTTTTTCTGTTCTTGTTTGATTGTGAAATTTTTTTATTTTACTTAAAGATCTCTTAAAACTATCATACCTGACACTAACAATCTTGAATGTCTTAAAATGGTCCTATTCTGTCATTTTTCAAAAATTAAATCTTGCCATGTCTTTCCTCAAAATCTTTTAAATGATTTAAATCAATTGGGATCACAAATCTCAAAAGGTTTGAAATTTTTGATCGGGGGAGAGATCGTGATTTAAATCTCAAATCTGTTTTAATGGAATCGGTTTTAGTCCTTTATAGGCACTCCTGCCTCCATGTGCCAAACGATTTCAAATACACAATGCACATGTTGAGGAGGAGGATTTATCCAAAAACATGATGAGTATTTAAACCTGGCCACATATTATCTAATGTTTTATAAACCTTATTAAATCACTTGGGATCTAAAATCTCAAAGGGTTTGATATTTTTGATCGGGGGAGAATTTGTGATTTAATAATGAAATCTGATAAATGATGATCGATTTGATTCAAATGTGCAGGCTGCTCTCTTATATGTGCTAAACGTTTTCGAATCTCGAAGCACATATTGAGGGGGAGCAAATGGTTTCTTAATGGCTTGTGTGATTGTGAATGTGCTTCAAAAGAACTCTTTCCTCTATGTGATAAAATGTTTTCAAATATTCTATGCACATATTGAGGGGGAGAATTTACCAAAGAAACTCAAATGGCTTTTTCTATGAAAATTGTGATCAAAGAAAATATTTCAAAGTCCTCTTGCCTCCATGTGCTAAACAATCTCTAAATCATATGCACATGTTGAGGGGGAGGTTTTCTAAATGATCAAAACTATTAAGGTACAAAATGCTTTGATCTCGTATCACAAGTACCTTGATTGTTTTTCCAAATGATTTTTCAATTGGTTTCAAGAAGAAAAGAACAATACCAAAAGACCGACCAATTTACTTTATGCATGGTGTTATAAGGATGGTTAGGTTGGGTATTTGTTCCCACGATCCCGCCAGAGCCGGAGGGATCTACCCAGGGACAATTCACTAGATAGTGTAGAAGTCCTTAGGTATGATGAAAAAAGGAGAAAAATGAGAAATGGGAAGAGTGCGGACTGAGACAGAGTTAGTACTGGAATAAACCCAACAAGGTTCTAGTTATGAAGTCTCGGTAAGCACTGAAGGGGTTGAAGAATGAAAAAGAACTGAATGTGAAAAAGGGTGAAAAGGAATAGCCTTCCATCAATTCAACCTTAGGGCAGAAACCGGGTTCAATACATATGCTACTAGTGGTTACTAAGGTAACACTGGTATTGAAGACAAGACATCATGGACCCAGTGATGCACTGCACTAGACTTCCCAAGCCACTCAAGTTCCTTTTAAAAGGGCTTGTTTCATTCTCACGGGGAACCTGCATAATGTATCGACTTTCTCTTAGAGATTGTTGATATTGAAGAAGGAGACCCTCTCCCTAGTCTCCGGCATAGGAACCAAATATGCACTATTGAGTCTAGAGCCAAGAGATCATCCACAATATCTCATTAGGACACTATATTCTTGAAGACTCACTGTTTCACACAATGTAGAAAGTGAGAATATATCTTAAGATTCCTAAGCATTATCCTTGTGGTATTGCCAGAACATCCGAGTGATATGTAAAAATATTCACAATGAAGATAGAAAGCCTTCTAGAGCCAACATCAAACAAGCTCTTGGTAGGTAACATGTGAGATCTTCTCGTAAGATCAAGCTTGTGACAACTGGATAGAAACGATGGGGAGATTCAATCTTGAATCAACCTTGGTCCAGGAAATGAATTGACGAATACTTTTGGAAAAACCGTTCGAGAACGGCTAGAACAGCTGTGAAACCCTGTCAAGGAGATTCATCGGAATCCTACCTGATCACAGGCAGTACTTGTATTGATCAACGGGGAACCGTGGGCCGTGTACCTCAATTCAACGAAAGTGATCAAAGACACTTTCATGTGTTTTATTGCTAACTGTTGTTTGCAGGTACATTTGGACGGTTGCAGCTGATCGAATTGAGGAGTCAATCCAAAGCCGCATGCTCACAGGATCCACACTTAATTTGAAGAAATCATGACTGGTGCATATCTACATAACCTGGCTCTGATATTTTTATTCTATGCTTCTGCTTCTGCCTGCAAATATCATGAACCAGTAAGGCTTCCGCTACTCTGATGGAAAGATGTCATGATCCAGAAAGTGTGAGCAGGTCGGTCCGAAAGTCACAACTTCACATGATGGCAACACAACAAAGGGTGATCTATAGATTTACTGTGGCTGATGATCTCAAAGAAAGCTTAAAGATCATCAAAGATGTGGATCAGTTAAAGGCCTCCACTTATTGTACAAATCAATGCGGACTTTGAAGAATCGCTACTAATGCACAAAGATTGCGGAAGTGAAGAATTCAAGTCTACGAGCTCAAGAACGAAGTCAAAGATAGAATGCTAGGAAGCAAAATGTATTTCATGGGGTGACCTCCCTTAGGGGGAGATTGTTAGGAATTGGAAATTCCATGTTAAAGTGTCGGTCACCCCAATTATAGTCTAGCATATGTTAGCTCGTAGACTTGTAGTTATTTACGTTGTTAAGTAGTTAATTAGTTAATTAGTAGCGTAGTATAGTTTAGTGTAACACCGTGGAGGAAGGACGGGTCTTTACCCACTATATACCTGATCCACAGGCCGATAGGAGGTCGTGTATTCTGTAACTATAAATACCCCTTCCATCCATGGAAGGGGTGGCGCTTCTCATAATCTAACCTTCCATATTTTGTGAACCAAGTCTCTAGCAAGAACACCCTCTCTATCTTTCTCTCTCTAAATATGGCAAACATGTATTTTGATCATCCAAGACCACCCGAATCATCAACACAATAATATATATCGATCCAACATATTTTAGGCCTTAAAATACATTGAGTGATAAGATTGGTCTTACCTTGAGAAAGACTCTATATCTAGCTTAGTTTCAGAAAAGAAGTTAAGCGACGTTGTAAGGTTTTCTTCACCGAAAGAGAGCTTGTTGATATAGTGCTTGTGAACTCTCGAGTTGAATACTCGGGGAGTGGAGTTGGGCGAGGAAGGGAGCTTCGTGCCGAACCACTATAAATCACCGTGTCTATTGGTTTGATCTCTCCTTTACATTACGCACTCATTTATTAGTTATTCTCTTTGTGTATATATTTTTTAGTATTGATTTCATATCAATCAACCGCATCTATGTTTTCTTGAAAAGTCATAAAAAAGTGTTAATACTATTCAACCCCGCTAGTTTTCCACATTCTTGAAGGTTTTTAGTTTTGTGTTTGGAAATTGGGTTCGTGAAATTTGCTTGATTTTAGATTTGGGTTTTAGATAACTCATGTGGGTTTGAATTTCGATTTGGGTTTTTGATATTCGTTATAAATTTATTGGGTTGTAAATGTTAATATTGGGTTATAAATTTAGAAGCTCGATAATGTATTTTTTTTATTGAGAAATTTTATAATTTTTGGACATGAAATTATATACTGTGATGTTTTGTAGTTTTAGGTGACTGGATTTTTTAATTGTGAGATAAAAAATATTTCGGGTGCTTCAATATTGAATCTAATATTTTATTGTTAATTTTGTTGTATTTACTTATAATAATAATAATAATAATTAATACAATAATTTGAGGTATTTTTGTCATTTCACGCCTTCAAACTTGCGTGTAATGGTCAATCCAACAGAGTTGGTGATTAAGGGACCAAATATATTACGGATCAAAATCACATGGAGAGGGACTAGAAAAAAAAAAGCTTAAGGACCATTTTTATTAAATTCGACAAACCATATGGATGATCTAAGTAAAACTTTATATTTATATTTTTTAGGAAATAAAGAGTGCGTTTTTGGTTTTATAAAGTAATAATAATCAACTTCAAAATGACATGTCAATCTTGTCACTTAACGGCTAATCGAATCAATCAAATACTCGTCTGTTGTTCACGATATAATATGTATACAACTAACGATTACTTAATTAATTACCGGTAATTTTAATATATTTAAATCCCAAATAGAACCAATGACTAAATTAATTTGATATTTTATTAAAAACTAAGGTGCCGTTTGATTTGCTTGACGGAATCATAATGGGTATAGGTTTGATAAAAGGGTAGAATGAGAATGAATATGATTGATCTAAAAGTATTGTTTTGATATTAAAATTATGTTTTAATATTCTTTCAATATAAAAAGCAAAAAATTAAAATAGTAAATGCAAAAATTAAAAAACTATTACTCCTAAAAGAAATGATGATGGGTCCCTGTAATAAAGATGAAAGAGAAATACATTTTTGTTATTTAATAAATGACATAATCTATGAGAGGGAATCAATTTTTATAGTTTACAATCTTGACTCCTATCAAGAAAGCTAATATCATGGAATGCATGTCTACTGTTGATAGTTATATAAACTAACCAAACACCTTTAAGGGTGCGTTTGGTTCATAATTTTGAAATATGTGGTTTTAAAATTGTGCAGTATTTCAAACTTTGAAAGGTTTTAAACACTGGGATTTAGAATTGTGCAACATGTTTGGTTGACCCATAAGAGTTGACATGTAAATAATAATAAATGACAATGATAAAACCCAAAAATGTGAAAATTGTGCAACCTGTGTTCTTCAACGTGGACTCTTTCATCATGAAATGATAAAACCCAAAATCAACAAATTAAAACGTAGAGTAACTAAGAAATACTTGCTTAAACTTTTCGGAATTGACTTGAATTAATCGAAACCTTAGCATAAACAACACCATAAGTCCAACCGGTTTGAATTTCTTAAATCTAACAAAGCCTTAAAAAAACGAAATCAATTAATCTATAACAGTAGCTATAAAATTGAAACAATCCAAAACCCAGTTCTCTTTTCGTAAAGCCAAATTGTTCATCAAAGATAAAAAATACAAAATAAATAAAAACATACAAACAGATTAAAACCAAGGATGAGAGATGGAGATTTAAGGATTAAAACAATTTTGATAATGAAAATGGAAGATGTGAGTGATGGAGTTTAGTGGAGGAGTTTTTTTTTTTTTTTTTTTTTTTTTTTTTATGTGTGTGAGATGAGAGGAAGAAGACGTGGGGCCCACCTATTAAAGTACCGCATTTTAAAACTTCTCCTCATCCGGTGTATTTAAAAGACACCTTTTTGGTGTGTTAAGATTCCATTTTGAATTTAAAACCCACTTTATTTTTTGAACCAAACAATGAATTTAAAACTCAAAACCACCTAAAACTTTTAAATATCTGCCAACCAAACGTACCCTTAATGACTTTCAAAGTCATAGGTTCATACCGATACACCCCAACCAAACGGGTAATCATCTCACCCGAAAGAATGATATGTCAAAAAATTTGTTTTCAGGTTTTTCTAGATTAATATGTTGTTCTTTTTTTAGAACGGCAACTAACTATCTCACAATTTGTATACCATAACCAAGGTTATAAATAGCGCGAGGCGTGATGTGACGGCATGACAAGTTTCACGCCTTAGCGACTAAGGAGAAGTTTTTGCGTTTATAAGGCGTGACGTAAGACGGCATAAAATATAAAAATATTTATATATTTATATCATATTTTATATATATCGAGTTTACCAAAATATGTGACATAAGACGGCATAACGCGTGGTGTGGAGGTATCACCAAGTCTCACGCCTTTGTGAGACTTTTGTGGAGTTTTTGCGTGCCTTTTAGAACCATGACCATAACCATCTCACATATGCTAAGCAAAACTCGAATCCACAACCATTTAGTCTGGTAGTTTCTCACACAATAAAGGGTAATATTTAGACAAAAAATGTATATTGTTAAATAAACTATCAGTGATGGAATGATACTCATTAATACACGACAATAGTTGTGAAATTGATGGTGGTTTCTCAAAATGAAACAAATACGGAGTAATTAACAACATAAAATCTACAGTTTATATCTTTCACCCCATGAATGGGTGCAGTAAATCAAGCATTGTTGATTTTGTTTGTCCTTTCCTTCTTAACCGCCACATTTTCCGTTGTATCTCTGGAACGTTTCCTGGAGCTTTTGACAACAGTGTTGCATACATTTTCGGATAAGTTCTTCCCAATCTCCAAAGGAAAGTTTAGAATTGCTTTTC
Organism: Chrysanthemum makinoi; assembly: GCA_910596185.1. NCBI lineage: Eukaryota > Viridiplantae > Streptophyta > Magnoliopsida > Asterales > Asteraceae > Chrysanthemum > Chrysanthemum makinoi. The sequence continues at coordinate 233,984,825 of OU343222.1, read as the reverse complement.
TACCACGCATATTAAATGCAGCTCTATCGTAGGCCTTTGCAGCTTCAATGGCGGTATCGTAAGTTCCCAACCAAACTCTAGATCCACGCTGGTTTGGATCACGGATCTCCGCAGCATATTTTCCCCAAGGTCGCCTCCTTATACCTCTATAACGTCTTTCATCTTGGGTCTTTAGCTGTTCCTTCATTGATGGTTTTGGGGAGCTAGGTTTCACTTCATGGGTGGTGGTAGTAAACTCGGTTACTTCAGGTTTGCACACGAGGTCAGAGAAATTAACTGAATCCAAACTGCTAAAATGATTGAAACCTGAAGTGGTAGAGACTTCATTGGAGTCGAAAAAGCTAGAGACATAGAGAGGTGAATCGAAGAATGATGTTTCTGAGCTCGAAGAATCGCTTTGCGAGCAAGAAATGTTGCTTGGAGACCAATCTAGTGAGTCAAAATCTGATAGGAAACAATCACTAAGGTCAATATCAAGTAAAGCGTCTGGAGGATGAGATGAAGAGGATGGGATTTCGATATCGTCAAGTAGGAGTTGCTTGATGAAATCTAGTGTGGAAAATTCATCATTTATTGCCATGGCTTTATTTAATTTAAAAATCTTAAAGAATTTGATGATGAAAATGATGAGCTTTTGGAGAGAAAAAGAGATGCTTGCATTGCATCTAGGGACTAGAAACCGTTGTGATTATATAATATTCAAACTGCCAGGTTGCTACAGGAATCTCTAGGAGGCTGCCATCGTTATTGGTAAATTAAGAAATGGTGGTTGGATTTTTTTAAATATGTAAGTTAGGTCCCTTCATTTTCGCAAACACTACATAGAACAAGTATGTCTTGAAAGTTGAAACATTCAACTTATATAACCATATAAGAATATCCCATTAGCGAACTTTATGTAAATTATTTTCTAAAATTATGAATATATAACATCCCCAATTATTATCATTTTGTATGCCTACAGAAGTCATGAACTGGTAACCATCATGCAGCTTGTATCATAGGTTATAGTGTTAGACGGTAGCTCGGTGGATGTCCATGGGACCAAGCTCGACAAACTTCATATGTCCAATCCTAGGCTGTATACCCAATGCCTGCATTTTCTTTTCTTCTCTATGGTACTTTTCTCATTTTTTTCATGTTCTTTCCTAGCGTTTTTTCCCAACTCTTGTTTTCCGAGACTGAGTTGTATTTAGTGGCATGGTTATTTTTTGCTGGAATTAATAAATATTCGGCATTGACATTTTTTAAGACATCGAAAAGATTTGGAAAATAATAAATCGATAATTCAAAGACCAGCATGTGGTGGAGAATTAGGTTACGATTTTGTAGGTTTACTCGGAATTAGGTTCTAAACACAATGATGTAATCGTTGTGGTGTTCAATTTAGTTGCCCATTTTCCGATTTACAACGTTGATGAAAACAATTGTCTGGTTTTTTATGGAGACACCAATATTGGTGGACTAAAATCATGCAGGAAGAATAAAAAGAAAAAAAAAAATAAAAAATACGTAACTTAGTAACCAGAGGAAAGATTGATTTGCAAACTAACCTTAAAATAAGGCTATGTAATGTAGGGATTGTATGTAAGATCAAAAATTGTTTAAGGGTGGCTGTTGTTATCTACTATAATATAATTTTATTTTTTAGAATTTTAATGAATAAAATAGACATGTGATGAATAAAAAACTCAAATACGGAGTATGTTTTTCTATAAAATGAATAATTGTAGTTTTGGGTTCTTATGATAAAAGTAATGCTAGTTGTTCTTTGCTTTTGTATTACCTGCTTTATAAAATTTTTTCTTATTCAAAAAAAAATATAAAAATCTATGATATCTTAAATTTTAGCAGATTTACACCTTTAATAATACGAATGACACGGAAACTTATCGGAGAAACGTTTTAAGCATGTGGCTTTTTAGGTTGAGAAAGCACTTCTTGTGGTAGTGTCACCGCTGATCAATAACATCATATTTTGTTTGGTAAGTTTATGGAAGTTTTGAGTGTATGTTTGGCAAAATTAGCTGTAAGTTGTATGCTGTAAGCTGTAAACTGTAAGCTGTAAATTGTAAGCTGCAAAGCTGTAAACATGAGCCACAAGCTGTATTTTTTTTTTCTTTTCAATAAACGTGTTTGGTAAATTAGCTATTAAATGTAATTATAAGTTGTTAATAGTTATTTTATGTTTTAACAGCTCCGAGATATTTAAAAAGCTTCATGAATCAGCTTTTCATTTTTGAGCTACTTGTTTAAATTAAAAGCTTGAAGTTGATATATTCAAACAGAGCTACTTATTTTGGAGGAGATTATTTTTGTAATAAAAAGCTTACAGCTCCAAAAAAGATACGTACCAAACAGGCCCAGAAAAGAACTGATATTTACGCATCTTTTATATACATAAAAAACTCACTTTTAGGTAAATCGAGAAATACGATTAACTAATGTGAGAAATCGATTTTGTAATTGAGCCTCTTATTTGCCAATTGAGGATTCAAAGCAGCAAAATTTGGGCCAATATTTGAAGTTTTTATTAAAACTCCTCAAATATAGATGTGTCAACATTTTGAAGAAAAACGCTTATGAGGAACCAGGTGTGATTTTTAAAACTTTGTATCGAAAAAGTATAAAAGATATATTCGACCCATCAAAATCGTGTTTACAAATATAAGATGGATATTATAGAAGGTTTTAAAATGATAGTTATTTTTATCGGCATTTTTTCTATATTTAAATTACGTTACATAGATATCCGTTAGAATACAAATACGAAAACCTAATTTGGAGCCTATATATACTTGCTCAAGAAGGGTGCTCATCGTTCATTAGTCATCTAACCTTTGTATCTTTGTTTTCTTATCGTAAGCAAAATTATGTCGATCACCGCACTTTCTGAGATCGATTGCACGAATGGTAAGTGTATCATCAAGGTAAAAGTCGTTTTAACAATAAAAAATTGCTGGTATTGATATGATTCTAATGGACGAACATGTTTATTTATTTTTTCATAACCAAATCCTTTGTTTAAAACCATAGGCATGCTATGAATATTGATGTTGATGATATGTTTTACATAACAGGGTACCAAGATCCATGCAACCATCAGTAATTTAATGGTTTTTTATTTCGATAACCTCATTCACAAGATAATTATCATGTGATATCAAAAATTCAATATTAAAAATAACACATACATGCTTAAACTAACTTCTCATGCATGTAAACTCCATTTTATAAAAACAACTAATGTGCGTCGATGTTCTGATTTTGCCGATATACAAAAGCCTTTGAACTTTGTGTCTTTTGAACGTTTTTTGGAGCACAAGATTGATCCTAAGTATTTCTTCGGTAAGTTTTTAAACAAAACTCATACATAGAATTACGCGCACCTTTATTGTATATTATTTTAAATGTATTGTCTTTTTCATATGTTATTGGTCAATTAGTTGAGAACAACTACATAACGGTTACGGATTTAGAGAAGAAACCTAAACATTTTTTAAAAAGCTTCAAGATCTAAGGTAATGTACAAGTAACACCGTATTTTTAATCTTGGTAATATTAATAATGTTATATTTATTTACTTAGTAGTGTAAGAATCTCATGCGCACATTGAAATGACCTATCTGTTAGACTTCACAACATCAACAAGACGAATGCTAAATCAAAAGATCTTATAGTCGTGCTTATCGTTATAGCAAAACAAAGCATATGGAACTGTGTAGTTTAATTTTTAAAGTTTGTACATTGATTTATAAGCAAAAGAACTAAAAGTTTGAAGTACATGCAGACCTGACACAAGTTTTGATACACGAGATCAGGTCTTAAATTTATAAAGCTCGTTTAACCTATGATCTACACACATACTAACAGGCAGTGTACCCGACCGTATGCAGTGAGTCTATGGTAAATCTGAGGTCGTCCCAAGAGCTATAGGATGGTTTATCATGTTGATTCTACTATTACTATTTAAAAAATCAACTTAACTGTCACGATTAAGTTGAAGAAAATAATTAAAGTAGTAACGAAATAAAAAAAAATTAATCAAGTGGAGAAAGTGTGTTAACCTAGTTACCACTTTTTTACGCTAACCATGATTTTCGACCTTTTGCTTGATTAATCCACGGGGTTTGAACCCACCGCTACACAGACTCAAACCAGGTAAAACCCTCCTTTATATAGAGGTTGGCGTGGCCACTTAAGGTAGTTTGCACCTAGCAGGAAATGAACTTGAGACCTCACATATTTTAGAGTGATAGTCGCAAGTCCCTTTGTCACTAGGCCACCCTTAAGTGGTTACCTAGTTACTACTTAAATAATATATTGATTCAACTTCCTAGTGAAATGTCTATTTCTCACTCTTATTAGTGGTTCTAGTATCACTAGGCCCGAATGATCATCTGTAACCTAGCCTATAATCCCTAGTTATTGATTTGAATGATCATCGTAACCAATAGCCTATATTTAGTTTTCACTAAGAACTAGTCATTAAATTCCCAACTAATCTAAGTGATTTGGCAATGCCAACATTCCCACATCTTGGCATTTAGGCACCTATTAGTGCCAGTAATAAACGTCTAACCTGTAGTGTTTAATTATCTACTCCTACTTAGGCGGTGGTATGATCAACCCCTATACAACCGAGAGGGCGACAATCTATCGATGATCCAATTAACCTAGCTTTGGGATGACCACCTACTTACTAGCCTACGAGGAACTAAGTCATCCTAACACACCACAAGGACCATGCACAAACACTTAAACTATCTAATAAGAACGATAAGTAAATGAAGGAAATCAAATCAATCATTAATTAATTCATAACTAGGATAACATATGAAGTGTAAAGTACAAATAATAAATGATTAAAACAATGAATAAATTAAACATTATGTCTGATACAATTACTTTATGTCAATCTATCTTCTATGATGTTTAATTGTGGATTCTCCCTTGAAAATCACTTTGTTGTGGCTAAAAAATGACTTGGAATGAAACCCTAGTCGTCCTTGAACTTCCATGTTGAATGATATGCGTGTTATGAATGAACTAGGGCTCGTATTTATAGATTTCGATGGGCTCGACATGGTTATGGCGTAACCATAAGTAATGGTATATGCCGCATATACTTATGGGCTTGTATTCTTCTAAGGCTTTGTAGTTATTACTACGTAGGTTTCAGGAGTTACCTACACCATATATCTTTCTGAATAGAATTCTTCTTTGCCTTTGATAATCATTACATCATAGAAGCAAGGTTTGTCTACGTCGTATATCCTTCTGGTCCAGAATAATGAATTATTCATGGTTACGACATAAATGTTATGGGCTTGATACATGTAACACCCCCAAATTCGATATACGCAGCGGAATTAAGGTTGGGGTATTATTTCATGGATCACAGTCATAATAATAGATAAACGGCTCAAAAGAGACGTTTTAGATAAAATATTTATCATTCATTTATTTAAATCAAAGTTTTACAAAAGAAAGGTCCCAACGGAAATACTGAAATACATAGTTTTATTCTTGTGAATGATAACAAAATGGACACCATTTTTACAAGAAAGTCCATAGCCACTCCGTGCCAAGTCGTGCTCTAGTTTCCTGAGATAAAACATGCTAAAAAGTCAACACAAAGGTTGAGTGAATCCATGTTGTTTGCATAATAATCAGTTGAACACAAGGTAAACAGTAGTAAAATCAGTAATATTGTAGTACATTATATTTCCCTAAGTCTCATGAGACGCAAACCTTAACACGAACACGTCATAATAATGACGTAAGTTACAAACATCATAGTAATGATGTGAGCAACAATGCCCTCTGGTAGGAGCTTGCTATTCTCCTAGTATTCTCAAATAAAGTGCATTTGGTTACCTATCCGGCTAACACAAATGGGGCGTCAACTGCCAATAAATATATTCACTATATTCGCGTTCACTCGCAAGTGATTAATGGTTCATGATATGAGAGACTTTTAGTGGCAACAGTAGGTACTTAGGAAATATAAATCAGGATAGCATACAGAAAAATACTTGTGTTTGGTTTTGTAGCATGTATCTCCCCACGAGTTTGAAAAGAATATGTAAGAGTGGGACTATGAACTCACCTCGGTGTTACTGTAGTCTGGATGGAAAACAAATTAAGTAATGTGAATAAACTGCCCCGACTCGCAACCTGAGTTGGTATGTCATGTTTTTTTGTATTTGAATTCAAGTTTATGCGATGATGATGCTTTATCGACGGTTGGGTAAACATGAAGTCTCTTAAAAAATTAGTAATATTTATCATACTTATTTTTATGGCTCGGCTGATTGTTTATAAGTTTTATCGAAACCCAAATTGCTAAATATGATATGTTTCCAAAAATGTTATATTTTACAATTTTGTATATTTACGGTTTTTACCCTTGCACTTACAAAAATGACACTTTATACCCTCAACTATGGGTTATTGACAAAATCAGCCCTTGTATTATTAACTTTGAAGAAATTACATTTTTAGCCCAAGAAAACTTTATCTTTCAAAAATTACAACTTCTACCCTTGTAGTTTTCTAAGAAAAATTTACTTGTTTTAGGCCTGAGTTGACATAAGTAAAGGTAAATATAAGCGAGGCCTTGAGAGGTTTTTACTACGTTCTTGATCCCTTAAAGAGTTTGCCGGGTGGTATTTCTAATGGTTGAAACTAGAAGTCCTAAGCTCTTACAGTTTGGTCGCAATAATTTCCCAAAGTAGGGGGTTAGGTGCCTTATTTAAAGAATGTTGGTTTTGGCGACAACAAGCCCAAATGAGGACAAATTTTACATGAGGCAAGCCAATATTTCTATGACATAATTGATCCACTAAACACTTTGTTGTAAGCTCTTCAAGATGGTATAGATCTCATATTTTAGTTATCTTTGGTTAGGGAGAAACAAGCTCGTGAACATGGTCACTTGGCCACGTCGTGTTTTAAGAAAAATTCATTTTTGACCCATTAACTTTTACGGTGTAAACTAGGGACATCATAATTGTTAATTAACTCATTTTAAGTCATTATCTAACATCTTATAGCTCATAAGACTCAAATTATGAAAAATGCACGCAAGAGTTATTTATAAAAATCTTTACGAGTCACCTTCTTTTTGATGGATTATAAAAGAGACCATAAGGGTTTTTAAAAACGTTCTTGGGGTTTTAAAATCCTTGCAGCGAGATCTTTAAAATGGTGTAACTCTCATATTTTACAATCCTTTAATTAGCGAGATATTAATTATTGAAAAGGGCTACTTAGGCTAGTTTTCGACAAATTGAAAATCTCGTTTTCAAACCTTAAAACTTTATAACTTTTGCATGCAACCTTGTGATATGTTAGTTAACTCATTTTCAATGTTTCTAGGGTAGTTCAAGATCAAATTTATTAAAATTCACAAATTTTCCCAAATACCTGATGTATATGGGCATTTGGTTTTTAGCACATGTGACCCTAAAGTAGGGCAGTTTTTAGGTGTGATGCTAAGGCTTTTCAACGAGGTTATAGGTGCGTTTTAGAGTGTCCTAGGTGGTGATTACAAAGGTCCTTTAGTTGGCCCTAATACCATTAACACGGTGTAGAAAAATAGAGCGCAAATAGGGGTGTTGGGCCTATTTTGGCATCAAGGCCAGAAAGCAGAACATGTTTTTAACTTTGAGATGACTCAAGACTTTTTTTTGGGTAAAGGGTTTTACCCCGGTAAATATATAACCAAAAAATAATGTTAAGTACAAATGGAATGTGGCTGATGTACCACATTAACCTCAAGCGAAAACCTTGATAGACTAGTGTTTATGACATGCCATAAACACAAAGAATCTAGTTATATTACATCAACTAACTAGGCATAAACAAGTAAAACAACTTGTAACAAGCGAGCATCCCGCATCCAGCCAATCCACGAAAGGAGCAAGATAACCAAGACTTAGGTTTATGTTTTCTATACTAATTATGTAACCTACTTAATGGTTAATTTTATAGCTTTTGCCTTAGCCAATACCACAAAACAAAGAGGATAGAATGTATGTGCGCATTTTACTGAAAGAATACAAAAACCATATTTTAGCTTTAGTTTTACATGTTATGAGTTTATTACCCTAAATGAGTGATATTAGATATGTAAAACGGTTAAAGAAAAAGAGTTGGAACACTTACAAGTGGTGAGTTGCTTAAATCAGGAAAAGCGCCTAAAGGCTGCTAATGATCTCCAAGATAGTTCCACGCCTTCTAAGCTCTAGGTTAGCCTTCCTTTACACTACTTAGGGTCTAATTTCAGAATGTATGTGAGTATGGGTAGGGATATATGGTGCGTGTGATGGATGAGGCATGAGGAGGGGTGGTCGCTATTTATAGGAGTGGGGAAGCAAGAGTCCATAAGGTGCTAAGTCACCTTGTCTAGTAAAAGGGGGAACAAGTTGAGGTGTTTCAAGACATATGGAGGCTTCATGTGGCTTTAGGGGGGACATGGGGTGTAAAACTCTAGCCAAGAATTTTACCCACAACCTTTGACTTGGGTAAAACTTCAAGGTAACAAAGTGATGTGTAATTACATGGAGCAAGTAAGCATTTTTGGTTAGGGTATTTACAAGTAATAGGTTAGAACTAGTTGGTTGGGACCTAGTTCATTTTGAACTAAGGGTAACTAGGGGGCCGTTATGCTTAAAGGGGTTGTACCTAGGCTTTAGTGTGTTGTACCTAGAGTGTAGAGGTGTAAGATACTTAGTTAGGGTTTCTAGTTACTTTTAAATAAATGCTAGTTGGTTTAGTTTAAGTGTAAATAAATAAAAGTATAGGTTTTAGGTTTGTGCATTAATACTTGTACATTGGCTTTAGATTATTGTACGTACTTAAGAGAAAGACATTTTTAGGGCTTGTGCTTGAAAGATTTGTGTAATGTGTTTTAAAATAAATACACCTTTATAATGAGTTTTATGTTAGTAGTATGCTCCTATGCATCAATGACTTGTACATTGGCTTGATAGACTTGTACTTTGGTAATTTGTAAAAGTTTCATGTGTATTTTTAATTATAGTTTGTGATTTTATTCACATAAAATCATAGAGTTTGCAAATTAGGGTTTGAACTGGGAAATACTCTAAAGTTAGGGTTTTATGGTTTGTAAGTTTGTACATTAAGTTTAAGGGTTTGTACTTTAGGGTTTATGACATAATATCAAAATTATTATTAATCAAAACTTTAGGAAAAACCCTAATATATATAGTAAGTATTATGTTGGAAATGACGGTAGTGGTATAGGGAATATATATACCAGACATCACATGTCTCGTGTGTGGACACAACTGGCATGGGTGACCATGCCGGGAAGTTTCATGTAAGACATAGAAGTGATGTTGTGAGACTTCCATTGTCACATAAGAGTGTGTATATCAAAAGGCATTGACTATGCAAATGAGCAGTTTGTGAGTGCAGCATATTATCTAGTTGTTGTAATCAAATAAAAAAAATTCTTAAATGGAATCTCGTCCTCGAGATACACTCAGTGTTGGTTGCGGTGTTGGAGAAAAAAAAAGTGTGGATATCCATGGAGCGCTGATTATAAGGATGTGTATGAATAGTTATCTTATTACGAAGTTTTGCTTTTGAATGAAGATTGTTTTAGAAAATATGTGAAGACGACTGTTTCCTTCATGACATGATTCTTCCTAAATTAGACATAGGTGATCAGGCTATGTATAATTGAGGAAAAATGATGTGATGCTTGATTCAGTCAAAGTAGTATTATATTTCTCAAAAGTTTTAGATGGTGTTCAACGTTTTGCTTTTTTAAAGTGTCAGCCAAAACAACTTTTCAAGGTAACAAGAAAGATTGGTTCGCATAACGGTAGTAAATAGTTGGTAGAATGACAGATTATCAATTTTTCCGTGGTGATAATGGAATAACTTGGAATAAAATTTGTAGATTAGAATCTAGGATACATGGAAGAAACTTAGGGAATAGTAATAGTCTAGGGCAGTCGGGGTGAGTTTAAGTAAGGAAGCGAAAGTAATGGATATAAAGCTTTTATCGGCTCCAGTATCAAATAATACTTTAGCTAAATGTCGATTGAGAGAAAACGTATCCGTGACTACATCCGAGTTCTGCTGAGTGTTTGCATCTCCTAGCACGTAAGCTCTTGCACGGACCGTGTTTTTCTGGTTGCCATTCTGTTTTGGACACTGATTTTTGTAATATCCTTTCTCACCACATCCGTGGCATATTACTTCTACAGGCTGAAAATTAGCACCTGAGGTCCTACAATCTCTGGTTTTGTGGCTGGTTTTGTGACACTTTCCGCATTTAATAAAGCATGGCCCATTGTGATGCATCTTGCATCAATTGCATAGGGGCAGATTTCCAGCATAGTTACTGCCTCCAGCAGGTGCGGCTACATAAGCTTTGGTAGTTTCCTGCCTTTGGCTCTGTTGGTAACGGTGGTTGTTGTTTCGGTTGTTGTTGTGGTAGTAGGTGTTATTGTTGGGGTTGTTGTTGTGATGGTGGGTTGTCCTTTTGTCATCAAGCTTCCTTTTGTGATCATTACCTCCTTGGGTGGAACCACGCTTGACTTCCTGATCCATTAATGTCTAAGCAATAGAAATTGCTTCCTCTAGTGACTGTGGTTTTGATGAGGTGACATACCCCTCGATACTGCGGGGTAAGCCTTCAGTATACTTCTCCAATGTCTTCTCAAGATCAGGCACTAGAGTTGGGCATAACATTGCCAGTTCCTGAAACCTCCAGTTGTAGGTCTTGAGATCAATTCCTTTCACCACCAGCTGGTGAACCTCATCTTCCAAATTCTTAATCTTAGTGCGGGGATAATACTTCTTTAGCATCTTCTTCTTGAAGTTATCCCAGGTGAGTTGATAAGCTACTTCAATACCCATAGTTTGGGAAGAAACATTCCACCAAGATAGGGCATCATCCAATTGTGTCCCCGTAGCAAAAGTGACCTTGCAATCGTCAGAACAACCACTTCTCATGAATACTGTCTCTGTTCGCTCAAACCAGCGAACCAACTCAGTTGCTCCTTCTATTCCTTTGAAAAAGGTTGACTTACAGTTCATGAAATCCTTGTAAGTACACTTGCGAGCTATAGCTGCCTCGCTTTCTCCGTTAGGTCTGCTAGTGCTTCCAGAGCGGGCCATTGTTGCTGCTTGTCTCTCGAGTGTTGCAGCAACACTGTCTGCAACTAGTTTTTGGATAGCAGCTTGGGACATGGCGGGTGCTGATGTTTCGGTTGATTTTCTTGTTCGAGCCATATTTCTATTAATGCCACAAGAAAATATATGTTTAGAATGACCATGTTATGTTATAACATAACAAATAACAAGGTATACGCATTGAAATCATAGCAATATAAGAATCATATGATCATATCATGCCTGAATACTATCACACGGTAAAGTGATCCACCCTAGTCCACATCAGTCGATATCATAACACAACATAATATCAAAATCATATATAGTCATAAACAACTCTCAAATTTTGTCATGTAACAAAATATTACAAGTGTCATATTTATGCCACATACCGTGGCTAGGATATCACAAAAAGCTGTTAGATAAGGACCTACTCTAATGGCTACCAGGGGCTCCTTCCCGGCGACTCTCCAGCTCTGTGATCATGCTGATAAGGACCTGTATATACTCCTGGTATCGGGCCGGGATATCTACTACTACTGCCTCTAACGTGGTAATTCTAGAGTAAGCCATCACTAAGTCGTCACTCTGCCTCATCATTGCTTGTGACATCATCACGTCATTGTCATATAGCATCGGTATGTGTTGACTAGTTCGCCTGTGATGTTCCTCCAGATTATCTGCCCTCTCACGAGTCTCCTGCATTCCGGTGCTCAAAATATCTATCTCCTGCTGCATAGTTGCTTTCTTAGAAACTAACTCCTCCACAGAATCCTCAAGTGACTTAATGCGCTCAAAAGGTAACTCGTCTAGATGGCTTAAGGCAGTATTAATCTGATCCTCATGTCTTTCCAAGTGTGCCTTTCCAAGCGTTCCATAAGTGTGGAAATGATGGGCGGTCGGTCCGTCACTGCTTGCGAACTTTCTCCAATCTCGAATATCCGTGGTGGCGTAGGGATATCTGGAGTAGGTGATCGTAAGACATTGTACCTAGAAATGATGGTCCTTGCCTCTTCTCCGAGTTCATATGGCTGAGACGGGGGAGTAAAGTCTGTGGTGGGGGTGGTGTAGTTGGCGGCGGTACATACGTGGGTAACATGTATGGGTGTGGGGGTGGTGGTGAGTGTACGAGAAGTGCTGTCTCAGATGGCTCTGCATCTGCAAAAATAAGATATCCTCTCCTAGCTAGCACATATGGATCGTCAGGAAATGGAGCGATATCAGGTACTACCGTGACGTCGTTGGTCTTTATGGTGTACCTAGGTGCTGGGTCTACATCAGGTACTACCGCGAAATCCTCAGATGACTCTTCTAAAGGATCAGACTCCATATCTTCCATAGCGCGGCTGGGTGCTGGCGAATGAACTATCGTATCTGTGGAAGGAATGGTGTCTTCGGACTCAGTATTCGATAAGATAGTAATATAAGAGATAGGGGAAGACATAACTGTGTAACAACCCGGTAATTATAAATATCTCATTGTATATATAAATAGTCAGTATAAACATGCATAAACAGTGTCTGAACGGTGTAGTGGCACGGAGGAATTTATTTAAGTGTGAAAAAGAGTTATAATTACGGTTTTGTAATCCGTTCTCTATAACTACGGCTCTGATACCAATCGGTAACACCGCCAAATTCGATATACGCAGCGGAATTAAGGTTGGGGTATTACTTCATGGACCACAGTCATAATAATAGATAAACGGCTCAAAAGAGACGTTTTAGATAAAATAGTTATCATTCATTTATTTAAATCAGAGTTTTACAAAAGAAAGGTCCCAACGGAAATACTGAAATACATAGTTTTATTCTTGTGAATGATAACAAAATGGACACCCTTTTTATAAGAAAGTCCATAGCCACTCCGTGCCAAGTCGTGCTCTAGTTTCCTAAGATAAAACATGCTGAAAAGTCAACACAAAGGTTGAGTGAATCCATAGTGTTTTCATAATAATCAGTTGAACACAAGGTAAACAGTAGTAAAAGCAGTAATATTGTAGTACACTATATTGCCCTAAGTCTCATGACACGCAAACCTTAACACGAACGCGTCATAATAATGACGTAAGTTACAAACATCATATTAATGATGTAAGCAACAATGACCTCTGGTAGGAGTTTGCCATTCTCCTAGTATTCTCAAATAAAGTGCATTTGGTTACCTATCCGACTAACAGAAACGGAACGCCAACTACCAATAGATCTATTCACTATATTTGCGGTCACTCGCAAGTGATTAATGGTTCATTATATGAGGGACTTTTAGTTGCAACAGTTGGTACTTAGGCAATATCAATCAGGATAGCATACAGAAAAATACTTGTGTTCGGTTTTGTAGCATGTATCTCCCCACGAGTTTGAAAACAATATGTAAGAATGGGACTAGGAACTCACCTCGGTGTTACCGTAGTCTGGATGGAAAACAAATTAAGTAATGTGAATAAACTGCTCTGACTCGCGACCTGAGTTGGTATGTCATGTTTTTAGTATTCGAATTCAAGTTTATGCGATGATGATGCTTTATCGATGGTTGGGTAAACATGAAGTCTCTTCAAAAATTAGTAATATTTATCATACTTAATTTTATGGCTCGGCTGATTGTTTATAGGTTTTATCGAAACCCAAATTGTTAAATATGATATGTTTCAAAAAATGTTAAATTTTACAATTTTGAATATTTACGGTTTTTAGCCTTGCACTTACAAAAATGACACTTTATACCCTCAGCTATGGGTTATTTACAAAATCAGCCCTTGTATTATTAAATTTGAAGAAATTACATTTTTAGCCCAATAAAACTTTATCTTTCAAAAATTACAACTTCTACCCTGGTAGTTTTCTAAGAAAAAATTACTTGTTTTAGGCCTAAGTTGACATAAGTAAAGGTAAATATAAGCGAGGCATAGAGAGGTTTTAACTACATCATTGATCTCTTAAAGAGTTTGCCGGGTGGTCTTTCTAATGGTTCAAACTAGAAGTTCTAAGCTTTTACGGTTTGGTCGCAATAATTTCCCAAAGTAGGGGGTTAGGTGCCTTATTTAAAGAATGTTGGTTTTGGCGACAACAAGCCCTAATGAGGACAAATTTTACACGAGGCAAGCCATAATTTCTACGATGAAATTGATCCATAAAAAACTTTTCTGTAAGCTCTTCAAGATTGTATAGGTCTCATATTTTAGTTATCTTTGGTTAGGGAGAAACAAGCCCGTGAACATGGTCACTTGGCCACGTCGTGTTTTAAGAAAAATTCATTTTTGACCCATTAACTTTTACAGTGTAACCTAGGGAAATCGTAATAGTTAATTAACTCAGTTTAAGTCATTCTCTAACATCTGATAGCTCATAAGACTCAAAATTTGAAAAATGCACGCAAGAGTTCTTTATAAAAATCTTTACGAGTCACCTTCTTTTTGATGGATTATAAAAGAGACCATAAGGGTTTTTAAAAACATTCTTAGGGTTTTAAAATCCGTGCAGTGAGCTCTTTAAAATGGTGTAACTCTCATATTTTAGAATCCTTTAATTAGAGAGATATTAATTATTGAAAAGGGCTACTTAGGCTAGTTTTCGACAAATTGAAAATCTCGTTTTCAAACCTTAAAACTTTATAACTTTTGCATGCAACCTAGTGACATGTTATTTAACTCATTTTCAATGTTTCAAGGGTAGTTCAAGATCAAATTTTCCCAAATACCTGATGTATATGGGCACTTGGTTTTTAGGACATGTGACCCTAAAGTAGGGCAATTTTTAGGCGTGATGCTAAGGCTTTTCAACGAGGTTAGTGGGACGTTTTAGAATGTCCTGGGTGGTGATTACAAAGGTCTTTTAGGTTGCCCTAATACCTTTAACCCGATGTAGAAAAATAGAGCGCAAATAGGGGTGTTGGGCCTGTTTTGGCGTCAAGACATAAAACGGAAAATGTTTTTAACTTTGAGATGACTCAAGAATTAGGTTTATGTTTTATATACTAATTATGTAACCTAATTAATGGTTAATTTTTATAGCTTTTGCCTTAGCTAATACCACATAACAAAGAGGATAGCATGTATGTGCGCATTTTACTGAAAGAATACAAAAACCATATTTTAGCTTTAGATTTACATGTTATGAGTTTATTACCCTAAATGAGTGATATTAGATATGTAAAATGGTTAAAGAAAAAGAGTTGGAACACTTACAAGTGGTGAGTTGCTTAAATCAGGAAAAGCGCCTAAAGGCTGCTAATGATCTCCAAGATAGTTCCATACCTTCTAATCTGTAGGTTAGCCTTCCTTTACACTACTTAGGGTCCAATTTAAGAATGTATGTGAGTATGGGTAGGGATATATGGTGCGTGTGATGGATGAGGCATGAGGAGGGGGTGGTCGCTATTTATAGGAGTGGGGAAGCAAGAGTCCTTAAGGTGCTAAGTCACCTTGTCTAGTAAAAAGGGGAACAAGTTGAGGTGTTTCATGACATATGGAGGCTTCATGTGGCTTTAGGGGGACATGGGGTGGTGTGGTAAAACTCTAGCCAAGAATTTTACCCACAACCTTTGACTTGGGTAAAACTTCAAGGTAACAAAGTGATGTGTAATTACATGGAGCAAGTAAGCATTTTTGGTTAGGGGATTTACAAGTAATAGTTAGAACTAATTGGTTGGGACCTAGTTCATTTCGAACTAAGGGTAACTAGGGGGCGTTATGCTTAAAGGGGTTGTACCTAGGCTTTAGTGTGTTGTACCTAGAGTGTAGAGGTGTAAGATACTTAGTTAGGGTTTCTAGTTACTTTTAAATAAATGCTAGTTGGTTTAGTTTAAGTGTAAATAAATAAAAGTATAGGTTTTAGGTTTGTGCATTAATACTTGTACTTTGGCATTAGATTGTTGTACTTACATAAAAGAAAGACATTTTCAGGGCTTGTGCTTGAAAGATTTGTGTAATGTGTTTTAAAATAAATACACCAAGGTTTATAATGAGTTTTATGTTAGTAGTATGCTCCTATGCATCAATGACTTGTACATTGGCTTGATAGACTTGTACTTTGGTAATTTGTAAAAGTTTCATGTGTATTTTTAATTATAGTTTGTGATTTTATTCACATAAAATCATAGAGTATGCAAATTAGGGTTTGAACCGGGAAATACTTTAAAGTTAGGGTTTTATGCTTTGTAAGTTTGTACATTAAGTTTAAGGGTTTGTACTTTAGGGTTTATGACATAATATCAAAATTATTATAAATCAAAGCTTTAGGAAAAACCCTAATATATATAGTAAGCATTCTGTTGGAAATGACGCTAGTGGTATAGGGAATATATATACCAGACATCACATGTCTCGTGTGAGGACACAACTGGCATGGGTGACCATGTCGGGAAGTTTCAAGTAAGACATAGAAGTGATGTTGTGAGACTTCCATTGTCACATAAGAGTGTGTATATCAAAAGACATCAACTATGCAAATGAGCAAAGGTAGGAGTGCAGCATATTATCTAGTTGTTGTAATAAAAAAATAAAATAAAAATTTGTACATAGAAAATGAATTATTATTAGTTAATAATAAAGGCGGATTTTTACCGGTGGTTATAATACACCATAGTTGTATTGATGTCTTGATAACCTCCTAAGTCTTCATAATGGATACAACGTAATTCTCTCGATATGGCTACGTCGTATATGGTTCTTGGTGTACTTGGTGTGAAGTGCTTCAAGTATGAATACAACGCAGGTAATAGAGATCAACTACGCTGTATAAGATGTCTGATCCAAATTTTCTTTGTTTTCCATCAAGTTTCTTCTCAATTTTGCATCTCTTCAATCCAATCCTCGAATTAACCCTATTAGACAAATAGGAAGTAATTAAGTACCAATTCTTATAAAAATACAAGAAACAAGAGCATATAACAAGGGATATTGACAGTAAAATATATACATCAAATATTCCCTCACTCGACTTCTACTTCCCCTCAGGTAGACCTTTTTAATCATTTCTAAAAAGATATTTCTCAAGTTTAACTGAAAGATATGAATTTACAAACTACCTATGCTAGAAACTTCAAAGTTGAACACCTCACAAAAAGGGAGACAAAATCACTCATGCCTCGCTAGTCTACGTGTTTCATTTTTTGGGGTGATCACTCAATTTTCACAGTCGTAGCGTGTATTCTATTATAGGCTTGACGAGTATACAAAACTTCACCACTAAAGCCAAGGTCTAAACAATCTCTAAAAGTCTACTTAGTTCTTATGGAGGATATACATTCAGTTGGAAAATCTAATTACTAAATTCCATCTTCCACAAATAGGTTTGATGCACATAGATTTTCAGTTAACCAATTATCATATCCTATGTCACTAGCAAGTATGTTTGTAAGACTATCATGATCTTGAGAAAGCGTACCTTTGCCAATAGCATTTCCTAAAGATACATTACCATAAGAGATGTTGTGTGTGAGGCATGCCTTGAGTGACTTTAGAGTAATCCATCGTATGAAGAAAGCATGAATACTTATACATTCCATCAAATGTCTTCAAGTTACTTTCCAAGTGCATCTGAAGAAAATACTCACAAAAAGGCTTGGTACCCAGTATCTCATTCATCCAAAATGGTTAGTGATGAACATCCTTTGCATTAGATGCATGTGATGAGGATGTTGTCATGGAATAAAAAATTCCCACGAAGAGACCTCGGTGAAATTTATTCCAAGTCTTAAGAGAATTAATTTGGTGACATTTTATTCTAAAATTCATTAATGGTCGATGAGATTTAGAAAAATTAATTTTTCCTAATAAAAAGGCTTTTTAACCTAATTATTGTTTTGCAATATTTTAATCCTAGTTTTAAAAGTAAGAGAAATATATTTGACTAACAAAGAAAAATAACTAAGTGATGTATGATCCAAAAACGGAGTATGATAAGAGATCAACTTTGAATTTTTCCGACTTTGGGTCAAACGGACCTCTAAACATCGGATGGTCCTCAACATGTACAGGACCGTCTATCTCTTTTTAGGACTGTTAGCAGTAGCTGTTTTCCTAGAGATTTCACAAATTTAATTTTTTTTGTTCCGCTTGTTGATGCCTTACATGAATGAAAACCTAGACCAGTTATGTCTCCGGATGCCTTTTGACTATTTACTAAATTTTTACGTGAGTGAGAACTCTTTTCAAATTTAACTAACTTGTTAGCTTTCTCTTTAAGCTTCTCAATTTTAATTTTACTATCTTGACACGTCTTACATTCTAGCTCAATTTCTATACCATTAAGTCTAGACATTTTATTTTCTAAAATGATTTTTTTTTCTAATTTGCTCTAAAGGATTTTGAAGACTCATTTTAGGGTAATATTTGTAGACTCATATTGCATAGATGTTCAAAATCATTTTCTAATTCATAAAATTCTAGAAATAGTGTGTCATAACAAAAATGTTTGGTTTCGAAATGTACCTCACTTGAAGTTCCAGCCATTTGACATACTTCGTATTCGGTACAATCGTTGTTTTGTTCATTAGTATCACTCCATGCTTCTCCAATGAGTTCTCTTTGAAAATTTCTCGTATGGTTATTGATAGGTAACATATTGTTTGAAATAAATCGAACTCAAATTTTTTAAAAGCAATCAGACTCAATTTTCATAAAATTTGTCACTCAATCAATGACTTGGGTCATCGATTGAGGGGGAGAGTGATTTCAAATTTAATATTTTCAAACTTTTTATCATCAAACGAATGCATTTGTACATTATAAGAGTGAATAAATATTTGTTTTTATGTGTTAGTGTATGATCTTTCGCATATTCAAAGATCTTTCAAAAAGAATTTTCTTATATCAAAGATCTCTCAAAATCATCATACCTGACACTAACATCCTCCCTCGTAAATTGAGGGGGAGCGTTGAAATGTTTCTTTATCAGTATATATTAAACCAGACAACATTTTCTCCCAAATTTTCTAACTTATTTAAATCAATTGAGATCACAAATCTCAAAAAGGTTTGAAATTACTTATCGAGGAAGAGAATGTGATTTAAATATTAAATCTGATAAAAATGTGATTGTTTAAGGCTCAAACATGCACTCCTCCCTCCATGTGCTATACGATTTCAAATATCGATGCACATGTTGAGGGGGAGCATTTCTGAAAGATAAAAAACAATTGAAGTACAAATGCTTCGATTTGTTATCACAAGTACCTTGATTGATTTTCAATTAGTTTTAAGGTGGAAAGAACAATACCAAATGACTGACCTTTCATTTACTTTTATTGGAGTTATAAGGATGGTAATGTTAGGTATTCGTTCCCATGATCCCGCCAGAGCCGAAGGGATCTACCCAGGGACTATCCACTAGTTAGTGTAGAAGTCCTTAGGTATGACGAAAAAAGGAGAAAACTAAGAATAAGGGAAGAGTGTCGACTGAGATGGAGCTAGGACTGGAACAAACCCAACAAGGTTCTAGTAATGAAGTCTCGGTAAGCGCTGAAGGGTTGAAGAATGAAAAAGAAATATAAAGATAAAGGGTGAAAGAAATAGCCCTCTAAATATTCAACCTTAGGGCAGAAACGGGGTTCAACACATATGCTACTGGTGGTTACCAAGGTAACGCCGGTATTGAAGACAAGGCGTCATTGACCCAGTGACGCAGTACACTAAACTTCCCAGGCACTGAAGTTCTCTTAAAAGGACTAGTTATACCAAACTATCTCAAGCGATGGCTCATGTCACTTTTTGATACTAATAAGTGACGGCGTCACTTACATTTCCAAGTGCCCGTCACGTTATCTTTCTACACCAAACGACCGATTCTTTCTCAAAACGGCGTTAGCTACAACCTAGACGGCGTCATGATTGATAACATCAAATAATCCTGACTTTTAAGTTTCAATTTCCTCCAATTATGCTCATATTTTATATTGTGTATATGGATATATACTCTTATTTCTTTATATTTTGTGTCCATGTTATATATGAGAATAGGAGCTAAAGAGACGTGGTTTGGGAGATGTACTTTAATGATTCATACCTTAGTATGCTCTCATGGAAGAAGCTACTTCGTAACTCACACTCTCATTTACGCTGTAACTAGGAATTCAAATATGAAGACCAACTCAACATCAGTTACGGCGTAACTATCAACTCAAGTTACGTCGTAACCATCAAGGTCATAAGGAATTTCGCGCCTCCATCAGTTACGTTGTAACCCTCAATATGAGTTACGATGTAATCAGCACTACGAATATCTCGATGGGATCTTTGAAGATTACGGGATAGCCACTTGTTGAGTTTACGACGGAGCTGAAGGGATTACAGTGTAACCATCCTTAAGAATACGCCGTAACCATCACACCGAGATTTGATATAGGAGGATATTTAAGTTACGGCATAACCACATTATAAGGTTACATCATAACATAATCGGGCCTATAAATACAAGCTCTAAATTCTGCATTTGACATCATTCACAGACCACAAGAAGTCAGAGAACGTGAAGTGGGTCCACAAGGCAGATCTTACATAGCATACGGAGCTATTTCCAAGGAAGAAGTCACAACATATCATCGATAAGCTTTAGCGATTCCTATTTCATTACATTTTAATTTATGTCTTCATTTACCATGTAAAACATTGAATTGAGTTTTTGTTTTAATATGATCGGCTAAGCACTTTTGGTGCTAGCCTAGTTATGATTCCTTAGTGTATGCATGCATAGTTCGTTGGTAGCCACCCTTGCTTTGGTAGTTTTTTTAGCCCGGTTGTATTTGCTTGCTTAGGAGAATTGACCAAAGGACCCTAGGGAAGTAGGTTGCAAGGGTTTATAAGAATTGACCAAAGGAATATCAATCCATCTCGTGTGAATTGACCAAAGGATCACCTTCCGGAGGGTAGAACTTAAGAAGTTAGGGATGTGTGTCTAAGATGCTAACGCTCGGGCACACATTGTTTCGAATCTTGCATGTATGGCACTTAATGACTTAGCATATATTACTGGGGACCTCGTCAATCGAATGGGTAAGGCCTTTGATGTCGGGTAGGGATCTATGATTAATAGGCTAGACGAATTGACCAAAGGAGCCTAGCAAATTTAAACCCCACTTGAAGCGGTAGGAAATAAAAATTAGAAAGCATAGATATAACATGATAGGATGGATAATTAGGTTAGCACACTTCCTCCTTATTGTTTACAGCCTCGTTTAATTTCCGCATTTCATTTGTTGCTTATTAGTTTAATTAATCTTTCAAATTATCTTAAAAATCGTGACACTAGACTTAAATATGATCTAAAACTACATAGCTCTTGGGAAAGACCTCGGCTTTACCACACTCTATGTTATGCACGACCGGGTTCATTGCTCGTTAGTGCAATAGGTAGACCTTAGGTAGACGAGACTCTAGAAATTTAAATCCTTGTCGGAAAGCCTACATCAGAATTTTGGCGTCGCTGCCGGGGAGCAATAATAGGATTCTTTTTTAAGTCTTCTATTTTTTTTATTGTTTTTGTTTTTCTCATGATTTACTTTTAATTTCAGATAAAAATGCAGTTGTGGATATCAACAACCTCACTCTTGAGGAATACCTTGCAATGACTCGAGATGAGCAAGATCCGGGGCTTTTTAGGCCGGCTATTGGAGTGGATATACAGTTAAAGATAAAGCCACAATTCATGAGGGAGCCATGAGCAAATCCCTTTTCCAGAAGCATGACCGATGATGCTTACGAGCATGTGGAAAATGTGGAGTACATTGTTAGCGTCTTTAATATTCCAAGAGTTTCGAACGATGTTGTTATGCTTCGAGTGTTTCCACATGGATCGATAGATTGCCCATTGGGACTGTTGATACATGGCCACTCCTCAAAAGATATTTCATTCAACGATATTGCCCTCCTTCGAAGACGACTAAACAACTCGAGGAAAACCATAACTTTAGACAAGAAGGTTATGAGACATTGTACTAAGCTTGGGAAAGGTACAACGATCTCTGACCTTAACAGCCAGCAAAAGGTCAATATCTTCTACAAAGGCATCAACATTGTAGCTAGGCAGATGCTCGACTGTCAGGGGCTGATCCTTGGGATGACTCCTGCTCAAGCCCTTTACGTTATCCAAAATATGGCTGACCACTCTCAAAAGTGGCATGAAGGAGGGAGCAGTAGAACCATGGGTGAAAACATGGATGGCATTGCGGCCATCACTAATAAAATTGAAAACCTTGGCAGGGAAATGAAGAAACTTAAAGAGAATCTGCATGCCATACAGGTAGGATGCGATACATGTAGAGGACCTCATCTGACCAAGGACTTCCCTTTGAAAAATGATGATCGACAGGTCGAAGAGGTCAAATATGGAGATGGTAGACCTTTCCAAAGAGATAATAGTTGTGACACACGGTAAATTTTCACTAAAATTTAACTGATAATTAGTAATTTATTATTACTAAGCATGAGTCATGAAGCATGAGCTTTGCCTGATCATTTGAGTAGATAACTCGCATACAGTAAAAATTTCACCACTCTTGCATTCATATCATTTTATGAATATTTCATTTTGTCTTATGATTTAAATTGTAAGACGAGAGGTTATCTCATTTTTCCCAGTGACCGACACGCATCGACACCATGATAAGGGCTTGATAAAACAAATGACAAACTCCCGTAATGAAAAATATTACAAAAATAATAATATCTCCGATGCGTAACCATAATATATTACATCTAAAAGTTATCAAACAATGATACTTTGGTCACAATATGACTTCGCGGAACACAAAATAATTAACCCACTATCTCTTAAACAATAACTCTTATAAGACTTAAAAACAATTAATGCATAAGTATAATGTATATACATACATTTTCACAACTTGTACCATAAGTATACTACATATATACATATACATTTGATAAATGAAAACATTTAATAAAAGTTTAGATAATACACCTTTGTCCTTCTTAGCCCACACACGACAAAACCCACACCAAAAACAAAAACAGAGAATATCAAGATATCAAGATCATATCTTCTTCCTCCCCTAGACACTGCTCCTCCTGTCTACACGCCATCTAGGTCGAATCTCCCCAAAAGGAGATAACCCAACATATTCATCCAACATATCCTTCTCTCTCATACCCAAATCCATGTAAGTTCTTGGTTCCAAATCTCTCTTGATGCGCGGCTACACCACGATGGAATCCAAGAAGAATCAAGATGAATCACCAAAGGGAAACAAATCTTTACACCAATCCATCTTGAGCCTATGTCCAAGATTCGTTAGTTTTGGAAGTTATCTATATTTGGCTTCAAACCAAGACCAAAGGAAAGAAGGATAACCAAGCTCCTCCCCAATATACTTCTATATCTTTGGTCGAGTTGCAAAAGCCCCAAACTCAGTTTCAAAGTCAAATTTTACCAAAAAATTAGGGTTTGTGAAGGTTAGGGTTTTCTAAAATCGAATTGGGGGTTTTGCAATTGGAAGTGTTTTAGGGCTAATTCAAGTCTTGTTTGGTCCAAATCCAAGAAACAACCCTTCGTTCATCACTCACCATTTTCGGATTTGAGGTTATTTACCTTTCTTGTTGTAATGTTTATGTTATTTACGATATTAAGCTTGGAGAAATTTATCAATGAAATTGTTATACGAATTGAGTCATGTCGATTCTCTTATTGTTCTTGGTTAACATGTCAAACTTTGAAGTTGGTCATTCATTTGGTTTATGTGTTTAAACATCTTGTCCAGAAACATGAAAAGGATATTGTGCTATATTTGATGCATTAACAAAAATTTCTTGGTTGCTATGCTAAGTTTACTCTAAACTTTACTTGTTTAAATAATGGTTGTTCGATTATGCAACTTAGTGTTTTGATGTTAATAAGTCTTATAATTTTTGGTGAAAGATAAACTTTCATGTAAACTTGGTGTGTTGTTGGGTTCTTTTGTTGTTGTTTTGTCGAGAGTATGTAACAAGAAAAACTAGAAGTGAGTTTCTTTGGTATTGTTATGTTAACTTTGGGTCTTGTAGAATTGCATAAACAAGAATTAGACAGATTTAGTTTTTACAAATTATACTCCTTGTGTTTAGTAAACAATCTTGGTTACATGAACTTGTGTGGTCATTTGCACTAGAGCCCGTTTGGTTTTCTATCGAGACTAGGGAACAAAAATAAGGTATACGAGTCAAGTTTGCGAAGCCTACAAGTAACCCATGTCGATACTCATTTTTTTTCAGTCGACATTTATGTTGTTTAAAAGTATGTCAAACTTTGATTTTTACCTTGTTTAAACATGAGAAACATACTAGTGTCTTATTGTCTTGTGTCTCAAATTTGCAACAAGGAACCGGGTTGAGTAGTACTCGACCAAACACATGGTTTCGTCACATCGTTGCTCTAACCATTCCGTTAATGTATCAAACTTGAGTAATATTCTAGGCACTTTAGAAACATCGGGTAGTCGAGTATACCTTGGAGTACGTCAACTGTGACACCCTCGATTCGAGTCTAGCTTTGAAATGTTAGTACCTTATTCACTTAAATGAACACTTGCTATATCAATTCTTTTTTTTCCTCTCGTGTGATCTACCCACAAAGAATTTGGCACAAACAGTGCACTACCAAGTACTAACTAATGTTTAGACATCAAGTCGGGCCACGCCCAACTAATGAATTAAGTTGCATAGGAATCTGTTTATTTTATGGGCCTCGGCCCATATTGGGTCCTTAGTCGTGATCAACACCTGGCCGCAGCCCATGGTGGCTCGGGGTGTTCGTCCGACGGTTTAAACTACCTCACGAAATAAAACATGTAACGTATAACCGGAAGGCAAAGTATAAGCTTAAACCGTCCCCGTCTATTCTTTCTTTTCATCTCGTAACATATAGTCTTAACGTCAATTATGTGTACAAGTCATAACTTAACAAAATGTATGAAAGTTGGTATAAACAACTAATATTCAAAAACATGATTCCCGTAATAATGTACGTCAAAATTTAACGGCATTGTACAAATGAATGGATGTCAAGTAAACTTCTTAATGGAACTATATATATTAAGAACAAGTTTTGATGAATAACTAAAGACCACTATATCATTTTATCATATAATTTGGAAGGTCTTCAAACCTAACTTAAATATTTTCTAAACACTATTAGAAAATAAATCAATTAGTTATAAATTTTGACAATATCATTTTGTGTCAACTTAAGTAAGTATATACACATTCATATACTTGCTAGTAGAATATAGTAATTATTATTCATATCAAACCTTGGATTTTAAAACCCTATTAATGTCAATATAAAAAGTATATACACTTTGTATACTTACTAGTAAAACTATATTAACAATTTTTACAAAATTACGATTAGTATTAATACAATTATATTGAACCACTTTAAGTAAGTGATACTTAAAACAATGAACTAAAACATTGCCCTCCTTATCTAGGTCGCGTGTCGGTGCCGCATCACAACAATCAGTAATCCCACATTTTGGATTGCACAATTGCTAAGGTGAGTTTTCATAGCCCCGCTTTTACTTAATAAACTGTTTTATACATTTTGGGGTGAGAAATATGCAAAACCTTTTTATGGACCAAAACTATACATGATTACTATTACGTGGTTTAGCCTAAGCCCTTCTGTCCCTTGAGAATGCCCTTTTTCATGAACCATCAATTCCCCATTGGGAAACGCGATTGTTATAAATAGATCTATTGAGGGTGACTCCTCCGTTCGGTTGGCCATGCTTAGGTCAAGGCGAAACGTATACCATGTCGGAACCGAGTGTTGAGGGACAAAACACTCGCTATGGGCCCCTATATTGTATGACATCTTTTAGCATACAGAAACTGTCGTAGTATCGGTTGCATGAACTTAGAGCTAACGTAATAGACTTTCATCCATATATCATTATATTCGTTGTAATGATTATATGACTTTGCTTATGGTCCAAGCTTACTATTTTAACTTAAACCTATGAACTCACCAGCTTTTAGCTGACCTTTTAGCATATTTTCTCAGGTGTTTAAGTTATGATCATGAGGGCAAGGCAAGAAGCGGACAAATGGTCGTAGTAGTATTAAAGAAGTGTTTTTACACAAAAATGATGTTTTTTTTTACTTTGGGACCACAAAAACTAATGGGATGTGCCCATTTATCTAAACAATGTTGTAAGATAACGTTTTAAAATATTTTATGAAATTAAACGGAGTGTGTATTCCGTTCTTTATTTCTTGTGTTATGATTCACCCATCCCGTAACGCTCCCAAATAACACGTAGGCTTCCGCTAAACCAAATTTGGGGGTGTTACAGATTGGTATCAGAGCCAAGGTTATAGAGAACTAGGTACATATAAACCCTAAACTATAACTACTTTTCACTGAAAACATCATACTACGACTGCCGCTTGCCTTACTTGCCATTTTACTTAGAGTTCATTTAAATAGGATTACATGTTTTATTTCCTATTTACTTATGCACTATTTCATATTCATTATGAGCATATTTTTCCACATACTTACACATATGCACCGTCTTGTCACAGACTATGCCTTCACCAGCCTTCACTCACGATGTTCAGGAGGATATCCTACTAGCTCACTCACCTACCACCCGTCAGATTGCACACTTAGTCACTGATCCGTCTATTCACGCCACATTCGCAGCTCAGCCAGTTATTGCACCTACTCCATCTATACCTACCCTTACCACCACTCCATCAGCTTTGTTGACGCGCAGGCAAAAACCCCGCATGATTGTGAGAGTGCCTGGATATCGAGAGCGGTATTCATTTGTGCCTGCACTAGCCTCTCAGATGACCCGCCGCTACATGGGTCCTTCTTCTACTTCAGAGTCACCGACACCATCATCTATCGAGTCACCACCTCATCAGAGACTCCGAGATCTACTGATTCCTACTCGATGAAGACCCGAAGAAGATCCGAAGAGGATCCCGAGGAGGAACTACCAGAGCCTATGCCGACTGAGAGTGTCCCTGGACATGTTAGCACAACAGCAGATATGGATATACTAGGTCTGGAGATTGTCCATAGTATTCAGGAGCTAGGACAAAGCTCCAGGATGGCTCAGAGATTGAGCGATGACATGGACATTGATGTACCATTTGGATTGGGAGAGAGCGCTTTCCTCCGTAGCCAGGAGGAAAGTAATGAGATTACTTGGAGAGATATTGATTGTGTGATCGTTCGCACCACACATCGCCAGCCCGAGCTATAGTCCATCATCACCTTCATTCATACCATCTGCAGCAGACATAGAGCGCCTTGCACGCGCCACTAGACAGCTTGAGACCATCGAGGAAGCTGCACCGGTTGAGGCACGTCGAACAGCACCTATCAGGATCTCCAGATGGCGATCGACCCTCACCGAGAGGATATTTATTCAGCTGGACTCTCATGAGACTCTGCTAGGAGTCCATACTGATCAGCTAGAGTGAGTCGATCCAACACGCTTGCAAGCCTGCGAGCAGCGTGTTGAGGGTTTAGACCGAGTTACTGATGTATTGTTTGAGAGCGTGGAGCTCGAGAGACACGAGCGGATTCGACTGGGTTTTAGGGTCGAGGCTCAGGTCGAGGATGTTAGAGAGTTGGATAGCAGGACACGAGCTTTGGGCAGAGGTCAAGCCCAGATGCACGGACGATTAGAGGAGCTAGAGCGCGTCCAGTGGATGGCTAGAGATACTGCCAGAGAGGAGTGGCAGAGGACTACTGGTTTAGAGTCTATGTTAGCATCTCAGATGAGACGTATCACGAGTTTGGAGGATACGCAGCGAGAGTTGATTGCTACCATTGAGCGACTCCGTACCGAGCGTGGATATCCTTAGATATGATTTCATGATGTATCACACTAAACTGGATTTATAACAGTTAGTGTTAGTTATCACTCTTGTACTTCAGTTTGTATTTCCATTGTATTTCCGTTGTATTTCGGTTGTACTCCATCTAGTATCTCATCATGTACTTTAGAAACCTTGTAACCGAAATTCTATCTATGTCAAACTTATTTTCCTATCCTATTGTCTTTCCTTTTATAGATTGCTCATATGATCTATCTGCGACAATCACACTGTTACTTGGCACTTACCTTGTTTAAAAGGTTATGTATCTCATTACCTTTCTTACTGCAGAAATGCCGCCAAAACGAAGATCGAAACGTACCAACCCTGGTGGAGCTCCTAATGCTCCTATTCCAAATGAGGGTTACTCGCAACCAAGCCGCAAACGCCGCTATTCCAAACAGAGTCACACACGATCGATCACTGAAGCCACTACTCCTGCTAGGACTACTCCAATCCAACCTATCATGAATCAAGCCATGATTGACCAACTAGTCAATGAGCGAGTGAGCGCCGCTTTAGCTGCAAACAAATCACTCATCTACTAATGCTGGAACTTCGAGACCACCCACTCACAACCGCACTTGTACTTATCAAGACTTTCGTAAAACCATGACTGGAGGTTTTAGTGGAACCGAAGGAGCTGTCGGTCTGACTAGATGGATCGAAAAGCTCGAGACTGTGTTCCGAATCTGTAATTGTGAAGAAGAGTCTAAGGTTAAGTATGCATCATTCACTTTCACAGATGCTGCCTTGACCTGGTGGAACAATTTCCTGAAATCTGCTAGTTTCGATGTCGCCTATGCCATGTCATGGGAGAACTTCAAGGAAATGGTACTTCGAAATTACTGTCCTCGTAATGAGATTAAGAAGCTCGAGCATGAGTTTTGGAACCTCAAGGTTCAAGGCACCAATATGGCTGCTTATAATCAGCGATTTCAAGAACTAGCCTTATTGTGTCCTGAAATGGTTCCCACTGAGACCCGATTGTTAGAGAGATACATCGGAGGACTGCCTCAACCCATCAAGGGCAATGTCACCACTTCTAAGGCTGCCGATCTTCATGAAACTATTGAAGTAGCCAACAAACTCATGGACCAAGTGATTGAGGATTCCATGGACAAAGTGGTTGACAATAAGAGGAAATGGGACGACCATTCTCAAGGCTACAACAAAAATGAATACCGTGGCAACAACAGTAGGAACAACAGCAACAATCAAAGCAAGAGGCAAAATGTTGCTAGAGCTTATGCAGCGGGTATTGGGGAAAGGAAACCGTACTCAGGGACTGCACCTTTGTGTAATCGATGCACACTGCATCACAAGGGGCAGTGTACAGTCAAGTGCCGTAACTGTCAGAAAATCGGACACTTAACCAGGAACTGCAGGTCCAAATCGTTGGCAACGGTTCAAACAGCTCCAGCTCAAGACCCAAAAGCTAATATAACTTGCTTTGGTTGTGGCGAGAAAGGGCATTATAAGAATGAATGCCGAAAGACCAGAAACCAAGGCCATGGAGGAAACCAAGGAAACCGAGGAAATCCAAGAAGCCATGGGAATGGCGAATCAGGAAATGTTGGACAGACGAGTAATCAGGGAAATGGCGAAGGAGCTCGTGGAAGAGTCTATGCTGTATCCAAAGTGGAAGCTCAAGAAGACCCGAATGTTGTGACGGGTACGTTCCTTATAAATAACCGTTATGCATCCATATTGTTTGATACGGGAGCCGATAGGAGTTTTGTTTCTAATACATTTAGTCCACTACTCGATATTGCCCCAACCGCATTAGGAAATGCATGCAACGTGGAACTAGCTAACGGTAACGTAGAAAGGGTAGATACTATCATAAGAGGTTGCACCCTTAACCTGTTAAACCACCCATTCAATATCGACTTGATACCAGTAGCATTGGGTAGTTTCGATGTCATCGTCGGAATGGATTGGTTAGCAAAATATCATGCTGCCATCATTTGTGACGAGAAACTAGTCCAATTACCCTATGGAGATGAAGTCCTAACAATAGAAGGGGACAGAAGTGACAGAAGAAGCGTTTCAAGACTGCATGTCATCTCCTGTACCAAGGTGTTAAGGTGTGTCGAGGAAGGATGTCACATCCTCCTAGCACAAGTCACTTGAAAACACGAAAAAGAAAAGGAAGAGAAATGTCTGGAAGATGTGCCAATAGTAAGGGAATTTCCTGAAGTCTTACCCGAAGATTTACCAGGACTCCCGCTGACCCGACAGGTTGAATTTCAAATCGATCTAGTGCCTGGTGCCGCACCAGTGGCAAGAGCACCTTATCGATTAGCTCCAACGGAACTCCAGGAGTTGTCAAACCAGTTGTCGGAACTTGCGGAAAAAGGGTTCATTAGACCAAGCTCATCACCATGGGGAGCACCAGTCTTATTCGTCAAGAAGAAGGACGGAACTTTCAGAATGTGCATTGACTATCGTGAATTGAATAAACTAACCATTAAGAACCGCTACCCACTACCGAGAATCGATGACTTATTCGACCAACTTCAAGGTTCAAGCGTTTATTCAAAAATCGACTTAAGGTCCGAATACCATCAACTAAGAGTTCGGGAAGAAGACATTCCCAAAACCGCCTTCAGAACTCGTTATGGACATTACGAGTTCCAAGTCATGCCTTTTGGGTTAACCAACGCACCAGCTGTGTTCATGGACCTCATGAACCGAGTGTGTAAACCCTACTTGGATAAATTTGTGATCGTATTCATTGACGATATCCTAATTTATTCCAAGAGCGTGATAGAACATGAAGAGCATCTTAGATTGATCTTGGAATTGTTGAAGAAGGAAGAACTGTATGCAAAGTTCTCGAAGTGTGAATTTTGGATATCTACTGTACAATTCCTAGGTCATGTAATCGACAGTCAGGGTATTCATGTAGATCCTGCTAAGATCGAGTCAATAAAGGATTGGGCGACACCCACAACTCCTACTGAAATACGCCAATTCTTAGGACTCGCTGGATACTACAGAAGATTCATTGAAGGTTTCTCAAAGATTGCCAAATCTTTAACCAGGCTAACCCAAAAAAAACACTAAGTTTAACTGGGGAGAAAAAGAAGAAGAAGCTTTTCAACTCCTTAAAGAAAAGTTGTGTAGTGCACCTGTTCTGGCCTTACCTGAAGGTAGTGAGGACTTTGTTGTTTATTGCGACGCTTCACACAAGGGGCTAGGAGCGGTGTTAATGCAAAGGGAGAAGGTGATAGCATATGCCTCTCGCCAGCTAAAAACCCATGAGAAAAACTACACAACGCACGACTTGGAGTTAGGATCAGTTGTGTTCGCACTCAGAATTTGGAGACACTACTTGTATGGCACGAAGTGTGTCGTATACACCGATCACAAAAGTCTACAACACATTTTGGATCAGAAAGAACTGAACATGAGACAGCGCCGATGGTTGGAATTACTCAGTGATTACGACTGCGAGATTCGTTACCATCCGGGTAAAGCGAATGTAGTTGCTGATGCTCTCAGTAGGAAAGAGCGACCAAAACCTCTTAGAGTCAGATCCTTGGGTATGACAATTAGTTCACCTCTTCCAACCAAAATTCTTGAGGCTCAATTGGAAGCACTCAAGGAAGAGAATCGTCCGAATGAGAACCTTTACGGAATGCCAGAGAGTAAAAATGGATTCGTAAAAAGGTCGGATGGAACTTTGTGTTTCAAAGAGCGAAGTTGGATACCACTATACGGAGGAATTCGCGACATTATTATGCACGAATCCCACAAGTCTAAATACTCCATCCACCCAGGATCCGACAAAATGTACCTTGATCTGAAGAAATTGTACTGGTGGCCAAACATGAAAGCCGACATTGCAACATATGTCAGCCGGTGTTTAACATGTTCAAAGGTTAAAGCTGAACATCAGAGACCCTCAGGCCTACTAGTACAACCCGAAATCCCTGAGTGGAAATGGGAACGTATAACAATGGACTTTATCACTAAGTTACCTAAAACCTCTAAAGGTTACGACACTATTTGGGTAATAGTTGACCGTCTCACCAAGTCAGCACATTTTTTACCGATGAAAGAAAGTGATGGAATGGAAAAACTTGCACAACTATACCTGAAGGAAATCATCGCACGCCATGGTGTACCAATTTCCATCATCTCAGACATGGATAGCCATTTCACCTCAAATTTCTGGAAATCACTTCAAGATGCTTTAGGGTCTAACCTCGACATGAGCACCGCTTATCATCCTCAGACCGATGGACAAAGCGAGAGAACCATTCAAACACTAGAGGATATGCTAAGAGCATGTGTGATAGACTTTGGAAATGGCTGGGATAAGCACTTGCCATTAGCCGAGTTTTCTTACAATAACAGCTATCACACAAGCATCAAAGCCGCCCCATATGAAGCACTCTATGGTCGGAAGTGTAGATCACCTGTGTGTTGGGCCGAAGTTGGAGAAAGTCAACTTACTGGTCCGGAGTTAATCCAAGAAACTACCGAGAAGATTGTACAAATCAAAAACCGACTGCAAGCAGCTCGTGACCGTCAAAAGAGCTACGCGGATAAAAGGAGGAAACCACTTGAGTTTCAAGTGGGAGATAAAGTTATGCTCAAAGTTGCGCCATGGAAGGGCGTAATCCGTTTCGGAAAACGTGGAAAGTTAAATCCTCGTTACATTGGACCATTCAAAATTCTCGCGAGAATCGGACCGGTAGCATACCGACTTGAATTACCACAAGAACTCAGCTCTGTGCACAACGTGTTTCACGTGTGCAACTTAAAGAAATGTCTTTCCGACGAAACTCTTGCTATTCCTTTGGAAGAAATCCAAGTTGACGAAAGATTGAATTTTGTCGAGGAACCCATTGAGATTATGGATAGAGAGATCAAACGGCTTAAGCAAAGCCGCATCCCGATCGTCAAAGTCCGTTGGAACTCTCAAAGAGGTCCAGAATACACGTGGGAGCGTGAAGACCAATTCAAACGCAAATACCCACATCTTTTCTCTACTTCAACAAGTAATCCTAATTGAAAACCGAGGACGGTTTTCTCTTCCAAGGCGGGGAGGATGTGACACACGGTAAATTTTCACTAAAATTTAACTGATAATTAGTAATTTATTATTACTAAGCATGAGTCATGAAGCATGCATAAGCTTTGCCTGATCATTTGAGTAGATAACTCGCATACAGTAAAAATTTCACCACTCTTGCATTCATATCATTTTATGAATATTTCATTTTGTCTTATGATTTAAATTGTAAGACGAGAGGTTATCTCGTTTACCCCAGTGACCGACACTGCACGCGTACCGACACCATGATAAGGGCTTGATAAAACAAATGACAAACTCCCGTAATGAAAAATATTACAAAAATAATAATATCTCCGATGCGTAACCATAATATATTACATCTAAAAGTTATCAAACAATGATACTTTGGTCACAATATGACTTCGCGGAACACAAAATAATTAACCCACTATCTCTTAAACAATATACCTTTGTCCTTCTTAGCCCACACACGACAAAACCCACACCAAAAACAAAAACAGAGAATATCAAGATCATATCTTCTTCCTCCCCTAGACCTGCTCCTCCTGTCTACACACCATCTAGGTCGAATCTCCCCAAAAGGAGATAACCCAACATATTCATCCAACATATCCTTCTCTCTCATACCCAAATCCATGTAAGTTCTTGGTTCCAAATCTCTCTTGATGCGCGGCTACACCACGATGGAATCCAAGAAGAATCAAGATGAATCACCAAAGGGAAACAAATCTTTACACCAATCCATCTTGAGCCTATGTCTAAGATTCGTTAGTTTTGGAAGTTATCTATATTTGGCTTCAAACCAAGACCAAAGGTAAGAAGGATAACCAAGCTCCTCCCCAATATACTTCTATATCTTTGGTCGAATTGCAAAAGCCCCAAACTCAGTTTCAAAGTCAAATTTTACCAAAAAATTAGGGTTTGTGAAGGTTAGGGTTTTCTAAAATCGAATTGGGGGTTTTGCAATTGGAAGTGTTTTAGAGCTAATTCAAGTCTTGTTTGGTCCAAATCCAAGAAACAACCCTTCGTTCATCACTCACCATTTTCGGATTTGAGGTTATTTACCTTTCTTGTTGTAATGTTTATGTTATTTACGATATTAAGCTTGGAGAAATTTATCAATGAAATTGTTATGCGAATTGAGTCATGTCGATTCTCTTATTGTTCTTGGTTAACATGTCAAACTTTGTAGTTGGTCATTCATTTGGTTTATGTGTTTAAACATCTTGTCTAGAAACATGAAAAGGATATTGTGCTATATTTGATGCATTAACAAAAATTTCTTGGTTGCTATGCTAAGTTTACTCTAAACTTTACTTGTTTAAATAATGGTTGTTCGATTATGCAACTTAGTGTTTTGATGTTAATAAGTCTTATAATTTTTGGTGAAAGATAAACCTTCATGTAAACTTGGTGTGTTGTTGGGTTCTTTTGTTGTTGTTTTGTCGAGAATATGTAACAAGAAAAACTAGAAGTGAGTTTCTCTGGTATTGTTATGTTAACTTTGGGTCTTGTCGAATTGCATAAACAAGAATTAGAGAGATTTAGTTTTTACAAATTATACTCCTTGTGTTTAGTAAACAAACTTGGTTACATGTACTTGTGTGGTCATTTGCACTAGAGCCCGTTTGGTTTTCTATCGAGACTAGGGAACAAAAATAAGGTATACGAGTCAAGTTTGCGAAGCCTACAAGTAACCCATGTCGATACTCATTTTTTTTCAGTCGACATTTATGTTGTTTAAAAGTATGTCAAACTTTGATTTTTACCTTGTTTAAACATGAGAAACATACTAGTGTCTTATTGTCTTGTGTCTCAAATTTGCAACAAGGAACCGGGTTGAGTAGTACTCGACCAAACACATGGTTTCGTCACATCGTTGCTCTAACCATTCCGTTAATGTATCAAACTTGAGTAATATTCTAGGCACTTTAGAAACATCGGGTAGTCGAGTATACCTTGGAGTACGTCAACTGTGACACCCTCGGTTCGAGTCTAGCTTCGAAATGTTAGTACCTTATTCACTTAAATGAACACTTGCTATATCAATTCTTTTTTTTTCCTCTCGTGTGATCTACCCACAAAGAATTTGGCACAAACAGTGCACTACCAAGTACTAACTAATGTTTAGACATCAAGTACTGGGCCACAGCCCAACTAATGAATTAAGTTGCATAGGAATCTGTTTATTTTATGGGCCTCGGCCCATATTGGGTCCTTAGTCGTGATCAACACCAGGCCGCAGCCCATGGTGGCTCGGGGTGTTCGTCAGACGGTTTAAACTACCTCACGAAATAAAACATGTAACGTATAACCGGAAGGCAAAGTATAAGCTTAAACCGTCCCCGTCTATTCTTTCTTTTCATCTCGTAACATATAGTCTTAACGTCAATTATGTGTACAAGTCATAATTTAACAAAATGTATGAAAGTTGGTATAAACAACTAATATTCAAAAACATGATTCCCGTAATAATGTACGTCAAAATTTAACGGCATTGTACAAATGAATGGATGTCAAGTAAACTTCTTAATGGAACTATATATATTAAGAACAAGTTTTGATGAATAACTAAAGACCACTATATCATTTTATCATATAATTTGGAAGGTCTTCAAACCTAACTTAAATATTTTCTAAACACTATTAGAAAATAAATCAATTAGTTATAAATTTTGACAATATCATTTTGTGTCAACTTAAGTAAGTATATACACATTCATATACTTGCTAGTAGAATATAGTAATTATTATTCATATCAAACCTTGGATTTTAAAACCCTATTAATGTCAATATAAAAAGTATATACACTTTGTATACTTACTAGTAAAACTATATTAACAATTTTTACAAAATTACGATTAGTATTAATACAATTATATTGAACCACTTTAAGTAAGTGATACTTAAAACAATGAACTAAAACATTGCCCTCCTTATCTAGGTCGCGTGTCGGTGCCGCATCACAACAATCACTAATCCCACATTTTGGATTGCACAATTGCTAAGGTGAGTTTTCATAGCCCCGCTTTTACTTAATAAACTGTTTTATACATTTTGGGGTGAGAAATATGCAAAACCTTTTTATGGACCAAAACTATACATGATTACTATTACGTGGTTTAGCCTAAGCCCTTATGTCCCTTGAGAATGCCCTTTTTCATGAACCGTCAATTCTCCATTGGGAAACGCGATTGTTATAAATAGATCTATTGAGGGTGACTCCTCCGTTCGGTTGGCCATGCTTAGGTCAAGGCGAAACGTATACCATGTCGGAACCGAGTGTTGAGGGACAAAACACTCGCTATGGGCCCCTATATTGTATGACATCTTTTAGCATACAGAAACTGTCGTAGTATCGGTTGCATGAACTTAGAGCTAACGTAATAGACTTTCATCCATATATCATTATATTCGTTGTAATGATTATATGACTTTGCTTATGGTCCAAGCTTACTATTTTAACTTAAACCTATGAACTCACCAGCTTTTAGCTGACCTTTTTAGCATATTTTCTCAGGTGCTTAAGTTATGATCATGAGGGCAAGGCAAGAAGCGGACAAATGGTCGTAGTAGTATTAAAGAAGTGTTTTTACACAAAAATGATGTTTTTTTTACTTTGGGACCACAAAAACTAATGGGATGTGCCCATTTATCTAAACAATGTTGTAAGATAACGTTTTAAAATATTTTATGAAATTAAACGGAGTGTGTATTCCGTTCTTTATTTCTTGTGTTATGATTCACCCATCCCGTAACGCTCCCAAATAACACGTAGGCTTCCGCTAAACCAAATTTGGGGGTGTTACAATAGTGGGGGTAGATATCGCGATGGACACCTATGATTGTAACACCCCAACCCGACAAGGGTAGAAGTGTCACATTCTGGTGTCATATCAGAACATACAAATAAACTTTTACAAGAGGAAGTCTTAAAGAATAACGTACCAAGTCATTTAAACAAATGACTTACAAAGAAAAATTACAAATTCCAGAATGTCTAAAATAAAATGAAATCTCAAAACAATAACTCTTCAAATTAAATCCAAAATGATAAGGTAACTAAGGTCGGTCTACTCGAATAATCCAACTCTCAGCCCATCAAGCCCAGCTTCAAACCTAAAAACCTGCCGCAGGAAAAGAAATGCGGCTGAGCTTAAAAAGCCCAGTGAACAGATATAACAAAACAAAAGCTAAATAAAATCAAAAATGCGAATGAAATAAGGAAACTGATAACAAGGTCGCAGCGAAATGAGAACAATGAGTCAAAGAGGATCCTGCAGAACAAAATTATACAGATATCCAGCAAGAACAGATAACAGAGGAAAACAAAGCAAGCAAAGCATCTATGACAGGAATATAAGCACATACAAACTAGACATACAAGTACTGAAACATAAGCAAGCATAACAGACGTCGTATCCACACAACATACATATGGCATACAATCAATTCAGGAAATCAGAAGACATACAAGTCAAACGGAAATCTAAAGGAAAACGGAAGCAATTAATTACTAAGTGAGCATGGCAATCACAAAGGTCAAAACCCTTAGTTGAAAACATAACCAGTATCATAACAGCGAAAGTACTAACAGCAGTCAAAAGTTGGCAGTCACACGTAACAAGTAGGAATACAATATGAACATTATAATTAAATGAACTAGGGACATAGTAGGGCAATTAAACAAATTAACAAGCCAGACGTCACAAGCTGAACCATTTACCCAAACAAATCGTAGCATAAATAGAAATGCAAACATGGCAGGTCAACAACAAGCAGATAAGGATACTATCAGGTAATCATAGTCCACAAAATTAACTGAACGAAATACACATGATAAACAGACAAAAACTATCGATTACACACTAGCATGGTCACCAGGCATTCAGAGGGTCACATAACAGTGAGATCACATATAAACCAATGACAGCAGGTAAATCAGATAACCGTATATTAATCATATCGTAGCAGGGTAATCAGTAGTCATATAAAACATGAATAGCATAATCAAATCTAATAAACATATAATAACCCGGTACGTGAATGGAGCCTTAGTTTGAAGTAACGGAATGAAAGTGTGACAGATCAATGAAATGGAGTATCTATATCTTGGTAAAAGTGAGTCATATAAGGGTACTGAGAAATGAACAATTAATACAGATTATGGTGCGTTGGGGAATACGGAAGGTACAACATAGGTATATCAAAAGTGTAAGGGTTGTCAGAAATCTACCACGAGCCCGGAAACATATCATATCATACGTAGCCATTGTATTCGGAGGGGTGACCTCGGAATACCATATATAATAGGAGGGGATACCTCAGTAACCAATGGAGTAGCTAGCTCCCAGAATGTGAAGACGCGTATTGCACACGACATCATTCACCAGATAAATCATATTATAGCATAACATATCAGATACAGAACAGATCTAGGATGCATCCATACGCCCCTACCTACATATACAAAATATGCTCCACCATCAAGGGACGTGGCAGAACATCACTCTGCTGCCCTAGAGTCATGTCGAGGTGCATCACGACACATACATGGAACCCCCATGCCTAGTGAAATAATGGCTCGGGTGTCAAACTAACTTAGGTCAAACAGAATGTCAGAAGTAACACAGATCATAGGTAATCATACAGGTCAAACAGAAATACATATCAGAAGGTTCATAATCATAAGGTCCAAATCAGAAAGTCCAAATCAGATATAGCAAGGTTCAACAAACAGAAGTTTCAGACAACAGAGGTTCAGACAAACAGAAGGGATTCATAGCAATGGCATAGGAAACCCTAATAAGCATAAGAGAAAGGCCAAAGAAAGAAAATCACGAGAAACCTTTACTGAAAAGGTCAGAATATCTGTACCTTAATCGAAGCAAGCCAAATAGGAAAGTAAAGTCAAGAGAGGAGGTCAATCTCGCCGCCCGGAACCTATATGAATTAGGTAACGCTTAATAAGAATCAGATTACTAATTTTAGACGGCTTCCCATTTTTAGCAGGTTTCCACTTTTAGTAACTTCCCATTTTATGTAACTTTCTATTTTAGGCAGGTTTCCATGATTAGCAAGTTTAGCTATTTATGATGCATTTAAAGTCATATTAGGTTAAATGAGTGTTATTATACTATAACATGCAACCAAATGAGACCCTTTTTTTTATATATTGTAGTCGGCTCAACTTCACAAAAGATGTACGTATGCTCTTACTCATTTTTAATTCGACACAAGGTAAAACAAAACAATATTAACAGATTTAATGTAACATACATATGAGCTTCTCATTTGAGATTAAGTACCATATTTCATGAGACTATTTTAATACATATACATGAGGTATAAATTGTGCATATTCATTAGGTCCAATCACATGACATCTTTCTTGACATATCACGTGAGTATTGTTATGACTAAATGTGATAAAAGGTTATTATCTTGGTGAAGGATTTAAACGTATAGCATGCATGCATTCTCTAATCTTTAACCCACACGAAACTATAAATGCACCTTTAAAGTCCCAAAAAAAAAAAAACGAGTCTACACCAACTGTTTTAAACGGTTAGAAGCATCACAAACCTTCACATGCATTGACGTATTCATATCTAGTTTTAGAGTTCGATTACAAGTATTATCATGTTATTCTCGTTATTCCATGTGACGTTATATAATCGGTTTAAACATGCATTCTAGGGAGATTTAACGAGGTCGAAGCTTACCCTCGAAACGTGATTACAAGGACGGGATACGGACAAAAGAATCGAGACAGGTTCGAATGAAAAACACCAATGACAGCAGCCTTCAAGACCATCATCCCCAAGACCCTTCCCACGACTAGAATCCAGTAATACTCCCACGATCACATACCTAGCCATCCAACACTCTCGACACCAGTAAGACCCACGACAGAACCAATTCACTCACGACAATGACACACCAACAGCCTCCCTTGGAACATCTTGCGAATATCCTTTGCTTGCTATCTTCTTGATCGAATGGAAAAGGGTACACAAGCTTTTGCCGTCACTTTTGGTGGCTAGGGTTTTATGTATTTTAAGTGTATGAAAGGTAGGTTAGAATGATGTCAAAGTGGGATTCATGGTGTATATGTGTTACCGAGAAAAGGAAGGGCCCAAAGCAGATTTTTGGATTTTCAATTTACAATTATATGTGGGCTTTTAATGGTTTATAATTTGTATAAATGATTTGGCCCATACACAAAAGAAACGTGCGATATATACTTATTCATAGAGTATATCGAACTTTGTACAAGTTATAGATTTGACGATTAAAGTTCTAGATTTCATTACATCTCCAAATCTTACGTCAAGTTCAAATGTCATTATTTTGATGGCAAAGTGGATGGGGTTTGCCAATTACTCATAAGCTAGATTAGAATCACATTTGATGAGCATAGACATATTTTACGTATTTTATATATTTTTATTTGAGGGGCAAAATAGTCTTTTTACACGTTTACGATTTTTAGGGTTTTACAACTCTTTCCCTCTAAAAGAAAAATTTTCGTCCTCGAAAATTGAAGTCGTAAAGGTACACAGAGACGAACGAGTTTAAATCAGACTTAGCAATCCATAGGTTCGCACAGATTAAACAATTTCAGGTCTAAAGCGTACAAAACTTATACGTAACAGATGTTGATGAGCATCCCGCAAAGGGGTACAGAATTCCAAACGAATATGAGGGGTAACGGATATAAGTCATAGTCCATTCACGTACCAACCCCAGGCGTTTCCCAAGATATCGTATGATATCAATAAGTTCAAATTATATGATCTCGGTATTATCACGTTGATCAGGCGTCATAATACTTGCATCACATAACAAGTCCTTATGATCATCATATTTTGTCTCAGGTCATGGCGAACCCACATAATCAATATCACAACAAACTGATAACATACAGGTAGCAAGTAACATACCAAAACAGGTCAGATCACATACATACAACATATACTACATCAAACAACTTACCATATCACCAAAGAAGAAGGTCACCAACTTGCTCGAAACGGTTCCTCATGACTCATTACTGACGATCCAAAAGAAAAGCTGAGATATTAACAAAATGCCAAACGATAAAACTTCACGATTCAAACCGAGTTCCGAACAAATCAAGAAAAGCAATACCGATCATAATCACTTAATAGAATATCAAACCGCCTCAAAACGCATGACAAACGAATCGGAGTAACATAAGTCGCGTCCAAATCATATGAAGTAGATGAACCCTCTCAGCCACCGGTTGAATCTTGTCTCCGTCTTTTGCGTCTTTGGTTGGTCCGTCCAGCTTCCTCCAGCAGCATCCTGAGGCCTCCAGCAGCACGGCCGTCGGGTGTGGCTTCTGCTGCACGAACCTCTCCAGCTCAGGGACTGTTGCAGCGATGCAGGGTCGACACCATCAACTTCGGCTCCACGGGTAGTCTCCATCTAACGGTCGACAAATGGATGTACGAAGACAAAATAACAAAGTTCGACGCGAAAAGAAGAAGGCCAAAACAGTGAAGACGAAAGATTATCGAAGTCAAATCTGAATGACAATCAAAAGGAATCGGAAGAGATTAGAACAGACAGAAACCTAGTGTCTACCCAAGTCCTCACAGGTCAATCCTAAGGTCAACAAGACGAAACCTGGCTCTGATACCATAATTGTAACACCCCAACCCGACAAGGGTAGAAGTGTCACATTCTGGTGTCATATCAGAACATACAAATAAACTTTTACAAGAGGAAGTCTTAGAGAATAACGTACCAAGTCATTTAAACAAATGACTTACAAAGAAAAATTACAAATTCCAGAAGGTCTAAAATAAAATGAAATCTCAAAAAAATAACTCTTCAAATTAAATCCAAAATGATAAGGTAACTAAGGTCGGTCTACTCGAATAATCCAACTCTCAGCCCATCAAGCCTAGCTTCAAACCTCAAAACCTGCTGCAGGAAAAGAAATGCGGCTGAGCTTAAAAAGCCCAGTGAAAAGATATAACAAAACAAAAGCTAAATAAAATCAAAAATGCGAATGAAATAAGGAAACTGATAACAAGGTCGCAGCGAAATGAGAACAATGAGTCGAAGAGGATCCTGCAGAACAAAATTATACAGATATCCAGCAAGAACAGATAACAGAGGAAAACAAAGCAAGCAAAGCATCTATGACAGGAATATAAGCACATACAAACTAGACATACAAGTACTGAAACATAAGCAAGCATAACAGACGTCGTATCCACACAACATACATATGGCATACAATCAATTCAGGAAATCAGAAGACATACAAGTCAAACGGAAATCTAAAGGAAAACGGAAGCAATTAATTACTAAGTGAGCATGGCAATCACACAGGTCAAAACCCTTAGTTGAAAACATAACCAGTATCATAACAGCGAAAGTACTAACAGCAGTCAAAAGTTGGCAGTCACACGTAACAAGTAGGAATACAATATGAACATTATAAATAAATGAACTAGGGACATAGTAGGGCAATTAAACAAATTAACAAGCCAGACGTCACAAGCTGAACCATTTACCCAAACAAATCGTAGCATAAATAGAAATGCAAACATGGCAGGTCAACAACAAGCAGATAAGGATACTATCAGGTAATCATAGTCCATAAAATTAACTGAATGAAGTATACATGATAAACAAACAAAAACTATCGATTACACACTAGCAAAGTCACCAGGCATTCAGAGGGTCACATAACAGTGAGATCACATATAAACCGATGACAGCAGGTAAATCAGATAACCGTATATTAATCATATCATAGCAGGGTAATCAGTAGTCATATAAAACATGAATAGCATAATCAAATCTAATAAACATATAATAACCCGGTACGTGAATGGAGCCTTAGTTTGAAGTAACGGAATGAAAGTGTGACAGATCAATGAAATGGAGTATCTATATCTTGGTAAAAGTGAGTCATATAAGGGTAC
The DNA here is from genome assembly GCA_910596185.1 of Chrysanthemum makinoi. Taxonomy (NCBI): domain Eukaryota; kingdom Viridiplantae; phylum Streptophyta; class Magnoliopsida; order Asterales; family Asteraceae; genus Chrysanthemum; species Chrysanthemum makinoi. The sequence continues at coordinate 233,941,814 of OU343222.1, read as the reverse complement.
TGAGAAATGAACAATTAATACAGATTATGGTGTGTTGGGGAATACGGAAGGTACAACATAGGTATATCAAAAGTGTAAGGGTTGTCAGAAATCTACCACGAGCCCGGAAACATATCATATCATACGTAGCCATTGTATTCGGAGGGGTGACCTCGGAATACACACTAGCAAGGTCACCAGGCATTCAGAGGGTCACATAACAGTGAGATCACATATAAACCGATGACAGCAGGTAAATCAGATAACCGTATATTAATCATATCATAGCAGGGTAATCAGTAGTCATATAAAACATGAATAGCATAATCAAATCTAATAAACATATAATAACCCGGTACGTGAATGGAGCCTTAGTTTGAAGTAACGGAATGAAAGTGTGACAGATCAATGAAATGGAGTATCTATATCTTGGTAAAAGTGAGTCATATAAGGGTACTGAGAAATGAACAATTAATACAGATTATGGTGCGTTGGGGAATACGGAAGGTACAACATAGGTATATCAAAAGTGTAAGGGTTGTCAGAAATCTACCACGAGCCCGGAAACATATCATATCATACGTAGCCATTGTATTCGGAGGGGTGACCTCGGAATACCATATATAATAGGAGGGGATACCTCAGTAACCAATGGAGTAGCTAGCTCCCAGAATGTGAAGACGCGTATTGCACACGACATCATTCACCAGATAAATCATATTATAGCATAACATATCAGATACAGAACAGATCTAGGATGCATCCATACGCCCCTACCTACATATACAAAATATGCTCCACCATCAAGGGACGTGGCAGAACATCACTCTACTGCCCTAGAGTCATGTCAGAGGTGCATCACTGACACATACATGGAACCCCCATGCCTAGTGAAATAATGGCTCGGGTGTCAAACTAACTTAGGTCAAACAGAATGTCAGAAGTAACACAGATCATAGGTAATCATACAGGTCAAACAGAAATACATATCAGAAGGTTCATAATCATAAGGTCCAAATCAGATATAGCAAGCTTCAACAAACAAAAGTTTCAGACAACAAAGGTTCAGACAAACAGAAGGGATTCATAGCAATGGCATAGGAAACCCTAATAAGCATAAGAGAAAGGCCAAAGAAAGAAAATCACGAGAAACCTTTACTGAAAAGGTCAGAATATCTGTACCTTAATCGAAGCAAGCCAAATAGGAAAGTAAAGTCAAGAGAGGAGGTCAATCTCGCCGCCCGGAACCTATATGAATTAGGTAACGCTTAATAAGAATCAGATTACTAATTTTAGACGGCTTCCCATTTTTAGCAGGTTTCCACTTTTAGTAACTTCCCATTTTATGTAACTTTCTATTTTAGGCAGGTTTCCATGATTAGCAAGTTTAGCTATTTATGATGCATTTAAAGTCATATTAGGTTAAATGAGTGTTATTATACTATAACATGCAACCAAATGAGACCCTTTTTTTATATATTGTAGTCGGCTCAACTTCACAAAAGATGTACGTATGCTCTTACTCATTTTTAATTCGACACAAGGTAAAACAAAACAATATTAACAGATTTAATGTAACATACATATGAGCTTCTCATTTGAGATTAAGTACCATATTTCATGAGACTATTTTAATACATATACATGAGGTATAAATTGTGCATATTCATTAGGTCCAATCACATGACATCTTTCTTGACATATCACGTGAGTATTGTTATGACTAAATGTGATAAAAGGTTATTATCTTGGTGAAGGATTTAAACGTATAGCATGCATGCATTCTCTAATCTTTAACCCACACGAAACTATAAATGCACCTTTAAAGTCCCAAAAAAAAAACGAGTCTACATCAACTGTTTTAAACGGTTAGAAGCATCACAAACCTTCACATGCATTGACGTATTCATATCTAGTTTTAGAGTTCGATTACAAGTATTATCATGTTATTCTCGTTATTCCATGTGACGTTATATAATCGGTTTAAACATGCATTCTAGGGAGATTTAACGAGGTCGAAGCTTACCCTCGAAATGTCACAAGGACGGGATACGGACAAAAGAATCGAGACAGGTTCGAATGAAAAACACCAATGACAGCAGCCTTCAAGACCATCATCCCCAAGACCCTTCCCACGACTAGAATCCAGTAATACTCCCACGATCACATACCTAGCCATCCAACACTCTCGACACCAGTAAGACCCACGACAGAACCAATTCACTCACGACAATGACACACCAACAGCCTCCCTTGGAACATCTTGCGAATATCCTTTGCTTTCTATCTTCTTGATCGAATGGAAAAGGGTACACAAGCTTTTGCCGTCACTTTTGGTGGCTAGGGTTTTATGTATTTTAAGTGTATGAAAGGTAGGTTAGAATGATGTCAAAGTGGGATTCATGGTGTATATGTGTTACCGAGAAAAGGAAGGGCCCAAAGCAAATTTTTGGATTTTCAATTTACAATTATATGTGGGCTTTTAATGGTTTATAATTTGTATAAATGATTTGGCCCATGCACAAAAGAAACGTACGATATATACTTATTCATAGAGTATATCGAACTTTGTACAAGTTATAGATTTGACGATTAAAGTTCTAGATTTCATTATATCTCCAAATCTTACATCAAGTTCAAATGTCATTATTTTGATGGCAAAGTGGATGGGGTTTGCCAATTACTCATAAGATAGATTAGAATCACATTTGATGAGCATAGACATATTTTATGTATTTTATATATTTTTATTTGAGGGGCAAAATAGTCTTTTTACACGTTTACGATTTTTAGGGTTTTACAATGATAGTACTCTAGGGGAGACAACTCAGTTCATTTTGGGGCAAAGAGATCTACACTTGAGGAATCGATAAATAAATACTTGGATGAAGTTGCCAAGTGGCAAACCGAGATGGATAATTTGTTTAAAATCTTTCAAGAAGGAACGAAGGCTAATATCTTAGCACATGACAAGACCTTGAAAAACCTTGAAGCAAAACTTGGGCTTTTGGCAAATGACATTTAGGAAAGTAACATAAGGAATGATGGTGGAGCCTGCAAGGCTATATTCTCTGATGATGGAAGACCTCTTTACACACCTTTCAGGTACTCGGAAAAAGAAACTGCATGCTTCTCAACCAGTCAAAGCAGGAAGAAAATGATGAAGAAGCTCGGGTGATAGAACACCATGCCATGGATGTTAGCTCCATCGTAGAGCAACCTACCATTATGGGAGAAGAAATCAAGTTGAACGCCCGGTGCTCAGCTGTTGTCCTAAATCAAATTCCTTCAAAGGAGAAGGACCCAGGTAGTTTTATTCTTCCTTATTCTATTAATGATTTATATAATATTAATGCTTTGGCTGACCTAGGAGCTAGTATAAGTATCATGCGATTTTCTATGTGCAAAAGACTTAATCTTGGACCTATCAAACCCCTTTGCAAGACTATAGAAATGGTGGATAGAATGGTTAGCATACCTCAGGGGGTTGTGGAAAATGTTCTAATTAAAATTGATTAGTTTGTCCTTCCAGTTGATTTTGTCATTTTAGATATGGAGGAAGACCTAGACATTCCATTGATTTTAGGAAGGCCACTTTTTGCTACAACACGAGCTAAAATTGATGTATTTAAAAAGGTCATAACTTTAAAAATCAATGATAGGAAGCTTATTCTCAATCAATGTTGCAAAAATCGTGAATCAGTAGTCGGGCGGTCGACCACCCTGCAACGAGTAATTGGTCAAGGCGGGATTAATCGGTGATTAATTGGATTGTCATTTCCTGCAAGTTTTGGGTATTTCTAGAGACCAAACTAAAGATCTTAACTGATTTTAATCCTAATATGTTTCCAAACCTCAATAAAAGGCTCCAATTCTGATTATGAGGCTCATTGTGCGTCATAAGTGAAATTATTATTTTTTTAAAGTTGACCGATTTGGCCGATTTTTAACCGATTCGGCCAATTTTTTGACCGATTCGGCCGATTTTTGACCGATTTTTTTACGTGGCCGGTTTTTTGACCGATTTTCAAATTTCTACAAGGTGTATGGCCGATTACCGATTAATCAGCCGATTCGGCCGATTTTTGCAACACTGTTTTCAATATGGATGAATTAGGAAAATGTTATCCTATTGAAACGGTTTGTGTAGTTAAGAAAAGTATAAGTGAAGCCCTTCCAGACACTATTGCACACGAGCACTTTGTTACTAATGATTATCTTGTTTTTAGTGATAATTTGCAGGATATTGAAGCTGGAACGTGCAACAGTGATGAATTACGCCGTAACTCTTGCATTGAGTTATGGTGTAACCTTGAAACAGAAATGGAGCCAAAGTTTGAGATCCCAGAAAACAGACCAAATGCTCCTAGTACAGCTCTATAGCCAAAGTTTGAGATCCCAGAAAACAGACCAAAGAGGAAAATTGCCATGGGTCGATAACTGTAGTTCTGACAATTGGATAAAGATAAGGTATGGGAATATTGATGATCTAACTAAGGAGAAGATTTGGAAAGAGTATATGAAAGAGGACCATCATGTCAAGGACACCGACCCAATTAAAGAATGCAATGAAGATGAAAGTGAGTATGCAACAAAGAGGGAGAAGAGAACGATCATTGAAAATTAGAGCTCCTCAAAGAAAGATTAGATGATGAATGGTTCAAGGGGACGGATTCTGATGATGATGAGTTAGAGGGAATTCTGGACAACCTTGATATAGAAGGGTACGATGGATTCACCAATCTGGATGATGAAGCTTACGAACAAAAGAGATGCAAGCTCTTAGGCATACAATACAAAAGAACACCTCCTATTGTCGCGGAAACATTCGAAATCACTAAGTATCATCTTGGGCCCGATGAATATTTTTCTAAAGTTTGGAAGATTGAGAGGAAATACTTCCCACGTACTTCATTGAATGTCACATGGGTACGAGAGAATTTGATGAAGGAAATGGATGAGGCCGGGCAAATTCGCCTACCTCCATAAAGCCCCGTGGCTTTGAGTCTAACTTAAATACTCATTAATAAATAAAAGTGATCTTTCAGGAGACAACCCTAATTATCCCTTTCCTTTCTGTTTTATTATTATAGTTTGGTTTTGTGCATTTGTTTTAACCTTTTTACAGAAAATAGAGTGGAAAGAATGGCGTTTGGCACTTAGATTAGAGAGAGTATGAGTGTTTGTTCCGATTTCATTAGGTGTTCGACTCTAATTTATTCTAGCATAAGGAATTTTTAATCTCATATATTTCAAGTAACTTGGGGGTTATATTTTTAGAAATTATTCTAAAAAGGTCTACTTGAGGGCAAGTAGAGTTCAAGCAGGGGGATATTTGATAAAATCAAATAATGCTGACTTTTAAGTGTCAATTTCCCGATTATGCTTGTATTTTCTATTGTTTATATGGATATATGCTATTATTTTTTTATATTTCATTTCCAGGTTATATATGAGCATAAGAGCAAAACAGACGCGGTTTTGGAGATGTACTTTCATGATTTATACCTTAGTATGCTCTTAGAAAGAAGCTACAGCGTAACTCACACTCTCATTTATGCGTAGCTAGGAGTTCTATGAAGACCAAGTCAACATCAGTTACGGCGTAACCATCAACTCAAGCTACGCCGTAACCATATAGGTCATAAGGAATTTCGCGCCTCCATCAGTTACGTCGTAACCCTCAACATGAGTTACGACGTAATTAGCACTACGAATGTCTTGATGGGATCTATGAAGATTACGGCGTATCCACATGTTGAGTTTATGACGGAGCTGAAGGGATTACGGCGTAACCATACTTAAGGTTACGCTAACCATCACACCGATATTTTATATTGTTGGATATTTAAATTATGACGTAACCACATTATAAGGTTACACCGTAACATGATCGGGCCTATAAATACAAGCCCTAAATTCTGCATTTTACATCATTCACATACTACAAGAAGTCAAAGAACGTGAAGTGGGTCCACAAGGCAGATCTTACACAGCATACGGAGCTATTTCCAAGAGAGAAGTCACAACATATCGTCGATAAGCTTTAGTGATTCCTATTCATTACATTTTAATTCAAGTCTTCATTTACCGTGTTAATCATTAAATTGAGTATTTTTTTAATATGATCGGCTAAGCACCTTTGGTGCTAGCCTAGTTATGATTCCTTGATTGTTTTGTTTATTTTTTCGCACTTCTATTATTGCTTCTAGTGTATGCATGCTTAGTTCGTTGGTAGCCACCCTTGCTTTGGTAGTTCTTAAGCCCGATTGTATTTGCTTACTTAGGAGAATTGACCAAAGGACCCTAGGGAGACCTCCTACACGCACGGGAACCAGAACAAAAGAAAGAGATAGGATCCACCTGTACGCCCGAAAGGAACCAAGACCAGCAGTTGCATTTGACTGAGTTGAAGCAGCAGATCCAAGCAATCCTGGGTTCCGTTGACCAAGTGAAGGCTGCATATCGAGGCACTAGTCACGAACGTCCAACTCGAAGCAGCTACTTCACCCCTGGAACAAAGCATTGCGAGGGTTTATTAGAATTGACCAAAGGACTATCAATCCTTCTCGTGCGAATTGACGAAAGGATCACCTTCCAGAGGGCGGAACTTAAGAAGTTAGGGATGTGTGTCTAAGATGCTAGCGCCCAGGCACACATTGTTTCGAATCTTGCATGTAGGGCACTTAATGACTTAGCATAGATTACCGGGGACCTCATCAATCCAAAGGGTAATGCCTTTGATATCGGGTAGGGATCTATGAGTAATAGGCTAGATGAATTGACGAAAGGAGTCTAGCGAATATAAAACCCACTTGAAGTGATAGGAAGTCATAATTAGAAAACGTAGACATGTCATGATAGGATGAATTATTAGGTTAGCATACTTCCTTCTTATTGTTTTCAACCTCATTTAATTTTCGCATTTCATTTCTTACTTATTAGTTTAATTAATCTTTCAAATTATCTTAAAAACCGTGACACTAGACTTAAATATGATCTAAAACTACATAGCTCTTGGGAATGACCTCGGATTTACCACACTCTATACTACGCACGACCGGGTTCACTGGTCATTAGTGTAATAGGTAGACCTTAGGTAGACGAGACTCTAGAAACTTAAATCCTGGTCGGAAATCCTGCATCAACAATCTTCTACTCGACGTCGTCCCAGTTATGACTTGGCAAAGACGAAACCCTAATGGCGGCGATCAGACGGCATTACCAGCAAAAGGCGACGCTGTCGTAGTTGTAAAATCTATATATAGACATCGATTTTTCTATATTTTGTGTGGTATTTTGGAGAGCAAACCCTAAAACGTTTTTAGTCTAACTTGGACAGTTCTTAGAGATTATAACCCCTCATTATCAATCAAAGATAAGTTTGTTTATCCATTATATCACCATGTTTAATTATTTTATGATTGTCTTCTTGTGTTATTGCATCTCTATCATGTTTAACTAAATTAATTAGTGTTTGCTTAGATCCAATGAAACCTAGTTATTAATTATTGTTAGGTTGTCTCTTGTTTAATTCGTTGTCACGCTAGATTAAGGAAAACTGGCTTCTTCTTTCATTCTTGTGAGCTTGAACGTCCTAAATAGCGATTATTAGCCCTAGAATGCACTAGTAGGCTCCCGTTGTATTTATTGCGTGAGTTGCGGCTTGTAGATACTAGGATATTCGGGGGAGATACCTCGGTACCTGGCGATCCCGGTTGTTCTAGAGGAGACTTATACACTCATAGAATTACAGAATTTGGAACCGCCCTATGATTAAAACATGGAATACAACACATCAATTAAACAAAGATGTGACAATTCAACTTACCAATAAAAGATAAATAGGGAGTAAGTAAATCTAAGTAAACACACTTTTAGTTATCATAAGAACTCTTCCTACAATCTATAACTTTAGTTTAATTAATTTGTTTAATTAGTTTTAATTTATTTTTTTATTTTTATTAATTGGTAAAATATAAAACCCCCACTCTTCAAACCCCGAGATTTAATTTCCTTTCTAAAAAATATAAAAAGACTAAAAATAATCACCCTCACCCTTGCCTTTTTGTCATACATCTCGACAAACATCCCAATTCCCCTAGAGAACGATAAACCCCTGGGCTTACCCATACTATATTGCAACGATTAGGTACACTACCTAGTGGGTTGTAAAGCTTGCTCTTGGAAAAGGAAATCTTTTGACCCCGAACCACGCATCAATTATAAAAAACCAAACTCTTCAAATCCCTAGATTTTACCTTGCCTTCTATAAAATATAAAAATACCAAACTAATCATTCCTTAACCCTTAGACTTATTCCATTATACACTTCGAACCTAGATCACTATTCCCCTAAAGAACGATCAATCTCCCGTGTCTTGCCTATACTACACTATAACGGTTAGGTACTCTGCTTAGGAGGATTATAAAACATAGTGTGTTTTGCATAATCTGCATCATATGGTCTCATTAGTACTTCGTTTATGGTGATTGACCGAAAATTTAGTATTAGAGATGGGGTAATAGTGAGTTAAATTATTTGATGTATAAGCTTGAATATGTATCAATGATTAAGTGTTTATAACATGATACGATGAAGGTATGTTGCTAATGATATAAAAGTTATAAAATTGGATTAAAGCATGTTGATATGTAAATGATGAGATAGAATGGTATAGCCTAAGTGCTAATAAATATAATTAGATGAGTATGTTTGAGGATATGATGATATCGCCATGAAATTATTATATCACGGTTAATGTGCCCCATTAGCGTTGATTACTATAATGAGAGTGTTAAATAAAAAAATATGGCTAGAATGTGTATGATAAGATTAATAAAAGTGTTATAGAATATACCTATGTAAGGTTTATATATGTAAAAGTCGAGTAGAATAAAATTGTAATAGTATAAATGATGAAAATGGTCAACATGGGTTGATGGGTAAAAGTTATAGTAAGATGTGTAAACACGTAAAAAGTGTATAATTATTATAACATACGAGTATCATATGCCCTATGATGCTTGTCTATATTAAATTAAGAACAAGCATAATAACGTGTGTGTTAAAATGTTAATACCTTGGATCAGGCGTGTTGTTACAGGTAACTCGAGGAAGTATTATAGTGGTTGTTATAGAAATCCTCCGGAGGGATATAAAGCATTAAAGTTTACGGAATGAATTTGCTTTGGAAATGGATTACGTGAAACTTAAGGAATGCGTTATAGTAATCCTACGGGTTATGTTAAAGCCCCGAGTAAACAAGTGAATGTTACGAAAATCCTTCGGGATAAAGCTAATTGCCTTCATTGGCCGGGGTTGCCTACTTCTTTGGCATGTATATTAATTAACTCACAAAATGCTATACTAAGATGGATCCAGGGCTAGAAATCGAAATGAAGGAATGAGAATAGTAAAAAGGTAAGTCATTTAAATTTTTAGTCAATAAATATGAAGTATAAAAGAAAGGAAAAGTTAAAGCAAGTAACAGGAATTTGTAGTTTTATATCAAAAGGGCATAAGTAGAATGATTTATAATCTCCTTATTTAAAAAAAGAAATTATGAATCACCGAACTATGAGTTTATATTTTCTTATTTACATCAATTGGGATGCCTCTCCATGTAAATAAAGAAGTATAAATGAGTGGGCTTATGTGTTCTTGATGTGGCACGACTAGGTAAAGGGAGTAGAAAATGAGACTCTAAATTTTGTTATACGTCTTAGGGAATAAGATAGATGGGATAGGAATTAAATTGTGACTGAAGTTTGAAATGAAAATGTGAAACCTATGATTTAGATGTCCAGAGTATAGATTAAAAGGATTAGAAGTTGAATTGATGTTTTAGCATACCTTGTGGCATGGTGAAAATGTTAGAATTAACGATGGTGGTCGCAAGCTTGGGAAAACACCCTTATGTAAATTCTAAAGGTATTAGCTGAGGTTTGACTTTATGAAGTCAAAAATACCGAATTTTCCCAAGTACTTATAGTCCTGGTTGAAAATTCTTAAAGAAAAGTAAAGAAAATAAGTTATTATACTAGAAATGATAAAGGTATGGTAAAATGTGAAAGTATTATTCAAAATTGACTTTTGTAAACTCAAATTAATGAATTTTTATCAAGTGATGTGTTCTTGATCGAGTAAAAATGTTGTGTAACGATAAAAGAGTTGACTAATTGATAAATTGGTTATACTACAATATTTCTCGGATAACATAATGAATTTAGTAAGAGCCTCATTGTTATATAAATATGCAAATAATAGAATGTATTAGGGTATGGATTTGGTTATTGTATGCCTAGAGTTACAAGATCATTTATATCGCCGCAACTAGCTGGTTAAACACTTGAAAATGATAAAATGGAATGAGGAGTTTTATGTGACCAAGTTTTTTGTTAGTAATAGATAAGAGATTTCGGGAACACAATCTAAACTAGGAGGGTAGATTTGTTACACCCAAAACCGGGTTTTAATTATTTAGTTACGAGAATGCCATTAGATAGTTTTACTACGAATTTTATAGGTTGAAAGGCATTATGTGATTGGCTAGTCAAACCCGATAGTCAATTAAATAGTCAACAAATGTTTAATATGGTTAAAGAAAATATGATGTGTCATAATTATAAGAGAAATAGACTTAAGGGACTAAAGTTGTAAAGTGTTAAATGAGTTCTAAAGTTTATTTTGATCAAACTATAAGCAAAGGGACTTGAGAGACCAAAGATGTCAATTGGTGACATAACTTTGATGTGAAGAAAGCTTTTATCTAAAAAATCCCAGGCTTTCTAGTTATCTGCATATTGTTCTTTTATGTGTGAGTGTTGTGTAAGAAAGAAAGGAGGGAAAACAAGGTTTTTCTAGCGATCAAGTTGTGGAAGTTATGTAGCAACTGGCATTTCTGGGGCTATACTTGTTCATAAAACTCGAAGCTATTTGTGATGAACGCTAATTTTCTAAACTTATTTTAATAATAAATTTCATTTATTATTACCTATTATGCAATTTTGAGTATTTTTTTTAACTCGTTTGATTTCAAAACGAGAGGTTATCTAGTGAAACATGAAAACCGACACACAACGAGTACCGGCACAACAGTAACTTAATAAGCGTTTTAATATGATTTCCATATCATTTATGTGATACTATTCGTGTAAATACTCATTTTTCGTGGAAAAACTATTTTAAATGCAATGGTGTAAATTTGTGTCCAAACTCGGTCGTTAACGAGTCCTAACAATTCCCGAACCTCAATTTTATAAAGGATAACAAAAATTATAGAAATGGTCCCTGCGATATATTTCTGCCCGTGCCCCCAGTATGTTTTTAAAGTTGCACTTTGTTTTAAAATTTTCCAATATATATATATATATATATAGAGAGAGAGAGAGAGAGAGATTGATAACAAGGGTTTCTATTATTTTAGCATACACCCCAAACCCTATCTCATCCCCCCTCCATCCACCTCCGTTCGCTGCTACAACCACCACAATCACCACCACCGGTCGCCTCCTTTTCCACTTTTAGGTCAAGAAACATAAATATCGAAGGTGTTGGTGTTTATGTTGGGTTTTGTCATGTATGCTGGGTTTTGATCGTGTTTTTTGAGCCGCAACTACCACCACTGCCAGGCCACCACCATCTTCCTCCTCTCCCTTCTCGTCATTTCTGTGGTATATCAAAACCGTAAATCTATTTTTGTTTTTATTTGTTTCAATATCAAATACTAATCTATATTGTAAAGTTTTTGTGGGTTTAAAGCAAGGTTAAAAACATGTTTAGAAAACTTCATGTGGTTTTAAAAGGATTAAAAGTATGTTTGGTTTGTTTCGGTTATGAGTCAGGCCGGGTCAGACCCGACTGACCATGGATCTTGTGGGGTTTTGAACATTATTTGTTGATGTTATTATTGTTTTGATAAAAATCCAACTAGGGTCGTGGTCTTGGTTTAAAAATGTATGCATCGTTGCGTAAATTTCACGCATCATTGCATTGCATTTAGGATTTTGCATCATGGCGCCTAATGCGAGGCCATCCTGGAATGCGCTCGTCGCAATATTCTAGCAACGGCCGCAATTGTCGCAATATTAAATTTAGATCATTTTGTAAAAATGAAATCATTTAGAAGAAACTAAAAGATTTAATGGACTTTGAAAAATAAAAGTTTTTTAAAGATGTCTAAAACAAACACAATAACGACATCCAAAGTACCTTACGTCCAAATTACCCTACGGTTCATGATCATGCACCATTAACATGATTTCAAATCCCATAAACAATCTTCTTATTCCAGCTTCTTGTTGTGCATGATTTCATATAGTTCTTTGATCATACATAATCATAGATGTTAAATAATTGAGCTGGATATTATATGTGTGATTTAAATTTTATGTTCTCACTTTTGCTATTGATTAAGTTATGAATGAATTCATATTGCTAGCAACTAGTATAAATTATAAGTATACCTTTAATACATTATAACATCATGTCATCATACATATGTATAGAATGAACTCTAATCATTCACTTTCAACCAAATTGACTGGTAACAATAACAAGGATCCAAGTAGAAATCATGGAATTTTAGGACCTAAAAATTAAAAATAACTTTACATGTTTGTTTTGTTCAAAAGTAACTAAAGGAGGAAAGTCTCATTTAAAACAACATTTAGTTAGAGGTTATAATGTTGCTTCGAAGTATTTTGTGTCATAACTTTGTGACCTATTTGTTTTACAAACAGATTATTCACCTAATTTGTATATCTTGGTGACTAATTTTTAAATTTATTGCATTTACTTGGTACGTTGTTTTATATACTACGCATAATTATTTATTTATTTATTTTTCTAATAAAAAACGCATTGCGTCCACAATGCGCTCACATTTGCAACACACATCACGCATCGGCCCCTTGGACCTTCAACGCTTCGGATCACAAAATGTAATTTAAAACCAAGGTCGTAGTGTTCGCTTCACAAAGAGACCCGTAAGGGTGTTTGTTTGATCTCGGTTTCACATAGAAACTGAGAGGGTGTTTGTTTGTTCTTTTCCTTCGCACTTATTCAGCTTAGTTGGTTTTTGTTGGTTTCGGATATGCTTATTTGGGTGTTGTTTTGTTCTCAGTACAAAAAGCAGTCGCAACAGGGCTGTTTGGTTGTTTCAATGCTTACAATTTGAATTATTGATTTTAGTATCTTAATTATACTTATTTCAAAAAGAGTGCTTATTTGCATTTTGGTTAAAGTTATTTCAGAATAATGCTTTATTTTTTACGGTTATTGGACTATCGAACTAACGATTTTATTTGTTGTTTCGACACTTGTGATCTTTGGTAAGTTTCGAATACGATTTGGGATTTGATACTTGGTTTGGATATCAGATTATATAATTACATATCAGACATATCGTACGGATTGTGACTTGAGCTTATTGATTTATATTGGATCGTTATTGAATTTACAGTATTAGCCGATGGACTTATTGGACAATTTTGTACTTGAGACAGAATAATATATTAGACTTATAAAGACTTTAATATATTAGGACCTGAATGGACCAAAAAAATCAATAAACCCAAAACTATGACTACGCGAATGATAACGATAAATAAAACATATAAAGTATTGTAATTAAAAGTTGGTTTATTCAAAAGTCACGATGATTTGGTAGCATTGTATAAAAAGGCACGTCATGCCCGAATTTTATTAAAGTATTTTAAACTTATACTTTATTTCAAAATCTCTTTTATAAAACCCGACAAAGATTCAAAATGTACAGTTTTATATAATCTTTAAAATCCGTTATTATTTGAATTATTAACTTGTGTTTTCCTATCAAACTTAATTGTCTTTTCTAAACTGTTTGGGTTACTAGGTAAACAACAAAACATACCATTTACTTATTTCTTTTCTTAATCTTTTATTCATTTTCCTTTGTATATCTTCTTTGATCATTCTTTTATTTCTCTATAATATATATATATATATATATATATATATATATATATATATATATATATATATATATATTTATATATATATATATCCAATATGTGTTAGACTTTGGCGTGAGTTGTATCTTGAGTCTACGTTTTCATACCACCACACGAAACACTTTTATTAAACTTTCTTTTGACAATGATACTGGACTTTTTACAAATAATGATTCGAGTATTCCATAAAAACTAAAATATGTTATCTTTTGAAAAAACTCATATGCGTTATGTTATTTTGGAGAAAACTTTCTAAAATAAGCTATAAATTTAGGTTGTGCTGATCATATACCGTTGTGCCCTGCTACTTAATACCGTTTGTGTTACTTGCGATACCGTAGTCAGAGGTGAGTTCTCGTAGCCCCCCTTTCTAATATGATTTAGCTTGAGGTGGAAATGGTACTTAAATGTTTTTTTAAATTCTATTATTTTGTGATCTATTGTTTACATGATTATTGGACAATATGTGCGTTTTGATTGCAATATGTGCCTTATTACGTGAATTCCATTTGTGTGACTTGGCTTGAATGTGCAAAAATGTTTAATGATGCAATGATAGTAAAATTTTGGGAAGTGGCACCCATCTTAACTTTTGGGAAGTGGCACCCAGTATATGTAGATCTTTTATGTGTGATTCTAGCATGAGGTTCAATTGTTGCAAGCTTGTGGTTTCATTAAGTGCTTACATATGTATATCATGCTCACTATTGTCCCTCACTATATCGTTCACGGCTTCATTGTTTGACTCTTAAACCTACGAGCTCAACAACATTATGTTGATGTTTTCTAGTATCATTTTTCAGGTGGATCATTATTAAAGTATTTGAAGGCACGTTTATTGGTGTTAGACTATTTAACACTTTGCTACTATGTTTTCAATATAATAAGATTTCAAAAGAGACATGTTTTCTTTCATATTCGAGACAAGGATTTTTTTTGTAAAGCTTGTAAACTATTTTTGTAATGATTATAAGGTATGAATCTATGATGTTATGCAATCTGCCTTTCTCAGTTACATCTCGTGTTTTTGCCTTTGACAGGGTGTGACAGAATGGTATCAGAGCCTAAGGTTATAGAGAATACCAGTTTTTCTAAAATAGAAACCTCAACTATAACCAAACTAAAGTTTTATAAAACCCCAAACATGGTACGATTAGATTAGCCTGAGCATTCCATTATTTTTCCTAAATTACGCATAGCCTGATCAACTATGCCTAATTCAGGAGCGATCATGGGATAATGTGGATAGTTACCTTAAATCGTGTCTGGTTGGAGTCGGAGTCTATATCACCTGAAAATGCATTGGTCTATGTGTGTGCATCTGCCTTATGTGTTATGTGTATCTGTGGTTATGCTGCTTTGCCTTTTGTGTGCTGAAGCTTTTAGCTTCTGGGATAATATTTGAGCTTGCAATTGCGTACTAAAGTCCTTTGATTTGATTTGATAATGTGTGATTTGATCTGACATGTTATGATGTGATTTGAGTTGAGTTGATATGATTTGGTTTGATTTGAATTGGATTAGAGTATTTTTCTTACCATTCCCCATATCGTGCGTTGATATTATTTATCCCAATATGCAAACAAAAATCATAATATATATTTTGCTAAATATATATTAATACATTTGGAAAACGTTATTTCGGGTAGACTATTTTGGATACGGTATTTTGGACATGCTATACAATTTCGGAAGGTCAACATTGGTTTCACTATTTTGAAAATGTATTATATTGATATGCTATCTTGAGAACTATTTTGGGACATATTAATTTGGAAACACTATTTTGAAAATTCGTTTATCATCAAAGACGTCAAGCCTTTTAGCGCACTTAAATTAATTTCATGATAGTTCTTATTTGATGAGTTGTGAAATTAAGTTAGGTTCAAGTCGTTACTCGATTTAATGTTATAGATGGTTGATAATTTGGTACTATTTGAAAACTATATTGGATATATGATTTCTCTGGTATTTCCTTATTCCATCATGTCACATGCCTTGTCTCCCCTACCTTCATATTGTGGGAAATCCTGAGTACACCGCACTATAAGGCGATTAGTCGAATGACATCAATAGTTGCCTTAGGAAGCAACCCACCAATCAAATGGAAACATTTATCGTTTAGTCGTATGATTAGAACCTTGGAGACTACAAGTGTGATAATAGGACTCATGGGAAGTGTCACCTTATTAATTGAGTTGTTTGTGTTGACCATGATAACAATGTTCGCTCTGGTGTTCGTATTCCGAAGATGGTACTAATTTAGATAATCCGAATACTGTTGGTCAAAATTTTTGTACAAATGAAATATTTTCTTATGAACTTTATAAATTATGGTGAACTGGTAATCCTCATTAATTGGACCGTGTTATAATGTGTCTTTAAATAAAAAATGGTTGGGTTGTTTTAGTATAAAAATCGTCTTAGATATTTTTTCAAACGTCATCTTTCTTGAAAATCAAAAATTCAAACCCTATATTAAAAATCGCTATTTCAAAACTTCAAATTTTTGCAGACATATCTTTTCGCACAACTATAACCATCGAAAAATTTCAAACAAAGTTGCTTCAAAAATACATTCATAATCAAAATTTTATAATGTCTTACTCAAATAAATGTTGCTAACAATTTCAAAAACCATGCTTCAAAAGGGAACACGCACCATTTATTTTTTGGGTAAAAGGCCTTCCGCCTGGTAAAATTCATTACACCAAAAAACGTTGAAGTACAAAGGATGATGGTGAATCCCTCATCTCAAGCCCGACCAGGGCGACATAAATGCACACACATGTGCAACTTACAATCAACACAAGCTAAAAAAGCTACCTAACAACAAGAAAACAAAAGACCAAGTTTACAAGATAAACATAAAAACCAAACTAAGTCTTCTTGCGTCTTTGCACCTTAAAATCTTTAAAAGAACCACTACGAATCTTGGATGCGGAAGAATAAAGCCCGATGTCCTCGTAGTCCTCAAAGTAGTTCTCTAAGACTTCATCATCACTTTCAGAAACAATAACATCTTTAGGATCCTTACCCTTCAAAGAACAAGGATCCACACCTGTTGGAGTAGTGTATGAACACGAGGAATAATCTCCCTTAGAAGGTAAAGAACCATGCGATTCCCTCATACACGAATCACCAATACATCCGTTCTCCTTACCATTATCGTTCAAAGGTACTTCAGCAGGGTCAATATTAGAATCAAGTACCTTATTTTCCTCCATACTCGTATCAATAAAACTCCTCAAATGACCTAAGTGAATGTTATCCGAGAAATAGCCATATTCATTAGTCTTATTAGAGGAGTTACCCACCATATCCAAAGGAGAAGTGCTCACAGGCTGATCACCCTTCATGGCAACATTAGAAACCAAACTCTCCTTTGAAGTACTAGGTTTAGAAATAGGCTGGTATTGAAGAGAACCTTTTGGTTTATAGACCAAAACTTGCTTAAATTTAGCAGCCTTTTTCCACCTTTCTTTACTTCCATCTTCTTGTGAACATCAACAGGGGCCTTCATAGTCTTAAGAGGACAAGAACCATCTTCATGATTGAAGATATTGCATTTAGAGCATCTAGGAGGCCACCATTCATATTCAACATCAAGAACTTCCAAATAATGACCATTACCCTTAGGCAATGGTATCGCAACATCGATTGACTCCAACATATCACGTGTAGCAGATAGCTCAATGAGAACACGTGCATAAGAATAACGACCCCACGGATTGACACACATGGCACTAGTACATGCATCCAATCTAATGAGTCGCCCAAGTTGAGAAGCAATCAAACTTATACCAGTTTTAGAATAAGCCACCGCCGGTACATTATGAATCCGCACCCACACCGGTACCTGTTTGATTTCCTCCTTTTCTAACTTAGTATTCGCCACCCAAATCTTAAGGATTATGGGCTGTGATTTAAAAAACCACGGACCCGTATCAAGCATCCTAACCATACCCTCATGTGACAAAAATTTGAAAAAGAAGAAACCGTTGCGCATCATAGCTTTTTCAAAACCAAACTTAGCCCATGCATGCTTAACATAATCTTCAACTATAGGGAATGCTACTCATTGACTAAGGAAATAGCCGTAAATAGTATTTGTATATTTAGAGCACATATCGTCAACTACAGCCATAGGAATGACAACTTTAGCACCCATAACCTTCCCCACATCAAAAGAAAGCGAATTAAGTACCTTTGAAGCGCTACCAGAATTAGAATGATCAACAAAGGATACCACATGATCTGAATCAGCCTTAGATGGGACCAAATCAGTAGCAATGGGATTCAAAGTATTCGAAGACAAACCGCCAACCAACTCCCTTGCCTCACAAATGCCCACTTCGGAAAAAGAACACCCATTACCAGCCAACGAACACGATACCTTTGTGACACTTACATCAGCTACATTACAAGAGGCCATATCAGGACTAATATGACCAGGTACATTAACAAAAGGACCAGTATCACCGATCAAATAACCAACAGCAAACCCTTCATCATCAGGTTTGGACATATGAGCATCATGACAACGAGGCTCACCTTTAGAATCCAAAAACTCAGAGGTGAAAGTAACATCTGAAACATATTCATTTGCATGCAACTCACTAACCGAATCAGTTGCCAAACTCGTATTCACAACACAATCTGATTTCAAATAAGGATTGATATAAACAGATTGTGTACCATCCTTAATAGTGGAGGGAGTAGTAGATGCTGAATTCAAACCATAAGAACCACCATCCGTAGCATCATTACCAACGCCCACACTACCAACAACATTATTAGTAAGCGTGACATGAAAAACCGAAGTAGCAGGAGGCGTCGATGTCGAAACAGCAGCAGATTCCAAACCAATAACATCGTTCCTGACATCATTCATAACCACACCCCCACCCGCAGATTCAACACTACCAACAGTAGCCGATTCAATGGGCGAACTAGGGCTCCTCGTCGAAGAAATCGACTCACCACAACTAGTTCGAGGCCCCATAAAATCAGCATTAGCATCAACGCTTATAGGAGAACCACTCACATTCAAAACAGTAGGACTCGTATCTGAATTAATATTAGGATCACGCAACACCCTAACATTGTTCATCAACTGATTAACCTCATTGTTCCCACTATCTTGATTCATTAACCGACACATACGAGCATTTAACGCATCCAAATCAACCACTGGAAACGGTAACGAATTACCAGTCGATACATGCCCATTATTCTTGGATGATGATGCCTTCAAACTTGATAAAAACCCTTGTTTCATCTCTTTAAAACCACTTACAATGTTACACACAACTTTCAAAACCAAAAAACCCTAAACAGGTTTAACGATCAGCCTATAATACGTGCATGGGCACCGACCATTTAATAAGATGTCAAATCAGGTAAAAATAGCCTCGAATATAATAAAACCACCGTCCTAATGATCTATCAATATGTTAAATAGGAAAAACCGACTTTGATGGCTTATTAACCAATTACAAGCATGTTCGACCAATAGGAGTAAAAAGTAGCAGCCACAAGATTTGAAAAAACAAATTAGTGCTATTGTGAATTAAGATAGATGTAGTAGACGACAAATATCATTCATGAATATAAAATTAAGATTGATGCTATGGTATTGAAGAAAAACCAATCAGATTTGCAATATTGGGATATTGGTTAATTTCTTTTTTGTCGCCACTTGAAAAAGAGACTTTTAGGATTTTTGTTACCTTGACGCCCTCACACGCACCATTTATGGACAAACCTTGAGAACAATCACAATTCCTACATACTATGCGACCTTAGGAGTAAATTGAACACCTCTGTCCGAGACTGTCAGTGGCAGTGTGCCCTGCCTTGACACTATTCCCCCGAAGTACAATCGTCTCACCCATTTAAGAGAATAAGACCCTCGTGTGGATCAAAGCACGTCGGATTAAACAATCTATGTACCACTACTCGAGAGCCAACACGGCTTTTCGGAATTCTAGATTACCTTATCACACTGGGACATGACTTTACTCTTGGATTTGGATATCAAGAAGTTTTACCAGACCATAAGACCTTTGGCGTTCACTTGTTCCTAGACAAACATTTCTCGATGTAGTACCCATTTGGAAACAATTTTGAGTCATCATACATTCTAGTTTGGTTTAGACGAATTGAGCACTTGGACTTCAGAGTTTCACCTAATAACAACTTTCGGACGTTCCAGATCGTTGACACTAGGTTTTGTCCTTAGATCTTTTGATTCGCGGACCATCGTCTTCAACTATTCGTACATACCTGACGACACATTCTTCACAGATGTTTTCACACCAAGGGCTTTTCCCTCAAATTTCTTTCAGCCACTGTGAGGCAATTAATGATCTCTATTCTCATTGATAGAACACTATTAGATTCTACTCCTTCCTGTTGGATGATTTCATCAACAAATTTTCCTACATGGTAAAGACACCAACACAAAAACTCTTTACTAACCTTGTTCACACTTTTTCCTGAGTAAGAGATCCTCCTTTCGAAACATGTACATAAGAATCTTGTGATCTGTACGGCTAAGACACTATGTACCTTATAAACATCGACTTTATGATTCTACTTCAAAACTACGAAAGCCAACTCCATGCCATGAGTTGGATATTCCTCCTCATTTCCTTCAACTGCATTGGAACAACTTTCTTCACATTAGTTAGCCTTTATTTCTACTTCTCCGACCTTCGTAGATGGCAATCGTTCTTTCATTCAGAGACACAGCCTTGGTGATTTTTCTAGCATGTGTGATTTTATCCCCCTCGACTTTTTGTCAACAATTCCCTCCCAATAGCCACATCAACTTCACCTAACTACACAGTAATAAATTCCACCAAATTTTCTCCCAATCAATGCCAACGAGAATGCCATCAATGATTCCTTCAGTAATAAAATTTTTCTCCATCCAAAATTTTTGCAGCTAGCATTCTATTTAATTCATTTGATCCATGACTCATGCGACGACATGAAGAAGAAATCACAAAACATCTTTTTGGCACCAAACGTCGGGCGGAAGCAAGTATGTTATAGACGAGGAAGATACAACACAACACCCGGTGCCACCCTTACTTCCTCATCAATCGCTTTAAAAGCTCATCCTCTTTCCTTAGATTCACCATTTTTCTTGTCATGTTGATCTTTCTGATAGCGACCAATATCATTATTCACCACCTTTTGACAAATACATCGACCTTTGGGGACCCACAAGAAACTCGATTTCCACAAGTTAACTAAGCGGTGCAGCCTCAAAAAAAGTGACCCGATCGATTTCATTAGTAATAGGTGTTCGTGCCAAATCTGTAGCACCATACCCTGATAGTGCTCCGCCTTGTGCAAGAAAGCTTAAATTCATGTGATGTATTTTCATTTGTATGACATTAGCGATCTCTACTGTTTGTACAAAACCTTTAGCGCGACAAATCCTACAAACCATTTTGGATTTCCTTGATGGATAGTTGATGTTCTGCCAGGCATCATAATGGAGAAAATTCTTTACATACACCAGAACTAATATGGTTCATCGTGTCAAGCTTAGAAAACCTCCTTCGAAGGTTGTCCATGTGACCTTGGAGAAAAAACTTCTTACCGTCTTCATTACCAATTTCCTTTAATTAATACAATTACCTCGACATTGTCTCTGATCTTCCTTGCTAATCTCACCAATCTTAGCCGTAAGTACCTATTCGTTTGTTTTGAGCAATTCCTGAACTAAGCCAAATCATCTAATTCTCGACGACTTGATATGTAGCCTAATCTCGTGACAGTTCTTGTTTGATGAGTTGCAAGATTAAGCTAAAATCAAATTGTTACCTAGTTTAAGGGTTTCGATGATTTTGCTCAAAGACGGAAAAGCTCATTCCATCAAATTTCGCCACCCGCCAGTTACCTTCCTGTCTCACCTCACCCAGAAATATGAATATGGATTAAGTTGCCATATGTTACAAATTTCAGTAGTATTTACCCTTGCCACATAAGTCACGATCGCAACATCTGAGCCTTAATTCGAATTCTTGTTCTTTCATCATTAGGTTCTACACTGCCTCTAATAAGCAGTTAATCTTAGCACTCTATTATACATTTACCTTAATTTTATACGATCACAACATTTGAGCCTCAAATTTATAAATGATAACAAAAATTATACAAATGGTCCCTCTGATATATTTATGCCCGCGCCCCTGTATTTTTTGAAAGTTGCACTTTGTTTTAAAATTTTCCAATATATATAGATTGATAACTAATCTAATTTTTTTTTAGTTTGTTTCAAAATCAAATACTAATCTATTTGGTAACGTTTTCGTGGGGTTTAAAGCAAGGTTAAAAACATGTTTAGAAAACTTTGTGTGGTGTTAAAAGGATTAAAAGTGTGTTTGGTTTGTTTCGGTTATGAGTCGGGTCAGATCAGACCCGACTGACCACGGATCTTGTGGGGTTTTGAACATTATTTGTTGATGTTATCCTTGTTTTGATAAAAATCCGACTAGGGTCGTAGTGTTCGCTTCACAAAGAGAACCGTAAGGGTTTTTGTTTGATCTCAGTTTTGCATTGAAACCGAGAGGGTGTTTGTTTGTTCTTTTTGTCACACCCCCAAATTACCTGTTTTGCTGCGGAATGGAATTTCTGGGGATTGACTGTCATAGCATCACAATCACAGTTATATTGAACGACCTAAAGTGCCGTTTTAGAAACACACCGTTTGATATTTAGATAAATCATACAGAGTTACAAGATAGGTCCCAAAAGTTGATAAAGTTTGCAGAAAATATAAGTTTATTACAAGTCCAAACGATGTTTTGAAAAGAAAACCATAATATACAATGAGACAAGTCGACGCCGCGACTCTATGAGGGTTCCTTATCGTGCCATGATGCGAATGTCTAGTTACCTGAAAATACATTGCGAAAACGGTCAACAATAATGTTGGTGAGAAATCATAGGTTTATGTAAAATGTTTTATACAACCACACAAGTATAGACCATATATGACAAACATGCCACATCAAAATGTTACAATTGCTATAAGTACATGACACCGAAACTAGACTGATCATGATGTTCGCCCCAACAGAGTGTTTGCCAAACAACTCAAATAATGATATTAAATGAAATGCATCCGTTTAACCAGTTGGAATCCACCAACCGGATGGAGGAGTCACCCTCGATAGATCTATCCACTCACCCTCGCTTATATGAAATTAACGGTTCATGTTATATAACGGGGACTTTCAATTGGCATGAGGTAACTTAAGCAATGTAATGAATTTGATATACTTGGTATCGTAATAAAAATGATGTGCAACGTATTCTCCCCCGTAGGTTTGAAAATAAGTATAAACGTATACAACGGGGCTATGAAAACTCACTTGATGAATTGATGCGATGACAAAAGTGAGTACACCGAAATGTAGCGTGAATCTCAAAACTTGACCTATTATGAATGATATGATACGTAATAAGTTATGATGTAATGTTATGCATGCAATTCGGATGATATCTATACCACTTATGAATTTTTGAAAATAATACTTTTCGTCGAAAAATAATCTTTTAGTGTCTTGACCATTTTTAAATTACTCCACATGTAATTACATTGAAATGATATCCGACGATAATCATTTAGTGATTTATTAAGAAATTATAACTTTTCGTCGTAAAATAATGTTGTTGAAATTTTCATGAAAGTGTCTAAACGGCCTCTAAAAACTAGTCGTAAAATGGTGCACGTCGAGCTTTAGAAAACGAACTCAACGGTTTTGGGAAGCTTGTATCATTATCTCAAAGTTTTAGTACATGAGTTTCCATCCTAGAGGTCTCGAACATAAAGAAAAATATAGGTTAAGTATGGTACTTGTGTCCCAAAATATAGTTTAAGGATGGTTTTCGGCAAATTTTGAGTAACCGTATTTAATTCATTACAACTCCGCTAAACAAACGGTCGGACATTTTGGAAAATATACTTGGCGAACTTACTTTTACTAGAAGACATCACTTTGTAAAAAGTTCTACATCAATGTTAAAAACAACCTCCAACATGGTCACTTTGTTGACGTAAGTTTTGTCTATTAGAAATTTAATAGTTTTTCTTATATAATAAAGTTACGACAACTTTTTGTAAACGTGTATAATTTAATCGTTT
Organism: Chrysanthemum makinoi; assembly: GCA_910596185.1. NCBI lineage: Eukaryota > Viridiplantae > Streptophyta > Magnoliopsida > Asterales > Asteraceae > Chrysanthemum > Chrysanthemum makinoi. Next base: position 233,917,672 of record OU343222.1, on the reverse strand, counting down.
CAAATCCGTTTTCTACGTTTTATAGGTCCTTAGCTTTGTATCAAAGTATACTAATATATTTTTGATAAGTCGACATAATTTATAACGCCTAAGTTTCATTTTTTACTCGTACAAAATAGACGTAACTTGCTGAAATTTCCAGAAAATATAGTTTTCGTCGCCTAAATTGAAAAATTCATAACTTCTTCGTTATAGCTCCGTTTTAATCCGTTCAAGCGGCCACGTTTTCGTTTTAAAGTGTATTTTCTAAATATCTAGGCCAAAAATTTTTATCCACTGTCGAATTTTCCAGATTTCAAAAATAAGGACAGACCCTTTTGCAAACTTGTCGAAATGAGTTTTTCTCGTGCCAAACCTATTCTAACCCATTCAAAACAACTCCGAAGCTATTCTAATCCTACCATACACCTTCTTAGGGTGTCATGGGTTCCTAGACATCACCAAGAGTGATTTATAACAAGGAGTAATTATAGGATGACAATATATATATATAACTCTTAAAAACATGTAAAAATGGTATAAACATCCATGAGACTTGCATGTTTTCTCAAATATGATGAAATGAATATAACAATGAATATGAAATATAAACATGAATATGGATGCTTACTAGTAAACTTGGTGAGGTTATGAGAACAAAGGATTTTTCCTAATCACCCAAGGTTTTTATTGCAAAACCTTAATAAAGAGTGATACTAGTGTGTAAAATCTTGTCTAGAAAATATTTTGGATGATCCTTCCTTGCTCCTTGTGGTTGCCGGTTTTGTGAGGAAGAGAGGAAGAGAGAAATGTTTTCACCTTTGATCTTTTTATGTGTATGTGTTTAGTGTGAAGTAAAATGCATTTACTTAGAAGATATTTAGGAAATTCACATGACTCACCCCCTTGTGTCGACAAGGGGGTGTTAGTCACCACTTTAATATATTTTTTTTAAATATGTTTAAGTGTAGTTTAGTGTAAGTTACTTGAAGATATGTGGTAAGTTGAATACACATTTGAGTATTTAGGGTAGCGTTAGATAAAAATAAATTTTAACGGGTCAAGATAAAATATATTGAGGTCAAAAAAATTATAAAAATACATTTCTTTAAAAATTTGAGTGAAATAATAATTATCGTGTAGTTTTTAAGAAAAAACGTCGTAATTATATAAATATAACAATTTATATACAAAATAAATTTAAAACACTGGGTAAACTCATAATATTATTTTTATAAACTTAATATAAGTATAAAAATATATTGGAATAATTTTTGGAAGTATCGGATCAATTGTTCAAAATAATTAATTACGCGATAACGTTTATTTAATATGAAATTATACGTTTAATGTAAAATGCAAAACCATGCATGGACTAATATGATGATAATGATGATAATGATATGTAGACTAAACCTAGTCCATATGGAATGTCCTTGATGATTATTCATGAATTCACAGCTAAACCATTACGGTTACGTGAATTTGATGCTCGTAAACCTAGTTTACGATAAATGATAAATGATGAAGCATGAGTAATGTTTTGAAATATGACCTGAAAATACGAGTTGTCACACTTTTCCTTCGCACTTATTTCCAGCTTATTTGGTTTTTGTTGGTTTCAGATATGCTTATTTGGGTTTTGTTTTGTTCTCGGTCACAAAGCAGTCGCAACATGGTTATTTGGTTATTTCAATGCTTATAATTTTGACTTGCTGATTTTAGTATCTTAGTTATACTTATTTCAAAATTGATTATATAAGAGTGCTATTTGCATTTTGGTTAAACTTTATTTCAGAATAATGCTTTATTTCTTACGGTTATTGGACTATTGAACTAACGAATTTATTTGTTGTTTCGAAACTTGTGATCTTTGGTAAGTTTCGGATACGATTTGGGATTTGATACTTGGTTTGGATATCGGATTATATAATTACATATCAGACCATATCGTACAGATTGTGATTTGAACTTATTGATTTATATTGGATCGTTATTGGATTTATAGTATTAGCCGATGGACTTATTGGACGATTTTGTACTTGAGACGGAATAATATAAAATTATCAATAAACCCGAATTTAATAACTACGTGAATGATAACGATAAATAAAATATATAAAATATTTTAATTAAAAGTTGGTTTATTCAAAAGTCACGATGACTTGGTAGCATTGTATAAAAGGGTGCGTCATGCCTAAATTTTATATAAGCATTTTAAACCTATACTTTATTTCAAAATCTCTTTTATAAAACCCGACAAAGATCAAAATGTACAATTTTATTTAATATTTAAAATATGTTATCATTTGAATTATTAACTTGTGTTTTTCCTATAAAACTTAATTTTCTTTTCAAAATTGTTTAGGGTTACTGGGTAAACACCAAAACATACCATTGACTTATTTCTTTTCTTAATCTTTTACTCATTTTTCTTTGTATATCTTCTTTGATCATTCTTTTATTTCTCTATAATACATATCGGATATATGTATTATATACTTTGGCGTGAGTTGTATCTTGAGTCTACGTTTTCATACCACCACACGAAACATTTTTATTAAACTTTCTTTCGACATTGATACTGGAATTTTTACAAATAATAATTCGAGTATTCCACGAAAACTAAAATATGTTATCTTTTGAAAAACTCATATGCGTTATGTTATTTTGGATAACACTTTATGAGATAAGCTACAAATTTAGGTTGTGCCGATCGTGTATCGTTGTGCCCTACTACTTAATGCCGTTTTTGTTACTTGTGATACCATAATCAGAGGTCAGTTCTCGTAGCCCTATGTTATACCCCGCCGAAGGCGGAAACGTGAGGTGTAACTGAAAGGAACATAAGCACAAGATAATAGAACATACCAATGTTTAAGATTCAAAAGAAAGTATACACCATTACAATACCAGTTTAGCCGACATCGGCAAATATAATACAAAGTTTAGATCCCAAAATATTGCGTTTTATTACATAACGATAAGTAGTGACATATGAAAACTTCATTATGCAAAGAACTTGAAGAAAAGCTTACTAACGATCACCTGAAATGCATGAGAGAAAACGGGTCAACTATGAAAATAGTTGGTGAGTATACACGATTTATATAATATGAAAACTCTTAAGAGAGGGAGTCAAAGTTTTGGTCATTGAGAATAGTCCACAAAGCAAAGGCATTGTAAATCCACTCAGTTCAAAGTTTCGCCCATACAAAACTTGAAACCTGTGTGTTCACAACCCATTGCACAAAAATAGTATGTCAAGTAGTCAAGTATACGTTGTCATGACAGGTCACAATATAGCACCACGTATATAATAATGTATGTCGGGGCAAAGCCCCAAGAATAAATAATATGCGTCCCGTAACATAGTGGGCGAGAGGTTGGCCGACCTCTAATAGCGCTATCCATACTACCTACTAATAGGAGAATAACAATGCGAATGTCGACGATTACATCATACAACTATTATATACAATTAAGAACACTCCGAACATGGGACAATTTAAATTGAAAATGCGTTCCATAGGGAGACATTCTGCTCGGGCCCGGGAGGCTTTAGGTTGCTCGAACAAGGGGAGACTTTTATGCTCCACCAATAAAGCGAGACTTTTAGGGTCATAGCAAATGCGGTTGAATAAGTTCAAACAAGTCATAGGTTCATAATTATGTTTAAGGATTTGATTTGAGTTCAAAATTTCTAGTCAAACGAGTTCATAAGAGTAGTAATCAATTTAGTTCAAGAATGGTTCATGCATTTAGCCCCAAAATATAGTAAAAGCGGTAAAAAGGGGCGTGATTACTCACTTTGTTGCAATAATTATGATGACAAAGTGGATTCACAGAGGTGCAATCCCTATCCGCAACCTAATATGAATGATATGCTCTAATATAAGTCACGAGATAATGTCGTGCATGTAAACTCATATGATATCCACTTGTACCCTTTTGAAAATAAAGTTTTTCGTCGACAATAAGTTTATAACGTCTTGAAAAGTTATAAATTACTTTGCAAGTATTTACGTTGAAATGATATTCTACGATAGTCATTTAGTGATTTATTAAGAAATTATAGTTTTTCGTCGTAAAACAATATGATTTGACATTTCATGAAAGTGGCTAAATGACCTCGAAAAGCTAGTCGTAAAATAGTGAATATCGAGTGTTAGGAAACAAACTCAACGGTTTTGGAAAGCTTGTAGCATTATTTCAAAGTCTTAGGTTTTAATTTTTTATAATAGAGGTCTCGATCATGGAGAAAAACATAGGTGAAGTAGGGTACTTGTACCAAAAATATTGTCTAAGGGTAGTTTTCGGCAAAGTTTGTGCGACCGTATTTTATTCGTTACAACTCCGTTTGACGAACGGTTAAACATTTTGGAAAATAGGCTAGGTGAACTCACTTTTACTAGAAGACATCATTTTCTAAAAAGTATTCTATCGATGTTAAAAACGACTCTCAACATGATCACTCGTGAAAACTAGTTTTTGACTAATAAGAAATATATATAAGTGTTATACTTGTGAAAATAATTACGACAACCTTATTTAAACACGTGTAATTTAATCGTTATAAGTCCGTTTTCTACGTTTTATATGTCCTTAGCTTCGTGTTAAAGTATACTAATATATTTTTGATAAATCGACTCATTTAGATAACGCTTAAGACTCATTTAGATAACGCTTAAGACTCATTTTTTACCTTTAAAAATACATTTCTAAGAAAAGGCATTCTAAAGCCACTTAGTTTCAAGTTTCGCCCATACAAAACTTGCAAACTGTGTGTTCACATCCCATTGCACAAAAATAGTATGTCAAGTAGTCAAGTATACATTGTCATGAAAGTTCACAATATAGCACCACGTATATAATAATGTATGCCAGGCAAAGCCCCTAGAAATAAATAATATGCGTCCCGTAACATAGTGGACGAGAGGTTGGCCGACCTCTAATAGCGCTATCCATACTACCTACTAATAGGAGAATAACAATGCGAATGTCTGAAACGATACATCATACAACTATTATATACAATTAAGAACACTCCGAACATGGGAGAATTTAAATTGAAAATGCTCCGTTCCCATAGGGAGACATTCTGCTCTGGACCGGGGAGGCTTTAGGTTGCTTCGAACAAGGGAGACTTTGTACGCTCCACCAATAAGGCGAGACTTTTAGGGTCATAGAAAGTACGGTTCAATAAGTTCAAACAAGTCATAGTTTCATAATTATGTTTAAGGATTTGATTTGAGTTCAAAATTTCTAGTCAAACGAGTTCATAAGAGTAGTAATCAATTTAGTTCAAGAATGGTTCATGCATTTCGCCCCAAAATATAGTAAAAACGGTAAAAAAGGGGATGTGATTACTCACCTGTTGCAATAATTATGATGACAAAGTGGATTCACAGAAATAAGGTGCAATCCCTATCCGCAACCTAATATGAATGATATGCTCTTATATAAGTCACGAGATAATGTCGTGCATGGAAACTCATATGATATCCACTTGTACACTTTTGAAAATAAAGTTTATCGTCGAAAATAAGTTTATAACGTCTTGACAAGTTATAAATTACTTTGCAAGTATTTACGTTGAAATGATATTCTACGATAGTCATTTAGTGATTTATTAAGAAATTATAGTTTTTCGTCTTAAAACAATATGATTTGACAATTCATGAAAGTGGCTAAATGACCTCGAAAAGCTAGTCGTAAAATAGTGAATATCGAGTGTTAGGAAACAAACTCAACGGTTTTGGAAAGCTTGTAGCATTATTTCAAAGTCTTAGCTTTTAATTTTTTATAATAGAGGTCTCGATTATTGAGAAAAACATAGGTGAAGTAGGGTACTTGTACCAAAAATATTGTCTAAGGGTAGTTTTCGGCAAAGTTTGTGCGACCGTATTTTATTCGTTACAAATCCGTTTGACGAACGGTTGAACATTTTGGAAAATAGGCTAGGTGAACTCACTTTTACTAGAAGACATCGTTTTCTAAAAAGTATTCTATCGATGTTAAAAACGACTCTCAACATGATCACTCGTGACAACTAGTTTTTGACTAATAAGAAATAATTACGACAACCTTATTTAAACACGTGCAATTTAATCGTTATAAGTCCGTTTTCTACGTTTTATATGTCCTTAGCTTCGTGTTAAAGTATACTAATATATTTTTGATAAATCGACTCATTTAGATAACGCTTAAGACTCATTTTTTACCCTTAAAAATCTGGACAGCATGCTGTTTTTCCGGAAAAATATAGTTTTCGTCGTTAAACTTGAAAATAGCATAACTTCTTCGTTATAAATCCGTTTTAACCCGTTCAAGCGACCACGGTTTCGCTTTAAAGTATATTTTCTGAATTTCTAGCCCAAAATATTTTATCTCCTGTCGAAATTTCTAGATTTCACAAATATGATCAGACCCTATTTTAATGTTGTCGAAAATGATTTCTCTCGCGTAATATTTATTCTAACCACTTCAAATCAACACTAAAGCTATTCTAAACCTACCATACACCTTCTTAGGGTGTCATGGGTTCCTAAACATCATCAAACATGATATGTTTCAAGGGATTAATTATAGGATAGTATATACTAATTATAAGTACTAAAAACATTAAAAGTGGTACAGATACTCATATAACTTGCATGTTTTCTTCAAGCATGATAAAAATAACCAAAGTATGAATATGGAAGATTAAAAATGATCATGAAATGCTTACTAGTATAGTGATGAGGTTTATGGAATAAGGTTTTTCCTAAATACCCTAGGTTTTTATTGCAAAACCTTAATTAAGAGTATGCTAGTGTTTATAATTTAGCTTGTTCTTGAAAAATTTTGCTTCCTTCTTGTTCTTCCTTCCTTGGCCGGTTATACAAGAGAAAATGGGGAGAGTGTTTTTCAATTTTCACCTAAGTATAATGTGTATGTATGTGTGTAACATAGTATATAATTAAAACCAAATACATGTGGCAAGTCTAGATTGTATATTTATAAGTCTAGGAAAGATTTTTATTGGACATATTGTTGTGTCATCTTCTTTTGGTCGACAAGAAGAAAAGAAACAAAGAAAGGTGGTGAGTTTTGTATGAGTATATTTGGTAATTTGTATGTATAAGTAAGTATTTAGGGTAGCGTTAGCTAGAAATAAATTTTAACGGAACAAAATAAAATATATTGATGTCATAAAAATTATAAAAATAAATTTCTTACAAAAATTTAGTGAAATAATAATTATCGAGTAGTATTCTGAAAATCGTCGTAAATATATATACATAAGAATTTATATACAAAATAAATATAAAACACCGGATAAACTAATATTATAATTTTTATAATCTTAATATGAGTATAAAAATATATCATAATAATTTTTGGAAGTGTCGGATCAAATATTCAAAATAAATGATTACGCGATAGCGTTTATTTAATAGAAAAATATACGTTTAATGAAATATGCAACTCCAAGCATAAACTAATATAATGATGATGTTACTAATGATATGTAGACTAAATCTAGTCTATATGAAATGTCCTCAATGATTTTTCATGAATTCGCAGCTAAACCCTTACGGTTATGCGAATTTGATAATGATGAATAGTGAAGCTTGAATAGTGATTTTCTCCGGAAATGAATAGTGTTTCATGAATAGTAAAATTTTGAAATACGTTCTCAGAATATCAAATCGACTTCAAAAACGATGAATAGTAAAATGATGAATAGTAAAATGATGAATAGTAACTGATGAATAGTAAATTCCTGAGATGAATAGTAAATTTGAGAAATGACCAGAAATTGAGAATTGTGACCATCTACTTTTTAATATGTTTTACCTTGGGGTGGAAATTGTACTCAAATGTTTTCTTAATGCTATTATGATGTGATCTATTGTTTACATGATTTTGGACAATATGTGCGTTTTGATTGCAATATGTGCCTTATTACGTGAATTAAATTTGTGTGACTTGGTTTAAACGTGCGAAACTATTTAGCGGTGCAATAATAGTAAAATTTTGGGAAGTGGCACCCATTGTAACCTTTGGCAAGTGGCACCCAGTATAGCTTTTGAGAAGTAGCACTCAGTATATGTATATCTTTAATGTGTGATTCTATCATGAGGTTCAGTTGTTGCAAGCTTATGGTTTCATTAAGTGCTTACATTTGTATATCATGCTCACTATTGTCCCTCAGTATATCATTCACAGATTCATGGTTTAACTCTTAAACCTACGAGTTCACCAACATTATGTTGACATTTTCTAGTACCAATGTCAGGTGGATAATTTTTAAAGTATTTGAAGGCACGTTTATTTGAGTCAGACTATTTGACACTTTGCTACAATGTTTTCAAGACAAGAAGATTTCAAAAGAGAATTTTTTCTTTCATATTCGAGACAAGCATTTGTTTTGAAAAGGTTTTAAACTATTTTTGTAATGATTATAAGGTATGAATCTATGATGTTATGCAATGTGCCTTTCTCAGTTACATCTCGTGTTTTCGCCTTTGTTGGGGCGTGACAGATTAGAGGTCCGAATCAAGCTATAAGATTATAATTGCCATCCTTACAAGTAACTGACCCTAATTTGAGAAATTACGTAAAAGGTGTTTAAAGGCTAATTAAAAGGTTATAGTAATTATAGGTTAAGTTATAGTGACTTAAGTTAGTAAATTTATGGGTTATTGATCATATGATCATTATATGAATATGTAATGATTAGAGGTGTTAAAAGTTGAGATATGGTTGTATTAACCATTGTTATGGTTGTTTATTTATGTGTTATGTTCATTTGATTTTGGCCTAGAGTGCAAGAGAGGAGAATGATGACATTGATGATGATGATGATGATGATGATGATGACGTCGGTATTATGGCAGCTTAGCTTGGAGCTAAGGTAAGTAAAATGATCATAGCATGATCTTATATTGATTTCTAACATATATGTGTTGTGTATAAGATTGTGCTAAGTTATAGAAGGCTTTGGTTTATGGTGCTTTGATTAAAGTAGAATTAGGAGCTAGTTGAGCATAACTAGCCAAGTATGTGCTAGACTAGTGTGTAACTAGTTAAGGTATGTGAGAAATTATATGTTATAGTGTGATTATCTCATGGTTAAATTGTTTTATGCAATTTATAGTATGGATAAGTCCTTTTCACTAGTAATCGAATGCATATGATGCTTATATGGATGAATGATGTATAATGTTTGTTATACACATTTTACTTACTAAGCACTTTCACTTACCATTATAGTTGTAATGTTGTTTTGTAGGTGCTTATGTGAAGATGGTAAGTACTTGGTAAAGTCTTAAGGCTTGGAAGCAAGGAGTAGAAGATATTTTGATATATCTGTAGGAGCTTAGTACTAGGTACCAAGCTCGAAGTCAAGGTTGAACCCCCAAGTATCGTATATGAGTCATTTATATTTTTGTCAAGTGTTAAAGTATCGTGTTAATGTGTAGTTGAAAGGTATCAAGGTTAAAAATGTTATAGTTGGTGTTATAGTGTATGCAAATGGGCTTTTGGCAAACCCTGTAAAGTATGTGTTTATGGGTCGTTTGGACCAAGTACGTAAATGGAAGTAAAGTTTATGTTATTATAATGATTTCTGGAAAGTTTGATGCAATATGGAAGTAGTATGAGGGCATGTAGCCCTCCAGCCGTGCGCTTTGTGTATGTTTGTTAGGACAGAGGACTCCAGTTGTGCGGCTGGGGGATATTTTAGATTTTTACATTTTTGAAAATCATATCCTCTAAGCCGTAAGTCGTCACGGGTCATGCCACCCGTCATTTTTAAGGTGTTTAAGTCTAGTTTCATTTAAAATACTTGCAAGAGCTGGCTTGTTATAGAATTTTTTCAGTTTATAAAGAGTGATAGAAGGTTCGTTATAGTCAAAGCATTTCCGTGAAAATGTTTTAAATTTTCATTATTTTAAGTCAAGTCGATCATGGGGCGTAAAAATTGTCCCACTTCCATCTCCCTTACCCACTGCACCACCCCCTTTAGTTATGTTTCCCCTTCTAACACCTAAGCCCATAACACTGTCACAAATGGCTACTGCACCACCACCTCTACCAGGTGCAACAACACCTCTGCCTTTGTAACCATGCCTCGAACATGAATAATACATACTTTCTATATTAGGTTTAGGCCTTGCATAGAAAGTTAAACCAACCTTATTTTGATATTGGATTAACAGCCAATGCATGCCATTTTACTTGGTTCACTAATGTCATTCAACACCCCTACGTCTATGTCATTACCAGCCATGCTCTTTATCTTCATTTAAGTAGTTGGAAGGTGTGCCATATCTGTGTTGGAAGACAAGTTAGAAGGAGTATTTAATTCATCATACAAGTTGGTAGGAGAATTTACTTCATGAGTAAGACATACTCTTTCTCACCTAGTTTGGAAATAACTCATGGCACCTTTTGTGTAGTCCTTCTAAGTCTATTGTGATATTCTTAGAAATACACTCGTTTGACTTTTATTCAGTGAGATACAGGAGTATTAACTTTTCATAATTACACACAAACCTACCCATCTCATCTCATCATCTTATTTACTTCTCACAATTACACACAGACCTTGTTCATCAAACTCATTCAAACTCTCAACTCACCATGGATACACAATCCAGAAACTCATCAACAAATAATCACAACCATGTGGTCCGTTACCCATTGAAAGTAAAAGGCTCTCAACAATGGTATCACTCCGCTGACCCTAAACCACCACTTCGACCAATGCCAGAACCACACGCATCTAATTTTCAATGTTGCGAAAATACATTTTAGGGTCGTGAGGAACTACGCATATTTAAGGAAGAGGCATGCCACATGTGGACATCAATTAACAACTATGTTAATTCAAATAAGTTGTAAAAACGTTTATTTATATTTTACGATCTTCTAATGTTTTGTCGATAATAAACGTAAAACCATTTTAACATAATAACTAAAATACGAAATGTATTGAGCCAATAAGTTACTAACTCATTTACGGCCATGGTAATTTCCGGCCGCTACCCTCCTCCAACTTTCCGGTCATAAAAAACACCCCAAACTCGTCCTCTCTACCCCTCTTACGATCCTTATTCATTAGATTTGTATGCAATACGTTTGTTTGGGCTGTGTTTATCATTAAGAGTGGTGGCGGCTATAGTGTGTTCTTATATATACCTATACCGTAGAAATCTTGATATACATGGTCGATTATTTATCCCTAATTCCTTCTTATCACAGTAAACGATCAGTTTCTTTGGTTGTATTTTTGAGTAATCAGGGTTCCGTCTTTTAGTGTATCTATATAGTCGATCTGGTTTCGATCGTTTTGTATCTATTGGTACGAGGTGGTTGTGGTCTGGATTGACATGTGTTTTCGACTAGACAACTCTTTTCGAGGGTTTGGTCTTTGTTTTGTCGATCCAGCTTTTGGCTGCGCGTATTGATGAATGAAACCCTATTTTTAGGGTTTCGTTATTAGAATTGTATTGTAATCCTACAAGTCGATGCTACTATCGTGTGGGTATATGCTTCAGGAACTTGTTTCGTGGGTTTGAAGAGATGTATGTCGATCTTTGATCGGGTTTATCATCGGGGTTCATGCCATATCTTCCTGCTCTATTGTTTGGTTGCGACGGCTAGACGAAACCCTAACTTCTAGGGTCTTTCATTTTGGTTGCTTGTTCGAAGATGGCATGTTGTTGTACGTTAGGGTGTTACCCTATGTCAATGGATTTCTGATCCCTTGCATGGATTTGTGCTCTAAATTTATCTTTATTATTGTATATTCTTGTACAGAAATATATTAGGATGTGGGGGATTAGAAATCAGTGGTATAATGGAAGTCGCAACTCTAATCGATTGTGATTATTGTTGCGTTTATGGTGCTGGTCAACTCATTCGATTACTATGATCAATAGTACTACCTTGGTTTTGGGTGGTATTCGGTTCCTTTTTATGGAGTTGTTCAGTTTGATCGTGGTTCCAATTGGTGGGATCACATTTTTGTTGTGCGTACGCTAATTAAAGATGATTTCAATGTGTTCTTATCGTCTTAATTCAAATTTGTTGTTCCGTTTGGAAGTCCGTGTTGGTATTAACCCTATGCACATGTTTCTAATCCGTACTTTATTGGTTTACACTCATAACCAGTTTTTCGCGTGATGAAACTTTTCATTTTCTTTAGCATCTTTTGTGATGCTATGGTGATTATGCGAATGGATGTTGGTGTTGCTCTCCTTCGTTAGGTTATGATTATTATTGAAGATGGAGCTGCACACTATGAACGTGGTTGTTGATACCTAGGTTTATTACATTTTTTGTTTTTGAATGTAATTGGTGAGTCTAGCAGTTAGCTATGTGTATGTTCTGCAATTTGCAGATGTAATCACCTATGTAACGGGCTGTGGATATGGGATTCACCCATGTCACTTGTACTTTAATGTTTTTTTGGTGTAATGAATTTTACCGGGGTGAATTAAACCTTTTACCCAAAAAAACTCATTTCACTAAACATATAATTCTTTCAACATGTTTAGTTATATAGTTTACATAAAACCAAAAACATTTTATAAAACATTTATAAGTAATGTTGGTTACTTACATTTTATAAAAATGCATACTTGTTTAAATGTAAACTTGTAAAAGGCTTGAACTACCCATGACCCATAACCTATGGCCAAAACCCATGACCCATGGAGCATGACCCAAAACCCATGACCCATTGCATGACATCATGCATGACATCAAGAATGAGTAAAACCAATGACCCATGACCCAAAGTTCATAAACCATGACCTAAAGTCCATGACCCATGACCAAAGATGTCTTTGACATCAATAATGACATCACCTATCCATGGACCATAACCCATAACCTATAACCCGGTTTGTAACCTAAAATCCAGACTGGTTTACCAAGTGTGCCAGATCCCTTGGATAACACTGGTCAGATCCCTTTGGGAAGGATCCAGTGGATCCGGGTGAACAGTAGGCAGAAATGCCTATAAATAGTGAGACATTTCTTCCTTACTTCGCACCCTTATTAGACAAATCTTTTCTCAATTTTCTAACCTCTCTAACCTCATATCTAAGGATCTTCTATAGTAACACCCCCAAAATTTGGTACAGCGGAAGACTTAATCAAGCTTTCGGGGCGCAACTGGATTGGTACACAACACAAGTATAGGAAAATAAGATAACATAAATCGTTCACAACCAATCCCATAGTTAATTATACGGTTACATTTATTTCAAAACATTCAAAAGTAAGGCCCAAAAGAGATCATAAAATAGGTCTAAAATTATTAACAGAGTCGAAAGTGATCCTCCAACCATGCCCTTCTGCCAAGCCTCCAAGAAACAAGCAATCCAAGCACCATCTTAATTACATAAGAAAACATGCTAAAAAGGGTCAGCTAACTGGTGAGTTCATAGGTTTAATTATAAATTCAGTAGTGGACCTGATAGAGTTTATTTGCTATGTGAGACTAAGACATATATACAATAAACATTCTAACCACATTCCATCAACAATCGAGATCTCAGCAGGGCCCCAAGCGACTCTAGCCAGGTACCACAGTTGTAGCAAAGTTTGACATCAATGCTACCCTGGACTAGGTCAGAGTAGACATCTATTCTTAGCTAGGTCACATTAGCAAGGGATAGTTATCCTAGTCTAAGTCAATATCTACCACATATCTATCCTTTACTAGTAAACACATAAGCAAATCAAAAGAGTAAAAGCAGGTCCAAGAAAAGAGTAGCATGCTTTCTCACCTCAATTTGGATAAATATAGTTAAAATGGGGCTATGAAACTCACATCGATCAAGAAAATCATAAATAATCAATAGCAAAGCAGATAAGCAGCTAACACAGCTCGACAATTACTGACTCGGCACAACCTATTAATATAAATCCATTCTTAATACATTTTTCCAATACCAATATTTTCTATCCCGAATATATTCCAATTCTTATTTTCAAAAACATCTCGTTTCTAAATTTAGTTACAAGCGTTTGGTATCATCGTGTGAGGTGTCGACTCGATAAGACTCCATGAATGCACTAAATTTCTAGCAATGCGACTCACAACAACACAATGCAACTTCTAAGTGAAAAGTGTTATAGTTTAATACGTTTCAAAATAAATCCTTAGAACTTATCAAATTCATCAACTCAATAAACTCAACTATTTATTTATTTCACTCATGAATAAAAAACTAGTCACAACATAACGAGTTATAAGAATAATTTGTTCATTAACATATTTATCCGACGCACATAACGGGCTCTTATTGGATTCGTCAATCTAATAAGTCTGCTATTTACGCGGGTTAAACCTATTAATGGCAAGTCATCCGCAACCCATGCATATCCCACAATGATTATTAAACACTCATAAATGACATGTTTTGGTAAACGTGCCCTCGAAACATTTAATAACTTGTTATTATAAAACCTTCCCATTTTTAAGTTGTTTGTTCCCTTTTAAATATGAAATAGCAAGGCGTGTCTTGCTACTAAATATTTAATACAAAAACTTACTATTTTCAATTTTTCTAGTTTATTAACATGTTTATATATATATATATATATATATATTACTTCAAGCTTTCAATTTACATTTAGAGTTATTATCCGTCTCGAGTTCATAAGTCTGAGTAATGACACTCGGTTTTTTATATGTCATATGTCCAATAAATAATATAAGTCCATGCTACGGCGTTGTCGGAGTGAACCGAGACTAGAAAGTCACGGTAACACCGACGTTGCGCAAAGCTCACATATATATATATATATATTATATATATATATATATATATATATATATATATATATATATATATATATATATATATATATATATATATATATATATATATATATATATATATATATATAATTTCAAGTCCAAACAAACATCTCCAGTCGTTACCGAACCTAAACATACGGCTCAGCAACGCATCAAAAAATATCCATTCAACTCACCATCATTCTTGACATTCAATCAATATCAAACCGCACCCAAAACCAATGTCGAGACACTAATGGCCTCGGCTTGGCGGTAAGACACACGCAAACCAAACGAACCCTAATGGCTTTTTGGCCCTCTCTTGGTCTCGGTCACTCCTAACATCAACAACAACCTCCAAACAATAGCACGACAACCAAACCCGGACCTAGGCATCCCTTGGGGTTCTCGGCTACATCCTAACGCGACAACAAACCGAACCCCATGATCCTTGTGGTTCTCGGTCTCTCCCTAACGCAACCCAAACCGAACCTTCTTGGTCCTGGTTAGCTTCCCAACACCATCAAACCGCCATTTCAATAAGAAACCTGTGGAAAACTAGAAGGGGGGGGGGTTGAATAGTTTTGCCAATTAAAACTTCCTTTTAAACTATTTAGATCGACTTATGTCAATCTATTTGGATGTGTGTGTTGGATGTTGATAAACAAACATATAAAGGTATGTAGTGAAAGATAAGAGTAAGAAGCACAAAACCACAACGCGAGTATTTATAGTGGTTCGGCTACAAGGACACCTTCCTTGCCCTACTCCACTCCCCGAGTCACCTACTCGAGAGTTCGTAAACACTACACAAATCTACTTATGGCGGAGAAGCCTTCACAACGTCGCCTACCCTTTTTCCGGTGCTAGGCTAACCACCGGGTTCTTTCACTCCAAGGTGAACCACACATACACAACGTCGCCTACCCTTTATACGGTGCTAGGCTAACCACCGGGTTCTTTCACACCAAGGTGAACAACACCTACACAACGTCGCCTACCCTTTATTAGGTACTAGGATAAGCACCTAGTTCTATTGCAATGGAGGAACTACTACCCAACACTACACCAACGACTAATCCCAAAGGAGATCAACTCCTTTACAAAATCATCAAGGATATCAATATCCTTGGATCTAGTACTAATCTATCTTGTACATCGAAACACACCATATTGAATGTACATCTAAGGCACCTTTCACTAATGCCTTTAACTAGATCTTCAAGACACCCTTCACTAATATCTTTTGTCTTGACTTCTAAGCACCCTTCAATAATGCTTCTAGTCTTGACTCCTAAGCACCTACCACAAGTGCTTATGATATGGACGATAGATACCCTTCACTAATATCTTCGTCTTGATACTTGAGACACCTTTCACAAATGTCTTCAACACTTCTTAGGAAAAGAAAAACAATCACCAACAAGAAGACTTCAGTAGTCTTGATGATGAGGAAGCATTGAAACTCATAGACTTGAGCTTGCTCGACTTCAAAGGTGGTGATCTTGCCTTTAAGAGGAACCTAGAAGATCACACAAAAACAAAACTACAAACATAGATCTCTTGGATCTGAGGTTAGAGAGTTTTTAACTCTAGGGAAAAGTATGTTAGAGAGAGGTGAGCAACAATGAAGAAATGGCTCACTATTTATAGAGGAAAAATTCTACTATTCCCCGGATCCCACGGATACCTTCCACAAGGGATCCGTCTAGCGTAAAGCTAGGGATCCGTGGGACGCTCCTCTTTACCCATAGGTATTTTGGTTATGGGTCATGGGTCATGGGTTGATCCATGGGTCTTTAGCTAGATACAATGTATCTCTTGAGTGCAATGCACCTAGTCACATGGGTATGGGTCAAAACCATGGGTTATGGATATAATCCATATATGATATAAGCATGATGTCATGCATTGGATTATGGGTCAAGCTCCATGGGTCATGGGCTTTGGGTTGTACCCAACTACATTCAATGTATTTGCCCAATGGGTTATGATACTTAAGTTTCTACCCATTTATATTACCCAATATACTACATACTAGTTATGTGTATATTTTACCCAAATATGTAAACACTAGTTGTTGTACATATGTAATATTAAATCATAAAATCACTTATACTTTTTTAGTGTTTTATATGAAAATGTGAATATGTTAGAAACTATTAGTTCAAACCATTTACGTATTTTATTTGTTTCGTTAAAATGATTTTACGTTTGTTATCGACAAAACATTAGAAGATCGTAAAATATAAATAAACGTTTTTACGGCTTATTTGTATTAACAATCTCCCCCTTTTTGTTGATGACAAAACTTAAAATTATATTAAGGAAAAGCTAAAATTCGTAAAAGTTTGAATTTGTAGTTTTTACTTTCTTCTCCCCCTTTTTGTCGAAACAAAAAGAGCTTCGAAAGGAAACTAACACATTGTTTTAGGAAAAACATGTGAAAGAAATAAAAAGAAATAGAGAGCAAGTAACGGGAAAGGATCTCATCTTTACTCCCCCTTGAATCCCTATGTAAGGGCGTCAAGAAAGTAATACTAAGCTAGTTTGTTTGCAACTAAGTTTGCAAAAGATTTCGTCTAAGTGACTAATGTGCTCCCCCTTGATAATTGCAATTTTGCAAAGGGATGTCAAGAAATTTAATCCTAATATTGCAAGAAATTTGCAATGTATTGCTTTGACACAAAACTCCCCCTAGCTTTAGGGTGTCAAAGTCTTCAAGTGTAGATTGAATAACTACAAAACAAAGGTTAGAAAGCAAGTATAATTCACAATTTCCTGCAAATGTGGTCCAAGAAAAAAATAGTTTTATGTCTCACGGATCCCACGGTTCCCTCCTAGTAGGGATCCGTCTAGGCAATTTTGAGAGATCCGTATAGCTGATGATCAATTTCAGCAATCGTGATATAACAAGTAATGTTATCACAAAAGTGAGATATGAATACAACGTAATCATATACTCAGAAATATAGCAAGTAGCATATAATTTCATTAAAACTAGAGTTATGGTATACATAACTCTAAAAACTAAGAAAATAAAGAATACATGACTAGGAATTTCTAGACCAACTATCGCTTGATGCTAGGACACCACTAAAATCTTCTAGCTCAAGTTTTGTTTAGGTTTAATCTCGTCGAAACGTTCGAGGAGATGATAGAACAAGAAACGTTGGTCTTCTCGTACTTCATGTATCAAACTTTCAACATGTTGACAATGATAGCAATCTTTGTCATGGCTAGGTAGTGGTGGTGGAAGAAATGAAATGGCTTGATGTGAAGGATCAAGTGAAGCGGCTTGTGGAGCTTCAAACGACGGAGAAATTGGTGGAGGCGCATTTGGGAATGGCTCGACCAAGAATGATAGTGGTGGTAGAGAAGTGTCAACTTCCATATGGCCGGGTGGTTGAGTTTGATGATTTCTCATAATCCAAATGAGATTATATCAAGGAAACGCCGAAAAGGAAGCCGAAGCTAGTGTTGACTCAACACCTTGATTTTGTACCATTATTCCTCCTAATGAGGATAATGTTGTCAGCGGAAGCGGATGAGACGGCCTAGGAGGTAAATCCTCTAAATTGTAGAGGTGTGGTGATGATAGTGGAGATGTAAAAGATATAGCTCTAGGAACCAATGGTGATGGTTTAGTGGAGATGATATTGTTCGGCCTAGGAGGTATGGTGGTGTTTGGCATAGGTAGTTTTGTGGGTACTATCCTTTTCGGAATTGGTTTGATTGGTTGAGAGGAGATCCTTGCATTCGTTGGTTTGACCGGAGATGATTCGGTTGAAGAAATTTCGTGTACAACACGAGCAATTTTCTTGGGTGGTTCTTTGGTGGATAAGTTACTACTTGGAGTTTTCCTCATGATGAGATAATTTCAAGAGGTTTGTAAGGATTTCTAAAGTGCTGAAAGTTAGGATGAAGGTGATGACTATGGAAGTCCTAACAATGTGGTTTATAAAGCAAGAGATTTGGCAAGTGCATTTAAGCCTTAATCCACTAGGATTCATAGGAATGTGATGATTAACATGCACAAGAGTCAACTTCAGAGTTTGTACTGATCTAGGAACTCATTTAAGATGAGATGGAGTGTTTGAGTTAGAAAGATGAGTTGAAATGATTGTTTTAGCAAGGTTTGACATAATCTGTCATCCGGATCCTACGGTTCCCTCCTCAGAGGGATCCGTCTAGGCTAATCCTAGGGATCCGGCTCTCAGCAGCTATGAAAGAGTAGAAATGACGTTTCTAAGGTCTAAGATCTATATCATCTTGAGTGTTTCAGTTCTCCTAAGTGTGTTAAATGAAGGGGTGCTTAAGTACTTGAAGATAATGAGTGATGTAGCTAATGATTGCTTTTTATGTAAGGAATTGGAACTTTTCATGAGTACCAATAAATGAGCAACGATGACACTAGAGATTTTGAGAGTTTCAAGTGAAGCTGAATGATCCTAGAGATCAGATAGTGACTTAGATTAATCCTTTGGAAGATATCCTAGAGGCTTTAAGATGGAAAAACTAGAATTTGATAAATTTTGACTAATGTTGTCGTAAGGATGATTATGATCGATTTTGCTATAAGAGATTTCCAATGTTTAGATATGAGGGATCATGTGAAAAATGATGTGTGAGCTTAAGAGTAGAAGAGCAATGGATTAAAATGAAACGATAGATCTACAAGCGTCTTTGAGTGTGATCTCGATGAGTTCATGTGTGAGTGGGAAGGATCTACTTAACTTGATAAGGACTTAATCTGCCTTAAGACACTATGTATAGCTTAGTGTGAGGTGTTTTAGGGATATGTTTGAAATACAATGCTTGCAATTGCATTTTCTGTTTGCTGGATCCCACGGTTCCCTAAGTGTAGGGATCCGTCTAGCACAAACTTTGGGATCCGTCCATCTGCTCAGCAGAACCTTTACTAAAGGTATGCAAAGATCTTGACAATGCATTATTCTCCAAGGTTGGTTTAAAGGGGTTCTAATACTAAGATATCAAATGTAAGATGTTTTATTTCATGAAGGAAATAGGATTACATTGATAAAGCATGAGTACAAGAGGATTGATCCTATTTGAAGTACTACTAGGTTCCTTGAGTGTTTTCGCAAGTAGGATCATCACGTTGTTGATGAGTGTGGGTGGAATCAAGAATGAAGAAGGTCTTCATGAGAGTTATGTTTAGCGGTTATATCCTCTTGTTCACAAGTACGTACAACGGACTGTGAAATTGAGGATGAAAGTGCATAACATCATGATAGAGGCACGTCAAGAACATTCCATAAGGGATGAGTTTATTCTTGGAGCCTTGAAGATTTACAATTTGCCTTGGAAAGAAGTAGGCGAGATTGTATGGTTGTTGTGTTAGCAAACAATACAATATGTGAGCACAACAAGCGGGAAGGATTTCTCGATTTCCCCTAAGACTCCAAACATTTTCACGTAGGATGAGTGCATGGGGCTGGTACTCTTTTCGGATGTCCCGTGTGAAGATAATGTTTGGATCGGAGTAATATGGTCGAGGTTTGCATATTATGCGATGTAAATCTTTCGGGGAGGATATGTGTGAACAATATGGACTATTTTCTTCACAAAAGTTGAAGAGAGAATCAAGAGACCAATCTTCGGTGAAGGCACATTGTCCATGATTTGGAATTCGGAGGATATGAGCAAAATGCCCAAGGGTTAAAGTAAACTTTTGGTTTTTGATATAAAACCAAAGAGATAGAGAGCGATCGTCGTTACGAACGAGTTCAACTTGACGGAAGAATTCCATTATGAACCTTGGACATATCTTCTCGTTGATTTCAAGAAGACATTCTAGTCCTATGGCTCGGAAGGAGGTATTGATACCTTCTTCGAATTGTAGAGAGGTGTCTACAATACGTCCTTCGTGGAAGTGACGGTTTTCGAGGTTATTGAACCCACGGACATGAATTTCAGGTGTGTTGGGTTGAAGGGAGATGTTCGGAGTGTAGACGCTAGTGAGTGAAAAATCAAACTCATATTCATGCGTCATAGTTGAACCTATAGAAAACATGAGTTAATAGAAAATGATGTTTGTGGTCAACCTATGATTATCTAATGTTTTTACTAGATTTTTATTAACAATGGTTGTTAACAACAATGACATTTAACTCACTTATGGTTTTGACATTCTATTGGAGTATTATTTTAAGAAGAAAAGTGGTTTTTAATTTGCATGAAAAACTGTTCTCCAGTAGGACGGATCCCACGGTTCCTTTTCAAAAGGGATCCGGCTAGTGTAATTTCCGGGATCCGTAGATCTGTAGTTACAGAACCAGATTTTATGATGGAAAGCATAGATTTTTAGATCTCATAGTTTTATACCAAGATATGTGTTTTAACCTACATTTTCTTTTAACATGCATACATGACTTCTAATGTATCACGAGAGAAAGAAATAAAACAAAGAGAAATGATAAACACATTATGATAATAACCTAGATAAACTTAGATTATTAGTAATATTTCATTTCAATGCTAAGGATGATACAAAGGATTGGGTATATAACCCCAATGTAGATTAACAACACAAAGTAAATGTCTCCATATGTGAACTTCATCATAGGGAACACAAGTGCGATGAGTGTTATGGCGATGAGTACGAGGGAGATGTAAACCATGTTGAAGATGATCCTTCTTGATTTCGGTTGAGACGAAAATGGAGAGGAAGATGAAGTTTTGAATGAGAGAAATTTTTGAAATTGGAAGATTTGAAAAAGTGGGGATAGAGTAAGACGGTGGGGGTATTTATGGGAAAGGAGGAATTTTTGAGATTCGTGTTTTGTTTTATTGTTAGAGGGATATGATTTTTGGATTAAGTGAAGCAAGACACAAGTTTTATAAACCATGATTTTTAGACGAAAGAGTGACACGTATGTGAGAAATAGCTTCCTAATGAAGCTACATGTAAAACATGTGTATATACGATACCTACTCAAATAAATACCTAAGTAATCACACTTATTTATTAAACTAATTTCATTTAGAGGTAAGTGGAAAGTCATACCCCAAATGCACTAAGGAATGTCTTTACAAATGACACAGCAAATGTCAGAAGACAATTCCAGCTTCTTTATGCTTAAGATACCTTCTTAAGGAAGGTAATCTTTATTATCAAGAAAATCCTATGACTTGATAGATGTGAGCTTTGACTAATCAACATGACAAAGAGGATTAGTGCAATTTAAATGAAAAAGTAAATAAGAAAAATGTTGTTATCAAATCAACATCCAAACATATAGTTTTAAAAGACATGGTGTTTGTTTTTATGAAAAACCTTCTTTGTAGTTTTCAATTAACCATGGATCGTATCAAGTTTTTAAAGTACAATATACTTCAAGAAACTTGGTAAGGAAGCTCTGATGCCAATTGTGGAAAACTAGAAGGGGGGGTTGAATAGTTTTGCCAATTAAAACTTCCTTTTAAACTATTTAGAACGACTTATGTCAATCTATTTGGATGTGTGTGATGGATGTTGATAAACAAACATATAAAGGTATGTAGTGAAAGATAAGAGTAAGAAGCAAAAAACCACAACGCGAGTATTTATAGTGGTTCGGCTACAAGGACACCTTCCTTGCCCTACTCCACTCCCCGAGTCACCTACTCGAGAGTTCGTAAACACTACACCAATCTCCTTATGGCGGAGAAGCCTTCACAACAGCGCCTACCCCTTTTTCCGGTGCTAGGCTAACCACCGGATTCTTTCACTCCAAGGTGAACCACACCTACACAACATCGCCTACCCTTTATACGGTGCTAGGCTAACCACCGGGTTCTCTCACACCAAGGTGAACCACACCTACACAACGTCGCCTACCCTTTATTAGGTACTAGGTTAAGCACCTAGTTCCATTGCAACGGAGGAACAACTACCCAACACTACACCAACGACTAATCCAAAAGGAGATCAACTCCTTTACAACATCATCAAGGATATCAATATCCTTGGATCTAGTACTAATCTATCTTGTACATCGAAACACACCATATCGAATGTACATCTAAGGCACCTTTCACTAATGCCTTTAACTAGATCTTCAAGACACCCTTCACTAATGTCTTTTGTCTTGACTTCTAAGCACCCTTCAATAATGCTTCTAGTCTTGACTCCTAAGCACCTACCACAAGTGCTTATGATATGGACGATAGATACCCTTCACTAATATCTTCGTCTTGACACTTGAGACACCTTTCACAAATGTCTTCAACACTTCTTAGGAAAAGAAAAACAATCACCAACAAGAAGAATTCAGTAGTCTTGATGATGAGGAAGCATGGCAACTCATGGACTTGAGCTTGCTCGACTTCAAAGGTGGTGATCTTGCCTTTAAGAGGAACCTAGAAGATCACACAAAAACAAAACTATAAACATAGATCTCTTGGATATGAGGTTAGAGAGTTTTTAACTCTAGGGGAAAGTATGTTAGAAAGGGGTGAGCAACAATGAAGAAATGGCTCACTATTTATAGAGGAAAAATTCTACTGTTCCCCGGATCCCACGGATCCCTTCCACAAGGGATCCGTCTAGCGTAAAGCTAGGGATCCGTGGGACGCTTCTCTTTACCCATGGGTATTTTGGTTATGGATCATGGGTCATGGGTTGATCCATGGGTCTTTAGCTAGATACAATGTATCTCTTGAGTGCAATGCACCTAGTCACATGGGTATGGGTCAAAACCATGGGTTATGGATATAATCCATATATGATATAAGCATGATGTCATGCAATGGGTTATGGGTCAAGCTCCATGGGTTATGGGCTTTGGGTTGTACCCAACTACATTCAATGTATTTGCCCAATGGGTTGTGATACTTAAGTTTCCACCCATTTGTATTACCCAACATACTACATACTAGTTATGTGTAGTTATGTGTATATTTTACCCAAATATGTAAACACTAGTTGTTGTACATATGTAATATTAAATCATAAAATCACTTATACTTGTTTTAGTATTTTGTGTGAAAATGTGAATATGTTAGAAACTATTAGTTCAAACCATTTACATATTTTATTTGTTTCGTTAAAATGATTTTACGTTTGTTATCGACAAAACATTAGAAGATCGTAAAATATAAATAAAAGTTTTTACGGCTTATTTGTATTAATAAAACCCACAATCACATACACCAAAACAACAAATAGAAATGCACACACGAGACACTACACGACACACACGATACCAATTCGTCTTATTACATTTTTATCATTTTTAAAACTAGTTTATAAGTTATTTGTCCATCTTAACCCAACCAAATCGGATGAACGAGACAAAAAGGTCTTGAACGAGTGTACAACTTGTCCCACTTTACCTTCTTTCTTCCCGATCTACACTTGGAACAAGAAAATACGAACAAAGGTGGTGTTTAGTGCGCGTTTGGGTGGCGGTAGGGTGGGGATGTGGCGAGTGATATACACCAAATGAAAGAGGAAGTTGAGAGGAATCATTTGTTGGTAGCGTTGTCAACCCACACGCGGCGCGGTGGTGGTATGGCCGGAAAAGTGGCGGAGGAAAAGGAGGGTAGAGAGAGAAAGTGTAACTAGGGTTTTGGGAGATGGAAGATGATGATGATGTGTGTGTGTGTGTATGTGTGTGTGTGTTGGGTTTATATATTTTTGAGTGGGGGATAAAATATAATTATTTGGGATAAGGGTGGGTGCCGGCTATACTTAAACACCGGGGTACCCAAGCCGTAATATTTATAAATTTTCCCGAACTACTACTCAAGGGCTCGTATATTTTATAACTAGTGACCTGCTATTTTAATTAATAGCGCCATTGTTTTTAATTGCCTTTTTCCACAAGTTTTGATTATTAACACGTCTTATTCCCATGTAACGAGTCAGATGTTACTATTTCTCTTGTTTTAGGTTTTTACTGTTCCGACTCGAGTAGTGCCTAGCATTACGGACCATAATTCATGTGACAACTCGTAATTTCAGGTCATTTTACAAACTATATATTTTTATACTCATTTTAAGACTATAAAAATATTCCAACAATTCCAAAAATATTTGATCCAACAATTCCAAAAATATTCCTAATATATTTTTATACTCATTTTAAGACTATAAAAATTATATTATTAATTTACCCGATGTTTTCAATTTATTTCGTATATAAATTGTTATGTTTATATAATTACGACGGTTTTCGTAAATTCAACCCGATAAATATTTATTCACTCAATTCTTGCAAGAAATGTATTTTTATAATTTTTATGACTTCAATATATTTTATTTTGATCCGTTAAAATTTATTTTTAGCTAACGCTACCCTAAATGCTTAAATAAATATACAAGTTACTAATAATGCTTAACTAACTACACATTTACTCTACATTAATACACTTAATTGTTATCAAATGCAACTAGTCTTTTTTTTATTGCATGTGTCGACATATGTAGATGACTCACATTTAAATCTCCTAAATATCTACCTATATTGTATTATACTTGCAAAACTTAACACATAGACAATCATAACTCAAAGTGAGAAGCAAAATCCTCTCTTCTTCCTCTCCTCTTGCAACCGGCCAACCACAAGGTGAAGGAGGAGTTCATCCAAAATTTTCAAGACAAGATTTTTACACTCTAGTCTCACTCTTTATTAAGGTTGTGCAATAAAAACCTTGGGTGATTAGGAAAAATCCTTTGTCCATAAACCTCATCAAGTTAACTAGTAAGCATCCATATCCATCATCATATTTCATATTCATTGTTATATTCATTTCATCATATTTGAGAAAACATGCAAGTCATATGATGTTTATACCACTTTTTCATTGATTTTAAGGGTTATATATATTTATGTCATCCTATAATTACTCCTTGTTATAAATCACTCTTGGTGATGTCTAGGAACCCATGACACCCTAAGAAGGTGTATGGTAGGATTAGAATAGCTTCGGAGTTGTTTTGAATTGGTTGGAATAGGTTTGGCGCGAGAAAAACTCATTTCGACAAGTTTAACTTAGGGTCTGTCCTTATTTTGATATTCTGGAATTTTCGAGAGTAAGCAAAATATTTTGGGCTAGATATTTGGAAAATATACTTTAAAACAAAAACGTGGCCGCTTGAACGGGTTAAAACGGAGTTATAACGAAGAAGTTATGAATTTTTGAAGTTTGACGACGAAAACTATATGTTTCAGAAAATTCAGCATGTTGTCTCGACTTTTTACGAGTCAAAAATGAGTCTTAAGCGTTGCTAAATGTGTCGACTTATCTACCGTGGATATAAAGAACGTAGAAAACAGACTTATAACGACTAAGTTATTCACATTTTAAACAAGTTGCCGTAATTTTTAGTACAAGTATAACATATATATTTTCTAATAGACAAATATAACGGCCACCAAGGACCATGTTGAGGGTCGTTTTTAACAATGACGAAGTACTTTTTATAAAGTGATGTCTTCTAGTAAAAGTAAGTTCGCCAAGCATATTTTTCAAAATGTCAAACCATTTGTCAAGCGGAGTTGTAACGAATAAGATACGGTCACTTAAATTTTGCCGAAAACCATCCTTAAACAATATTTTGGACACAAGTACCATACTTTACCTATATTTTTCTCCGTGATCGAGACCTCTAGGATGAAAATTTAAATGCTAAAACTTTGAGACAATGATACAAGCTTCCCAAAACCGTTGAGTTCGTTTCTTAACACTCGATGTACACCATTTTACGACTAGCTTTTCGAGGCCGTTTAGTCACTTTCATGAAAATTTTCAACGACATTATTTTACGACGAAAAGTTATAATTTCATAATAAATCACTAAATGATTATCGTTGGATATCATTTCAATGTAAATACATGTGAAGTAATTTAAAAATGGTCAAGACGTTAAAAGATTATTTCTCGACGAGAAATATTATTTTCAAAAATTCATAAGTGGTATAGATATCATCCGAATTGCATGCGTAACATTACATCATGACTTATTACATATCATATCATTCATAATAGGTCAAGTTTAGTGATTCACGCTACATGCTCATCAACTTTTATGACATTCATGATTATTTGCAACTATATGTTTATCTGAACTGAATGTTTAGTCATATTCTATATCATAAATCATTGAGCTAAATGTCTTGGTATAATCATTGAGCTAAATGTCTTGGGATAATCATTGAGCTAAATGACTTGGGATAATCATTGAACTAAATGTCTTGGTATAATCATTGAGCTAAATTTCTTGGGATAATCATTGAGCTAAATGTCTTGGGATATTCATTGAGCTAAATGTCTTGGTATAATCATTGAACTAAATGTCTTGGTATAATTATTGAGCTAAATGTCTTGGGATAATCATTGAGCTAAATGTCTTGGGATAATCATTGAGCTAAATGTCTTGGTATAATCATTGAACTAAATGTCTTGGTATAATCATGAACTAATGGTCTTGGAATTATTTGAAACAACACTAATATATGTTATATCATTTGAATATTGATACATTAAGTAATGTACTGTTATGTGAATTCATTTGACATCATGCATTTGAACATAAAATATACATATTTTGGCAATGGATTGTAAACACACAGGTTGCAAGTTTTGTATGGGCGGAACTTGGAACTGAGTGGATTTGCAATGCCTTTGCTGCATAAACGATTTTGAAAGGCTTTACATTTCAACTCAAACTCTATGAACTCACTCAACCTTTGTGTTGACACTTTTTAGCATGTTTTATCTCAGGTATCTAAGGCATTCAATTCATGGCATGCATGTGGACCTATCATAGGGTCGTGGTGACGACGCGTCACACATGGGATTTATGCATTTTAAAACATCGTTTGGATTGTAACAAATTTATTTCCGCACAAGTTGATTTTCATTTGGGACCTACACTTTGTAAACTCTGATTATTTTATTAAATCAAACGATGTATTTTCCAAACGACACTATAGGTCGTTCAATATATCTGTAACTGTGATGCTATGACAGTCAATCCCCAGGAATTCCATTCCGCTGCAAAATAGGTAATTTGGGGGTGTGACAGATTGGTATCAAAGCTTCAGTTATAGAGAACTAAGTTGCATCATTGACCCTAGACTATAACTACATCATTATAGCATCTTATCATTTCATCATAAGTGCATGTTCACTTTACATGCGGTTTATACGTACATTTTTCGAGTTATTTACTTTCATTTCAAATCGATTGTCACATAGATGCCTTTAAATACCCATCCTATTATCATTTCCTCATATTCTAATGTGGAGAATGCCTTGTCATTCCCTATCACAATTTTAATATCAGCTGATTCATCACCGATAGCGTCGAATGCCGAGCTAAAACCTTTAAGTACGGCGAAGTCACTCTCACTCCTTTGTTTCACCACTAACATGTCGAGTTACACGTTATTCACACATTAAGTCACTAGACCATCATACATTTGAAGCACTTACAACACCTCATAACCCATCTTTTGGGAACCCGTCGATTATTTTGAAAAGTAACCTCAAACTTATCACCTCACATCACATCTCTTTAGAGCGCTTATTCTTAACATAGGACTTTGCTACGTCTCACCTTTCCTCTTATCTTGAAGAGTTATGGCACCGAAGAAAGCTGCACCAAAAATGACACCAGCTGCTATCCAAAGGTATATAGAGGATAGTATAGCCGAGGCACTAAGGAATGAACGAGCAACGGTAGCTGCTGCTGCTGAGGCCACGGCTGCTGCTGAAGCTGCTAGACTTGCTACTGCTACAGGAGCTGCAGGAGGATCTGGAGTTCAAAATTGTACATACAAGGACTTTAAGAACTGTGATCCCACAAAGTTCAAAGGCACAGAAGGAGCCACTGCTATGGTTCGATGGTTTGAGAAGATGGAGTCTGTGTTTCTTCTATGCAATTGCCCAGATTACTACAAGGTGAAGTTTGCCACTGGTACACTCTTAGATGGCGCAATGTCATGGTGGAATTCGTATGCGCAGCCTATTGGTATCGAAAATTCTTACAAGCTCACGTAGGATCAATTCAAGAGGTTGTTGACAAAGAAGTATTGTCCATGCACGGAGTTGAAGAAATTAGAAACGGAATTTTATGAGTTAGTGACTGTTGGTTATGACATCGAGACCTACATTAGGAGGTTTCAAGAATTGGCTGCACTATGTCCATCAATGGTTTCGGACAATGAGAAACTACTGGAAAATTTCATTGGAGGACTTCCACAATGTATTCAAGGAGATGTAACTTCTTCCGATCCACAAACAATTGAAGAAACTATCAGGACAACTCAAAAACTCATGGCTCAAGTCGTGAAAGGGGAAAACATTATCAACAATAACCGTAACAACAACCACAACAACCAAACTAGCAACAACAAAAGGAAATGGGAAAATGACCAGGGAGGTTATGATAACGACAACCAAAACGGTAACACTAATCATCATCAACAACAGAATAGAGGGCAAGAAACTGCAATGATTTATGTTGCTGCATCAATAGAAGGCAGAGGTTATGCTGGAACCTACCCACTATGTAATCGATGTAAGTATCATCACTCGGGTCTTTGCCGTGTTAAGTGCTACAAGTGTCAAAAACTAGGACACTATGCCAGGAATTGTAGAGGCAAGACCATAGTTACATGTTTCGGATGTGGGAAGCAAGGACACTATCGGAATCAATGTCCTCAAAACCAAGGTCAACAAGTTGAAGGTGCTCATGGGAATGCATACATATTAGAAGGAGGAGAAGCTCGTCATGGTCTCAACAATGCGGAAGACTGAAGAAGTTTAGAAACTAACAGTCTTAATTTTCCTTATGTACTATGTCGTACTAAGTTTATGTCTTCCATCGTATTCGGATCTTATGACTTAAGATGTACTACTTTTGATAAACCACTCGTTGTAAAATATTCTCATTAAGCGTACTTTCTTTCCTTCTGATTCGTTATCACTTACAAGGTTTAGATCTCTGTAAACATCGGGAGTTATAACAACTAAACCGAACGTCACATTATCGTTCCTTAATTATACATAGCCTAGCTAACTATGTCTAATTCTGGAGGGATATCGTTTCTTAATTATACATAGCCTAGCTAACTATGTCTAATTCTGGAGGGATCATGTTATGTTGGGAGCAGTTATTTATAAGTCTTAGTGCAAGCAGGGTTTTTACATATTCATAAAAGTCTAAGTGTTACTCATGGGAGATTCATCCAATATTTTCTCTACTATGATGTTTTGTACGCTTTAAATCATCGATAACCATAACGACATCTCTTCATGTATTCTCTCCTCGTTATTCATCGCGAACTCAAAAATTCGATAGACTAACATGAACTGAATTCAGGTACTGATTCCTTTTTGGTTGGGCGAATGTGACAACTCGTAATTTCAGGTCATTTTACAAACTTTAAAAGTTTCACTATTTCATCATTTATCGTAAACTATGTTTACGAGTATCAAATTCGCGTAACCTTAATGGTTTAGCTGCGAATTCATGAACCATCATTCAAGGACATTTCATATAGACTAGGTTTAGTCTACATATCATTAGCATCATTATCATCATATTAGTTCATGCATGGTTTTGCATTTTTCATTCAACGTTTATTTTCCTATTAAATAAACGCTATCGCGTAATCATTTATTTTGAATATTTGATCCAACAATTCCAAAAATATTCCTAATATATTTTTATACTCATTTTAAGACTATAAAAATTATATTATTAATTTACCCGATGTTTTCAATTTATTTCGTATATAAATTGTTATGTTTATATAATTACGACGGTGTTCGTAAATTCAACCCGATAAATATTTATTCACTCAATTCTTGCAAGAAATGTATTTTTATAATTTTTATGACTTCAATATATTTTATTTTGATCCGTTAAAATTTATTTTTAGCTAACGCTACCCTAAATGCTTAAATAAATATACAAGTTACTAATAATTCTTACCTAACTACACATTTACTCTACATTAATACACTTAATTGTTATCAAATGCAACTAGTCTTTTTTTTATTGCATGTGTCGACATATGTAGATGACTCACATTTAAATCTCCTAAATATCTACCTATATTGTATTATACTTGCAAAACTTAACACATAGACAATCATAACTCAAACTGAGAAGCAAAATCCTCTCTTCTTCCTCTCCTCTTGCAACCGGCCAACCACAAGGTGAAGGAGGAGTTCATCAAAAAAATTCAAGACAAGATTTTTACACTCTAGTCTCACTCTTTATTAAGATTGTGCAATAAAAACCTTGGGTGATTAGGAAAAATCCTTTGTCCATAAACCTCATCAAGTTAACTAGTAAGCATCCATATCCATCATCATATTTCATATTCATTGTTATATTCATTTCATCATATTTGAGAAAACATGCAAGTCATATGATGTTTATACCACTTTTTCATTGATTTTAAGGGTTATATATATTTATGTCATCCTATAATTACTCCTTGTTATAAATCACTTTTGGTGATGTCTAGGAACCCATGACACCCTAAGAAGGTGTATGGTAGGATTAGAATAGCTTCGGAGTTGTTTTGAATTGGTTGGAATAGGTTTGGCGTGAGAAAAACTCATTTCGACAAGTTTAACTTAGGGTCTGTCCTTATTTTGAAATTCTGGAATTTTCGACAGTAAGCAAAATATTTTGGGCTAGATATTTGGAAAATATACTTTAAAACGAAAACGTGACCGCTTGAACGGGTTAAAACGGAGTTATAACGAAGAAGTTATGAATTTTTGAAGTTTGACGACGAAAACTATATGTTTCAGAAAATTCAGCATGCTGTCTCGACTTTTTACGAGTCAAAAATGAGTCTTAAGCGTTGCTAAATGTGTCGAATTATCAAAAATATATTAGTATATGTTATCACGATTCCGTGGATATAAAGAACGTAGAAAACGGACTTATAACGACTAAGTTATTCACATTTTAAACAAGTTGCCGTAATATTTAGTACAAGTATAACATATATATTTTCTAATAGACAAATATAACGGCCACCAAGGACCATGTTGAGGGTCGTTTTTAACAATGACGAAGTACTTTTTATAAAGTGATGTCTTCTAGTAAAAGTAAGTTCGCCAAGCATATTTTTCAAAATGTCAAACCATTTGTCAATCGGAGTTGTAACGAATAAGATACGGTCACTTAAATTTTGCCGAAAACCATCCTTAAACAATATTTTGGACACAAGTACCATACTTTACCTATATTTTTCTCCGTGATCGAGACCTCTAGGATGAAAACTTAAATGCTAAACTTTGAGACAATGATACAAGCTTCCCAAAACCGTTGAGTTCGTTTCTTAACACTCAACGCACACCATTTTACGACTAGCTTTTCGAGGCCGTTTAGTCACTTTCATGAAAATTTTCAACGACATTATTTTACGACGAAAAGTTA
The DNA here is from genome assembly GCA_910596185.1 of Chrysanthemum makinoi. NCBI lineage: Eukaryota > Viridiplantae > Streptophyta > Magnoliopsida > Asterales > Asteraceae > Chrysanthemum > Chrysanthemum makinoi. The sequence goes on along the minus strand of OU343222.1, from coordinate 233,885,468 downwards.
TAATTTCATAATAAATCACTAAATGATTATCGTTGGATATCATTTCAATGTAAATACACGTGAAGTAATTTAAAAATGGTCAAGACGTTAAAAGATTATTTCTCGACGAGAAATATTATTTTCAAAAAAATTCATAAGTGGTATAGATATCATCCGAATTGCATGCGTAACATTACATCATGACTTATTACATATCATATCATTCATAATAGGTCAAGTTTAGTGATTCACGCTACATTTCGGTGTATCCACTTTTGTCATCATAATCATTGCAACAGGTGAGTTCCATAGCCCCATTTTCAATTGTTTTTATACTACTTTTGGGGGAGATACATGCTCATCAACTTTTATGACATTCATGATTATTTGCAACTATATGTTTATCTGAACTGAATGTTTAGTCATATTTTATATCATAAATCATTGAGCTAAATGTCCTGGTTTAATCATTGAGCTAAATGTCTTGGGATAATCATTGAGCTAAATGTCTTGGGATAATCATTGAACTAAATGTCTTGGTATAATCATTGAGCTAAATGTCTTGGGATAATCATTGATATAAATGTATTGGGATAATCATTGAGCTAAATGTCTTGGTATAATCATTGAACTAAATGTCTTGGTATAATCATTGAGCTAAATGTCTTGGGATAATCATTGAGCTAAATGTCTTGGGATAATCATTGAGCTAAATGTCTTGGTATAATCATTGAACTAAATGTCTTGGTATAATCATGAACTAATGGTCTTGGAATTATTTGAAACAACACTCATATATGTTATATCAATTGAATATTGATACATTAAGTAATGTACTGTTATGTGAATTCATTTGACATCATGCATTTGAACATAAACTATACATATTTTGGCAATGGGTTGTAAACACACAAGTTGCAAGTTTTGTATGGGCGGAACTTGGAACTGAGTGGATTTGCAATGCCTTTGCTGCATAAACGATTTTGAAAGGCTTTACATTTCAACCCAAACTCTATGAACTCACTCAACCTTTGTGTTGACACTTTTTAGCATGTTTTATCTCAGGTATCTAAGGCATTCAATTCATGGCATGCATGTGGACCTATCATAGGGTCGTGGTGACGACGCGTCACACATGGGATTTATGCATTTTAAAACATCGTTTGGATTGTAACAAATTTATTTTCGCACAAGTTGATTTTCATTTGGGACCTACACTTTGTAAACTCTGATTATTTTATTAAATCAAACGATGTATTTTCCAAACGACACTATAGGTCGTTCAATATATCTGTAACTGTGATGCTATGACAGTCAATCCCCAGGAATTCCATTCCGCTGCAAAACAGGTAATTTGGGGGTGTGACAGATAATTCATACCATAACTCATTCAATACAAAAACCATTCATAAAATGAAAATAAACGATACCAAGTCAAGTCATCATTTTTCCAAAATGGCTCATACAGGAAGTCTACTCGTTCTAACTAGCATAATGTGGTACCTAAAAGGGCTCCCTAATTTTCCAGTTGTCACAGCCTCACAGCCTCAGAAGAAACCCATCCCGGGTTTCATTCCGAGTTGCCTCGATGACGTAAAGAGTTGAGGATACTTCTTTCGAAACTCATCCTCATGTTCCCATGTGAACTCTGGTCCATGACGGGAATTCCAACGAACTTTGACGAGGGCTATGCTTCAGTCATTTCACTTCATGATCCATGATCTCAACTGGCTCCTCAATGAAGTTCAGACGCTCGTCGATTCGGATATCTTTCATAGGTACAACAGGGGTTTCTTCGGAGAGACATTTCTTCATTACACTGATCAACTCCTGAGGTATCTCAAGTCTGTAAGCTACTGGTCTGACTCTTTCCAGGATTGGAAAGGGGCCAATGTATCGGGGGTTGAGTTTTCCATGTTTGCCAAAGCGTATCACCCCTTTCCAAGGGGAAACCTTCAAATGACTCGATCGGTCTCCCTAAATTGACTTGCACATCTAAGGGCTTACTGAGGGACTAGGATTCTCTGGCTTACATCTCGTCAACGAGCCTAAAGTCTAGCTCTTTTGTCTATCACGTGCGGCTTGCAAACGATTTCGAATCTGGATTACTTTCTCAGTAGTTTCCAGCACGAGTTCTGGACTGGTAAGCTAGTTGTCGCCAACTTCAGCCCAACCGATCGGAGAACGGCATTTTTAGCCATACAATGCCTCAAATGGTGTGGCCTTAATACTGGCATGATAGCTATTGTTGTAGGAGAATTCGATCAAAGGTAGGTACTTCTCCCAACCTTTGCCGAAATCGATAGCACAGACAGGGAGCATATCTTCTAGCGTCTGGATGGTCCTTTCGCTCTGACCATCGGTTTGAGGATGATAGGCAGTGCTCATATCAAGCTTCGTTCCTAAAGCCGTCTACATTGACCGCCAAAAATTTGACGTGAAATGCCTGTCTCGATCGGAAATGATGGATATGGGCACGCTATGACGAGATATTGTAATAACCTAAATTTTCGTCTCATAAATTCCCATCATATTTTGAACTTTAAAATCATCACATCAACTAAAATTTGAAAGTATAGAACATGAACGTGAATTATAAAATACAAAGTTATTCGACTTATTAATCTATAAGGAATTTATAATATGATGTAAACATTTATATCTAACCTAAGTTAAATAGAAAAATTTACATTTATAATATATACATAAAAATAAATAACTTGTGTATTCATATAAGTGTCTTGATACATTTAAAATTGAAAAAAAGGAAAGAGTCCCCTATTATTAAAAAGAAATAATATTCGGTCATTGTCTCCCCCCATTTTTTTTATACCAGTTCCCCAAATGCCCAAACCCTATATCGACTTCTTCTTCAAAAAAAAAGAAAAAAGGGAAGCGACAAGAATTCTCCTAAAAACCCTAAGGCACGTTTAGGAGATTGTGGCAGCAAGGTGGTCGATTAAGGTACCGAAAATCGTTTATATGGTACCGAAAATCGTTTAAACCTAAGTTATTAACACAATTCTACCGAGAAAGAAATTGAAAGAAAGAATTCAGAAATTTCGAATTTGTGGTTGTTTGGTTTCAAAAATGAGATTCGGGCTGTTTGGTTCGGCTGCGTGTGGGTTTGGGTCGTGTATGGTGTGTTTGGAATAAGGTTTTTGTGTAGTGTGTGTCATATTCTATGAATAGTATTAGTTTATTGATTTATGATTTTTTGTGAATGAAATTATGTTGTTAAATGATTATGGTTATGAATGTTAGTATAAATATGTAATGATCCTTACATGTTATTAGATGTATATAGGTGATGTATACTTGCTTATGGAATGATTGTGAAGTTTCATAAACCATTTTCATGTTAAACTCTAATTGTGAATTCATGATTTTATGTGGACATGTTAGCTTTAAAGATGGTACTTAGGATATGAGAATTTGGAAATGGCTTTCATAACATGTTTATATGTCATATAGAATGAGTATATGAAATTTCAATGATGGGTGATAACATGCTTATTGATGAATTTGATAGCTTAGAAGTTTATGATTTTATGTGAAAGTTATGGTGATGTTTACTTGACTAAAACTTGTAATCTTGTGAGATAAGATGGGGAATTGTATGAGATGGATGGTTAGACTTTTATTTCTGTGATTTATTGATATTTTATGGTGGTTTCCTTGTGGATATGATTTGATGGATGATGGATAGGTTTACAACATGTTTAGGACTTGTTATTAGCTTTCTACATGAAATTATACACTTATACTATGTTAAATGCTTGCTATTATGCTTCATTGGTTATGTTGGGTTGTTGGTTCCTTGAATCATGAATTACTCTAAGTACTGGAACCACGGACAGAGTTGATATAACCACGGACAGAAGGATGGAACCACTGATGATGACAAACCACGGCTAGTAGTAGTGTGTAACCATGGACAATATATTGTAACCACTGCTAGTCTTGTATAGTCGGTTTAGTTTATTGTATTAGATAAATATGGAAAAGATATTTATCTTGTAGGTTACGTATTGTATTATGTAAAGGACTCCTTAGTCTATAAAAGGAGGTCCTAGGTTAGATTAGATATACGTAAGTTTTATATCTAAGGTCGATACACTTCAAGGTTGCAAAACCCTAATACTGTAAGAGTATTAGTATTAATAAATAATATTGAGGTGTTGAATGTTAACTGTTCTTCTTCTTAAGATTAAGTGTTAACTTTCGCGTAATACTTAATAAGCTTTTATTGTAAGTCAGTTTCTATATTAGATCGTTTGCTCAACTGGGATCAACAAGTGGTATCAGAGCTTGTGATCTAGAAACTGTAATCAAGAAGAGGTCAAGTTAAGTTTTGCTAAAAGTAAGATAAGATGTCTGACGAAACACACATGGTCACTGCTTCAAAGGTTCCCATGCTCAAGCATGGTGAGTACCAAATATGGAGGATGCGAATAAGGCAATACATTCGCATGATTGATTATGCTCTCTGGGATGTTGTGGAAAAAGGAGATACTCTTCCTAAGAAGGGTGATGATGGCAAAGAAATATCCATTGTTAGTGAGATTGATAAGGCTAAAAGAAAGATGGAGATAAAAGCTCATAGTATTCTCTCTATGGGAATACCTAATGAATATGCTTTGGATTTTGAACAATATGAGTTTACTAAAGAGTTACTGGATGCTCTTGAGACACGGTTTGCTGGTAATGAAGCTACAAAGAAATCAAGGAAGAATATGCTCAAGCATCAACTTGAAAACTTCATTGCTCTTAGTGGAGAAAAACTTGATGGCACTTACAATAGGCTTCAAAAATGATCACCAATTGAAGTCAGTGGACTATAATGTTATTCAAGAAGATATAAATTTGAAGTTCATTAGAAGTTTATCTCCAGAATGGGCTGTTCATACGATTGTGTGGAGAAATAAGGTGGACCTTGATAAGATGACTCTGGACAATCTCTATAACAAATTGAAAGTCTATGAGTCTGAGAATAACATTGCTGGTGCATCCTCTGCTAATCAGAACATTGCTATTGTTTCAACTAATCACAAAAGTTCACATGATGTATCCACTGCTGCCTATGGAATAACCACAGCTATTGCAAACAATACCATGGTTAGTAATTGTCACACCCCCAAATTACCTGTTTTGCAGCGGAATTGAATTCCTGGGGATTGACTGTCATAGCATCATAGTTACAGATATATTGAACGACCTAAAGTGTCATTTGGAAAACACATCGTTTGATTTAATAAAGTAATCAGAGTTTACAAAGTATAGGTCCCAAATGAAAATCAATTTGTGCGGAAATAAGTTTGTTACAAGTCAAACGATGTTTTTAAAGTTCATAAAACCCAAGTGAGACGCGTCGTCACAGCGACTCTATGATATGTCCACATGCATGCCATGAAGTGAATGCCTTAGATACCTGAGATAAAACATGCTAAAAAGTGTCAACACAAAGGTTGAGTGAGTTCATAGAGTTTGTGTTGAAATGTAAAGCCTTTCAAAATCGTTTATGCAGCAAAGGCGTTGTAAATCCACTCAGCTCAAGTTCCGCCATACAAAACTTGCAACCTGTGTGTTCACAACCCATTGCCAAAATGTGTATAATTTATGTTCAAGCACATGATGTCAAACGAATTCACAATAGTACCTAACTCGACGTAGAACCATAGCACATAATCAATAGTACATGACTCAATGTATCAGTAGTCAACTGATTTAGAACATTATTCGACGTAGAACTATAGCACATAATCAATAGCACCTGACTCAATGTATCAGTAGTCAACTGATATAGAACATTATTCGACGTAGAACTATAGCACATAATCAATAGCACATGACTCAATGTATCAGCAGTCAACTGATATAGAACATTATTCGACGTAGAACTATAGCACACAAACAAGAACAATTGATATAGTACAACATTCGGTTTTTGAAACAATGGTAATCATGATAGAAGTTATCCTTAAAAATCCGAAGTACTTATGAAAGTAACTGAAAATAGTTGAGCATGTATCTACCCCAAAGATAGTACAAATCGATTGAAAATGGGGCTATGGAACTCACGGTAATCTGTAAAAGTTTAATGTACTCGTGTAAATAAAAGCAAGTAGTTGAGCATGTATCTCCCCCAAAATATAGTACAAAACAATTGAAAGTGGGGCTATGAAAACTCACATGGACAATGATGCGATGGCAAAAGTGAGTACACCGAAATGTAGCGTGAATCTCTAACCTTGACCTATTATGAATGATATGATATATAATAAGTCATGAGGTAATGTTATGCATGCAATTCGTATGATATCTATACCACTTGTGAATTTTTGAAAATAACACTTATCGTCGAAAAATAATCTTACAACGTCTCGACAATTTATAAATTACTTTAAATGTATTTACGTTGAAATGATATCCTACGATAATCATTTAGTGATTTATTATGAAATTATAACTTTTCGTCGTAAAATAATGTCATTGAAAATTTCATGAAAGTGACTAAATAGCCTCGAAAAGCTAGTCGTAAAATGGTGCACGTCGAGTGTTAGGAAACAAACTCAACGGTTTTGGGAAGCTTGTATCATTATCTCAAAGTTTTAGCATTTATGTTTTCATCCTAGAGGTCTCGATCACGGAGAAAAATATAGGTAAAGTATGGTACTTGTGTCCAAAATATCGTTTAAGGGTGGTTTTCGGCAAAGTTTAAGTGGCTGTATTTTATTCATTACAATTCCGCTTGACGAACGGTTGGACATTTTGGAAAATATGCTAGGTGAACTTACTTTTACTAGAAGACATCACGTTATAAAAAGTATTACGTCAATGTTAAAAACGACCCTCAACATGGTCACTTATTGCCGTAATACTTGTCTAATAGAAATATACTAGTTTTTCTTATATAATAAAGTTACGGCAACTTTGTGTAAACGTGTATAATTTAATCGTTACAAGTCCGTTTTCTACGTTTTATATGTCCTTAGCTTCGTATCAAAGTATACTAATATATTTTTGATAAGTCGACACAATTTATAATGCCTAAGCCTCATTTTTTACTAGTAAAAAGTAGACGTAACATGCTGAATTTTTTTGGTTTTTACACTTTTCGTCGTCAAACTTGAAAAATTCATATCTTCTTCGTTATAGCTCCATTTTAACCCGTTCAAGCGGCCACGTTTTCGTTTTAAAGTGTATTTTCTAAATATCTAGGTCAAAAATTTTTACCTACTATCGAAATTTCCAGATTTCAAATATATGGACAGACCCTTAAGTAAACTTGTCGAAATTAGTTTTTCTCGCGCCAAACCTATTCTAACCAATTCAAAACAACTCTGAAGCTATTCTAATCCTACCATACACCTTCTTAGGGTGTCATGGGTTCCTAGACATCACCAAAAGTGATATATTTCAAGGAGTAATTATAGAATGACATATATATATATTTAACTCTTAAAAACAATGAAAAGTGGTATAAACATCATTATGACTTGCATGTTTTTCTCAAATATGATGAAATGAACATAATATGAATATGAAAGATGAAAATGAATATGAGATGCTTACTAGTAACTTGATGAGGTGAAGTGAACAAAGGTTTAATCCTAACACCCTAGGTTTTTATTTCAAAACCTAAACTAAGAGTGTAACTAGAGTGTTATAAACTTGACTTGAAAAATTTTTATGATTTTCTCATGGAACTTCAATGGTGGCCGGTTCTTGAGAGAAGAGAGAAGAGAGGATAATATCTTTTTACACTTTGAGATATGAAGTTCTATGTGTTAAGTTTGAGTATAATATCAATATAAACAAGATATTTAGTAACAAATGAATGTGAGTCACCTTGGGTTGATCGACATATATAAAGAAAAGAAAGACAATATTCATTTTAAGTAGCTTATTACATGTGTGTAGAAGTAAAGGTATTGTTATTTAAAGATAAGTAGTAACTTGTATACATATTTAAGCATTTAGGATAGCGTTAGTTAAAAATAAATTTTAACGGATCAAAATAAAATATATTGAAGCCATAAAATTATAAAAATACATTTCTTGCAAAATTTGAGTGAAATAATAATTATCGTGTTGTTTTTAAGAAAACCGTCGTAATTATATAAATATAACAATTTATATACAAAATAAATTTAAAACACTGGGTAAACTCATAATACTATTTTTATAATCTTATTATAAGTATAAAAATATATCGGGATAATTTTTGGAAGTATCAGATCAAATGTTCAAAATAATTAATTACGTGATAGCGTTTATTTAATATGAAATTAAACGTTTAACGTAAAATGCAAAACCATGCATGAACTATTATGATGATCATGATGGTAATGATATGTAGACTAAACCTAGTCTATATGAAATGTCCTTGGTGATTGTTCATGAATTCGCAACTAAACCATTAAGGTTACGTGAATTTGATACTCGTAAACCTAGTTTACGATAAACGATGAAATAGTGAACTTGAATAGTGATTTGAGAAATGACTTGAAAGTACGATTTGTCACATTCGCCCATCCAAAAAGGAATTCAGTCCCTGAATTCAGTTCGTGTTGGTCTCTCCGGTTTAGGGTTTGATGAGGCAAGCCTTCCCATTCTCGAGCAAAACCCTCAAAAGACTTTTAGGTAACCAATTTTTACTTAATCTCACAACTCATCAAATGAGAACTGTCATGAGATTAGGCTAAATTGGTTTGAAGGAGGTCTTTTGAAAATTTGGCTCGATTACGGAATTGCTTACACATATGAGACTACCACTCCCTTCATTGCATGATTCTTCCTGAATTAGACATAGGTGATCAGGCTATGAATAATTTAGGAGTAACAATGCAATGCTTGGACTAATCGACTCATATGATGTTTGGTGTTATGTCATAAACCCGCGTGTATAATGAGTATGTACTTATAATGATATGATGAGATGCTATGATGATGTAGTTATAGTCTAGGGTCAATGATGCAACCTAGTTCTCTATAACCGAAGCTCTAATGCCAATCTGTCACACCCCCAAATTACCTGTTTTGCAGCGGAATGGAATTCCTGGGGATTGACTATCATAGCATCACAGTTACAGATATATTGAATGACCTAAAGTGTCGTTTGGAAAACACATCGTTTGATTTAATAAAGTAATCAGAGTTTACAAAGTATAGGTCCCAAATGAAAATCAATTTGTGCGGAAATAAGTTTGTTACAAGTCAAACGATGTTTTGAAAGCTCATAAAACCCCAAGTGAGACGCGTCGTCACCGCGACTCTATGATATGTCCACATGCATGCCATGAAGTGAATGCCTTAGATACCTGAGATAAAACATGCTAAAAAGTGTCAACACAAAGGTTGAGTGAGTTCATAGAGTTTGTGTTCAAATGTAAAGCCTTTCAAAATCGTTTATGCAGCAAAGGCATTGTAAATCCACTCAGTTCCAAGTTCCGCCCATACAAAACTTGCAACCTGTGTGTTCACAACCCACTGCCAAAATGTGTATAATTTAGGTTCAAGCACATGATGTCAAACGAATTCACAATAGTACCTAACTCGACGTAGAACCATAGCACATAATCAGTAGTACGTGACTCAATGTATCAGTAGTCAACTGATTTAGAACATTATTCGACGTAGAAACTATAGCACATAATCAATAGCACCTGACTCAATGTATCAGTAGTCAACTGATATAGAACATTATTCGACGTAGAACTATAGCACATAATCAATAGTACATGACTCAATGTATCAGTAGTCAACTGATATAGAACATTATTCGACGTAGAACTATAGCACATAATCAATAGCACATGACTCAATGTATCAGTAGTCAACTGATATAGAACATTATTCGACGTAGAACTATAGCACACAAACAAGAACAATTGATATAGTACAACATTCGGTTTTTGAAACAATGGTAATCATGATAGAAGTTATCCTTAAAAATCCGAAGTACTTATGAAAGTAACTGAAAATAGTTGAGCATGTATCTCCCCCAAAGATAGTACAAATCGATTGAAAATGGGGCTATGGAACTCACGGTAATCTGTAAAAGTTTAATGTACTCGTGTAAATAAAAGCAAGTAGTTGAGCATGTATCTCCCCCAAAATATAGTACAAAACAATTGAAAGTGGGGCTATGAAAACTCACATGGACAATGATGCGATGGCAAAAGTGAGTACACCAAAATGCAGCGTGAATCTCTAACCTTGACCTATTATGAATGATATGATATATAATAAGTCATGGGGTAATGTTATGCATGCAATTCGTATGATATCTATACCACTTGTGAATTTTTGAAAATAACACTTATCGTCGAAAATAATCTTACACGTCTCGACAATTTATAAATTACTTTAAATGTATTTACGTTGAAATGATATCCTACGATAATCATTTAGTGATTTATTATGAAATTATAACTTTTCGTCGTAAAATAATGTCATTGAAAATTTCATGAAAGTGACTAAATAGCCTCGAAAAGCTAGTCGTAAAATGGTGCACGTCGAGTGTTAGGAAACAAACTCAACGGTTTTGGGAAGCTTGTATCATTATCTCAAAGTTTTAGAATTTATGTTTTCATCCTAGAGGTCTCGATCACGGAGAAAAATATAGGTAAAGTATGGTACTTGTGTCCAAAATATCGTTTAAGGGTGGTTTTCGGCAAAGTTTAAGTGGCCGTATTTTATTCATTACAATTCCGCTTGACGAACGGTTGGACATTTTGGAAAATATGCTAGGCGAACTTACTTTTACTAGAAGACATCACGTTGTAAAAAGTACTACGTCAATGTTAAAAACGACCCTCAACATGGTCACTTATTGCCGTAATACTTGTCTAATAGAAATATACTAGTTTTTCTTATATAATAAAGTTACGGCAACTTTGTGTAAACGTGTATAATTTAATCGTTACAAGTCCGTTTTCTACGTTTTATATGTCCTTAGCTTCGTATCAAAGTATACTAATATATTTTTGATAAGTCGACACAATTTATAATGCCTAAGCCTCATTTTTGACTCGTAAAAAGTAGACGTAACATGCTGAATTTTTTTGGTTTTTACACTTTTCGTCGTCAAACTTGAAAAATTCATATCTTCTTCGTTATAGCTCCATTTTAACCCGTTCAAGCGGCCACGTTTTCGTTTTAAAGTGTATTTTCTAAATATCTAGGCCAAAAAATTTTACCTACTGTCGAAATTTCCAGATTTCAAATATATGGACAGACCCTTAAGTAAACTTGTCGAAATGAGTTTTTCTCACGCCAAACCTATTCTAACCAATTCAAAACAACTCTGAAGCTATTCTAATCCTACCATACACCTTCTTATGGTATCATGGGTTCCTAGACATCACCAAAAGTGATATATTTCAAGGAGTAATTATAGAATGACATATATATATATATTTAACTCTTAAAAACAATGAAAAGTGGTATAAACATCATTATGACTTGCATGTTTTTCTCAAATATGATGAAACGAACATAATATGAATATGAAAGATGAACATGAATATGAGATGCTTACTAGTAACTTGATGAGGTGAAGTGAACAAAGGTTTAATCCTAACACCCTAGGTTTTTATTTCAAAACCTAAACTAAGAGTGTAACTAGAGTGTTATAAACTTGACTTGAAAATTTTTTATGATTTTCTCATGGAACTTCAATGGTGGCCGGTTCTTGAGAGAAGAGAGAAGAGAGGATAATATCTTTTTACACTTTGAGATATGAAGTTCTATGTGTTAAGTTTGAGTATAATATCAATATAAACAAGATATTTAGTAACAAATGAATGTGAGTCACCTTGGGTTGATCGACATATATAAAGAAAAGAAAGACAATATTCATTTTAAGTAGCTTATTACATGTGTGTAGAAGTAAAGGTATTGTTATTTAAAGATAAGTAGTAACTTGTATACATATTTAAGCATTTAGGATAGCGTTAGTTAAAAATAAATTTTAACGGATCAAAATAAAATATATTGAAGCCATAAAATTATAAAAATACATTTCTTGCAAAATTTGAGTGAAATAATAATTATCGTTGTTTTTTTAAGAAAACCGTCGTAATTATATAAATATAACAATTTATATACAAAATAAATTTAAAACACCGGGTAAACTCATAATATTATTTTATAATCTTATTATAAGTATAAAATATATCGGGATAATTTTTGGAAGTATCAGATCAAATGTTCAAAATAATTAATTACGTGATAGCGTTTATTTAATATGAAATTAAACGTTTAACGTAAAATGCAAAACCATGCATGAACTATTATGATGATCATGATGGTAATGATATGTAGACTAAACCTAGTCTATATGAAATGTCCTTGGTGATTGTTCATGAATTCGCAACTAAACCATTAAGGTTACGTGAATTTGATACTCGTAAACCTAGTTTACGATAAACGATGAAATAGTGAACTTGAATAGTGATTTGAGAAATGACTTGAAAGTACGATTTGTCACATTCGCCCATCCAAAAAGGAATTCAGTCCCTGAATTCAGTTCATGTTGGTCTCTCCGGTTTAGGGTTTGATGAGGCAAGCCTTCCCATTCTCGAGCAAAACCCTCAAAAGACTTTTAGGTAACCAATTTTTACTTAATCTCACAACTCATCAAACGAGAACTGTCATGAGATTAGGCTAAATTGGTTTGAAGGAGGTCTTTTGAAAATTTGGCTCGATTACGGAATTGCTTACACATATGAGACTACCACTTCCTTCATTGCATGATTCTTCCTGAATTAGACATAGGTGATCAGGCTATGTATAATTTAGGAGTAACAATGCAATGCTTGGACTAATCGACTCATATGATGTTTGGTGTTAAGTCATAAACCCGCGTGTATAATGAGTATGTACTTATAATGATATGATGAGATGCTATGATGATGTAGTTATAGTCTAGGGTCAATGATGCAACCTAGTTCTCTATAACCGAAGCTCTGATGCCAATCTGTCACACCCCCAAATTACCTGTTTTGCAGCGGAATGGAATTCCTGGGGGTTGACTATCATAGCATCACAGTTACAGATATATTGAATGACCTAAAGTGTCGTTTGGAAAACACATCGTTTGATTTAATAAAGTAATCAGAGTTTACAAAGTATAGGTCCCAAATGAAAATCAATTTATGCGGAAATAAGTTTGTTACAAGTCAAACGATGTTTTTAAAGTTCATAAAACCCAAGTGAGACGCGTCGTCACCGCGACTCTATGATATGTCCACATGCATGCCATGAAGTGAATGCCATAGATACCTGAGATAAAACATGCTAAAAAGTGTCAACACAAAGGTTGAGTGAGTTCATAGAGTTTGTGTTGAAATGTAAAGCCTTTCAAAATCGTTTATGCAGCAAAGGCATTGTAAATCCACTCAGTTCCAAGTTCCGCCCATACAAAACTTGCAACCTGTGTTCACAACCCACTGCCAAAATGTGTATAATTTATGTTCAAGCACATGATGTCAAATGAATTCACAATAGTACCTAACTCGACGTAGAACCATAGCACATAATCAATAGTACATGACTCAATGTATCAGTAGTCAACTGATTTAGAACATTATTCGACGTAGAACTATAGCACATAATCAATAGCACCTGACTCAATGTATCAGTAGTCAACTGATATAGAACATTATTCGACGTAGAACTATAGCACATAATCAATAGCACATGACTCAATGTATCAGTAGTCAAATGATAAAGAACATTATTCGACGTAGAACTATAGCACATAATCAATAGCACATGACTCAATGTATCAGTAGTCAACTAATATAGAACATTATTCAACGTAGAACTATAGCACACAAACAAGAACAATTGATATACTACAACATTCGGTTTTTGAAACAATGGTAATCATGATAGAAGTTATCCTTAAAAATCCGAAGTACTTATGAAAGTAACTGAAAGTAGTTGAGCATGTATCTCCCCCAAAGATAGTACAAATCGATTGAAAATGGGGCTATGGAACTCACGGTAATCTGTAAAAGTTTAATGTACTCGTGTAAATAAAAGAAAGTAGTTGAGCATGTATCTCCCCCAAAATATAGTACAAAACAATTGAAAGTGGGGCTATGAAAACTCACATGCAATTCGTATGATATCTATACCACTTGTGAATTTTTGAAAATAACACTTATCGTCGAAAAATAATCTTACAACGTCTCGACAATTTATAAATTACTTTAAATGTATTTACGTTGAAATGATATCCTACGATAATCATTTAGTGATTTATTATGAAATTATAACTTTTCGTCGTAAAATAATGTCATTGAAAATTTCATGAAAGTGTTTAAATAGCCTCGAAAAGCTAGTCGTAAAATGGTGCACGTCGAGTGTTAGGAAACAAACTCAACGGTTTTGGGAAGCTTGTATCATTATCTCAAAGTTTTAGAATTTATGTTTTCATCCTAGAGGTCTCGAACACAGAGAAAAATATAGGTAAAGTATGGTACTTGTGTCCAAAATATCGTTTAAGGGTGGTTTTCGGCAAAGTTTAAGTGACCGTATTTTATTCATTACAACTCCGCTTGACGAACGGTTGGACATTTTGGAAAATATGCTAGGCGAACTTACTTTTACTAGAAGACATCACGTTGTAAAAAGTACTACGTCAATGTTAAAAACGACCCTCAACATGGTCACTTATTGCCGTAATACTTTTCTAATAGAAATATACTAGTTTTTCTTATATAATAAAGTTACGGCAACTTTGTGTAAACGTGTATAATTTAATCGTTACAAGTCCGTTTTCTACGTTCTATATGTCCTTAGCTTCGTATCAAAGTATACTAATATATTTTTGATAAGTCGACACAATTTATAATGCCTAAGACTCATTTTTTACTCGTAAAAAGTAGACGTAACATGCTGAATTTTTTTGGTTTTTACACTTTTCGTCGTCAAACTTGAAAAATTCATATCTTCTTCGTTATAGCTCCATTTTAACCCGTTCAAGTGGCCGCGTTTTCGTTTTAAAGTGTATTTTCTAAATATCTAGGGCAAAAATTTTTACCTACTGTCGAAATTTCCAGATTTCAAATATATGGACAGACCCTTAAGTAAACTTGTCGAAATGAGTTTTTATCGCGCCAAACCTATTCTAACCAATTCAAAACAACTCTGAAGCTATTCTAATCCTACCATACACCTTCTTAGGGTGTCATGGGTTCCTAGACATCACCAAAAGTGATATATTTCAAGGAGTAATTATAGAATGACATATATATATATTTAACTCTTAAAAACAATGAAAAGTGGTATAAACATCATTATGACTTGCATGTTTTTCTCAAATATGATGAAATGAACATAATATGAATATGAAAGATGAACATGAATATGAGATGCTTACTAGTAACTTGATGAGGTGAAGTGAACAAAGGTTTAATCCTAACACCCTAGGTTTTTATTTCAAAACCTAAACTAAGAGTGTAACTAGAGTGTTATAAACTTGACTTGAAAAATTTTTATGATTTTCTCATGGAACTTCAATGGTGGCCGGTTCTTGAGAGAAGAGAGAAGAGAGGATAATATCTTTTTACACTTTGAGATATGAAGTTTTATGTGTTAAGTTTGAGTATAATATCAATATAAACAAGATATTTAGTAACAAATGAATGTGAGTCACCTTGGGTTGATCGACATATATAAAGAAAAGAAAGACAATATTCATTTTAAGTAGCTTATTACATGTGTGTAGAAGTAAAGGTATTGTTATTTAAAGATAAGTAGTAACTTGTATACATATTTAAGCATTTAGGATAGCGTTAGTTAAAAATAAATTTTAACGGATCAAAATAAAATATATTGAAGCCATAAAAATATAAAAATACATTTCTTGCAAAATTTGAGTGAAATAATAATTATCGTGTAGTTTTTAAGAAAACCGTCGTAATTATATAAATATAACAATTTATATACAAAATAAATTTAAAACACTGGGTAAACTCATAATACTATTTTTATAATCTTATTATAAGTATAAAAATATATCGGGATAATTTTTGGAAGTATCAGATCAAATGTTCAAAATAATTAATTACGCGATAGCGTTTATATAATATGAAATTAAACGTTTAACGTAAAATGCAAAACCATGCATGAACTATTATGATGATCATGATGGTAATGATATGTAGACTAAACCTAGTCTATATGAAATGTCCTTGGTGATTGTTAATGAATTCGCAACTAAACCATTAAGGTTGCGTGAATTTGATACTCGTAAACCTAGTTTACGATAAACGATGAAATAGTGAACTTGAATAGTGATTTGAGAAATGACTTGAAAGTACGATTTGTCACAGTGATACTGTCAGTGATGGTGCAATTTGTGCTTTTCTGTCTGATTTAACCACCGGTGTTGATGTATTGAATCAAGATCAAATTGATCCTGATGATCTTGAGGAGATTAATCTTCAATGGCAAATGGCAATGTTGACTCTCCAAGCAAGGAAATTTCTGAAGAAGACTGGTAGATATGTCAAGTATGATGCTAAAAGAAGAGCTGGGTTCGACAAAAGCAAGATGGAGTGCTTTAACTGCAAGAAGAAGGGTCACTTTGCTAGGGAATGTGGAGCTCCTAAGAGGATTGAAGGTGTCAAGAAGACCACTGAAGAGTCTGCTCCTTCTTCAGCATTCGTGGCTCAAGATGGTCTTGGTGAGTATGACTGGAGTGATGAAATTGAAGAAGGACCCAATGCAGCTTTTCTTGCTAGTGAAGCTTCAAAAGAACATAACTTTGCTCTTATGGATTATGCTTCATCTTCGGTTCAGACTGAGGTATCTAATGAGTCTACTTGTTCTTTTTAAATCATGTCAAGATAACTTGAATCTCAAAAGCTATACTGAGAGTTTAAGAAAAGAAGTAGAAAGACTGTATATGGACAACCTAGGTTATAGAGTTGGTCTAAAAAGTGTGGAAGAGAGGCTTAATTACTGTATCAAATGTGAGTTTGAGTATGTTGATAAAATTAATATACTAGGTGGAGAAATTGATCTTAAGAATAGGGAGATTAAGATGCTTAAAGAGAAACTAGAACAAGCTGAGAGTGTAAAAGTAGAAGCCCTAAAAGAAAAAGAAAAACATGTTGTTAGGGTTGCTAAAACACAATATGCTTCTGATCTAGTAAATAAACCAACAGGTCAAAAATTGTTCAAGGATGGAACTGGCCTAGGTTACAATGATATGCCACCACCTACTCTTATGCAACATGCACCACCTCCAAAAGAGCTCTCATTTAGCAGTGAATTTAGTTTCAACAAACCTGTAGGTGAGACTAAGAATGAATCACCTAAGATAGTTTCTGATAGGTCATCTGATGCTCCCATCATTGAAGATTGGGAATCAGATTCTGAGGAAGATAGTAAAGTATCAACACAGCCTGAAAAGTTAGAACCTCTTAAGAAAGTTGATACTAGACAAGCCAACCTTGTACCTAGATTTGGAGCTCAAATTACTAAGAAAGTGGCAGAGTACAAGGAAATACCTAGGGAACAGATGAAAAGATATATACCTAAGGGAAATCAGAGAAACTTTAATGGCCTAATAACTAACAGGTTAGGTAATTAGTTTCAATGTGTCAAGAAAGCTTGTTATAACTGTGGTAGTTGATGCGTGCCAAACAGTCAAGCTAAATCACTCAAGCCTGCCACTTGTGAATGGCAGACCGTAATCAGCTTAAAACTGCTCAAGCACGAATGCAATGAAGATCAGGGGAGTATAGTGTTTCCCCGGGTCGTTATGTCCCAGCGAGCTGTGCAATGGATCACCCAACGTATAGTGATCGAGGGATTTGAACGGAAAAAGGGATTTGAGTGATATTATAACTAAAGGAAAAGCCAACAAATTACAGGGGCTTAAATGCAAATTAAAGGAAATTAAAAAGATAAAAACTATTAAATAAACGCTATCACTATTTTTAAAATGATGTTTTTGTCTTTATGTTTTTACAAAACTGAACTAAAAACTACGTAACGTACAAACAAAAACGTGAAACTTACACAATATTAACCCTAAAAATATGAAAAATACATTTTTTCAAACCTAATGATAAAAGAAAATATTTAGAAAAAGAAAATTATTTTTACAACTATTTAATTAGTTATTATTAATTAAAAACTATTTTTAACTATTAAATAATTACCTAAAATACAAGAATATAGGAAATAAAGCTAGAAAAATAAAATTAAGACTTAGAAAAATCTAAAATATCAAAATAGAATTTTCAAAACTATTTTTGTAATTTTATGATTATTTTTCTATTTTTTTATGAATTAAAACTATTAAAAACTAATTAAATTACTAAAAATTACAAAATAAACTATGAAAAATATGGAAAATTACTTTTTGGCTTTTTATATTTATCTAAACTTAAGAAAAATGAAAAATTATTTTTTTGAACCTTTTCTGAATTTTTGTATTAAAAGCTAATTAAAAATGCTTAAAAACTAATTTAAATTAAGAAAAATAGCAAATCAACTTAGAAAAATCTGAAAATTTCAGGAAAACTCTAAAATTATATAAGGAAGCTAGGAAAAATGGAAAAACAGGTGCTTATGTGCAAGATATTGAAACTGATGTGCAAGTGCTTATTATTAAGCACTCCAAATAAGCCAAATGAACAAAATAAGCAACCAACTGTTTACGAAAGTTCTAAACTGCTAAAATAACTAAAATGCAACAATTAACAACAGACCTTAACCTCTATTTAGCTGAATTCACAGTTTGATGTTTTGAGCTTAGAAATTTAAAACAGTTTCGTGGGGCTACTTGCAGCCACAAGAATAAGCAATCAATAAGCTAAGCTAGTCAGCAAAAAGCAAATGATTGGGACCTAAAGTAGACCTAGCTGAGACTATCTATAAGCCAAACCAATTTTCAGACTTTAACAAGCTCTTATGAGCCAAATGCTGCAAGCTCTGCACAATCTGAGAAAACTCAGTTTCAAGCTGAGCTCCATGGAGCAGGGCACTTATGACCTAAAAGACAAGCCTGTTTAGAGCTTATAAAAAATGGTAAAATGTACAAAAATGGTGATAAGAAAGAGGACCAGTTGAAGTTTATGAAATGCCAAGTTCTCACTGATGTAGCTCAAAATTGAATCTCATGAAAATTCTTCCTTGCAACTGAGCAAAAAGGTTTTCTAGACTTTGACTTTTGAAAGCAGTTGAGTTGACTTTGACCAAAATGGAACTTTGCAAAACCAATTTGATGGACTGGTGTTGATGTTATATGATGTAATGAGTACAATGAAAGCAATGTTTAACACTTTTAAACACAAAATAAGAGATTGCAAATCCAAAAACCAACAGATAAGCAGTGAGGACGATTTTAGATACAAGTTTGACTTTTGAACTAGCAGGCACCAAATATTGATTGATACTAACTTAAATAGGCTTAATAAACATGAACCAACAGACATAAACCACTGCACAAGCCTAAATGACAGTTAAACCCATTGAGCCAAACACCATTTTAAGGACTGATATACACTTAAACTAACAGAAAACACTGAACCAGACAGTACCATTGATCAAACTGAGTTCTCATGACCATATTACAACTTTATAAACACATTTAAATCATTGGTGACCTCAGATACACAGTTAAGCATAAACTGCAATTTTGAAAAGAAAATAGAAATGAGAATAAAACTCACAAATGTCCAACTGGTATGCAGACTGAAACCAAACCAAATCCTACACTACCCTAACCTATTTCAACCCAATTCCACTCACTGCATCATCCATAGCATAACCAAGCTGCTTGAACCACAATTTCACCAAACAGTTAACTTTTGTTGACTATTTAACAAAGTTGTTTGAAACTGATTTATAAGTTTGCAAAAAGCTAAAGTAAGCTTAAATAAGCTTATTTGATTTCAGTATAAGCTTGTGAGAAGCTTTGACATTAAATTTGAAACTAAAAATTTCCACAGTAAGCTATGAACTTGGAATTTAAATAAAGACTTGAATTGAAAACTCAAAAGCACATACAATGATGTTTTTAACTTAAATGAGATACACAAAAGCTGAAATTACAACATTGGATTTAAACTACAACATTTATTTGAAAAAAAACGACATAAAGGAAAAAAAAAATTAAAACTAACTACTCCCTCAAACTTGCTTCAACCTTCCTTTTTATACTCCCACTTGACTACACTTGTCTCAGCTCGACTTTATCCCACTCATCACCATTGGATGAAGAAATATGATCTTGGCCATCCATTGTGTTTTTTGGCGGGAAAATGGATATTTGACCATTGTGGGGATTGAGTGTGAAGAGGGTGAAGTAATCAATGTATCTTGGATTCTTTGTTGGAGGGAACAAGGTGGGTGGAGAATGAGGAGGAGGGGAGCTTGGTTTGCGGGGTTGCGAGGCTAGGGTTAAAGAAACAAAAAGGCGGGTAGGGGTTTTATTTTGACTTATGGTTTGACTGGTGATAAGTAATAGGGGGTTCAAAATGCAAGGGGTCCACCAAATGGCAGGGGTCAAGGGTTTATGACAAGGGTCCATTGGGTGTTTAAAGGTTTTAATAAAACAAGGACTAGTTTTGCCATTTCTGAAAATCAAAGGACCTATTCGCCATTAATCAAAGATGTTCCAAGGACTAAAAGTGACAAGCTTCAAAAGTACAGGGACCAAACTTGACAATTTCCAATTCCCAGGGCCATTTTTGCCAAATTTCAAACTTGAAGGACCAATTTTGTAATTTTCTCAAACTTTTTATATTTTTCACCAAAGGACTAAATTTGACAAGTTATGATTTTAAAAAGGACCTTTGGTGACTTTTCTTTTGAAATTTTGACTCAGGGACTATTTTTGACAAGTTTAGAAACTTGGGGACCGAAAACTGCCAATTATGCAAACTTTGCTCATTTTTCATCCGATTTTAAACATTTTGCATCTGAAACATATAAAATGCAATTTTGGAATATTTTCAGTATTATGATGCATTTCGAGCATTTTTAGCGTTTTGCGATTGGATTTGACTAAAAATGATGAGTATTTACACACTCATCAATCCCCCACACTAAACTATTGCTAGTCCCTAGCAATCTTTTGAGAAAACATAATGGATTTGAATCTCTTTAGCAAAAGCCATTACTTCTGGAGTAGCCAAATGTTTCAGTTCAAGTAAGAACCATGGTACAATGATAACCATGTGATTTTGAGCAAACCACCGACTTTCAACGGATTTGATTTTGTCTTTACGAAGCCGTTTGCTCGGACTAGCCAACTCTTAGATAAATTATCAATATTATCTTTGGTGAGTCGATTACCAATTATGGTTTTCCACTGCCTTTACCACAAGCCATAAACTCTGGGCTAGCCAACTCTTCACTAATTAAAGATATGGTGAGTTGAATACCATACAATTTTGGGCAAATTGCAAGCGTAAACGGATTTGATATATCTTTACCAAGAGCCGTTTGCTCCTGGATTAGCCAATCCTTTTGTTTATTAGACAAGGCGGAATGATAACCAATTGAGTAAGTGTAGAACACTTACTCCAAAAAAAATTTTGGCCAAAAATGGGGGAATTGGGCGGTATAATTACATGATAAAATTCGCGAGAATTCCCCCCCACACTTAGAAATGAATATTGCCCTCAATATTCAAAGTACGCGGCGGTTATGCGCGAGAACGTAAAAGGGAAATACTGCGGCCATTATTTGAATTTTTTTTTTTTTTTGAAAACATGTGGGCAACCCCCACACTAGGGTGGTAGTGGAAGTGCACATGGGTGAAAACCCATGCATGCTCTTTGTTTTTGATTACCGAGTCGCTAGCTTGACTCGACCCCGCATTAATTTGTTCATGGGGAAGCAAAGTGGAAGAAAACAATCTCCATCGGACTTTCATTCAAGATGTTTGGACAAACATTTGAAGCACGTGAAAGTTCCACACTGATGAGATATACATAGAACCGGCTCAAAAATGATAAATGAAAATGCAGGGATCAAAGATAATGTCTTCATTCCGAAGGAGTGAAGAAAGGAGAATATATGAAGAAAGAAAGAAAGTCATGATAATAATCGACCCTAACTCATCTTATCAGAATTCATAATAGCATGAATTTCATTTGGATTTTATCGGTTTGAATTGGTCTAGACATATCGGGTGTGTCTAGATCAAAGTAGAAGTTATACATACTCTGGCGGAGATTGAAAATCCCCGATCATGATGAGTTCATCCGAGAACTCCATGAAGGTGAATGAATCATATTCAGAATTGATATGAGTGGGTTCACTGGTGAACTCCTCAAAAGTAAATGATTCATGATCGGCGAGAGAATTATGAGAATGAGAAGTGTTCCATTGTGGGCGCCACTAATCCTCCCGATTATCAAAGAGTAGGCTTTCATTTCCGGAATAGAATCATCGGAAGAATGTCACTATCCTTAATGGGGAAATAGGAGATGAAACATTCTCTATTGAAAGCCTCGATTTTAGGATAAGAATGAGAAGCCGACATTCAATAATGTTCCCGCGGATCGGCTTCATCTTTGATTTGTGAGTGAGTTCACCGGAGACTTCATCTCTCTTCTCTAAGGAGCTCGTGTGGGAAGGTGATCTCAACGCATTTTGATGTTTTCATAAGAAGTACAATCTTCAGAATCGGAGAACATCTCAACATGATCATTTTGGGAGACAAGAGGAGGAGGGAATCACACATATGATCAAGTTCCTGTGACTCTCTTGGGATTGGGACAAGGTTCTCAACACTAGACTTTATGAATTCGTCCGATTCCTTTTCAAGAACAGTGTCAAGATGCTCATCCCCCATAATAAGAGAGTGAGTGGGAGCTTCAGGTGTGATAGCAGTTGTTTGAGATGGAATCTCAAGCTGCGGGATATCAAGCGAGGGGTTGAGAAATAATATTCTTAAAAGGATAAAACCCCTCCTCGTCATCATCATATAGAGCGCCTTAAGAATTGGGAACGCCTTAGCTGCATGCTCTAGGGCTAATAATTCTTCCCTTGATTGGCGGCCTCCTTTCTTCGGCTAGCAATTCTCCAATGGTTTTCTCACCACTCACTTGATTCTTAAGGTTTTGAATTATATCATCAAGTTTTATCATTGTGGTTTCCAAATCTTGGGAATTTTCTTAGGCAAGTTTGAACCGTATGGTCTTGAAATTATCAAACATGTGAGAGTCATGATTGTTACAAGGAATTGGGTTCCCTAATGACAATCAGTATGGTCTCAGGAGGTTGAGTCAAATTGTCATAACCAAAGTTCTGAGCATCATCCTTTACTGTTATAGACAAATCAATTGAGGTTGCTACATATGAAGATAAGTCGGGTGGTGGGTAATGTGGTGGGTAATTGGGTTTTCGTTAAATGAGTTCGGATTAGGATTATAATCAAATGAATTCCTCAAACCACAAAACAAACAACTCCCGTTATGAATATCATTACCACATTGGGCAACAAAAAGAGGCTGAATAAAGATTTCATTTGATAGGAAAAGGAAGTTCAAAGGATCAACAAAACCAACATGGTGATGGGATGACTATCAAGTCTCGAAGAACATTCCGAAAAATCCGAGGGACAAGTGGTGTGCTTTCGAGAGCTAGCAATTTCCACCACTCCACCACTTCGTTATGGTCTCCGGTTCTGGTTCGAGATTCAGGTTCATCGGGTTGTGCGGGCGGATGGTCGGAAAAACTTGGAATCATCGAGAATCGAGAGAGATTCGGCAATAACAATATTTGACCAATAACAATATTTGCTTGCACCCATCCCTTCCACATAAACAAATCCGGATTCTCGACAACGAGTGATCCTCTTCCATACGGCTTTTTGCAGTGGAAACAACGAGGATAATCTAATGTTGCCATGCAACGGTTTTGATTAAAGAAGAGTAGAATAAAGAGAAATAGAATCATACTATGTAGATGGATGGTATGAACAAAGAGTGAATATCCAAATTACTAATCGTAAGATAATAAACAGGTGATTTGATTTAAATCACTCAAACCCTTGTGAATTAATTTGCTTAAGCACAAATGCAATATTATAACGTTATGTCCAAGTATTTGTGCAATGGATCACCCAACCGTAAGGATTTTGATTTTGAGCGATTATAATTACGACATAAACTACAAGGGCTTAAATGCAAATTAAAGAAAATTAAAAGATAAAAAATATTAAATAAACGCTATCACTATTTGCAAAATGATGTTTTTGATTTTATGTTTTTATAAATCTTGAATTTAAAACTACGCGTCTGAAACAAAAGCGTGGAAACTTACATGAATATTAACCCTAAAAATATGAAAAATACATTTTTCAAACCTAATGATAAAAAAGAAAATATTTAGAAAAAGAAAATTAATTTTACAACTATTTAATTAATTATTATTAATTAAAAACTATTTTAACTATTAAATAATTACCTAAAATACAAGAAATTAGGAAACAAAGCTAGAAAAATAAAATTAAGACTTAGAAAAATCTAAAATATCAAAATAGAATTTTCAAAACTATTTTTGTAATTTTTTGATTATTTTTCTATTTTTTATGAATTAAAACTATTAAAACTAATTAAATTACTAAAAATACAAATAACTATGAAAATACTGGAAAAATTACTTTTTTACTTTTATATTTATCTAAACTTAAGAAAAATGAAAAATTATTTTTGAACCTTTTCTAACTTTTTTGTATTAAAAGCTAATTAAAATGCTTAAAATCAATTTAAATTAAGAAAAATAGCAAATCAACTTAGAAAAATCTGAAAATTTCAGGAAAACTCTAAAATTATATAAGGAAGCTAGGAAAAATGGAAAAACAAGTGCTTGTGTGGAGGAAATGGAAACTGATGTGCAAGTGCTTATTATTAAGCACTAAATAAGCTCCAAATGAACAAAATAAGCAACCCAACTAAACAGAAGTTCTAAAGCTAAGCTAAATAACTAAAATGCAACAATTAACAACAGACCTTAACCTCTATTTAGCTAAATTCAAGCTTAATGATTTGATGTTTTTGAGATTAAGAGCTAAAATAGCTTAAAGGGGGTTTACCTACTGAGCTACAAGAATAAGCCAACAATCAAATAAGCTAGTCAGCAAAAACCAATTATTGGGACCTAAAGTAGACCTAGCTGAGACTACAAACCAATCAGACTTTAACAAGCTTTAGTGATAGCTCAAATAAGCTCGCACAAGCTCTGAAAACTCAGTTTCAACTGAGCTTTTGGAGCAGGGCACTTATGACCTAAAAGACAAGCCTGTTTAGAGCTTATAAAAAAATTGGTAAAATTTTACAAAAATGGTGATAAGAAAGAGGACCAGTTGAAGTTTATGAAATGCCAAGTCTCACTTGATGTAGCTCAAAATTGAACTCATGAAAAATCCTAGTTGCAATGAGCTCAAAACAGGTTTTCTGAGAATTGGCTTTGACTTTTGAAAAGTTGAGTACTTTGACCAAAATGAAATTTAAAACCAATTTGATGGATTGTTGATGTTATATGATGTAATGAGGTACAATGCAAGCAATGTTTAAGAACTTTTAAACACAAATCCGAGATTGCAAATCCAAAAACCACCAGATAAGCTTATGGAGACAGATTTAGATACAAGTTTGACTTTTTGAACTAGCAGGCACCAAATATTGATTGATACTAACTTAAATAGGCTTAATAAACATGAACCAACAGACATAAACCTATGAGCGCACAAGATCCAAGTCCATTGAGCCAAACACCATTTTAAGGACTGATATACACTTAAACTAACAGAAAACACTGAACCAGATAGTACCATTGATCAAACTGAGTTCTCATGACCATATTACAACTTTATAAACACATTTAAATCATTGGTGACCTCAGATACACAGTTAAGCATAAACTGCAATTTTGAAAAGAAAATAGAAATGAGAATAAAACTCACAAATGTCCGTGGTATGCAGATGAAACCAAACCAAATCCTACACTACCCTAACCTATTTCAACCCAATTCCACTCACTGCATCATCCATAGCATAACCAAGCTGCTTAAACCACAATTTCACCAAACAGTTGACTTTTGTTGACTATTTAACAAAGTTGTTTGAAACTGATTTATAAGTTTGCAAAAAGCTAAAGTAAGCTTAAATAAGCTTATTTGATTTCAGTATAAGCTTGTGAGAAGCTTTGACATTAATTTTGAAACTAAAAATTTCCACATAGTAGCTATGAACTTGGAATTTAAATAAAGACTTGAATTGAAAACTCAAAAGCACATACAATGATGTTTTTAACTTAAATGAGATACACAAAAGCTGAAATTACAATATTGGATTTAAACTACAACATTTATTTGAAAAAACGACATAAAGGAAAAAAATTAAAACTAACTACTTCCTTTTTTCTTCTCTCTTCAACCTCTTTTTATACTCCAACATCCTTCTCACTTGTCTCTGACTTTATCCCACCATCATTTTGGTCCATTGGATGACTTAAGTGAATGATCTTGGCCATAGATTGTGTTTTGGCGGAAATGGATATTTGACCATTGGGGTAGAGTGAGGGAGGGTGAAGCAATAAATGTATCTTGATTCTTTGTGTGGAGATGGGGAACATAGAGGGTGGAAGGTGAGCTGGAGGGGGATGGGTTGTTGAGGGTTGAAGCGGTAGTGTTGGGGAGACAGGAAAAAAAGGTAGGGTTGGTTTTGACTTTGGGATTTGACTGAGATATTAGTAGAAGGGGGTCAAAATGCACTTGACAGGGGGTCCAAAATGGCAGGGTTCAAGGTCCAAAAGGGTCCATTGGGTGTAAAGAGTTAATAACATAGGGACTTAAAGTGTAATTTCCAAATTGGGAGGACCAGAATCGCCATTAATCTTGCAAAGTTGTTTCCAAGGGCTGAAAATGACAATCTCAAAAAGTACAAGGACCAATTTTGCCATTTTCCAATTTTTCGAGGGGCCATTTTGCCAAATTTTCAAACTGAAGGACCATTATTGTAATTTCTCAAACTTTTTATGTTTTTCACCAAAGGACTAAATTTGACAAGTTATGATTTTAAAAGGACCTTTGGTGATTTTTTCTTTTGAAATTTGACTCGGGACTATTTTTGACAATTTTAGAAACTTGGGGGACTGAAATCGCCAATTATGCAAACTTTGCTCATTTTTCATCCGATTTTAAACATTTTGCATCTGAAACATATAAAATGCAATTTTGGAATATTTTCAGTATTTTGATGCATTTCTGAGCATTTTAGACGTTTTCGTGATTCAGATTTGACTAAAAATGATGAGTATTTACACACTCATCACTAACGTATGCAGGTATGTTGGTATATAAGAATGTTCCCTATCCGGATCCCACAATTGAAGATGATTGGATGCCGAAAGGAAAGGGTAACTATATCTTGGGTTGACAAATGAAGAAACAGAGCTTAATTGGACTTCTATGGAGAGTTGGCATGGAAAAATTGCAACGTAAGAGGTCTCATCTGCATCGGCCAGATGATTTTCTTCATCGAGAAAATGAAGAAGCGGAACTTAATTTAACCTTAGTTGGCATTAAAATGCAACGTATAAAGTCTCATTGCATCGTGAGGCGGTTTTTCTTCCAAACCCTACGGCAACAACATAAGCTTCTCAACCACCTAACGTATCTTTGTGCAGGATACCATTTTTAAACAATTTTCAAATAATATTGTTTTGAAAAATGGAAAAATATTGGTTTTGAAAATAACACGGACTAAATTTTGAAAATCACGGACTTCATTTTATCAAAACTATAAGTCACTCAATCATCGACTACGGTCATCGATTGAGGGGCAGAGTGATTTAAAATATATTATTTTCAAATAATATTTCTTCATAAAAGTCGGGATTGTACAAAACAAAGTGGTGATCTAAAGATATAATGTTATGTCATGGTATGATTTTCTTTAATACTCAAAGATCTTACAAAATGAATTTTTTTTCTGTTCTTGTTTGATTGTGAAATTGTTTTATTTTACTTAAAGATATCTTAAAACAATCATGCCTGACACTAACAATCTTTAATGTCTTAAATTGGTCCATTTCGATCATTTTTCAAAATTAAATCTTGCCACGTCTTTCCCCAAATTTTTCTAAAAGATTTAAATCAATTGGGATCACAAATCTCAAATGGTTTGATATTTTTGATCGGGGGAGAGATCGTGATTTAAATCTCAAATTTGTTTTAGTCCTTTAAGCACTCTTTGCCTCCGTGGCAAACGATTTCAATATATGATGCACATGGTTGAGGAGGAGCATTCATCCAAAAACCAGAAGAGTATTTAAACAAGGCCACATTTTCTCCCATGTTTTCTAAACCTTATTAAATCACTTGGGATCCAAAATCTCAAAGGGTTTGATATTTTTGATCGGGGGAGAATTTGTGATTTAATAATGAAACTTGATTAAAGATAATCATTTTGATTCAATGTGCATCTTGCTCTCCCATATATGCTAAACGCTTTCGAATCTCGAAGCACATATTGAGGGGGAGCATTTCAAAAGAAAACAAACTTTCAAGGTACAAAAGATTCTATGTTTTAACATAAGTACCTTGATTGATTTTCTAAAGGTTTTTAATGGCTTTTGTGATCGTGGTTGTACTTCAAAAGAACTCTTGCCTCTATGTGATAAAATGATTTCAAATATCCTATGCACATATTGAGGGGGGAAATTTACCAAGAAAATCAAATGGCTTTTTCTATGGAAACTGTGATCAAGAAATTATTTTAAAGAACTCTTGCCTCCATGTGCTAAACAATTTCAAAATCTTATACACATGTTGAGGGGGAGCATTTATAAATGATCAAAACAATTAAGGTACAAAATGCTTTAATATTATATCACAAGTACCTTGATTGATTTTCAAATGATTTTTCAATTGGTTTCACGGAAGAATGAACTGTACCAAAAGACCAACCATTTTACTTTATGTATGGAGTTATAAGGATGGTTAGGTAACGTATTTGTTCCCACGATCCGCCTTGAAACGGAGGGGTCTAAGGACAATCCACTAGATAGTGTAGAGTCCTTAGGTATGATGAAAAAGGAGAAAAGTGAGATATGGGAAGAGTGAGGACGAGCTGAAATACCGGAATAAACCCAACAAGGTTCTAGTAATGAAGTCTCGAAGTAGAATTGAGAAGAATGAAAAGAATTGAATGTAAAAAGGGTGAAAAGAAATAGCCCTCCAATAATTCAACCTTAGGGCGAAAACCGGGTTCAATACATATGCTACTGGTGGTTACTAAGGTAACGCATTGGAAGACAAGACGTCATGGACCCAGTGGACGATACACTAACTTCCTAAGCTACTCAAGTTCCTCTTAAAAGGGCTTGTTTCATTCTCACGGGGAACCGACATTATCTACCGACTTTCTCTTATAGATTGTTGATATTGAAGAAGGAGACCCTCTCCCTAGTCTCCGGCATAGGAACCAAATGTGCACCATTGAGTCTAGAGCCAAGAGATCATCCACAATATCTCATTAGGACAAAAAATTAATGAAGACTTGCTGTTTCACACAATGTGGAAAGTAAGTATATATTAAGAGTCCTACGCATTATCCTTGTGGTTTGCCAGAACATCCGAGTGATATGTAAATATTCACGATGAAGATGGAAATCCTTCTAGAGCCAACATCAAACAAGCTCTTGGTGGGTGACATGTAAGATCTTTTATAAAGATCAAGCTTGTGACAACTGGATAGAAATGATGGGGCGATTCATTTTTGAATCAACCTTGGTCCAGGAAATGAATTAACGAATACTTTTGGAAAAACCGTTCGATGTGCAAATCTTCTTTTCTCTAAGCACATCGAATGTGTATTCATTTTCAAATTCAAAAAGTATCTCTGATTGAAAAATTACTTTTGGAAAAACCGTTCGATGTGCAAATTTCTTCTTCTTAAATAGCACATCGAATGTGTATTCTTTTCAAATACAAAAGGTATTTTTGATTGAAATTGATCTTTCTCATAAAACCTTCGTCGCATTGCAAAACTCTTTCTTCTAAGCAATACGCGATTGTTTTCAAATCAATTTTTCATCAATCGGTGAATCTCAATTACGGGTTCACTCACTCCGTGTTGTCTTCTTTGAGACGTTCGGTTTGAGAACAGTTAGGCATTTGCAAAAACCATCAAAGAGATTCTTCGAATTCTACGACCACGGGCGATTTATGTACCGATCAACGGAGAAGCGTAGGCCATACCACAATTCAACGAAGTGATCAAAGACACGTTCGATGCGCTTTATTGCTAACGGTATGCATGTACACCCCGACGATTGCGGTGATCGAATTGAGGAGTCAATCCAAAGCCGCATGCTCATAGCATCTACACTTAATTGAAGAAATCATGACTTTTGCATATCTATAGAACACAGCTCGATATTTTTATACTATGTTTCCTTTCTGGCTACGCAAATATTATGAGTCAGTAAAGCTTCCGCTACTCTGATGAAAAAATGTCATGATCCAGAAAGTGTGAGCATGTCGGTCTAAAAGTTACAACATCACATTATGGCAACACAACAATGGGTGATCCGGAGATTTACTGTGGTTGATGATCTCAATGAAAGCTCAAAGATCATCAAAGATGTGGATCAGTTAAAGGCCTCCACTAAAAGTACAAAATA